>JARHVA010005747.1:485000-1114965 GCA_037957365.1 Torreya grandis | reverse complement strand
ACATGTCCAATTTGAGTATCATGCCCTATCTTAAATATTTGGTGAGGGAGTGCATAGCTTCATGATTTATGGCAATGTAATTAATGATTTGCATGCCAACTACAAAATCCCCCTCTTTATCCCTAATAACTAACTTAAGTAGGGATTACAATAATTTGATCATGATGGAGGATCAAATTTTGTAAGTGGTGTTGCATAAATTAAAGGGACAAAAATCTTTAATGTTGGTGGTGCCTTGTTTTTTTGGAATTAAGACTAGGAAGGTATTATTGATTTCTTTTAGAATGGATTTGAAGTGAAAGAATTATTTGATTGCTTCTTCAAAATTGAAGTGGATAATATCCCAGTATTTTTGGAAGAAAAAAGGGGTAAACCCATCTAGTTCAGGTGTCTTATGGCCATCCATGAAGAAGACAACACTTTTGATTTCCTCATCTATTGTGGTTTGGATGAGGGAAGCATTGTCCATAGCTAAGAAGTCATTGTCAAAGTTGGATAGAGTAGAAGAGACAAATAAATTATCTAATTAACCATCTTCTGAGAGAAGGTTCTTAAAATCATTTATGATATGTCAGAAAATGTCATCCTCATCCTTGTTGATGGTTCCATCTTCCAATTGAATCTAGTGGATTTTGTTAATATTCCTATATTTGAAAGCTGAATGATGGAATTTTTTTGTATTTATATCTCCCTCTTTCATCCATAAATTTCTATATTTTTGCTTCCATTATGCCTTTTCTTTTGCTTCTAGATTGTGAAAATGACACAAGAGGTATTTTTCCTTAGAAGCCACATGCTCATTATAATCCCCAGAGGCATTTATCTCTTCAATAATTGAAAGTTCCACTTTAATTTCCTTTTTATGTAGAAAAATGTCTCCAAATTTTTCCTTATTTCATATTTTTGTCTTGTTATTCAAGAAGTTGAGATTTTTTATGAGAATGAACATAGATGATCCTGAAAAGGGTTCTTTCCACCATTCTTTCAAAGAGTCAATGAAGTTGGGGTAATGGGTTCACATACTTTCAAATCTGAAGGGACTACATTTGGGCTTAAAGATTTTGTCTAATTCAAAGACCAAGGGGTTGTGGTTAGAACCAATTCTGGGCAAAGAAGAAAGTCTACTGGAAAAAAGAATATCCCAATTTAAAGAGATTAGGAATCTATCAAGATAGACCTGAATCAATTTTTCTTTGAGCCTTCTATTGGACCATATAAATAGGATTCCATTAAGGTCCACGTTTACTAAACCTATGTTTGTAATAAAGTCATTAAATTCTAGTATGTTATCTATAAGGTCAATGAGACCACCTTTTTATCACCTAGGGTGAGGGGAATGTTGATATCACCCACCACTATCTAGTTCTAGTTAGTACATTTCTTATGAAAATATGTTAGTACCTTCCAAAGGAGATTTTTGGCAATTTTTGAGTTGGGAGCATAAACATTCATTAGAATCCATTTGTCCTTACTTTCTATGTCAATGAATAAGATTAAGATTTAGTTGGAGGATTTATATAAAAAGTCTCCTTCTAGAGCATAGGGATCCAAAAAAAAAGCCAAGCCTTCTGAAGCACATGTGGATTTTGAGGTGAGGACATGGCAATTTTTGAAATCTATGCCAAACTTATTTTGAGAACAGAGTTAGACATTTTGGTTTCCTAAATAATACAAATATAAGGGTTGACCTATTTTATAGTATTGGCTAGAGTCCTTTATTTATTTGGGTTATTTAAGCCACTAACATTCCATGAGATCACTTTCATTTCTTATCACATTGAACCTTAAGATTTTGTTGAGAACCATTAGCAATCTTTTTTTATAGTTTCTAGGTTCCTAGTTAAAATTTTAGGGGATCTACCAACTAGTTTTGGGGTAACACCAAGATTGGATTTCTTCCTACCTCTTTTAGATTTAGGACAAGTAGCAAACCCTTCATCCTATAGGTGGTCCCAAGAGCGAGAAATGGTTTGAGATCATTGTCCCACCTCTTTTTCAATCAAAGGGGATAGTAGGAGAGAGGGGAAGTGGGGGGGGTGGGGAGCAGGGGGAGGGGGTAGCTACCTAAGTTAGCTACTATGAGAGAGGGGGGATGGGAAGAGGAGGTGGAGGGGGGAACCAGGGGATAAGGGTAGGTTTATTAGGAGAGAAAAGGAGGGGGAGAGGTTCTAAGAGGGGAAAGTAGTGAAGGGAGAATGTCAGAGCTAGGAGGAGAAGGGGGATCGGGGTGGTATGCGGGACAAAGGTATAAGGAAGGGGAAACACATAAATGGGGAGAGATAAGGCTGAAGGAAATGAAGAGAGGGGAGAGGGAAGTAGAGAGAGGGTAGTGGGAAGAGGTACTTAGGGAGGGGGAGAGGAGGAGGGGGATGGGTAAGATGGGGAAGAGGGGAGGGGGAGGGGGTAGGAGGGGTCACACCTATAATACTAGGATCACCCAAAGGCTCAAATTCAAGCAATGAAAAAAGATGGGTAAAAGGGTTAGAGCATTCTATACCTCTGAGACCTAAAAAGAGGAGAAATCATGGGGGACTGAGAGGAAGTGCATATAGTAGGGTTGACCATGTTAGAGGATCACTTATGTGAAATAGACTTTGAACATTGAATCTTTTTATTGTAAACATGCTTGAAATGAGTAAAACTACTTAAGTTTTGGTGTTGCATCATATAAAACTTAAAAATTAAAGGAAACACACATAAATTTTGAATATTTTATTTTTAAACATGATCTAAATGAGTAAAACCACTTAAGTTTTACTGTTGCATTATTCAAAACTGAAAAATTCTAGGAAATATGCATAAATTTTGAATCTTTTAATTACAAACATGTTAGAAATGAGTAAAATTGCATAACATTGGGTGTTGCATTATTCAAAACTCAAAAGTTTTAAGAAATGCACATCAAATTTGAATGTTTTGATTGTACACATGCCCAAAAAAAGTAAAACCACTTAAGTCTTAGTGTTGTATTATTCAAAACTCAAGAATTATAATAAACTCATATAAAACTTGAACCTTTTGAATGTAAACATTATTGAAATCAGTAAAACTGCTTACATTTTGGTGTCATATTACTCAAAACATAAAAATTATAGGAAATACAAATAATTTTTAAATATTTTGATTGTAAATATGCTCAAAACTAGTAAAACTGCTTACATTTTGCTATTGTATTATTCAAAACTCAAAAATTATAGTAAACACAAATAAAGTTTGAATCTTTTAAATGTAAACATGCTCAAAATAAGTAATGTTTCCTATGTTTTGGAGTAACATTATTCAAAACTCAAAAATTATAGGAAACATGCTTAAAATGACTATAACCACTTCATTTTTAGTGTTACATTACTCAAAACACAAAAATTATAAGAAATACGCATAAATTTTGAATCTTTTGATTTTGAAATTGCTTAAAATGAGTAAAACTTCCTAAATTTTGATGTTTTAATATTCAAAATTTAAAATTTATAGGAAACACCATAAAGTTTGAATCTTTTGATTATAGATACATTTAAAATGAGTAAAAATGTCTATGTTTTGGTCTTATATTATTCAAAAATAAAAAATTATAGGAAATGTCATAAAGTCTGAATCTTTTGATTGTAAACATGCTCAAAATGTGTAAAACATCCTATGTTTTTGTGTTGCATTATTCAAAACTAAAAATTTATAGGAAATGCATGTAAGGTTTGAATATTTCAATTGTGAACATACTTGAAATGAGTAAAACTACCTAACTTTTACTATTACATTACTCAAAACTCAAAAATTATAGGAAACTCACATAAACTTTGAATCTTTTCATTGTAAACATGCTTGAAATAAGTAAAACTGACTAAGTGTTGGTGTTTCATTATTCAAAACTAAAACATTTTATGAAACATGCATAAATATTGAATCTTTTGATGGTAAGCATGCTCAAGATGAACAAAAATGCCTAAGTTCTAGTGTTGCATTATTTAAAACTAAAATTTTATGAAACACACTTAAATTTTAAATCTTTTAATTGAAAACATGCTTGAAATGAATAAAACCATGTAAATTTTAATATTCCATTATTCAAAAATAAAAAATTATAGGAAATTCACCTAAAGTTTGAATCTTTTGATCCTAAACATGCTCAAAATGAGTAAAACCACCTACGTTCTTGTGTTGCATTATTCAAAACTCAAAAATTATAGGAAATGTGCATAAAGGTTGACTATTTTGATTTTAAACATCCTCAAAATGAGTAGAATCACCTAGGTTTTGGTGTTACATTTTTTAAAACTCAAAAATTATATGAAACATGCATAAAGTTTGACTCTTTTAATTGTAAATATGATTGAAACAAGTAAAATCACCTAAGATTTGGTGTTGCGTTATTCAAAACTCAAAAAACTATAGGAAATGCACATAAGATTGAATCTTTTGATTATAAACATGCTCAAAATGAGTAAAATTACCTATGTTTTGGTGTTGCATTATTCAAAACTAAAAAATTTAATGAAATGCACATAAAACTTGAATATTTTGATTGTAAACATGCTCAAAATGAGGAAAATAACCTAGGTTTTTTTGTTGCATTATTAAAAACTTAAAAATTAGATTTTGATTGTAAACATGCTCAAAATGAGTAAAACCACCTATGTTTTGGTGTTCGACTATTTAAAACTCAAAAATTATAGGACACACACATAAAATTTGAATCTTTTAATTGGAAACATGCTCAAAACAAGTAAAACTACCTCAGTTTCGGTGTTGGATTATTCAAAACTCAAAAATTAAATGAAACACATAGAAATTTTGAATCGTTTTATTGTAAACATACTCAAAATGAGTAAAACCGCTTAAATATTGGTGTTACATTATTGAAAAGTCAAAAATTATAGAAAACATGCATAAATTTGAATCTTTTGATTTTAAAGATGAACAAAATGATTAAACCACCTATGTTTTGGTGTTGCATTATTGAAAATTTAAAAATTATAGGAAACAACATAAAGTTTGGATATTTTGATTGTAAACATTTTAAAAATGATTAAACTATCTAAATTTTGGTGTTGCATTATTCAAAAGTAAAAAATTATAAGAAATGTCATAAAGTTTGAGTCTTTTGATTTTATACATGATTGAAATATGTAAAATATGCATTAAGATTTAATCTTTTGATTTTGATGTTGCATTATTAAACACTCAAATAATATAGGAAACATGAATAAAGTTTGAATCTTTTGATTATAAACATGCTCAAAATGATTAAAATTGCCTAAGTTTTTATGTTGTATTATTCAAAACTCAAAATTTATAGGAAATGCATACAAAGTTTGAATCTTTTGATTGTAAACATGCTTGAAACAAGTAAAACTATCTAGCTTTTGGTGTTGCATTATTCAAAACTCAAAAATTATAGTAAACATGCATAAAGTTTGAATCTTTTGATTGTAAACATATTCAAAAGGAGTAAAATCACCTAAGTTTTAGTATTGCATTATTCAAAACTCAAAAATTATAGGAAACATGAATAAAGTTTGAAGCTTTTGATTAAAAACATGCTCAAAATGAGTAAAATTGCCTACGAATTGGTGTTTCATTATTCAAAATTTAAAATTATATGAACTACGCATAATTTTTAAATATTTTTATTTTAAACATGCTTGAACTGAGTAAAACCATTTAATTTTTTGGTGTTGCATTATTCAAACCTCAAAAAATTTAGGAAACTTGCATAAAGTTTGAATCTTTTGATATTAAACATGTTCAAAATGAGTAAAAAAATATAGGAAATAGGCATAAAGTTTGAATCTTTTGATTTTGGTATTGCATTAAATAACAATCAAATAATATAGGAAACATGCATAAAATTTGAATCTTTTCATGCTAAAAATCCTTGAAATGAGTAAAATTGCCTAAGTTTTGGTGTTGCATTATTTAAAACTAAAAAATTATAGGAAATATGTATAAATTTGGAATCTTTTCATTGTAAACATACTCCTAACAAGTAAAACTACCTAAGTTTTTTTGTTGCATTATTCAAAACTCCAAAAGTATAGTAAATGTGCATAAATTTTAAATATTTTGATTGTAAACATGATCAAAAGGAGTAAAACTTCCTAAATTTTTGTGTTGCATTATTTAAAACTAAAAAAATATAGGAAATGCACATAAAGTTTAAATATTTTGATTGTAAACATGCTTAAAATGAGTAAAACCACCTAATTTTTGGTGTTGCATTATTCAAAAATCATAAATTTTAGGAAATACACATAAAGTTTTAAGCTTTTGATTGTAAACATGTTCTGAACAAGTAAAACCACCTATGTTTTTATGTTGCATTATTCAAAACTAAAATATTATAGGAAACATGCATAAAGGTTAAATATTTTGATTGTAAACATGCTTGAAATGATTAAAATCACCTAAGTTTTGGCGTTACATTATTCAAAACACAAAAAATATAGGAAACATGCATAAAGTTTGAACGTTTTGATTGTAAACATGATTGAAACAAGTAAAACCACCTAAATTTTGGTGTTGCATTATTGAAAACTGATAAAATTATAGGAAATGCACATAAAATTTCAATCTTTTGATTGTAAACATGATCAAAGTGAGTAAAATTCAATAAATTTTGGTGTTGTATTATTCAAACAATAAAAATTATAGGAAATGCACATAAAGTTTGAATCTTTTGATTTTAAACATGCTCAAAATGAGTAAACCTACCTAAGTTTTTTTGTGTTGCATTATTCAAAAATCAATGATTAGAGGAAACATGCAAAAAGTGTAAATATATTGATTGTAAACATGCTCCAAACAAGTAAAACCACCTATGTTTTAGTGTTGCATTATTCAAAACTCAAAAATTATAGGAAATGCATATAAATTTTGAATAGTTTTATTGTAAACATGCCCGAAACAAGTAAAATTTCTTAAATTTTGGTGTTGCAATATTCAAAACTAAAAAGTTATAGGAAACATGCTGAAAGATTGATTGTAAGAATGCTTGAAATGACTAAAACTACATATGTTTTGTTGTTGCATTATTCAAAACACAAAAATTATAAGAAATACCATAAAGTTTCAATCTTTTTATCTTAAACATGATCCAAACAAATAAAATAACATAGGAAAGGCGTATAAAATTTAAATATTTTGATTTTGTTGTTACATTATTAAATGCTAAAATAATATAAGAAACATGCTTAAACATTGAATTTTTTTATCGTAAACATGCTTGAAATAAGTAAAATTGCCTATGTTTTGGTGTTGCATTATTCAAAACTCAAAAATTATAGGAAACACATTTAAAGTTTGAATCTTTTGATTGTAAACATGCTCAAAACAAGTAAAAATGCCTAGGTTTTGGTGTTGTATTATTCAAAAATCTAAAATTATAGTAAACATGCATAAAGTTTGAATCATTTGATTGTAAACATGCTTGAAATGAGTAAAACCACCTAAGTTTTGGTGTTACATTATTCAAAAATCATAAATTATAGGAAATGCACATAAAGTTTGAATCATTTGATTGTGAACATGCTCAAAATGAGTAAAACCACCAAAGTTTTCATGTTGCATTATTCAAAACTCAAAAATTATAGGAAATATGCATAAATGTTGAATCTTTCCATTGTAAACATGCTTGGAATGAGTAAAATCTCCCAAGTTTTGGTGTTGCATAATTTAAAACTCAAAAATTGTAGGAAACATGTACAAAGCTTGAAACTTATTATTGTAAACATGATTGAAATGAGTAAAACCACCTAAGTTTTAGTGTTACATTATTCAAAACACAAAAATTATAGGAAACATCCATAAAGTTTGAATCTTTTGATTCTAAACATACTCAAAACAACTAAAACTACATAAGTTTTGGTGTTACATTATTCAAAACTCAAAAATTATAGGAAACATGCATGAAGTTTGAATCTTTTAATTTTAAAGATGCTCAAAATGAGTAAAACGACCCACGTTTTGGAGTTACATTATCCAAAACTAAAAGATTATAAGAAATGCAAATAAAGTTTGAATCTTTTGATTGTAAACATGCTCTAAATGAGTAAAACCACCAAAATTTTTGTGTTGCATTACTCAAAATGAAAAAATAGAAGAAAAACACATAAAGTTTGAATATTTTTATTGTAAACATGTTTGAAATGACTCAAACCACATAAGTTTTTGTGTTGCATTTTTCAAAACTAAAAAATTATTGGAAATGCACATAAAGTTTGAATCTTTTGATTGTAAACATGCTTTAAACATGTAAAACTTCCTATGTTTTGGCGTTAGATTATTCAAAACTCAAAATTTAAAGGAAAAATTCATAATGTTTGACTATTTTGATTTTAAACATGCTCAAAGAAAGTAAAACCACCTAAGTTTTATTGTTGCATCACTCAAAACTCAAAAAATATAGTAAATATGCATAAAGTTTAAATATTTTTATTGTAAGCATACTCAAAATGAGTAAAACTACCTAAGTTTTAATGTTACATTATTGAAAACTCAAAAATTATTGGAAACATGCATAAATTTTGAATCTTTTGATTGTCAACATGCTCGAAAGGAGTAAAATTGCCTATGTTTTTGGTATTTCAGTATTCAAAAATAAAAAATTATATGAAACGTGCATAAAATTTGAATCTTTTTATTGTAAACATTTTCAAAATGAGTAAAAACAATTAAGTTTTGATGTTGCATTATTAAAAACTCAAAAATTATAGGAAAAATGAATAAAGTTTTACTCTTTTAATTATAAGCATGTCAGAAATGAGTAAAACCACTTAAGTTTTGGTATTGCATTATTCAAAACTCAAAAATTATAGGAAACCTACACAAAGTTTGATTCTTTTGATTGTAAACATGCTTGAAATGAGTAAAGCTAATTAAATTTTGGGGTTGCATTATTCAAAACTCAAAAAAATTAGGAAGCGTGCTTAAGTTTTGTTGTTAGATTATTCAAAACTCAAATGTTATAAGAAACATGCATCAAGATTTAATGTTTTGATTGTAAATATGCTTGAAATGAGTAAGCCCACTTATGTTTTGGTGTTGCATTATTCAAAACTCAAATATTATAAGAGATATGCACAAATTTTAAATATTTTAATTTTAAACATGCTCAAAACTTGTAAAACCACTTATGTTTTGGTTTTACATCATTCAAAACTCAAAAATTAAAGGAAACACTCATAAATTTTGAATCTTTTAATTGTAAACATGCTCGAAATGAGTAAAATTGCTTATCTATTTGTGTTTCATTATTCAAAACTCAAAAATTATAGGAAATGTGCATAAAGTTTGAGTCTTTTGATTGTAAACATGCTCAAGATGATTAAAACCATGTGCATTTTTTTTTACATGATTCAAAACTCAAAAATTATACGAAACATACATAAAGTTTGAATCTTTTCATTATAAACATATTTAAAATGAGTCAAATTATGTATGTTTTAGTGTTCCATAAAGTTTGAATCATTTTATTGTAAACATGCTCAACATGTTTAAAACTACCTAAGTTTTGTTGTTGCTTTATTCAAAACTAAAAATCTATAAGAAATACACATAAAGTTTGAATCTATTGATTGTAAACATGCTCAAAATGAGAAAAACTACCTAGGTTTTAGTGATATAATATTCAAAACTCAAAAATTATAGGAAACATGCATACAGTTAGAATCTTTTGATTGTAAACATACCTGAAACAAGAAAAACCACCAAAGTTTTTATGTTGCATTATTCAAAACTAAAAATCTATATGAAATGAACATAAAGTTGGAATTTTTTGATTGTAAACATGCTCAAAATGAGTAAAAATGTATAAGTTTTGGTGTTGCATTATTTAAAACTCAAATTATATGAAATGCACATAAAGATTGAATATTTTGATTGTAAACATGCTCAAAATGAGTAAAACCACATATGTTTTGGTGTTACATTATTCAAAATTCAAAAATTAAAGGAAACACACATAAAGTTTGAATCGTTTAATTGTAAACATGCTCAGAATGATTAAGACCAATTAAGATTTTGTGTTAGATTATTCAAAACTCAAAAATTATAAGAAACATGCATAAATTTTGAATCTTTTGATTGTAAACATGCTTGAAATGAGTAAAACTACCTAAGTAGTATTCAACACTCAAAAATTATAGGGAATACACAAAGTTTGAATCCTTTGATTGTAAACACACTCAAAATGAGTAAAACCACCTAAGTTTTGGTATTTCATTATTCAATACTCAAAGATTATATAAAATTCATGTAAAGTTTTAATATTTTGATTATAAACATGTTTGAAATTAGTAAATCCACCTAACTTTTGGTGTTGCATTATTCAAAACTCAAAAATTATAGGAAAAACACATAAAGTTTGAATCTTTTGATTATAAAAATGCTTGAAATGATTAATACTACTTAAGTTTGGTTTTGTATTATTCAAAACTAAAAAATTATAAGAAACACATAAAAAAATTAAATCTTTTGATTGTAAACATGCTCGAAATGAGTAAAACAACCTAAGTTTTGGTGTTGTATTTCTCAAAAATAAAAAATAATAGGAAATGCACATAAATTTTAAATCTTTTGATTCAAAACATTCTCAAAAGGAGTAAAACCGCTTAAGTTTTGGTGTTACATTATTGAAAACTCAAAAATTATATGAAACATGCATAAAGTTTGAATATTTTGATTACATAAATATGTTTCAAATGAGGAAAACCACTTAAGTTTTCATGTTACATTATTCAAATCTCAAAAATAATAGGAAACACATATAAAATTTGAATCTTTTGATTGTAAACATGTTTGAAATGACTAAAACCACTTAAGTTTTAGTGTTGCATTATTCAAAACACAAAAATTATAGTAAACACACATAAAGTTTGAATCTTTTGATTGTAAACATGATCGAAACGAGGTAAAACAAATTAAATTTTGGGGTTACATTCTTCAAAACTCAAAAATTATAGGAAATGTGCATAAACTTTGAATCTCTTGTTTGTAAACATGCTCAAAATGAGTAAAACTACCTATGTTTTGGTGTTGCATTATTACAAACTCAAAACTATAGGAAACACCATAAAGTCTGAATCTTTTGATTGTAAACATGGTCGAAATGAGTAACACCTCATAAGCTTTTGTGTTTCATTATTTAAAACTCAATAATTATAGCAAATGCACATAAAGTTTAAATCTTTTGATTTTAAACTTGTTCAAAATGAGTAAAAATGCCTAAATTTTCGTGTTAAATTATTCAAAATTAAAACATTATAGGAAACATGCATAAAAATTGAATCTTTTGATTTTAAACATGATCAAAATGAGTAAAGTAGCCTAAGTTTTGGTGTTGCATTATTCAAAACTCAAAAATGATAGGAAATGTGCATAAAACATGAATCTTTTGATTGTAAACATTCTAGAAATGAGTAAAACTGATTAAATTTTGGTGTTGCATTATTCAAAACTCAAACATTATAGTAAACTCACATAAAGCTTGAACCTTTTTAATGTAATCATGCTTGAAATGAGTGAAACTGCTTAAGTTTTGTTGTTGCATTATTTAAAACATAAAAATTATTGGAAACATTTATAAAGTTTGAATCTTTTGCTTGTAAACGTGCTCGAAATGAGTAAAACTACTTAAGTAAGGGTGTTTCTTTGTTCAAAACTCAAAATTACAAGAAATGTGCATAAACATTTGAATCTTTTGATTGTAAATATGCTCAAAATGAGTAAAATCGATTAAGTTTTGGTGTTACATTATTCAAAACTAAAAAATTACAGGAAACACACATAAATTTTGAATCTTTTTATTTTAAATATGCTCAAAATGAGTAAAACCCCTTAAGTTTTAGTGTTAGATTATTCAAAACTCAAAAATTATAGGAAAAATGCATAAAGTTTGAATCTTTTAATTGTAAACATGCTGAAAATGAGTAAAATTGCTTAAGTTTTGGTGTTACATTATTCAAAACTTAAAATTTATAGGAAACACATATAATTTTTTAATCTTTTGACTTTAAACAAGTTCAAAACAAGTATAACCACTTAAGTTTTAGTGATGCATTACACAAAACTCAAAAATATAGGAAAAATGCATAAAAATTTAATCTTTTGATTTTAAACATGCTCAAAATGAGTAAACCCACCTAAGTTTTGTTGTTACATTATTCAAATTTTAAAAATGATAAGAAACACCATAAAGTTTAAATCTTTTGATTGTAAACATGTTCAAAATGAGTACAATTGTCTATGTTTTGGTGTTGCATTATTCAAAATTGAAAAATTATAGGAAATACCATAAAATTTAAATATTTTGATTATAAATAAACAAAATCAAAATGTGTAAAAGCACCTATGTTTTGGTGTTGCATTATTCACTACTAAAAAATTATATGAAACATGCATAAAGTTTAAATCTTTTGATTGTAAACATGCTCAAAACAAATAAAACTACCTATGTTTTGTTGTTGCATTATTCAAAACTCAAAAATTATAGGAAACAAGCATACATTTTAAATATTTTGATTGTAAACATGCTCAAAATGAGTAAAATTGCCTACATTTTGTTGTTGTATTATTGACAACTCAAAAATTATAGTAAATATGCATAAAGTTTGAATATTTTGATTATAAACATGCTCAAAAAGAGTAAAACCACCTAAGTTTTGGTTTTGAATTATTCAAAACTAAAAAATTATAGGAAACCCACATAAAGTTTGAATCTTTTGATTGTAAACATGCTTGAAATGAATAAAACCACCTATTCAAAACTATGGTTTTGTGTTGCATTATTCAAAACTAAAAATTATAAGAAAAACACATAAAGTATGAATCTTTTAATATTAAACATGCTCAAAATGAGTAAAACCATCTAAATTTTGGTGTTGAATTATTCAAAACTCGAATAAATAGGAAACATACATAGAATTTGGTTCTTTTGATTGTAAATGTGCTTGAAATGAATAAAACCTCCTAAGTTTTGGTGTTGTATTATTCAAAACTCAAAAATTATATGAAAAACATATAAATTTTGAATCCTTTTATTTTAAACATGTAGAAAATGAGTAAAACCACCTAAATTTTGGTGTTGCATTATTCAAAACTCAAATAATATGGGAAACATGCCTAAATTTTGGATATTTTGATTGGAAACATGCTTTAAATGAGTAAAACCACATAAGTTTTGACATTACATTATTCAAAACCTAAAAATTAGTGGAAACATGCACAAAATTTGAAACTTTTATTTGTAAAAATACTCAAAATGAGTAAAACTACCTAAGTTTTATTGTTGCAATATTAAAAACTTAAAAATTATAGGACATTCACATAAATCTTGAATGTTTTGATTTTAAAAATGTTTGAAACAAGAAAAATTGCTTAAGTTTAGGTGTTGCATTATTCAAAACTCAAAAATTATAGGAATCATGCATAACGTTTGAATATTTTGATTGCAAAAATGCTCAAAACATGTAAAAGTTCTTAAATTTTGATGTTGCATTATTCAAAACTCAAAAATTAAAGAAAATGTGCATAAGTGTTTGAATCTTTTGATTGTAAACATGCTCAAAATGACTAAAATCATCTATGTTTTGGTGTTGTATTACTAAAAACTCAAAAATTAGAGGAAACACAAATAAAGTTTGAATATTTTGATTGTAAACATGCTCAAAACATGTAAATCCACTTATGTTTTAGTGTTCTATTATTCAGATCTCAAAAATTATAGGAAACATGCATAAAGTTTCAATCATTTAACTGAAATCTTGCTTGAAACAAGTAAAACTACGTATGTTTTGGTGTTACATTATTCAAAACTCAAAAATTATAGGAAACATCTGTAAAGTTTGAATCTTTTAATTGTAAGCATTCTTGAAATGAGTAGAATCGCCCATGTTTTGGTGTTGCATTATTCAAAACAAATAAATTATGGGAAAAGCACCGAAAGTTTGAATCTTTTTATTGTAAACATACATGAAACAAGTAAAACTACCTATGTTTTGGTGCTGTCTTGTCCAAAATTCAAAAATTTTAGGAAACATGCATAAAATTTGAAACTTTGTATTGTAAACATGCTCAAAATAAGTAAAATTACTTAAATTTTGGTGTTGCATTATTTAAAACTCAAAAAATATAGGAAACATAATAAAGATTGAATCTTTTGATTGTTAACATGCTCAAAATGAGTAAAAGCACCTAAGTTTTGGTTTTACATTCTTTAAAACTCAAAAATTATTGGTAATGTGCATAGAGTTTGAATCTTTTGATTTTAAACATGCTCAAAACACATAAAATTGCTTAAGTTTTGTAATTACATTATTCAAAACTCAAAAATTATAGGAAACACACATAAATTTTAAATATTTTGATTTTAAACATGCTCAAGATGGGTCTAACCACTTAGGATTTGGTGTTGTATTATTTAAAACTCAAAAATTATAGGAAACATGCATAAAGTTTGATTCTTTTGATTTTTTAACATGCCCAAACTGAGTAAAACCACTAAAGTTTTGGTGTTTTATTATTCAAAACTTAAGAATTAAAGAAAATGTGCACAAAATTTAAATGTTTTAAATGTAAACATGTAAGAAACATGTAAATCCACCTAAGTTTTGTTATTGGATTATTCACTACTAAAAATTTATAGGAAACATACATAAAGTTTTAATCTTTTGATTGTAAACATGCTCGAAGCAAGTTAAACTACCTATGTTTTACTGTTGTATTACTCAAAACTCAAAAATATAGGAAGCTGGCATAAAACTACATATTTTGATTGTAAACATCCTCAAAATGAGTGAAATTGGCTATGTTTTGGTGTTGCACTATTCCAAACTCAAACATTATAGTAAACATGTGTTAAGTGTGAATATTTTGATTGTAAACATGCTAAAAATGTGTAAAACCTTCTCTGTTTTGGTGTTGTATTATTCAATACTCAAAAATTATAGGAAACATGCATAAAGTTTGAATCTTTTGATGGTAAAGATGCTCAAGATGAGCAAAAATGCCTAAATTTTGGTGTTGCATTATTCAAAATTGAAATTTTAGGAAACACTCTTAATGATTGAATGTTTTGATTGTAAACATGCTTGAAATGAGTAAAACCACCTATGTTTTGGTGTTGCATTATTCAAAAATAAAAAATTATTGGAAATACACATAAAGTTTGATTCTTTTGATTGTAAACATGCTAAAAAATGAGTAAAATCAATTAAGTTTTATTATTGTAATATTCAGAACTCAAAAATTATAAAAAATGTGCATAAAGGTTGAATCTTTTGATGGTAACATGCTCAAAATGAGTAAAATCACCTAAGTTTTACTTTTGCTTTATTCAAAACTCAAAAATGATATTAAACACATATAAAGTTTAAATCTTTTGATTGTAAACATGCTCGAAATGAGTAAAACCACCAATGTTTTAGTGTTGCATTATTTAAAACTAAAAAAATATAGGAAATGCACATAAAGTTTGAATCTTTTGATTGTAAACATGCTCAAGATGAGCAAAAATGCCTATGTTTTGGTGTTGCATTATTCAAAACTAATTTTTTTGGAAACACACCTAAATTTTGAATCTTTTTATTTTAAAGATGCTTGAAATGAGTAAAACCACCTTATATTAGGTGTTCCATTATTCAAAAATAAAAAAATATAAAAAATGCACATAAAGTTTGAATATTTGTATTAAACAAACATGCTCCAAATGAGGAAAACCACTTAAGTTTTGGTGTTGCATTATTTAAAATTAAAAAAATTATAGGAAACACACATAAAGTTTGAATCTTTGTATTGTAAACATGTTTTAAATGGGTAAAACCACTTAGGTATTGGTGTTGCATTATTCAAAACTCAAAAATTATAGGAAATACACATAAAGTTCAATCTTTTAATTGTAAACATGAATGAAAAGAATAAAACCTCTAAAATTTTGGGGTTCCATTATTCAAAACTCAAAAATTATTGGAAATGCACATAAAGTTTGAATCTTTTGATTATAAACATTTTCAAAATGAGTAAAATCATCAAATTTTTTATGTTGCATTATTCAAAACTCAAAAATTAGAGCAAATGAACATAAAGTTTAAATATTTTGATTGTAAACTATCTATGTTTTGGTGTTGGATTATTCAAAACTCAAACATTATAGGAAAAAATACATAAAGTTTGAATCTTTTAGTTTTAAACATGCTCAAAATGAGTAAAACAACCTTAATTCGGTGTTGCATTATTCAAAACTCAAATAATATAGGAAATACACATAAAGATTAGATCTTTTGATTGTAAACATGATTGAAACGAGTAAAACCTCCTAAGTTTTGGTCTTGTATTTTTCAAAACTCAAAAATCATAGCAAAATTACATAAAGTTTGAATCTTTTCATTTAAACATGCTCAAAACAAGTAAAACTACCTAAATTTTGATGTTGAATTATTCAAAGCTCAAATAATATAGGAAACACACTTAAAGTTTGGATCTTTTGATTGTAAACGTGTTTGAAATGAGTAAAACACATAAGTTTTCATGTTACATTAATCAAAACTCAAAAATTATCAGAAACACACATAAACTTTGAATCTTTAGATTGTAAACATACTCAAACTGATTAAAACCACCTATGTTTGGGTGTTACATTAATAAAAATTTAAAAATTATAGGAAACATGGATAAATTTTGAATCTTTTGATTCTAAACATGTTTTAAATGACTAAAATTGCTTAAGTTTTGGTGTTGCATTATTCAAAACTAAAAAATTATAGGAATCATGGAGAAAGATTGAATCTTTTGATTATATAAATGCTCAAAACAAGTAAAATTACTTATGTTTTGATGTTACATTATTCAAAACTCAAAAATTATATGAAATACACATAAATGTTTGAATCTTTTGACTGTAAACTTACTCAAAATGAGTAAAATGATCTATGTTTTGGTGTTCCATTACTAAAAAAAAAAATTGAGAAAATGTCCATAAAGTTTGAATATTTTGATTTTAAACATGTTTAAAATGAGTAAAACCACCTAAGTTTTGGTGTTGGATTATTCAAAACTCAAAAATTAAAGCAAACATGCATAAAGTTTGAATCTTTTGATTGTAAACTTGCTAGAAACAAGTAAAACTTCATACATTTTGGTGTTCCATTATTCAAAACTAAAAAATTATAGGAAACATGGATAAAGTTTTAATCTTTTAATTGATAACATTATTGAAATGAGTAAAACCACCCAAGTTTTGCTGTTATATTATTCAGAACTTAAAAACTATGGGAAAAGCACAGAAAGTTTGAATCTTTTGATTATAAACATATATGAAACAAGTAAAACCATCTATTTTTTGGTGTTGTATTACTCAAAACTAAAAAATTATAGGAAACACACATACATTTTAAATATTTTAATTTTAAACATAATTGAGATGGGTCTAACCACTTAGGTTTTGGTGTTGCATTATTTAAAACTAAAAAATTATAGGAAACCCACATAAAGTTTGATTCTTTTGGTTTTAAACATGCCCAAAATGATTAAAACCACTTAAGTTTTTTTGTTGCATTATTCAAAACCCAAAAAATAAAGAAAGTCTGCATAAATTTAAATCTTTTAAATGTAAACATGCTTGAAACATGTAAAACCACCTATGTTTTGGTGTTACATTATTCCAAACTCAAAAATTATAGGAAACACACATAAATTTTGAATCTTTTGATTGTAGACATGCTCAAAACAAGTAAAACTACCTAATTTTTTATGTTTCATTATTCAAAACTCAAAAATTATAAGAAATACGTATAAAATTTGAATCTTTTGATGATAAACATGCTTGAAATGATTAAAAACACTTAAGTTTGGGAGTTACATTTTTCAAAACATAAAAATTATAGGAAACATGCATAAAGTTTAAATCTTTTGATTGTAAACATGATCAAAATGAGTATAACCACTTAAGATTTGTTATTGCATTAATAAAAAATTCAAAAATCAAAGGAATCATCAATAAATTTTGAATCTTTTGATTGTAAACATGATCAAAATGAGTTAAACCACTTAAGTTTTTGGTTGCATTATTAAAAACACAAAAATTCTAAGAAATGGGCATAAAATTTGAATATTTATATTGTAAACATGCTAGAAATGAGTAAAACCATCTAAGTTTTGGTGTTTCATTATTCAAGACTTAAAAATAATAGGAAATGTGTATAAATTTTGAATCTTTTGATTGTACACATGTTTGAAATGAGTAAAACCACTTAAGTTTGGCTATTGCATTATTTAAAACACAAATTATAGTCAACTCGCATAAAGTTTGAACCTTTTGATTACAAACAAGCTCAAAATGAGTAAAATTGCTTAAGTTCTAGTTTTACATTATTCAAAACACAAAAATCATAAGAAACACACTTAAAATTTAAATATTTTGATTCTAATCATCCTCCAAATGAGCAAAACCTCTAATGTTTTGGTGTTGCATTATTCAAAACTCAAAAATTATAGTAAACATACATAAATTTTAAATCTTTTGATTGTAAACATGCTCAAAATGAGTAAAACCACCTATGTTTTAGTTTTGAATTATTTTAAAATAAATAATTATAGGAAACATGCATAAAGTTTGAATCTTTTTATTGGAAACATGCTCAAAATGAGTAAAACCACTTAAGTTTTGGAGATACGTTATTCAAAACTCAAAAATTAAAGAAACTGCATATAAAGATTAATTTTTTTGATTGTAAACATGCTTGAAATGAGTAAAACCAACTATGTTTTAGTGTTGCCTTATTCAAAACTCATAATTTATATGAAACAAGTATACAATTTGAATCATTTACTTGTAAACATGCTTAAAATGAGGGAAATTACCTAAGTTTTGTTGTTGCATTATTGAAAACTCAAAAATTATAAGAAATGTGCATAAAATTTGAATATTTTGATTGTAACATTTTTGAAATGAGTAAAATTGCCAAAGTCTTAGTGTTACATTATTCAAAACTCAAAAATTAAAGGAAATGTGCATAAAATTTGAATCTTTTGATTGTAAACATACTTTAAAGGAGTAAAACAACTTAAATTTTGGTGCGACATTATTCAAAACTAAAAAAATTATAGGAAATGTTCATAAAGTTTGAATCTTTTGATTTTAAACATGCTCAAAATGAGTAAAATCGCCTAAATTTTAGTGTTTCATTATTCAAAACTTAAAAATTATAAAAAATGTTCATAAAGTTTGAATCTTTTGATTGTGAACATGCTCGATGCGAGTAAAACTACCTAAGTTTTCGTGTTGCATTATTAAAAACCCAAAAATTATAAGAAATTTGCATAAAGTTTGAATCCTTTGATTGTAAGCATGCTCAAAACTAGTAAAACTGACTAAGTTTTGGTGTTGCATTATTCAAACTAAAAAAGTATAGGAAATGCACATAAGGTTTGAATATTTTGATTGTAAATATGCTTGAAATGAGTAAAACTACCCAACTTTTGGTGTTGCATTATTCAAAACTCAAAAATTAAAGGAAACATGCATAAAGTTTGAATCTTTTTGTTTTAAACATGCTCAAAATGAGTAAAACTACTTAAGTTTTGGCATTGGATTATTTAGAACTCAAAATTTATAATAATTATACGTAAAGTTTGAATATTTTGTTGTATACATGCTCAAAATTAGTAAAATTGCCTATGTTTTGGCATTACATTATTCAAAACTCAAAATTTATAGGAAACATGCATGAAGTTTGAATCTTTTGATTGTAAATATACTTGAAATATGGAAAACCAACTAAGCTTCAATGTTGCATCCTTTAAAACACAAAAATTATAGAAACCATGCATAAAGTTTGAATCTTTTAATTGTAAACATGCTAGAAATGAGTAAAACTACCTATGTTTCGATGATGAATTATTTAAATCTCAAAAATTATAGGAAACATGAATAAAGTTTGAATATTTTTATTTTAAACAGGCTTGAAATGAGTAAAAAAAGCATAAATTTTTGTGTTGCACTATTCAAAACTCAAATAATATAGGAAACACATAAATTTTCAATCTTTTGATTGTAAACATGTTTGAAACATGTAAAACTACCTAAGTTTTGGTGTTGCATTATTTAAAAATCCAAAATAATGTGAAATTTGCATAAATTTTGAATCTTTTGACTGTAAATATTCTTGAAATGAGTAAAACTACCTAAGTTTTGGTGTTGCATTATTCAAAACTCAAAAATTATAGGATACATGCATAAAGTTTTAATCTTTTAATTGTAAACATAGTCAAAATGAGTAAAACCACCTAGGTTTCGGTGTTGCATTATTCAAAACTCAAAAATTAAAGGAAATGCATATAAAGTTTGAATATTTTAATTGTAAACATGCTTGAAACAAATAAAACCAAAAATGTTTTGGTGTTGCATTTTTCACAACTTAAAATCTATAAGAAACATTTAAAATGATTGAATATTTGGATTGTAAACATGCTCAAAATGATTAAAACCACCTAAGTTTTGGTGTTACATTAATCAAAACTCAAAAATTATAGGAAACATGCATAAAGTTTGAGTCTTTTGATTGTAAACATGCTCAAAATGAGTAAAACTACCTAGGTTTTGGTGTTGCATTATTTAAAACTAAAAAATTAAAGGAAATGCACATAAAGTTTGAATCTGTTAAATGTAAACATGCTTGAAATGAGTAAAACCAAAAATGTTTAAATGTTGCATTATTCAAAACTCAACAATTTTAAGAAACATGTATAAAGTTTGAATCTTTGGATTGTAAACATGCTCAGAATGAGTAAAACCACCTAAGTTTTCATGTTGAATTATTCAAAACTCAAAAATTATAGGAATCACACATAAAGTCTGAATATGTTGACTGTAAACATGCTCCAAATGAGTAAAACCACCTAAGTTTTGATATTATATTATTCAAAAAACAAAAATTATAGAAAATGTGCATAAATTTGGAATCTTTTGATTGTAAATATGTTTAAAATGATTAAAATTGCTTAAGTTTCAGTGTTACATTATTCAAAACTCAAAAATTATAAGAAACACAAAAAATTTGGATCTTTGTACTGTAAACATGGTCGAAATAAGTAAAATTGACTAGGTTTTGCTACATTATTTAAAACTTGAAAATTATAAGAAACGTGCATAAATTTTTAATCTTTTGATTGTAAACATGATCAAAATTATTAATACCTCTTAAATTTTGATGTTTTATTATTCAAAACTCAAAAAAAATTGGAAACACATAAAAATTTTGAATCTTTTGATTGTAAACATCCACAAAATGATTAAAACCACCCAAGTTTCAATGTTGCATTATTAAAAACTCAAAATTTATAGGAAACATGCATAAAGTTTGAATCTTTTGATTGTAACATTCTCAAAATGAGTAAAAGCAATTATGTTTTTGTGTTGCATTACTCAAAATAGAAAATTTATAAGAACTGTTCATAATTTTTGAATCTTTTGATTGTAAACATGCTTCAAATGAGTAAAACTACCTAAATTTTGGTGTTACATTATTCAAAATTCCAAAAGTATAGGAAATGCACATAAAGTTTGAATTATTTGAATTTAAACATGCTCAAAATGAGCTAAAGAGCATAAGTTTTGGTGTTGCATTATTCAAAACTAGAAAATTATAGGAAACACACATTAAATTTGAATATTTTGATTGTAAACATTCTCAAAATGAGTAAAACCATGTAAGTTTTTGAGTTACATTATTAAAAACAAAAAATTTAGGAAACACACATAAAGTTTGAGTCTTTTTATTGTAAACATGTTGAAAATGAGTAAAGCCACTTATGTTTTGGTGTTGCATATTTCAAAACTCAAAAATTATAGGAAATATGCATAAAGTTTGAATCTTATGATTCTAAACATGATCAAAATAAGTAAAACTACTTATGTATTGGTGTTGTATTATTAAAAACATAAAAATTATAGGAAATGTGGATAAAGGTTGAATCTTTTGATTCTAAACATGATCAAAACATGTAAAACCTCTTGAATTTTGGTCTTATCTTATTCAAAACTCAAAAATTATAGGAAATGCATATAAAGTTTGAATCTTTTGATTATAAACATGATCAAAATGAGTAAAGATACCTATGTTTTATTTTTGCATTATTCAAAACTAAATAATTATAGTAAATTCACATAAAGGTTCAATCTTTTGAATGTAAACATGCTCAAAATGAGTAAAATCGCCTATGTTTTATTATTACATTATTCAAAACTTAAAAATTATTTGAAATGTGCATAAAGTTTGAATCTTTTCATTATAAACATGCTTGAAATGAGTAAAACTACCTAAGTTTTAGTGTTACATTATTCAAAACCAAAAAATTATAGGAAATGGACAAGTTTGAATATTTTGATTACAAACATGCTAAAAATGAGATAAAATGACTATGTTTTGGTGTCGCATTATTCAAAGCTCAAATTATAGGAAACATGCATAAATCTTAAATATTTTGATTGTAAACATGCTTGAAATGAGAAAACCTATCTATGTTTTAGATTTGCATTATTACAAACTCAAAAATTAAAGGAAACATAAATTAAGTTTGAATCTTTTAATTGTAAACATGCTCAAAATGAGTAAAACTTTCTAAGTTTTAGTGTTACATTTTTTAAACATCAAAAATTATAGGAAACACACATAAATTTTTTATATTTTGATTTTAAACATGTTCAAAATGAGTAAAGCCACTTAAGTTCTATTGTTGCATTTTTACAAACTCAAAAATTATAGGCAATACAAATTAAGTTTGAATCTTTTGATTTTAAACATGCTCAAAACAAGTAAAACTACCTAAGTTTCGGTGTTGCATTATTCAAAAATAAAAAATTATAGCAAAGGCACATAAAGCTTGAATCTTTTAATTGTAAATATGCATGAAATGAGTAAACCTGTCTATGTTTTATTGTTGCATTATTCAGAACTAAAAAATTATAGGAAATGCTTATAAAGTTTGAATCATTTGATCTTAAACATGCACAAAATGAGTAAAACAACCTATAATTCAGTGTTAAATTATTCAAAACTCAAAAATTATAGGAAACATGCATAAATTTTGAATATTTTGATTGTAAGCATGCTAGAAATGAGTAAAACCACTTATGTTTTGATGTTGAATTATTCAAAACTCAAAAATTATATGCAACATGCATAAAGTTTTAATATTTTCATTGCAAACATGTTCAAAACAAGTAAAACCACCTATGTTTTTGTGTTGCATTATTCAAAACTAAAAACTTATAGAAAACACACATAAAATATAAATCTTTTGATTGTAAACATGCTTGAAATGGGTAAAAATGCTTAAGTGTTGGTGTTGCATTATTCAAAATTAAAAAATTATGAGAAACACAAATAAAGTTAGAATATTTTGATTGTAAACATGCTTGAAATGAGTAAACCCACTTATGTTTTGATGTTACATTATTCAAAACTCTAAAATCATAGGAAACATGCCTAAAATTTGAATCTTTTCATTGAAAACATGCTCAAAATGAGCAAAACCTCCTAATTTTTGTGTTGCATCATTCAAAACTCAAAAATTATAAGAAATGTGCTTAAAGCTTGAATCTTTTGATTTTAAGCATGCTTGAAATGAGTAAAACCACCTAAGTTTTGATGTTGCATTACTCAAAACTAAAAATATATAGGAAATGCACATAATGTTTGAATAATTTGATTGTAAACATGATTAAAATGAGTAAAACCATCTATGCTTTGGTGTTGCATTATTCAAAACTCAAATTATATGAAACATGCATAAATTTTGAATCTCATGATTGTAAACATGCTTAAAATGCATAAAACCACCTAATTTTTTTGTTTTATTATTTAAAACTTGAAAATGATAGGAAACACACAAAGAGTTTGAATATTTTGATTGTAAACATGCTTGAAATGAGTAAAACCACCTAGGTTTTGGTGTTGCATTATTCAAAACTCAAAAATTATAGGAAACATGTAAAAAGATTAAACGTTTTGATTGTAAACATGCTCAAAATGAGTAAAACCACCAAAGTTTTGGTGTTGTATTATTAAAAAATAAAAAATTATAGGAAATGCACATATAATTTGAATCTTTTGATTATAAACATGCTCAAAATGAGAAAAATTGCCTAAGCTTTTGTGTTACATTATTGAAAAGTAAAAAATTATAGGAAACATGCATAAAGTTTGAATCTTATGATTCTAAACATGCTCTAAATTATTCAAACCACTTACGTTTTTGTGTTGCATTATTCAAAGCTCAAAAATTATAGGAAACCCACATAAAATTGCATTTTTTAAATTCTAAACATGCTCGCAATGAATAAAACCACTTAATTTTAGGTGTTGCATTATTCACTAAAAAATTATTGGAAATAGGTATAAATTTTGAATCTTTTGAATGTAAACATGATCAAAATGAGTAAAACCACATAAGTTTTGGTGTTACATTATTCAAAACTCAAAATTTTTAGGAAATGTGCATAAATTTTGAATCTTTTGATTGTAAACATGATCGAAATGAATAAAATTACTTACATTTTATTGTTACATTATTCAAAACTCAAAATTTATCAAAATAATGCATAAATTTTGAATATTTTGATTGTAAACATGCTCAAAATCATAAAAATCACTTATGTTTTGGTGTTGCATTATTCAAAAATAAAACATTATTGGAAACACACATAAAGTTTGAATATTTGATTTTTAACATGCTCAAAATGAGTAAAACTACTTAAGTTTTGGTGTTACATTATTCAAACCTTAAAAATTAAAGGAAATGTACATAAAGTTTGAGTCTTTTGATTGTAAACAAGCTCAAAATGCATTAAACCACTTAGGTTTTGGTGTTGCATCATTCAAAACTCAAAAATTAAAAACATGATTAAAGTTTGAATCTTTTGATTGTAAACATGCTCAAAATCAGTAAAACCACTTATGTTTTGGTGTTGTATTATTCAAAACTCAAAAATGATAGTAAATCCAAATTAAGTTTGAATCTTTTGATTGTAAACATGATTAAAATGAGTAAAGCCATATAAATTTTGGTGTTGCATTACTCAAATCTCAAAAATTATAGAAAATGTGCACAAAGTTTGAATCTTTTGATTGTAAACATGCTCAGAATGATTGAAACTGCCTAAGTTTTGGTGTTGTATTTTTCAAATCTCAAAAATTATAGGAAATGTTCATAAAGTTTGAATTTTTTAATTGTTAAATGCTCTAAATGAGTAAAATTACTTGAGTTTTGGTGTTGCATTATTCAAAACTCAAAATTTATAAGAAATGCACATAAAGTTTTAATCTTTTGGTTTTAAACATGCTCAAACTGAGTAAAAAGGTCTAATTTTTAATGTCACATTATTTAAAACACTTAAATTATAGGAAACACACATAATGTTTGAATATTTGTAATTGATATATCCTTGAAATGAGTAAAACTACCTATGTTTTGATTTTATTTTATTAAAAACTCAAAAATTATAGGAAACACATGTAAAGTTTTAATATTTTGTTGTAAACATGTTCAAAATGAGTAAACCCACCTAAGTTTTGATGTTACATTATTCAAAAATCAAAAATTATTGGAAATATGCATAAATTTCAAATATTTTAATTGTAAACACACTCAAAACGAGTAAAAGTGCTTAATTTTTGGTGTCACATTATTCAAAACTCAAAAATTATAGGAAATGTGCATAATGTTTGAATTTGCTGATTATAAAAATGCTCAAAATGAGTAAAACTAAATATATTTTGGTGTTGCATTATTCAAAACTCAAAAATTATAGGAAACATCCATAAATTTTAAATCTTTTGATTGTAAGCATGCTTCAAACGAGTAAAACTACCTAAGTTTTGGTGTTGCATTATTCAAAACTCAAAAATTATAGGAAAAACGCATAAAGTTTAAATATTTTGATTGCAAACATGCTTGAAATGAGTAAAACTACCTACGTATTGGTGTTGCGTTATTCAAAAATAAAAAATGATAGGAAACATGCATAAAGTTTGATTCTTTTGATTTTAAACATTCTTCCAATGAGTAATACCATCTATGTTTTAGTGTTCCATTATTCAAAATTTAAATAATATAGGAAACCTACATAAATTTTGAATTTTTTGATTGTAAACATGCTTGAAACAAGTAAAACCACCTATGTTTTGGTGTTGCATTATTACAAAACTCAAAAATTATAAGAAATGCACAAAGTTTTAATCTTTTAATTATAAACATGCTCAAAACAAGTAAAACCACTTATGTTTTGGTGTTGCACTATTCAAAACTTAAAAATTATAGGAAACACACATAAATTCTAAACAATATGATTATAAAAATGATCGAAACATGTAAAACCTCTTATGTTTTAGTGTTGTATTATTCAAAAATAAAAAATAATAGGAAATATACTTAAATTTTTAATCTTTTGATTGTAAACATGATCAAAATGAGTAAAACTACCTATGTTTTTATGCTGCATTATTAAAAACTTAAAAATTATAGGAAATACACAAAGTTTAAAAATTTTGATTGTAAACATGCTCAAAACGTGTAAAATTTCATAAGTTTTGATGTTACATTATTCAAATCTCAAAAATTATAAGAAATGTGAATAAAGTTTGAATATTTCGATTGTAAACATGCATGAAATGAGTAAAACTACCTAAGTTTTAGGATTGCATTATTTAAAAATAAAAAAATATAGGAAATGTGCATAAAGTTTGAATCTTTAGATTGTAAACATGCTCAAAATGAGTTAAAATGCCTAATTTTTTCAGTTGCATTATTCAAAAACTCAAATTATAGGAAACACACATTAACTTTGAATCTTTTGATTGTAAACATCCTTGAAATGAGTAAAATTGCCTATGTTTTGGTATTGAAAACACAAAAATTATAGGAAACACTCATAAAGTTTGAATCTTTGGATTGTAAACATGATCAATGTTGCACAAAATGAACTTGATGTTTTATTCATGAAAATAGAGCATAATAAATACACCATGATGCACAAAAGAATTTAGGTGATAGATCTAAAGGATCTAGAGAGTATTTGTGTGATCAAGGAAGTTATGAAACAATAACTAAAAATAATGTAGTAGTTCTAACTGATTTAAAAATTCTAATCATCTACGCTAACATTCCCCTCATTATATTATTTTTATAAATGTACCCTTAAACAACTCAAATTTCACCTTTTCAAGAGATTTGGTGAGTATATCAGCTATCTATGCATTTGTTGGGTAGTACTGGAGATGGATGTGGTGGTTTAAGACTTTCTCTCAAATGTAGTGGCATTTAACCTCATTATGCTTGGTTCTTTCATGAAAAACAAGATTCTTTACAAGCTTCAACACCCCTTGATTATCATAATGAAGGATAGGTGGTTTCTCTTCACTAATGCTCATATCAACAAGAATGCAACATAACCATATCATCTTGTACACAACTCCATGTGTTGAGTGATACACTATCTCAATGGATGAGAAAGCAACAATAATTTACTTCTTACTAATCCATGAGATTAGTCTAGATCTGAGATGAAATATGTATCCTAACATTGACTTTCTTCATCAATAGATCTATTGTAGTTTAGTCAGTGTATCCCTGTAAAAAGAACTGAGTATTCATAGTTTATTCTAGACCATACTCATGTATACCTTGAACATATCTCAAAACATGCTTTTCTGCAACTCAGTGACATTTCTTTGGCCCCTGCATGAATCTAGAGAGATAGCTCACATTAAAACATATATCTAGTTTGGTTTAGGTCAAGTAAATGAGACTCCCAATGAGTTATCTATAGAGAAATGCATCCACTTTAGGTGAGTCCTAGAATCAAGAGAGTTGTAAACCTTTATCCATTGGTGTTGAAAGTGGTTTACAATCTAGCATTCAGTACTTTTCAAATAATGTCTTGGCATGTTTTATCTAGGAGATTAAAATGTGATTTTGTTTTTACCATACCTCCAAGCCAAGATAGTAATAGAGTAGCCCCAAATTAGTCATGTCAAAGGATATTTTGAGGTCATTATTCATAATACCAATCTGATCTTCTGAACTCCTAGTGATCACAAGATCATCTACATATAAAACAATATTGATGACTTATATCCCTACCTTATTTATGTATAAGTTAGAATATAAGGGGATACAGGTGAAACCATGCTATAAAAGGTGATCATCTATCTTGATATACCATGCCCTAGGAGCTTGTTTCAGTCCATATAATGATTTGATGAGATGACATAACTCTTTAGGATTTTTTTCATCAACAAATCCTTTTGGTTAGGTCATGTAAACTTCTTCTTTGAGATCACCATTTAGAAAAGTACTCTTAATGTCCATCTATTGAAGTTTTCATCCATTCTATGCTACTAGTGTGCAAACAACTTTGATTGTCTTGATCTTTATAGTGGGTACAAAGGTATCTTCATAGTCAATGCCTTCTTTCTAAGTATATCCATTTGCTACAAGTCGCGATTTGTGCTTTTTTATGGATCTATTTCCCTTGTATTTATTTTTAAAAATCCATTTGTAGCCTATGGGTTTCTTTCTTATAGGTAGAATGACAAGTTCCTAAGTCTGATTCTACCTGAGTGAGTCATACTCAACATCTATGGCTTTCTTCCACTGAGGTTTACTTAGTGCTTCTTTAACATTATCAGGTTTGGAGCTATTAACAACTATACTCATGAGTGTAAAATTTACCTCATTTCTTATCTGACTCCTCATTATGACTCTAGATGAAGTATGGGAGTCTTTGATGGTGCATTCTACCCACTTTAGATGGGAACTTTACTACTGATGTGAAGAACAAACATCTTCTAATTATCCAAGATCAACACAAATCTCCCCTTGTATCCCATCTTCTTTGTGAGAAGTCTCCTCATCATCTAACTTGGAGAGTAATTGGTGAGAGGTGGTTGGTGTTGATTCTTCTTTTTGATGCCTTGTTGGTTTAGGAATGCGAAAAACTTATTTAATGTGAATCCCCCCATTTATTTGAGTGGAGTAAAAGAAGAGGTTATCTGATCTCCTTCACAACAGACTGATAGAAGACTTGGAAATGATTAAGGGCCTCACTCTTTTACTTTAAGAAAAACACCCATGTCTTATGTGAATAGTTATAAGGACTCATATCCTAAAAGTGAAGTAGGTAATGATCCATTTAGATCAGTATAACTAACCTCCAAATATTTATTGGTATGGAAAGAGTTTACCTTGAATGGATCCCTATGTTGTTTACCTATAAGACATCTATTGACAATGAATTGGACAACTTGGGAATTCCATGTAACATCCCCTTTGAACTTAGCTGGTATAAAGATCTAGAAGATAGGTGACCATAATATTAGTACCAAAGAACAGTAGATTCTACCATAGAGGCAGCTAAAGCTACTTTAGAATATGAAACAACATCTAAAGTAAATAATTTATCTTTCAAAAATGTTCTATCAAGAACCATACCTTATCATGAAATCAAGTAAGATTTAATGACATTATAAATAAGAAACTCCATCTTTAGATGATTATTCAAAATCTAACTGACTAATAAGAGGTTAGATGTCAATCCAAGAACATATAGTACCTTTGAGAGTGTACATTTCTATATTCTAAGAAGAATGGTGACTTGGCCTATTCATTTTAGAACATACTCTTTATCATCAATGATCCTAACCTGATCTCTAGTGGGTTAATCTCTCACTAAATCAAACAACTTCCTATCACCTGACATATGTTTGGTGGCCACTAATTCTATCAACCAAATATTGCTCATGGGTTGTGAGGTCTAAGAGACTATCACTAAGTTTTTATTGTCTTCTTTAGGTGTCTTGTCATCGGATCCATCATCTTTTTGAGTTGTAAGATGTCTCTTCTACTTCCATCAGTGGGGATGCCTTTTCAATTTTTATGAATTGTCATGCCTTGATGTGCTTTCTTGACTATAAGAACATTTTTTTAGGCCATTAACTAGTAGTTATCCATGTTATGAGTGTTGTTTTGATAGATGTGACACCACCTCTTTGACTTTTGTGATTCTTAATGTTGTGGAGACTATTATTATTTATATTTCTATGGTTGCTTCTCTAGAGGTTCCTTGAGAGACTTATGACCTCATTGATACTTTGAGATAAAATCTTTGTCTTGCAACTCATCTTGCACCGAATTTATGGCTTCTTATTTCTATAAAAGGTTTATGAGTTCTTTGAATGACACTTCTACTTTGAAACATTCAACATTATGATGAACATTCTAAATTGGGAAGGGAGTGCTCTCAAGGTGATCAAGACCAAGATTTGGTCATCTACCATCTCATCAAGTGCAAATAATTTAGTTTATAGCTTAACCACCTAATGTAAGAATTCCATGACTTTCTCATAGGAAACATGCATAAAGTTTAAATATGTTGATTGTAAACATGCTTGAAATGACTAAAACTACATAATATTTTATGTTACATTATCTAAAACTCAAAAACTAGAAGAAATGCACATAAATTTTAAATATTTTGATTGTAAACATGTTCAAACTGAGTAAAGCCACCTAAGTTTTGGTGTTGCATTATTCAAAACTCAAAAATTATAGGAAACATGCATAAATTTTGAATCTTTTGATTGTAAACATGCTTGAAATGAGAAAAAATTCCTACTTTGGTATTGTATTATTCAAAAATGAAAAACTATAAGAAAAGTAAATAAATTTTAAATCTTTTTGATTGTAAACATGCTCAAAATGAATAAAACCACCTAAGTTTTAGTGTTGCATTATTCAAAACACAAAAATTATAGGAACAATGCATAAAGTCTAAATATTTTGATTGTAAACATGCTCAAAATGAGTAAAACCAATTAAATTTTAGTGTTGTATTATTAAAAAATAAAAAAATCTAGGAAATATGCATAAAATTTGATTCTTTTGATTTTAAAGATGATCAAAATGAGTAAAATTGCCTAAGTTTTAGTGTTGCATTATTCAAAACTCAAATAATATAGGAAACATGCATAAAGCTTGAATATTTTGATTTTAAACATGATAGAAATGTATATAATTCCCTATGTTTTGGTGTTGTATTATTCAAAATTCACAAATTATAGGAAACACACATAAAGGTTGAATGTTTTGTTTGTAAGCATGCTCTAAACTAGTAAAATCACCTATGTTTTGGTGTTGCATTATTCAAAAATCTAAAATTATAGGAAACATGCATACAGTTTGAATTTTTTAATTGTAAACATTCTCTAAATGAGTAAAACCACTTAAGTTTTGATGTTTGATTATTCGAAACTCAAAAGTTATAAGAAATGCCCATAAAGTTTGAATTTTTTGATTGTAAACATGCTCAAAATCAGTAAAGCTACCTGAGTTTTGATGTTACATTATTCAAAACTCTAAAATTATAGGAAACACATAAATTTTGAATCTTTTGATTGTAAATATAGTTGAAATGAGTAATACTAGCTAATTTTTGGTGTTGCATTATTCAAAACTCAAAAATTATAGAAAATGCACATAAGTATTTTGAGTATAAACATCCTCAAAATGATTAAAATTCCTTAAGTTTTGGTGTTGCATTATTGAAAACTCAAAAATTATAGGAAATGCTCATAAAGATTGAATCTTTTGATTGTAAACTCACTAAAAATGAGTAAAACCACCCAAGTTTTGGTGTTGCATTATTCTAAACTCAAAAATTATAGGATACATGAGTAAAGTTCTAATATTTAGAATGTAAACATGCAAGAAATGATTAAAACTACCTAAGTTTTGGTGTTTCATTAATCAAAATTCAAAAATTATAAACAACACACATAAAGTTTGAATCTTTTGATTATAAACATGCTCAAAATGAGTAAAACCATCTAAGTTTTGGTGTTACATTTTTTCAAACTAAACAATTATTGTAAAAGCACATAAATTTTGAATCTTTTGATTGTAAACATGCTCGAAATAATTAAAACTACGTATGTTTTAGTGTTTCATTATATAAAACTAAAAATATATAGGAAATGCATATAAATTTTGAATCTTTTGATTTTGAAAATGCTTGAATTTAGTAAAACCACCTAATTTTTTGAGTTGTGTTATTCAAAACTCAAATAATATAGGAAACATGCATAAATTTTCAATCATTTTATTGTAAACATGCACAAAATGAGAGAAACTACCTAAGTTTTGGTGTTGCATTGTTCAAAACTCAAAAATTATAAGAAATAGGCATAAAGTTTGAAACTTTTGATTGTAAACATGCACAAAATGAGTAAAACCACCTATGTTTTGGTGTTATATTTTTCAAAACTCAAAAATTATAGGAAAGGTGCATAAACTTTTAATCTTTTGATTGTAAGCATCTTGAAATGAGTAAGACCACCAATGTTTTGGTGTTGCATTATTAAAAACTAAAAAATTAAAGGAAATGCACATAAAGTTTGAATCTTTTGATTTTAACCATGCTTGAAACGAGTAAAACCACTTAATTTTTGGTGTTGTATTATTCAAAACTCAAATATTATTCAAAATGTACATAAACTTGAATCTATTTATTTTAAACATGCTTTAAATGAGTAAAACCATTTATGTTATGGTGTTCCATTATTTAAAACTAATAAATTATAAGAAATGCTCATAAAGTTTGAATATTTAAATTTTAAACTTGCTCAAAATGAGTAAAACCACTTAAGTTTTGGTGTTACATTATTCAAAACTTAAAAAATATAGGAAACAACCATAAGTTTGTATTTTTTGATTTTAAACATGCTCAAAATGAGTAAAACCACTTAAGTTTTATTTTTGCATTATTAAAAACTAAAAAATTATAGGAAATGTGCATAAAATTTGAACATGTTCGAAATAAGTAAAACTACCTAAGTTTTGGTGTTGCATTATTCAAAATTAAAAAACTATAGGAAAGGCAAATAAAGTTTGAATTTTTTGATTGTAAACATGCTCAAAATGAGATAAAAACATCTATGTTTTATTTTTGCATTATTCAAAACTCAAAAATTATAGGAAATGTTCATAAAGTTTGAATTTTTTATTTGTAAACATGCACAAAATGATAAAAGCTACCTAAGTTGTTAAGTTGTGGAGCTAAAAGCTTCACTGATGTAAATGGAGGAGGTTGTTAAGTGTCAAAGCAACCGACGTCAATCTGATCAACCGACGTCTGTCATCTTCAGTGTTCGTAGTAACCTACGTCGGTTATGGGTCGGCTGACATCGGTCAGATAGGAATCGACGTCGGCAACCTGTGTGTGCATGCATTTGCATGCACTTCCAGAACTGGTCTAATTTTAGACAGACAGTTAGTTTGCATGTAAAAGACTAATTTTAGTCTTGAGTCTACATTTCTAATTATTGTAATTAGGAAGTCTAATTATTTTTTGTATTGGATCTATTTAAGAGACCTATGGGGCTGTATTGGAATTTGTAGAATCATAAGGACTTGCAAAGACAAGGACAAGGGTTCTTCCAAGGTATGTAAGATCTAGGTTTGTAGGTGTGCAAGACCAGGTTGATCTGCAGGTGTGCAAGATCAGGGGAGATCTACATGGTAAGTAAGGTCGGTTGATCTACAAGTGTGTGTGTGTGTGTGTGTGCAAGGTCAAAGGAGATCTGCAACACAACAAAGAGCAAGATCAGGGAGATCTACTTGGAGTACATGGTGCACTCGGTGGTACTAGCAGTATTGTTACTGACTGGTTGAAACAACAACTCTGTGTTTGAGTTGATTTTGTTTGTAATTGAGAGAGAGAACTCTTGAGGGAGAATTATTGGTATGCCCAAGAGGTGTGGGAAGAGTGTGATTTCTTCATTGTATTTCCTTCTAGAAGAGTGTTAATATAAGATTGTATTGTCTCTCATATTTTGTGTTGTTTCTAATTTCTAGTTACTTATTATTCTGGTTAAATTCCTTGTTTCGTTGCATATACAAAGGTAATCAATTATACTCTTAAGGAGTAGGGATCCTAACAATTGGTATTAGAGCTAGGATCACTAAGTGATACCACTGACAATTGGTATCAGAGCTTGGTTAGGTACACTAATAGGTGGTCAGAGCATGTTAAGTGTTTGTTGATTACAGGGCACTCTTAGGGGTTTTTGATTGAGTGGGAGTAAAGCAATGGCAGAAGAAAGTAAGCTAAGAATGGAGAAACTCAATCGCAAGAATGATCAATTATGGAATTATGGAAAGAAAGAGTAGGTAAAAAAAGATTGTTGGTTGGTAGAAGATCAGCATGAAGGAAATGAAGAAGCAGATGTTGCAGGTATTGTTGCACAGGATGCTCTTATATGTTCCTTGGATAAAGTAGAATCTTGGGTTTTAGATTATGTTGCCTCTTTCCATGCAACCCAAAATAGAGTATTTTTCCATGATTATGTCCATGGAGACTTTGGAAAGATTTATTTAGGGGTTGGTGAGCCTTGTCAAATTGTTGGCAAAGGGGAAGTGTAGCTGAAATTGCAGATGGGAAACACATGGGTGTTGAAGGATGTCATGCATGTCCCAGTCTTGAAGAGGAGTCTAATTTTTTCAAGAAAGTTGGGTGATGAGGGTTGCACAGTTACTCTCACAGTGGAATCTTGGAAAGTTTCCAAGGGTGCACTTGAATTAGCATGTGGTAAGAAAGTAGTTACTCTTTATCTATCTACTTGTATTACTGATTCTCCTTCTAGTTTATCTACTTCAGATGTAGATGCGAAGATGTGGCTCTGTAGGCCTGGTCACATGAATAAGAAGGGGATGCATGTTCTTAAGATGAAGTCTGATGTATTTGACAAACTTAAGAACTAAAAAGACTTGGTTTTCATGGAGGAGATGATGGATAGAGATCAGCTCAAGGGGCTGAATAATTTTAACCAGGGTAATTTGGACAAGGTTATGATCCAAAGTGAGCTCGTGGGTAAAAGTCATCACTCACAGGAAAACATAGTTATCGACGTCAATCAGGTGAGAACTGACGTCAAACAGGTAGGTACTGACGTCGGTCATGTGCAGACCAGAGTCAGTGGTGTCGAGCAGGTGGAGACTAACATCAGTTAGGGAATTGACGTTAGTGACCAGGTGGACACCGATGTCGGTTAGGGAACTGGTGTCGACAATCAGGTGGAATCGACATCGATCGAGTGCAGACCAAGGTTGACCAAAAAATGGATTTTGGGCAGACAGTAAGCTGTCAAGGAGTCTCAAATGCCCATATGGAGGACTGAAAGGGTAAGTAAGCCTCAAATTCATTATTCCCCTTCTTTATACTACTTGAACTTGTTGCTCATTGATGGCTAAGAACTAGGAAGTTTTGAAGAGGCAATGCAGGTAGAATCCAAGAAACAGTGGGAGCATGGCATGAATGAGGAGATTGATTCCTTGGGAAAGAACCAAATGGGAGATTTGGTAGAGTTTCTAGCCGGGATGAAAGCACTAAAAGACGAATGGATTCTTAGGTTAAAGAAAGGAGAGAATGGACACGTGAGACAAAAGGCCAGGGTATATGGTCTTGAGCAAGCTCCAAGATAGTGGTACAGGTTTGACAGGGGTATGACAAAGCATGGCTTTAGTCAATGTCAATGTAACCATTGTGTTTTTTTTACCAAGTTGGATAATGGTCATGACATTATCCTATTACTGTATGTGGATGATATGCTTTTTTCAGGTTCATACATGTAGGGATTTGCTGAGCTAAAGGTAAAAGTAGCTCAGTGGTGTGCCAAGAAGGATTTAGGAGGAGCAAAAATCCTTGGCTTGAGTATTTCTAGAGACAAAGAAAGTCATAGGTTGATGTTGTCTCAGGATGATTATGTGAATAAGGTAGTGGAGAGGTTTAATATGCAGGATGCAGAACCGATTAGCACACCTATGGATGGATAGTTCACAAAACAGTGTCCCAAATCACATGATGAGGCTGAGTACATGTGTACTAGACCTGAGATTACCCAAGCAGTGGGAGTTGTCAGCAAGTTTGTGGCCAATTCAAGAAAGAAGCACTAGAAAGCAGTTTAGTGGATTCTCAAGTATCTGAGAGGGACTAGCAGCAGGTTAACATGTTATGCGGGGTCAAGCACTTCTCTACATGGGTATGTAGATTCGAATATGGCAGGTTACTTGGATGACAGGAGTAACACCATAGGATATGTGGTGGTTGGTCTTCAAGATTGAACTTGAAGAGGGATACAAGCCAGGAAACAAAATTAGATGATGTACAAGTATAGGTACAGGTGCAGCTATTTATCTCTAAGTGGGATATTGTTAAGTTGTGGAGCTAAAAGCTTCACTGATGTAAATGGAGGAGGTTGTTGAGTGTCAGAGCAATTGACGTCAGTCTGATCAACTGACGTCTGTCATCTTTAGTGTTTGTAGTAACTGACATCGGTTATGGGTCGACTGACATCAGTTAGATAGGAACCGACATCGGCAACCTGTGTGTGCATGCATTTGCATGCGCTTTCAGAACTAGTCTAATTTTAGAGAGACAGTTAGTTTGCATGTAAAAGACTAATTTTAGTCTTGAGTCTATGTTTCTAATTATTGTAATTAGGAAGTGTAATTAGTTTGTGTATGGGATCTATTTAAGAGACCCATGGGGCTGTATTGGAATTTGTAGAATCATAAGGACTTACAAAGGCAAGGACAAGGGTTCTTCCAAGGTATGTAAGATCTAGTTTTGCAGGTGTGCAAGACTAGGTTGATCTGCAAGTGTGTAAGATCAGGGGAGATCTACATGGTAAGTAAGGTTAGTTGATCTGTAGGTGTGTGTGTGTGTGTGTGTGCAAGGTCAAAGGAGATCTACATGGTAGCAAGGTCAAAGGAGATCTACAACACAACAAAGAGCAAGATTAGGGAGATCTACTTGGAGTACGTGGTGTACTCGGTGGTACTGGCAGTATTGTTACTGACTGGTTGAAACAACAACTCTGTGTTTGAGTTGATTTTGTTTGTAATTGAGAGAGAGAACTCTTGAGGGAGAATTACTGGTATGCCCAAGAGGTGTGGGAAGAGTGTGATTTCTTCATTGTATTTCCTTCTGGAAGAGTGTTAATACAAGATTGTATTGTCTCTCATATTCTGTGTTATTTATGATTTCTAGTTACTTATTATTCTAGTTAAATTCCATGTTTAGTTTCTTATACAAAGGTAATCAATTGTACTCTTAAGGAGTAGGGATCCTAACATAAGTTTTGGTTTTGCATTATTCAAAACACAAAAATTATAGGAAACGTGTATAAATTTTGAATCTATTGATTCTAAACATTCTTGAAATTACTAAAATTACCTATGTTTTGGTGTTACATTATTCAAAACTCAAAATTTATATAAAAGGTGCATAAAGTTCTAATCTTCTGATTGTAAACATGCTTGAAACGAGTCACACTGCCAAAGTTTTGATGTTTCATTAATTAAAACTCAATTATTACATGATACACATATAAATTTTGAGTCTATTGATTGTAAACATGTTTAAAATGATTAAAACCACCTAAGTTTTAGTGTTCCATTATTCAAAACACGGAAATTATAAGAAACATGCATAAAGTTTGAATCTTTTGATTGTGAACATGCTTAAAATGAGTAAAACCATCTTAGTTTTGGTGTTACATTTTTCAAAACTAAAAAAAATTATGAAATGTGCATAAAATTTGAATATTTTGATTCAAAACATGCATGAAACAAGTAAAACCACCTATGTTTTGATGTTACATTATTTAAAACATAAAAATTATAGGTAATGCATATAAAGTTTGAATATTTTGACTTTAAAAATGTTTGAAATGAGTAAAACCACATATGTTTTAGTGTTCCATTATTCAAAACTCAAATAATATAGGAAACACGGATAAAGTTTGAATATTTTGACTATAAACATGCACAAAATTGGTTAAACTACCTATGTTTTCTTGTTACATTATTTAAAACTCAAAAGTTATAGGAAATATGCATAATGTTTGAATATTTTTATTGTATACATGTTCAAAATAAGTAAAACCACATATGTTTTGGTGTTGCATTATTCAAAAGTTAAACATTAGAGGAAAAGTACATAGAGTTTGAATCTTTTGATTGTAAACATGTTCTAAATGAGTAAAACCACCTAATTATTAGTGTTACATTATTCAAAACTCAAATATTATAGGAAACATTAATAACATTTGAATATTTTGATTGTAAACATGCTCAAAATGAGTAAAAATGCCTATGTTGTGGTGTTGTATTATTCAAAACTAAAATTATAAGAAATATGCATATAACTTAAATCTTTTGATTGTAAACATGTTCAAAATGAGTAAAATTGCCTATGTTTTGATTTTACATTACTAAAAACTCAAAAAATATAGGAAACATGCATAAAGTTTGAATATTTTGATTGTAAACATGCTCGAAACAATTAAAACTATCTAAGTTTTGGTGTTGTACTATTTAATACTAAAAAATTATAGGAAACACACATAAAGTTTGTATATTTTGATTTTCAACATGTTCAAAATGAGTAAAACTACTTAAGTTTTTTTGTTTCATTGTTCAAAACATAAAAAATTATAATAAATGGACATAAAGTTTCAATCTTTTGATTTTAAACATGTTCACAATCAGTAAAATTGCCTATGTTTTGTTGTTGCACTATATAAATCTAAAACATTATAGGAGAGGCACAAAAAGTTGAATCTTTTTATTGTAAACATGCTCAAAATGATTAAAACCACCTATGTTTTATTATTATAATTTTCAAAACTAAAAAAATATAGGAAATGTGCGTAAAGTTTGAATCTTTGGATTGTAAATATGCTTGAAATGAGTAAAATCATCTAAGTTTTAGTGTTTCATTATTCAAAACTCAAAAATTATAGAAAATATGAATAAATTTGGTATCTTTTGATTTTAAACATGTTTGAAATAAGTAAGACAATCTAAGTTTTGGTGTTACATTATTAAGAAGTCAAAAATTATAGGAATTGTGCATAACGTTTGAATATTTTGATGGTAAGCATGCTCAAAATGAGTAAAAATGTCTATGTTTTGGTGTCTCATTATTCAAAACTCAAATTATGGGAAATATGCATAGAGTTTAACTCTTTGGATTGTAAATTTCCTTGAAATGAGAAAAACTACTATGTTTTGGTTTTCCATTATTAAAAACACAAAAATCATAGGAAACACTCATAAAGTTTGAATCTTTTGATTGTAAACATGCTCAAAATGAGTAAAACCAAATAATTCTTGATGTTGTATTATTTAAAACATAGAAATTATAGGAAACACACATAAAGTTTGAGTCTTTTGATTGTAAACATACTTGAAATGAGTAAAACCACCTAAATTCTGGTATTGCATTATTAAATACTCAAAAATTATAGGAATCACATATAAAATTTGAATCTCTTGATTGTAAACATGCTCAAAATGAGTAAAACCACCTACATTTTGGTCTTACATTATTCAAAAGTCAAAAATTATAGGAAATTCACATAATGCTTGAATCTTTTGATTGTAAACATGTTCAAAACAAGTAAAATTACCTATGTTTTTTGTGTTGCATTATTCAAAACTAAAAAATTAAAGGAAATACGCATAAGTTAGAATATTTTGATTGTAAGCTCAAAAGGAGTAAAACCACATAAGTTTTGTTATTGCTTTATTCAAAACTCAAAAATTAAAGGAAACGTGCATAAGTTTGAATATTTTAATTTTAAAAATGATCAAAATGAGTAAAACCACCTAATTTTTGGTGTTGCATTATTCAAATCTCAAATAATATATGAAACATGCATTAATTTTGAATATTTTGACTGTAAACATGCTTGAAATGAGTAAAACTACTTACATTTGGTGTTACATTATTCAAAACTCAAAAATTATAGGAAACCCACATAAATTTTAAATATTTTGATTGTAAACATGCTCAAAATGAGTAAAAACACATATGTTTTTGTGTTGCATTATTCAAAACTCAAAAATAATAAGAAAATTGCATAAATTTTGAATCTCTTATTTGTAGATATGTTTGAAATGAGTAAAACTACCTAATTATTATTTTTGCATTATTAAAAAACCAGAAATTATAGGAATCATATAGAAAGTTTGAATATTTTGATTTTGGATATTCTCAAAATCAATAAAACCACCTAAGTTTTGGTGTTACATTATTCAAAACTCAAATAATATAGGAAACACATATAAATTTTGAATCTTTTGCTTGTAAACATGCTCAAAATGAGTAAAACTACTAAAGTTTTGGTGTTGCATTATTCAAAACTAAAAAATTATAAGAAATGTGCATAATGTTTGAATATTTTGATCGTAAACACAGTTGAAATGAGTGAAACTATCTACATTTTGGTGTTGCATTATTCAAAACTCAAAAAGTATAGGAAACATGCAAAATTTTTGAATCTTTTGATTGTAAACATGCTCAAAATGAGTAAAACCACCTAAGATTTAGTGTTGCATTATTCAAAACTCAAAAATTATAAATAACGAGCATAAAGTTTGAACCTTTTGATATTGAACATGTTTGAAATGAGTAAAACCATCTTAGTTTTGGTGTTACATTTTTCAAAACTAAAAAATTATATGAAATGTTCATAAAGTTTGAATCTTTTAATGGAAAACAAGCTTGAAATGATTAAAACTACCTATGTTTTGGTGTTGCATTATTCACGACTAAAAAAATATATGTAATGCACATAAATTTTGAATTTTTTGATTTTAAGAATGCTTGAAATGAGTAAAACCACTTAAGTAATGGTGTTGCATTATTCAAAACATAAATAATATAAGAAACACAGATAAAGTTTGAATCTTTTTATTGTAAACCTACATAAAATTAGATAAATTACCTAAGATTTCTTGTTACATTATTCAAAACTCAAAAATTATAGGAAACATGAATAATGTTTGAATCTTTTGATTGTAAACATGCTCAAAACAGGTAAAACCACCTAATTTTGGGTGTTGCATTATTCAAAACTCAAACATTATAGGAAAAGTGCATAAAGTTTGAATCTTTTGATTGTAAACATGCTCTAAATGAGTAAAACCACCTAAGTTTTGGTTTTGCATAATTTAAAACTAAAAAAATATAGGAAATGCTAATAAAGATTGAATCTTTTGATCTTAAAGATGCTCAAAATGATTAAAACCACATAAGTTATGGTGTTCCATTATTCAAAACTAAAAAATTATAGGAAATGCACATAAAGTTTGAATCTTATGATTTTAAACATGCTCAAAATAAGTAAAACCACTTAAGTTTTGGTGTTGCATTATTCAAAACTCAAAAAATATAGGAAACACCCATAAAAATTATATTTTTTTATTATGAACATGTCAAAAATGAGTAAAACCACTTAGGTTTTGTTGTTACATTACTCAAAACTCAAGAATAATAGGAAATGTGCAAAAGTTTTAACATGCTCTAAATGAGAAAAATTGCCTAAGTTTTGGTGTTACATTATTCAAAACTCAAAAGTTAAAGGAATGGTTCACAAAATTTGAATCTTTAGAATGGTGCATTATTCAAAACTATATAATTATCATAAATGCACATAAATTTTGAATCTTTTAATTGTAAATACGATCAAAACTAGAAAAATTACCTATGTTTTCATGTTTTATTATTCAAAACTCAAAAATTATATGAAATGCGCATAATGTTTTTTTATTATAAACATGCTTAAAATTAATAAAACTACATAATTTTTGGTGTTTCATTATTCAAAACTCAAAAATTATAGTAAATATACATAAAATTTGAATTGTTTAATTATAAACATATAAAAATGCCTATGTTTTTGTGTCACATTATTCAAAACTTAAATTATAGGAAACATGCATAAAGCTTGAATATTTTGAATGTAAACATGATTAAAATGAGTAAAACTACCTATGTTTTGGTTTTTCATTATTAAAAACTCAAAAATGATAGGAAATATGTATAAAGATTAAATATTTTGATTTCAAACATGCTCTAAATGAGTAATCCTACCTATGTTTTGGTGTTGCATTATCCAAAACTCAAAAATTATAGGAAACATGCATAAATTTTGTATATTTTGATTTTAAACATGTTCAAAATGAGTAAAACCACTTAAGTTTTATTGTTGCATTATTCAAAACTCAAATTATAGGAAATGTGCATAAAGTTTGAATCTTTTTATTTTAAATATGCTTGAAATGTGTAAAAATGCTTAATGTTTTGTGCTGAACTATTCAAAACTCAAAAATTATAGAAATAATAAATAAAGTTAGAATCTTTTTCTTGTAACATGCTAAAAATAAGTAAAACAACCTAAGTTTTGGTCTTGCATTATTCAAAACTCAAAAATGAGAGTAAATACACATAAAGTTTGAATATTTTGATTGTAAACATTCTCAAAATGAGTAAAAATACCTATGTTTTGGTTTTTCATTATTCTAAACTCAAAAATTATAAGAGACACACAAATTCTGATTCTTTTGATTGTAAAAATGCTCAAAACAAGTAAAACAACCTAAGTTTGAATCTTTTAAGTGTAAACATGCTCAAAATCATTAAAACAACCTAAGTTTTGGTATTTTATTATTCAAAACTCAAAAATTTCAAGAAACATGCATAAAGTTTGAATCTTTTGATTGTAAACATACACAAAACAAGTAAAACCATTGTTTTGGTATTGTATTATTCAAAACTCAAAAATTACAACAAACATGCATAAAGTTTGAATCTTTTGATTGTAAACATACAAAAAAAAGGTAAAACCATTATGTTTTAGGGTTACATTATTCATAACTAAAAAATTATAGTAAGTCCATAAAATTTGAATTCTTTGTTTGTAAGCATGCTTAGAATCAGTAAAACCACCTAAGTTTTGGTTTTGCATTATTTAAAACTCAAAAATTATAGGAAACATAGAAAATTTGAATCTTTTGATTTTAAAAATGCTTGAAATGATTAAAACCATCTAATTTTTGGTGTTACATTATTCAAAACTCAAATAATATAGGAAACACTCATAAAGTTTGAATCTTTTGATTGTAAACAAGTATGGAATGAGTAAAACTACTTATATTTTTATGTTACATTATTTAAAACTCAAAAATTATAAGAAATAGAAATAAAGTTTGAATTTTTTAGTTTCAAACATGCTTGAAATGGGTAAAACCACTTAAGTTTTAATGTTTCATAACTCAAAACTCAAAAATTATAGGAAACACCCATAAAGTTTTTATGTTTTGACTTTAAACATGCTCAAAATGAGTAAAACCACTTAAGTTTTGGTGTTGCATTTTTCAAAACTCAAAAATTATACTAAATGTGCATAAAGTTTGAACATGCTCAAAATGAGTAAAATTACCTAAGTTTTGGTGTTGAATTATTCAAAACTTAAAAATTGTAGGAAAGGTGCATAAAGTTTAAATCTTTTGACTATAAACATGCTCAAAATGAGTAAAACTGCCTATGCTTTTTGTTGCATTATTCAAAACTCGAAAATTATAGGAAGTGCACATACTGTATGAATTTATTGATTGTAAACATGCTCAAAATGAGTAAATCTACCTATGTTTTGGTGTCACATTATTCAAAACTCAAAAATTATAGGAAACATGTAATAACTTTGAATCTTTTGATTGCAAAGATGCTTGAAATGAGTAAAATCGCTTATGTTTTGGTGTTGTATTATTAAAAACTCAAAAGTTATAGGAAAGGCAAATAATTTTTTTAATTTTTAATTATAAACACACTCAAAACAAGTAAAACTGACTAAATTTTGGTGTTGCATTATTTAAAACTCAAATAATATAGGAAAGACTCATAAAGTTTGAGTCTTTTGATTGTAAACATGCATGAAATTAGTAAAATCTCCTAAGTTTTGGTGTTGTATTATTTAAAAATAAAAAATTATAGGAAATATACATAAAGTTTGAATCCTTTGATTGTAAACAAGCTCAAAATTAGTAAAAATGCCTATGTTTCGGTGTCACATTATTCAAAACTAAAATTATAGGAAACATGGATAAAGATTGAATATTTTGATTGTATGGATGTTTGAAATGAGTAAAATTTCTTATGTTTTAGATTTGCATTATTAATAAATCAAAAATGATAGGAAACAGACATAAAGTTTGAATCTTTTAATTCTAAACATGCTTGAAATGAGGAAAACTGCCTAGGTTTTGGTGTTGCATTTTTCAAAACTCAAAAATGATAGGAAACATAGAAAGTTTGTATATTTTTATTTTAAACATTTTTGAAACAAGTAAAACCACTTAACTTTTTTTGTTACATTATTCAAAACACAAAAATTATAGAAAACACATAAATTTTTAATCTTTAATTTTAAGAATGCTCAAAAGGAGTAAAATGGCCTAAGTATAGGTGTTGGATTATACAAAACTCAAAAATTATAGGAAAATCACATAAAGTTTGAATATTTTAATTATAAACATGCTTGAAATGAGTAAAACCACTTATGTTTTATTTTTACATTATTCAAAACTCTAAAATTATATGAAATACACATAAAGTTTGAATCTTTTGATTGTAAACATGCACAAAATGAGTAAAACCACCTAAGTTTTAGTGTTACATTATTCAAATATCAAAAATTATAGGAAATGCACATAAATTTTGAATCTTTTGATTGTAAACATGCTTGAAATGAGCAAAACCACCTATGTTTATGTTTTGCATTATTCAAAACTCAAAAATTATAGCAAACACACATAAATTTTGAATCTTTTGATTGTAAACATGCTCAAAATGAGAAAAACTGCCTAAGTTTTTTGTTACATTATTCAAAACTAAAAATTATAGGAAACATGCATAAAGTTTGAATCTTTTGATTCTAAACACGCTCTAAATGAGTCAAATCATTTAAGTTTTGGTGTTGCATTATTTAAAACTCAAAAATTATAGGAAACCCACATAAATTTTAATCTTTTAATTCTAAACATGCTCAAAATATGTAAAACCACTTAAGTTTTGGTTTTGCATTATTCAAAACTAAAAAAGTATTGGAAACACATATAAAATTTGAATCTTTTGAATATAAACATACTCAAAATGAGTAAAACCATATAAGTTTTACTGTCGTATTATCCAAAACTCAAAATTTATAAGAAATATTGATAAATTTTGAATATTTTGATTGTAAACTTTCTTAAAATGAGTAAAACAAACTATGTTTTTCTGTTCTATTATTCAAAACTCAAAAACCATAGGAAACATGCATAAACATTGAATCTTTTGATGATAAACATGCTCAAAACAAGTAAAATTGCTTACATTTTGGTGTTAAATTATTCAACATGCGAATTTTATTATAATAATGTATAAAGTTTGAATCTTTTGATTATAAACAAGCTCAAAATGAGTAAAAACACATAATTTTTGGTGTTGTATTATTCAAAACTCAAAAATTATGGGAAATGTGCATAAAGCTTAAATCTTCAAGTTTTAAACATGCTCGAATTGAGTAAAATTACGTAAGATTTGATGTTACATTATTAAAAATACAAACAATATAGGAAACATACATAAATTTTAAATATTTTGATTGTAAACATGCTCAAAATGGGTAAAATCACTTAAGTTTTGGTGTTACATTAATCAAAGTTTATAGGAAATATACATAAAGTTTTAATCTTTGATTGTAAACATGCTCAAAATGATAATAAATTTGAATAAAGTTTGAATATTTTGATTGTAAACATGCTTGAAACAAGTAAAACCATCTAATGTTTTTTGTTACATTAATCAAATCTAAAAAATTATAGGAAAATCACATAAAGTTTGAATCATTTGATTGTAAACATGCTTCAAACAAGTAAAACTACCTAAGTTTTGCTATTGTATTATTCAAATCTCAAAAATTATAAGAAATGGGCATAAAGTTTGAATCTTTTGATTTTAAAATGCTTGAAATGAGTACAACTACCTAAGTTTTGGTGTTGCATTTTTCAAAACTCAAAACTTATAGGAAACACACATAAGGTAGGAATGTTTTGATTATAAACTTGCTTAGAATGAATAAAAATGCATAATTTATTGTGTCACATTATTCAAAACTCAAATTATTGGAAACACACATAAAGTTTGATTTTTTTAAATTGTAAATATCCTTGAAATGACTAAAACTACCTATGTCTTGATGTTGCATTATTCAAAACATAAAAATTATAGGAAACATGCATTAAGTTTGAATATTTTAATTATAATCATGCTTGAATTGAGAAAAACTACCTAATTTTTGGTGTTACATTATTTAAAACTCAAAAATTATAGGAAAAGCACATCAAGTTTGAATATTTTGATCGTAAGAATGCACAAAATGATTAAAACCACCTAAGTTTAGGTGTTGCATTATTTAAACTAATAATAATAGGAAATGCGCATAAATTTTAAATATTTTGATTGTAAACATGATCGAAACAAATAGAACTGCCTAAATTTTTGTGTTGCATTATTCAAAACTCAAAAATTAGAGGAACCATGTATAAAGTTTGAATATTTTGATTGTAAAGATGCTCAAAATGAGTAAAACCACCTGTGTTTTAGTGTTGGATTATTCAAAACTCAAAAATTATAGAAAACACACATAAAGTTTGAATCTTTTGATTGTAAACATGTTTGAAATGAGTAAAACTGCATATATTTTTGTTTTGCTTTATTTTAAACTCAAAAATTATAGGAAATGTACATAAATTTTAAATATTTTGATTGTAAACATGCTCAAAATGAGTAAAATGACATAAGTTTTAGTGTTACATTATTCAAAACTCAAATAATTTAAGAAAAGTGCATAAAGTTTGAATCTTTTGATTGTAAACATGTGTAAAATGAGTAAAATCACCTTAGTATTGCTTTTATATTTTGATTATAGACATGATCGAAATGATTAAAACCTTGTAAGTTTTGGTGTTGCATTATTCAAAACTCAAATAATATAGGAAATGCATATAAAATTTGAATCTTTTTATTGTAGACATGCTTGAAATGAGTAAAAGCACTTAAGTTTTTATGTTGTATAATTCAAAACATATAAAATATAGGAAATGCACATAAATTTCAAATTTTTTGACAATAAACATGCTCAAAACCATTAAAATTGCCTAAGTTTTGATGTTGCAATATTCAAATCTCAAAAATTATAGGAAATAAATAGAAAGTATGAATCCTTTAATTGTAAAGATCCTTGAAATGAGTAAAACTACTTAATTTTTGGTGTTGCATTATTCAAAACTCAAAAATTATAGGAAAAGTGCATAAAGTTTAAATCTTTTGATTGTAAACATGCTCGAAACGAGTAAAACCATTTGAGTTTTGTTGTTGGATTATTCCAAAATTAAAAATTCTAGGAAACGTGCATAAAGTCTAAATATTTTGATTCTAAACATGATCGAAACACATAAAACCTTTAAAGTTTTGGTGTTGTATTATTCAAAACTCAAAAATTATAGGAAATGCACATAAAGTTTGAATCTTTTGATTGTAAACATGATCAAAATGAGTAAAATTGGCTATGTTTTAGTGTTGCATTATTCAAAACTCAAAAATTATAGGAAATGCACGTAAAGGTTAAATATTTTGATTGTAAACATGCTCAAAATGAGTAAAACTACCTATGTTTTATTATTACATTATTTAAAACTCAAAAATTATAGGAAATGTGTATAAAGATTGAATCTTTTGATTGTAAACATGCTCAAAATGAGTAAAACCACCTATGTTTTGGTGTTATATTATTCAAATCTCTAAAATTATAGGACTTGTGCATAAAGTTTGAATTTTTTAATTGTAAAATGTTTGAAATGATTAAAACTACCTATGTTTTGGTGTTCCATTATCCAAAACTCAAAAATTATAGGAAACGTTCATAAAGTTTGAATCTTTTAATTATAAAGATGCTCAAAATGAGTAAAAATGCCTAATTTTTGGAGTCACATTATTCAAAACTCAAATTATAGGAAACACACATAAAGATTGAATCTTTTGGTATGTAAACATCCTTAAAACAAGTAAAATTTCCTATATTTTGGGTTTATGTTATTAAAAACTCAAAAAATATAAGAAACTCTCATAAAGATTGAAACTTTATATTATAAACATGCTCAAAATGAGTATAACTACCTGAGTTTTGATGTTGCATTATTAAAACTCGAAAATTATGGAAAACACACATAAAATTTGAATCTTTTAATTGTAATCATGCTTGAAATGAGTAAAAACACCTAATTTTTGGTTGTGCATTACTCAAAACTCAAAAATTATAGGAAATCCACATCGAGTTTGAATCTTTTGATTGTAAACTTTCTTAAACTGAGTAAAACAACCAAAGTTTTGGTTTTGAAATATTCAAAATGCAAGAATTATAGGAAATTCTCATAAAGTTTGAATCTTTTGATTGTAAACATACTTGAAATGAGTAAAACCACCTAAGTTTTGTTGTTGCATTATTCAAAACATAAAAATTATAGGAAATTCTAATAAAGTTTAAATATTTTGATTGTAAACATGCTTGAAATGAGTAAAACCACTTATGTTTTAGTGTTATATTATTTAAAACTCAAAATATCTATGAAACACATATAAATTTCTAATCTTTTAATTGTAAACATTCTCAAAACAATTGACACCACCTATGTTTTGGTGTTGCATTATTCAAAACTAAAAAATTATTGAAAACAAGAATAAAGTTTGAATCTTTTGATTGTAAACATGTTCAATGTGAGTAAAACTGCCTAAGTGTTGGTGTTACATTATTCAAAAGTAAAAGAGTATGGGAAATGTGCATAAGTTTGAATCTTTTGATTATAAACATTCTCAAAACAAGTAAAACCACCTAAGTTTTGGTGTTACATTATTCAAAACTCAAAAATTATAGGAACAATGCATAAAGTTTGAATCTTTTGATTGTAAACATCCTTGAAATTTATAAGCATAGGAAACATACATAAAGTTTGAATATTTTGATTTTAAATTCTCAAAATGAGTTAAACCACCTAAGTTTTGGTATTGTATTATTCAAAACTTGAGTAATATAGAAAACATGGATAAACTTTGAATCTTTTGATTGTAACCATGGTCAGAATGAGTAAAATTGCCTATATTTTGGTGTTGTATTATTTAAAACTCAAAAATTATAGGGAACATGAATAAAGTTTGTATATTTTGATTTTAAACATGTTTAAAACAAGTAAAACCACTTAGGTTTTATAATTACATTGTTCAAAACTCAAAAATTATAGGAAACACACGTAAAGTTTGAAACATTTGATTGTAAACATGCTCGAAATGAGTAAAACCGCCTATGTTTTGGTGTTGTATTTTTCAAAACTCAAAAATTAAAGAAAAAACACATAAAGTTTGAAATTTTTTATTGTACACATGCTTGAAATGAGTAAAACCACCTAAGTATTAGTGTTGCACTATTAAAAATGCAGAAATTATAGGAAACACACATAAAGTTTGAATCTTTTGATTTTAAACATGTTCAAAATGAGTAAAATTGCCCAAGTTATGGTGTTACATTATTTAAAACTAAAAAATTATAGGAAATACATATAGATTTTGAATACTTTGATTTTAAACATGCTCAAAATGAGTAAAAGCACCCAATTTTTAGATTTACAATATTCAAAACTAAAAAATTATATGAAATGTACATAAATTTCAAATATTTTAATTTTAAACATGCTTTAAATGAGTAAAACCATTTATGTTTTGGTGTTACAATATTCATAACTCAAGATTTGTAAGAAATATGCATAAAGTTTGAATCTTTTGATTTTAAACATGCTTGAAATCACTAAAACCACTTATGTTTTGGTGTTGCATTATTTAGAACTCAAAAATTATAGGAAATGTGCATAAGGTTTGTATATTTTCATTGTAAACATGCTTAAAATGAGTGAAACTACCTCAATTTTGGTGTTGCATTATTCAAAACTCAAAAATTATAAGAAATGTGCATAAATTTTGAATCTTTTGATTGTAAACATGCTCAAAATGAGTAAAAATGCCTATGTTTTGGTGTCACATTATTTAAAACTCAAATTATGGGAAACCTGCATAAAGTTTGTTCTTTTGATTGTAAACATGCTCAAAACAAGTAAAAATGCCTATGTTTTAGTTTCAAATTATTAAAAACTCAAAAATTATATCAAAGGTGCATAAAGTTCATTTTTTTTTTAATTGTAACATGCTTTAAATGAGTAAAATTGGCTATGTTTTATTGTTGCATTATCTAGAACTCAAAAACTATATTAAATGCACATAAAGTTTAAATATTTTTATTGTAAACATGCTCAAAATGAGTAAAATTACCTAAGTTTTGGTTTTTCATTATTTAAAACACAAAAGGTATAGGAAACACGCATAAAGTTTGAATCTTTTAATTGTAAACATGCTCGAAATGAGTAAAACTACCTAAATTTATGTGTTGCATTTTTCAAAACTCAGAAATTATAGAAAATGTGCATAAAGTTGGAATATTTTGATTGTAAACATGGTTGAAATGAGTAAAACTACCTATGTTTTGGTGTTGCATTATTTGAAACTCAAAAATTATAGGAAATAGACGTAATGTTTGAATCTTTTAAAGGTAAAAAAACCTCAAAATGAGTAAAAATGCCTACATCTTGGTGTCTCATTACTCAAAACCCAAATTATAGGAAATACACCTAAAGTTTGAATCTTTTGATTGTAAACATCCTCAAAATGAGTAAAATTGCCTATGTTTTGGTTTTGCATTATTAAAAACACAAAAATTATAGGAAACATGCATCAAGTTTGAATCTTTTGATTCTAAAGATGCTCAAAATTAGTAAAACTACATAAGTTTTTATGTTGCATTATTTAAAAATAAAAAATTATAGGAAACACACATAAAGTTTGAATCTTTTAATTGTAACCATGCTTGAAATGAGTAAAACTACCTAAATTTTGGTGTTTTATTATTCAAAAATTATAGGAAACATGCATAAAATTTGAATCTTGTTATTTTAAACATGCTCAAAAAGAGTAAAATTGCATAGGTTTTGGTGTTGCATTATTAAAATCTTAAAAATTATAGGAAATATGCATAAAGTTTGAATCTTTTGATTGTAAACATGCTCAAAATGAGTAAAATTGCCTGAGTTTTTGTGTTTCATTTTTTTTAACTCAAAAATGAGAGGAAATGTACATAAAATCTGAATATTTTCATTGTAAACATGCTCAAAATGATTAAAACCACCTATGTTTTGTTGTTCCATTCTTCAAAACTAAAACATTATAGGAAACGTGCTTAGAGCTTGAATCTTTTGATTTTTAAATTTTTTAAAATGAGTAAAACCACCTAGGTTTTGGTGTTGCATTATTCAAAACTCAAATAATATAGGAAACATGAATAAAATTTGAATATTTTGATTGTAAACATGTTCAAAATGAGTAAAACTACATACATTTTGCTGTTGCATTATTCAAAAACTTAAAAACTATAGAAAACACACATAAAGATCAAATATTTTGATTGTAAACATGCTAAAAATGTGTAAAACCACTTATGTTTTGGTGTTGCATTATTTAAAACACAAAAAAAATAGGAAAAGTGCATAAAGTGTGAATCTTTTGTTTGTAAACATGCTCAAAATGAGTAAAACCACCTAATTATTGGTGTTGCATTATTCAAAAATAAAAAATTATAGGAAATGCAAATAGAGTTTGAATTTTTTTAATTTTAAACATGCTTGAAACAAGTAAAACCACCTATATTTTATTATTGCATTACTCAAAACTCAAATAATATTGGAAACATGCCTAAAGTTTGAATCTTTTGATTGTAAACTTTCTCAAAATGAGTAAAAACACCTAAGTTTTAGTGTTACATTATTCAAAACAAAAAAAATATAAGAAACATGCATAAAGTTTGAACATGCTTGAAATGAGTAAAACTACTTATGTTTTGGTCTTACATTATTCAAAAATAGAAAATTATAGGAAAGGTGCATAAAGTTTGAATCTTTTGATTATAAATATGCTAGAAATGAGTAAAACCACTGAAGTTTTACTATTGCATTATTCAAAACTCAATAATTTAAGAAATACACATAAAGTTTGAATCTTTTGATTGTAAACATGCTCGAAACTAGTAAAACTACCTAAGTTTCAGTGTTGCATTATTCAAAACTAAAAAATTATAGCAAATTGGCATAATGTTTGAATATTTTGACTGTAAACATGCTTGAAATGAGTAAAACCACCTTTGTTTTGTTGTTGCATTATTCAAAACTCAAAAATTATAGGAAACACACTGTAAGTTTGAATCTTTTGATTGTAAACATTGTTAAAATGAGTAAAACTACCTATGTTTTAGTTTTTCATTATTAAAAACTCAAAAATTATAAGAAACATGCATTAAAATTTGAATATTTTTATTGTAAACATGTTCAAAATGAGTAAACCTGCAAAAGTTTTGGTGTTGCATTAATCAAAACATAAATTTTGTATATATTGATTTTAAACATGTTCAAAATGACTAAAACCACTTATATTTTTTTGTTGCATTATTCAAAACTCAAAAATTATAGGAAACATGCATAAAGTTTGAATCTTTTGATTTTAAACATGTTCAAAATGAGTAAAAATACCTAAGTTTTGGTGTTGCATTACTCAAAACTCAAAAAATATAGGAATGGTACATAAAGTTTGAATCTTTTGATTATAAACATGCTTGAAATGAGTAAGACCAACTATGTTTTAATTTTGCATTATTTAAAACTCAAAAATTATAGTAAATGTGCATAAATTTTGAATCTTTTCATTGAAACATGCTTGAAACAAGTAAAATTGCCTAAGTTTTTATGTTACATTATTCAAAACTCAAAAATTATAGGAAACATGCATAAAATTTGAATATTTTAACTGTAAACATGCCTAAAACGAGTAAAACCACCTAAATTTTGGTGTTGCATTATTCAAAACTCAAAAACTATAGGAAACAAGCATAAAGTTTGAATCTTTTGATTGTAAACATGTTCTAAATGAGTAAAACCGCCTATGTTTTGGTGTTGCATTATTCGAAACTCAAAAATTATAGCTAATATGCATAAATTTTAAATCTTGTGATTGTAAACTTGTTTGAAACGAGTAAAACAACCCAAGTTTTGGTGTTGCATTATTCAAAACTCAAAAATTATAGGAAATGCACTTAAAGTTTGAATCTTTTGATTTTAAAAATACTCAAAATGAGTAAAACTATCTAAGTTTTGGTGTTGCATTATTCAAAACTCAAATAATATAGGAAACACAGATAAATTTTGAATATTTTTATTGTAAACTTTCTCTAAATGAGTAAAACTACCTACATTTTGGTGTTGCATTATTCAAAACTCAAAAATTATAAGAAACATGAATAAAGTTTAAATCTTTTGATTGTAAACATGTTAAAAATGAGTAAAACCACCTAAGTTTTAGTGTTGGATTATTTAAAACACAAAAATAATAGGAAAAGTGGATAATGTTTGAATATTTTGTTTGTAAGTATGCTCGAAACATGTAAAATTGCATACATTTTGGTGTTGAATTATTCAAAAATAAAAAAATATAGGAAACATGCATAAAGTTTGAATCTTTTGATTTTAAACATGCTCAAAATGAGTAAAACCACCTAACTTTTAGTGTTGCATTACTCAAAACTCAAATAATATAGGAAACACACATAAAGTTTGAACCTTTTGATTGAAAACTTGCTCAAAATGAGTAAAACCACCTAGGTTTTGATGTTGCATTATACAAAACTCAAAAATTATAGGAAAGGTGCATATAGTTTGAATCTTTTCATTGTAAACATGCTAAAAATGAGGAAAACTACCCATGTTTTATTGTTTCATTATTCAAAACTCAATAATTATATGAAATTCACACAAAGTATAAATCTTTTGATTATAAACATGCATGAAATGAGTAAAACTTCCTATGTTTTTTGTTATATTATTCAAAAATAAAAAATTATAAGAAAGGCACATATAGTTTGAATCTTTTGATTATAAACATGTTAAAAATCAGTTAACTACCCATGTTTTATTGTTTCATTATTCAAAACTCAATAATTATATGAAATTCACACAAAGTTTGAATCTTTTGATTGTAAACATGCTTAAAACTAGTAAAACTACCTAAGTCTTGGTGTTGCATTATTCAAAACTAGAAAATTATAGGAAATGCGTATAATGTTTGAATCTTTTGATTGTAAACATTCTTGAAATGAGTAAAACTACATATCTTTTGGTGTTGCATTATTCAATACTAAAAAATTAGAGGAAATGCATATAATTTTTGAATCTTTTGATTGTAAACATGCTTGAAATGAGTAAAACTACCTACCTTTTGGTGTTACATTATTCAAAACTCAAATTATAATAAACATGCATTAAACTTGAATCTTTTGACTGTAAATAAGCTCAAAATGAGTGAAACTACAAATGTTGTGTTTTCTTTTTATTAAAAACTCAAAAATTATAAGAAACACACATTAAAGTTTGAACATTTTGATTGTAAACATGTTCGAAATGAGTAAAACTACCTACATTTTGGTATTGCATTATTCAAAAGTTGAAAATTATTGGAAACATGTATATATTTTATATATTTTAATTTTAAAATTGTTTTAAATGAGTAAAACCACATTTTTTTTTGGTTGCATTATTCAAAACTCAAAAATTATAGCAAACATGCATAAAGTTTGAATATTTTGATTTAAACATGCTCAAAGTGAGTAAAACTACCTAAATTTTGGTGTCACACTATTCAAAACTCAAAAACTATAGGAAAGGTGAATAAATTTTGAACCTTTTGATAGTAAGATGCTCAAAATCAGTAAAACCACCTATGCTTTATTGTTGCATTATTTAAAACTCAAAAATTATAGGAAATGTGCATAAACATTGAATCTTTTGATTGTAAACATGCTCTAAATGGGTAAAACCACCTAATTTTTGGTATTACATTATTTAAAACTCAAAATTTACAAGAAACCTACATAAATTTCAAATCTTTTAATTATAAACATGCTTGGAGCAAGTAAAATAGCCTAAATTTTGGTGTTGCACTATTTAAAACTAAAAAATTATAGAAAATGTTCATAAAGATGGAATATTTTGAATGTAAACATTCTTCAAATGAGTAAAACTCCCTATGTTTTGGTCTTACATTATTCAAGACTAAAAAAATATGGGAAACATGAATAAATTTTAAATCTTTTTATGGTAAACATGCTCGAAACAAGTAAAATTGCCTATGTTTTCATGTTGCATTATTCAAAACTCAAAAATTATAGGAAACATAGATAAAGTTGGAATATTTTAATTGTAAACATGCTTGAAATGAGTAAAACCATTTAAATTTTTGTGTTGTATTATTCAAAACATAAAAATTATAGGAAACATCCATAATGTTTGAATCTTGTGACTGTAAGCATGCTCAAAATGAGTAAAACCACATATGTTTCAGTGTTGCATTATTCAAAACTAAAAAATTATAGGAAACACATGCAAAGTCTAAATCTTTTGATTATAAACATGATTGAAATCAGTAAAATTGTTTAAGTTTTGATGTTGTATTATTTAAAACTCAAAAATTATAGGAGACACACATCAAGATTGAATCTTTTTATTGCAAACATGCTCAAATTGAGTAAAACTACCCAAGTTTTGGTGTTGTATTATTCAAAACTCAAAAATTATAGGAGACATGCAAAAAGTTTGAATCTTTTCATTATTTTTTTTTTCAAAATTAGTAAAACCACCTAGGTTTTCTTGTTACATTATTTAAAACTCAAAAAATATAGGAAACGTGCTTAAAGTTTGAATCTTTTGATTGTAAACATGCTCAAAACATTTAAAATCACCTAAATTTTGGTGTTCTAATATTCAAATCTCATAAATTATAGGGAATGCACATAAATATTGAATCTTTTGATTTTAAACATGCTTAAAATAAGTAAAATCACCTATGTCTTGGTGTTACATTATTCAAAACTCAAACAACATAGGAAACATGCATAAATTTTAAATCTTTTGATTGTAAACATGATTGAAATGAGTAAAACCACCTAAGTTTTGGTGTTACATTATTCAAAAATAAAAAATTATAAGAAACATGCATAAAGTTTGAATCTTTTGATTGTAAACATGTTTGAAATGATTAAAACCAATTAAGTTTGGGTGTTGTATTATTTAAAACTAAAAAATTATAGGAAACACGTACAAAGTTTGATTATTTTTATTGTAAACATGATCAAAATGAGTAAAATCACCTATGTTTTGGTGTTGCATTATTCAAAACTCAAAAAATATAGGAAACGCACATAAAGTTTGAATCTTTTGATTGTAAACATGCTCAAAATGAGTAAATATGAATAAGTTTTATTGTTATATTATTCAAAACTCAAAAATTATATGAAACACACATAAATTTTGAATCTTTTGATTGTAAACATGCTCAAAATGAGTAAAACCATCTAAGTTTTCATGTTACATTATTCAAAACTCAAAAATTATAGTAATAATGCATAAATTTTAAATCTTTTAATTGTAAACATGCACAAAACAAGTAAAATTAGCTAAGTTTTAGTGTTGCATTATTCATAATTCATAAATTAAAATAAATGTGCATAAATTTTTAATCTTTCATTTGTAAACATGCTCAAAATGAGTAAAACCACCCATGTTTTGGTGTTCCATTTTTTAAAACTAAAAAATTGTAGGATACACGCATAAACTTTGAGTTTTTTGAGTGTAAACATGCTTAAAATGGGTAGAACCATCTAAGATTTGGTATTACATTATTCAAAACTCAAAAATTATAGGAAACACACATAAAGATTGAATCTTTTATTTGTAAACATACTCAAAACAAGTAAAACCATCTAAGTTTTGGTATTACATTATTCACAACAAAAAAATTATAGGAAAATCATATAAAGTTGGAATCATTTGTTTCTAAACATGTTCAAAATGAATAAAACTACATAATTTTTGGTGTTACATTATTTAAAACTCAAAAAATTATAGGAAATGCACATAAAGATTGAATCTTTTGATTTTAAAAATGCTTAAAATTAGTAAAACCACCTAAATTTTGGTTTTGTATTATTCAAAACTCAAACAATATAGGAAACACGAATAAAGTTTGAATCTCTTGATTGTAAACATGCAAGAAATGAGAAAACCACCTAAGTTTTTGTTTTGTATTATTAAAAACTCAAAATTTATAAGAAGCATGCATTATTCAAATCTCAAACATTATAGCGAATGCACATAAAGTTAAAATCTTTTGATTGTAAACATTTTGAAAATGAGTAAAACTACCTAAGTTCCAATGTTGCATTATTCAAAACTAAAAAATTATAGGAAACATGCATAATGTTTGAATCTTTTGAATGTAAACATGCTCAAAATGAGTAAAAATGCCTATGTTTTGGTGTCACATTATTCAAAACTCAAATTATAGGAAACATGTGTAAATCTTGAATCTTTTGATTGTAAACATGATCAAAATGAGTAAAACTACTAATGTTTTGGTTTTACATTATTAAAAACTCAAAAATTATAGGAAACATGCATAGAGTTTGAATATTTTGATTGTAAACATGCTCAAAAAGAGTAAAATTGCCTAAGTGTTGGTGTTGCATTATTCAAAACTCAAAAATTATAGGAAACATGCATAAGGCTGTATCTTTTGACTTTAGACATGTTTAAAATGAGTAAAACAACTTAAGTTTTATTTTTACATTATCCAAAACTCATAAATTATAGGATACACACATAAAGTTTGTATGTTTTGATTTTTAACATGCTTAAAATAAGTAAAACCACTTAAGTTTTGATATTGGATTATTCAAAATGCAAAAATTTTAGGAAATGCACATAAGGTATAAACATGCTCAAAATAAGTAAAACTACCTAAGTTTTGGTGTTGCATTATTCAAAACTCAAGAATTATAGGAAAGCTGCATAAAGTTTAAATCTTTTGATTGTAAACATGCTCAAAATGAGTAAAATTGCCTATGTTTTATTGTTGCATTATTCAAAACTCAAAAATTATAGAAAATGCACATAAAGTTTGAATATTTTGATTGTAAACATGCTTGAAACTAGTAAAACTGCCTAAGTTTGAGTGTTACATTATTCAAAACTAAAAAATTATAGGAAATGCTCATAAATTTTGAATCATTTGATTATAAACATGCTTGAAATGAGTAAAATTGCCTAAGTTTTGGTGTTGCATTATTCAAAATTCAAAAATTATAGGAAACATTCATAAAGTTTGAATCTTTCGACTGTAAACATGCTCAAAATGAGTAAAAATGCCTATGTTTTGGTGTCATATTATTCAAAACTCAAATTATAGGTAACATGCATAAAGATTGAATCTTTTGACTGTAAACATGTTAGAAATGAGTAAAATTGCCTATGTTTTGATGTCCCATTATTAAAAACTCAAAAATTATAAGAAATATGCATAAAGTTTGAATCTCTTGATTGTAAACATGCTCAAAATGAGTAAAATTGCCTATGTTTTGGTGTTGCATTATTCAAAACTCAAAAATTATTGGAAACACACATGAAGTTTGTATATTTTGATTTTAAACATATTCGAAATGAGTAAAACAACTTCAGTTTTGTTGTTCCATTATTCAAAACTCTAAAATTATAGGAAACATGCATAAAGTTTGAATCTATTGATTTTAAACATGCTAAAAATGAGTAAAACTACATAAATTTTGGTGTGGCATTATTCAAAACTCAAAAATTATAGGAATGGTGAATAAAATTTGAATCTTTTGATAGTAAACATGCTCAAAATGAGTAAAATAGCCTATGTTTTATTGTTTCTTTATTCAAAACTCAAAAATTATAAGAAACATGGATAAAGTTTAAATCTTTTGATTGTAAACATGTTCGAAACTAGTAAAACTGCCTAATTTTTGGTGTTGAATTATTCAAAACTCAAAGGTTATAGGAAACATGCATAAAGTTTGAATCTTTTGGTTGAAAACATGCTAAAAATGAGTAAAACCAACTAGGTTTGTATATTATATTACTTAAAACAAAAAAATAGGAAACATGAATAAAGTTTGAATCATTTGATGGTAAAAATGCTCAAAATGAGTAAAAATGCCAAAGTTTTGGTGTCTCATTATTCAAAACTCAAATTATAGGAAATATGCATAAATTTTGATTCTTTTGATGGTAAACAATCTCGAAATGAGCAAAATTGCCAATGTTTTGGTTTTGCATTATTAAAAACACAAAAATTATAGAAAACATGCATAAAGTTTAAGTATTTTCATTTTAAACATTCTTGAAATGAGTAAAATCACCTAAGTTATGATGTTGTATTATTCAAAACCCAAAAATTATATGAAACATGCATAATGTTTGAATCTTTTAATTGTAAACATGTTTGAAATGAGTAAAACTACCTAAATTTTTGTGTTTCATTATTCAAAACTCAAAAAATTTAAGAAATGTGCATAATGTTTAAATCTTTTGAGTGTAAACATGCTCAAAATGAGTAAAACCACCTAAGTGTTGGTGTTGCATTATTCAAAACTAAAAAATAATAGGAAACATGCATAAATTTTGAATATTTTGAATGTAAACATGATCAAAATGATTAAGATCACCTAAGTTTTAGTGTTACATTATTCAAAACTCAAAAATTATATGAAATGTGCATAAAGATTGAATGTTTTGATTGTAAACTAGCTCAAAATGAGTAAAACAAGTTTTGGTGTTGCATTATTCAAAAGTTAAAAATTTTAGGATGCACACATAAAGTTGGAAAGTTTTGATTTTAAACATGCTAGAAATGAGTAAAACCAACTATGTTTTTGTGTTGAATTATTTAAAACTAAAAAATTATAAGAAATGTACATAAATTTTGAATGTTTTGATTCTAAACATGCTCAAAATGAGTAAAGTAATCCAAGTTTTGGTGTTGGATTATTCAAAATTCAAAAATTATAATAAACCTACATAACATTTGAATATTTTAATTGTAAACATGCTCTAAACAAGTAAAACTGCCTATGTTTTGGTGTTGCATTATTCAAAACTAAAAAATGATAGGAAACACACATAAAGTTTGAATCTTTTGCTTGTAAACATTCTCAATATGAGTAAAACCTCTTAAGTTTTGATGTTATAATATTAAAAACACAAAAATTATAGGAAACACACATATAGTTTGAATCTTTTGAGTGTAAACATGCTCCAAATGAGTAAAATCACCTAAGTTTTTTTGTTGCATTATTCAAAACTCAAAAATTATAGCAGACATACATAAAGTTTGAAGCTTTTGATTGTAAAGATGCTCAAAAAGAGTAAAATCACCTAAGTTTTGGTGATGGATTATTGAAAACTCAAAAAATATAGGAAACATGCATAAAATTTGAATCTTTTAATTGTAAACATTCTCAAAATGATTAAAATCACCTAAGTTTTACTGTTATAATATTCAAAACTCAAAAATTATAGGATATATGCATAAAGTTTTAATCTTTTGATAGTAAACTCATTTGAAATGAGTAAAACCACCCATGTTTTGGTTTTGCATTATTCAAAACTCAAAAATTATAGGATACATGCATAATGTTTGAATCTTTTGATTGTAAACATGCAAGAAATGAGTAAAATTGCCTAAGTTTGGTGTTACATTACTCAAAACTCAAAAATTATAAGAAACACACATAAAGTTTGAATCTTTTGATTGTAGACATGCTCAAAATGTGTAAAACCATCTAAGTTTTGGTATTACATTTTTTGAGTTTGAATCCTTTGATGGTAAACATGCTCAAAATGAGTAAAACTACTTAAGTATAGGTGTTGCATTATTCAAAACTCAAAAATTATAGGAAACATGCATAAAGTTTAAATCTTTTCATTTTATATATGCTCAAAATGAGTAAAACTACCTAAGTTATGGTGTTTCATTATTCAAAACTAAAAATTTATAGAAAATGTACATAAAGTTTGAATATTTTGATTTTAAACATGCTCAAAATGAGTTAAATTGCCTAATTTTTGGTGTTACATTTTTCAAAACACAAAAATTATAGGAAACACACATAAAGTTTGATTCTTTTGATTGTATACATGCTTGAAATGAGTAAAACCACTTAAGTTTTGGTGTTGCATCATTCAAAACTCAAAAAATAATGCAAATGCACATAAAGTTTAAAGCTTTTGATTGTAAACATGCTCAAAATGAGTAAAACCAATTATGTTTTGGTGTTACATTATGTAAAAATAAAAAATGATAGGAAATACGAATAATTTTTGAATCTTTTGATTGTAAACATGCTCGAAATGAGTAAAACCATCTAAATTTGTGTCTTTCATTATTCAAATCTCAAAAATTATAGTAAATGCAAATAAGGTTTGAATCCTTTGATTCTAAACATGCTTAAAATGAATAAAACTACATAAGTTTTGGTGTTGTATTATTATTCAAATCTCAAAAATTATAGGAAATGTGCATAAAGTTTGAATCTTTTGATTGTAAAATTCTTGAAATGAGTAAAACTACCTATGTTTTGGTGTTGCATTATTCAAAACTCAAAAATTATAGGAAATGCACATAAATTTTAATTCCTTTAATTGTAAACATGGCCAAATGAGTAAAAATGCCTAATTTTTGGTGTCACAATATTCAAAATGCAAATTATAAGAAACACACATCAACATTGACATTTTTGATTGCCAATATCCTTGAAACAAGTAAAACTACCTATGTTTTGATTTTGCATTATTAAAAACTCAAAAATTATGGGAAACATGCATAAAGATTGAATATTTTGATTGTAAAAATGCTTGAAATAAGTAAAACCATATAAGTTTTGATGTTGTATTATTAAAAATTTAAAAATTATATGAAACACACAGAATGTTTGAATATTTTAATTGTAAACATGCTTGACTTGATTAAAACCACCTATGTTTTGGTGTTACATTTTTCAAAAGTCAAAAATTATAGGAAACATGCATCAAGTTTGAATATTTAGATTGTAAACATGCTCAAAATGAGTAAAACCACCTATGTTTTTTGTTTTGCATTATTCAAGACTAAAACTTTATATGAAATGTAGTTAAAGATTGAATCTTTTGATTGGAAATAGGATCGAATAGAGGAAAACTATCTAATTTTTTGTGTTGCCTTATTTAAAACTCAAAAATTTGAGGAAATATGCACAAATATTGAATATTGTAATTGTAAACATGCTATAAACAAGTAAAACTACCTAAGTTTGGGTGTTGCATTATTAAAAACTCAAAAATTATAGGAAACATGCATAATTTTGAATCTTTTGATTGTAAATATGCTCGAAATGAATAAAACTGCATACATTTTGGTGTTACATTATTCAAAACTCAATAATTATAGGAAATGCACATAAGGTTTCAATATTTTGATTGTAAACATGATCAAATGAGTAAAACAACCTAAGTTTTGGTGTTCTATTATTCAAAACTCAAAAATTATAGGAAAAGCACACAAAACTTGAATCTTTTGATTGTAAAAATGCTCAAAAAGAGTAAAACCATCTAATTATTGGTTTTGTATTATTCAAAAATTAAGAATTATAGGAAATGCACATTAAATTTGAATATTTTGATTTTAAACATGCTCAAAATGAGTAAAACCACCTATGTTTTGGTGTTGCATTATTCAAAACTCAAATAATATAGGAAATGTGTATAAAGTTTAAATTGTTTTTTATAGTAAACATGCTTCAAATGAGTAAAACTACTAAGTTTCGGTGTTGTATTATTCAAAACTCAAAAAATATAGGAGATGCACATAAAGTTTTAATCTTTTGACAATAAACATGCTCAAAATGAGTAAAACTACCTAAGTTTTGGTGTTCTATTATTCAAAACTCAAAAATTATAGGGAACACATGTAAAGATTGAATCCTTTAATTCTAAACATGCTTGAAATGAGTAAAACAACTTAAGTTTTTGTGTTGTATTATTTATAACTAAAAAATTATAGGAAACATGCATAAATTTTGAATATTTTGATTCTAAACATGATTGAAACATGTATATCTTAAGTATTGGTGTTGTATTTTTCAAAACTCCAAATTTATAGGAAATGTGCATAAAATTTAAATATTTAAACATGATTGAAATGAATAAAACCACTTAAGTTTTGGTGTTGTATTATTAAAAAATAAAAAATTATAGGAAAGACACATAAAGTTTAAATCTTTTGATTGTAAACACACTTGAAATGAGTAAAACCGCTTATGTTTTGATGATGCATTATTCAACACTCAAAAATTATAGGAAACACACATAAAATTTGAATCTTTCAATTATAAACATGCTCAAAATGAGTAAAACCACCTATGTTTTGGTGTTGCATTATTCAAAATTCAAAAATTATAGGAAATGCACATAAAGTTTTAATCTTTTGATTGTAAACATGCTTGAAATGAGTAAAATTGCCTAAGTTTTGGTGTTGCAATATTCAAAACTCAAAAATTATAGGAAACATGCATAAATTTTGTATATTTTGATTTTAATAATGTTTAAAATGAGTAAAACCACTTAAGTTTTGTTGTTACATCATTCAAAACTCAAAAATTATAGGAAATGCAAATAAAATTTGAATCTTTTGATTTTAAACATGCTCAAAATTAGTAAAACTACCTAAGTTTTGGTGTTGCATTATTCAAAACTCAAAAATTATAGGAAAAGCACATAAATTTTGAATCTTTTGATTGTAAACAAGCTTGAAATGAGTAAAACCACCTATATTTTCTTGTTGCATTATTCATAACTCAAAAATTATAGGAAATGTGTATAAAGTTTGAATCTTTTGATTGTAAACATGCACAAAATGAGTAAAACTACCTAAGTTTCAGTGTTGTATTATTCAAAGCTCAAAATTTATAGGAAATGTGCATAAATTTTGAATATTTTCATTGTAAACATGTTTGTAATGAGCAAAACCACCTAAGTTTTGGTGTTGCATTATTTAAAACTAAAAAACTATAGCAAACACACATAAAGTTTGAATCTTTATATTGTAAACATGTTCAAAATGAATAAAATTGCCTATGTTTTGGTGTTGCATTATTCAAAACTCAAAAAATATAAGAAACATGGAAAAAGTTTGAATCTTTTGATTGTAAACATGCTCAAAATGAGTAAAACCACCTAAGTTTTATTGTTGCATTATTAAAAACTCAAAAATTATAGGAAACATGCATAAAGTTTAAATATTTTGATTGTAAACATGCTCGAAATTAGAAAAACCACCTAAGTTTTGGTGTTGCATTATTGGAAAATAAAAAATTATAGGAAACACACATAAATTTTGAATCTTGTGATTATAAACATGCTTGAAATGATACAAACCACTTATGTTTTATTGTTGCATTGTTCAAAACTAAAAAATTATATGAATTACGCATAAAGTTTGAATTTTATGGTTCTAAACATGCTCGAAATGAGACAAACCACTTAAGTTATGGTGTTGCATTATTCAAATCTCAAAAATTATAGGAAACCCACATAAATTTGAATCTTTTAATTCTAAACATGCTTGAAATGAGTAAAACCACTTAAATTTTGGTGTTGCATTATTCAAAACTAAAAAATTATTGGAAACACATATAAAGTTTGAATATTTTGAATGTGAACATGCTAAAAATGAGTAAAACCACATAAGTTTAGGTGTTGCATTATTCAATACTCACAAATTATAGGAAATGTGCATAATGTTTGAATCTTTTGTTTTTAAACATGTTTGAAATGAGTAAAACATAGGAAATACTCATAAAGTTTGAATCTTTTGATGGTGAACATGTGAAAAATAAGTAAAAATGCTTAATTGTTGGTGTCTCATTATTCAAAACTCAAATGATAGGAAATACGCATAAATTTTGATACTCTTGATTGTAAACATATTTGAAATGAGTAAAACTACTCATGTTTTTGGTTTTGCATTATTATAAACATAAAAATTATAGGAAATACACATAAACTTTGAATCTTTTGATTGTAAACATGCTTGAAATGAGTAAAACTACCTAAGTTTTGATGTTACATTATTCAAAACTCAGAAATTATAAGAAACAGACGAAGTATAAATCTTTTAATTGTAAACATGCCTATAATGAGTAAAACTACCTAAATTTTGTTGTTGCATTACTCAAAACTCAAAAATTATAGGTAACATGCATAAAGATTGAATTTTTTGATTGTAAACATGCTCAAAATGAGTAAAACCACCTAAGTTTTGGTGTTGTATTATTCAAAATGTAAAATTATAAGAAATGTGCATAAATTTTAAATATTTTAATTGTAAACATGCATGAAATGATTAAAACTACCAAATTTTTGTTGTTGCATTATTCAAAACTCAAAAATTATAGGAAACACGCATAAAGTTTGAATCTTTTCATTGTAAACATGATCAAAATGAGTAAAATCCCATACATTTTGATGTTACATTATTCAAAACTCAAAATTATAGAAAATATGAATAAAGATTAAATCTTTTAATTGTAAACATACTTGAAATGAGTAAAACTACCTAAATTTTGGTGTTACATTTTTAAAAACTCAAAAATTATAGGAAACACACATAAAATTTGAATCTTTTGATTGTAAACATGCTTGATATGAGTAAAACCACTTAAGTTTTGGTGATAGATTATTCAAAACTCTAAAAATATAGTAAATGTGCATAAAGTTTGAATCTTTTGATTAGAAACATGATCAAAATGAGTAAAAATTCTTGAGTTTTGGTGATCTGTTATTCAAAACTCAAAAATTTGAATCTTGTGATTGTAAACATGCTCAAAATGAGTAAAACCACCTAAGTTTTGGTGTTGCATTATTAAAAACTAAAAAATTATAGGAAATGTGCATAAAGTTTGAATCTTTTGATTGTAAACATGATCGAAATGAGAAAAACCACCTAAGTTTTAGTGTTATATTATTTAAAACTCAAAAATTATATGAAACATGCATAAAGTTTGAATCTTTTGATTCTTAACATGCTCTAAACATATAAAATCACCTAAGTTTTGGTGTTGCATTATTCAAAACTAAAAAATTAAAATAAACATGCATAAAGTTATAATATTTCAATTGTAAACAAGCTAAAAATGAGTAAAAGCACACAAGTTTTGGTCTTGCATTATTCAAAACTCAAAAATTACTATATACATGCATAAAGTTTTATTTTTTTTAATCTAAACATGAAAGAAATGAGTAAAAATGCCTAAGTTTTGGTGTTGCATTATTCAAAACTCAAAAATTATATGAAACATGCATAAACTTTAAATATTTTGATTGTAAACATGCTCAAAATGAGTTAAACCATCTAAGATTTGGTGTTGCATTATCCAAAACTCAAAATTATAGGAAAACCAAATAAAGTTTGAATATTTTGATTGTAAACATGCTCTAAACAAGTAAAACCACCTAGGTTTTGGTGTTACATTATTCAAAACCCAAAACTTATATGAAACACGCATAAAGATTGAATCTTTTAATTACAAGCATGCTCAAAATGAATAAAACCACTTAAAGTTTGATGTTGCATTATTCAAAACTCAAAAATTATAGGAAACACACAAAGTTTGAATCTTTCGATTGAAACATGTTCAAAATGAGTAAAACCACCTATGTTTTGGTGTTGCATTATTTAAAACTCAAAAATTATAAGAAACACATATAAAGTTTGAATCTTTTGATTATAAACATGCTCAAAATGAGTAAAACCATCTATGTTTTGGTGTTCCATTATTCAAAACTTAAAAATTATAGGAAAAGCACATAAAGTTTGAATCTCTTGATTGTAAACATACTCTAAACAAGTAAAACAACCTAACTTTTTATGTTGGATTATTAAAACTCAATAATTATAAGAAATACACACAAATTTTGAATATTTTTATTTAAAAAATGCTCAAAATGAGTAAAACCACCTAAGTTTATATGTTGCATTATTCAAAAGTCAAATAATCTAAGAAACATCCATAAGGTTTGAATTGTTTGAATGTAAACATCCATGAAACAAGAAAAACCACCTAAATTTTGGTGTTGTATTATTTAAAACTCAAAAATTATAGGAAATATGCATAATGTTTGAATCTTTTGATTTTAAACATGCTAGAAATGAGTAAAACCACCTAAGTATTAGTGTTGCATATTCAAAACTCAAAAATTATAGGAAACGTGCATAAAGTTTGAATCTTTTGATATTAAACATGCTTGAAATGAGTAAAACAACCTAAGTTATGGTGTTGCATTATTCAAAACTAAAAAATTATAGGAAATGCACATAATGTTTGAATCTTTTGATTTTAAACATGCTTGAAATGAGTGAAACGTGCATAAAGTTTGAATCTTTTGATTTTAAACATGCTATAAATGAGTAAAACCACTTATATTTTTTGTTCCATTATTTAAAACTCAAAAATTCTATGAAATGCACATGAAGTTTGAATCTTTTAATTTTAAACATGCTTGAAACGAGTAAAATCATTTAAGTTTTAGTGTTGCATTATTCAAAACTCAAAAATGATAGGAAACACCCATAAATTTTATATGTTTTGATTTTAAACATGCTCAAAATGAGTAAAACCACTTAAGTTTTATTGTTGCATTATTCAAAACTCAAAAACTATAGGGAACGTGCATAATGTTTTCACATGCTCAAAATGAGAGAAAATACCTAAATTTTAGTGTTGCATTATTCAAAACTCAAAATTTATAGGAAACACATATAAATTTTGAAGCTTTTGATTGTAAATATGCTCAAAATGTGTAAAACCTCTTATTTTTTATTGTTGCATTATTCAAAACTAAAAAATTATACGAAATGTGCATAAAGTTTGAATCTTTTGATTGTAAGCATGCTCACCTATGTTTTGGTTTTGCATTATTTAAAACTATAAAATTATAGGAAATGCATATAAAGTTTGAATGTTTTGATTGTAATCATGCTTGAAAAGAGTAAAATGACCTATGGTTTGGTGTTAGATTACTCAAAACACAAAAATTATAGGAAACACGCATAATGTTGGTGCATTTATTTGCTTTATTGTATTTACTTGTATTTATTATTTAGATTGGTGCATTAATTACTTATTGTAATTAGTTTATTAATAATTTGTACCAGACAAGATAAGATTTCTTACCTAGTAGTCAACTTAGACACCTATCTTGTTATAGTGGAGTTCCACTCCACTATTCATGGTAAGATAGGATAAGATTGCTTAACTAGTAGTCAACTTGTGTTTATCCTTTACACAAGTTAGACACTTATCTTGTTAGTGTGGAGTTGCACTCCATTATTCTTGTAGTCACATATCAGTTGAATTACATGTGTTGTGTGAGTTTCCTAATCTTTATCATGCACATTTTTCTCTATATAAGCAATGGATATTTGTGTATTTTACATAAGATTAATATTGAATTATCAGAGTAATTCATCATATTTGAGTTATTTATTCATTTATATTATTGTCTCAGATATACAGTTATTATTTATCACTATTACTATTTTATCTCTTATTTATGCTTTCTATTAGATTCATTAGATCCTGTAGTTAATTCTAACATGGTACTAGAGCTATCTTGAATCTATAGATTTCTAAATATTCAAGAGAAAAATATATAGATAAAGGATTGATATTTTGATTTTGTATGTAGGCATAAATTGGAGCTTTATGGAGAATTTTTGAGATATCATTGAGTTTAGAGTGCTCGAGATAGTCAAAATCATCTACAATTTTATCCAAATTGGGCATAGGAGGTGAAATTGGCAAGGGATTGATCCAGAAGCACCACATCCAAATCTAGTAGCTAACTAAAAATTGAATCATTTCCAAGCAAAATGAACTTCATGGTTGCATTTGGAAGGTGTCAAAACCTACAGATACATTAAAAATGTGTCCACTTTGGATACAATCATTCGAAAGACAAATTTGTTTTTGCTCCCAAGTATAGTCATACGACCCATACGAACTATGCAGGTAATTTGTTTTTTGGCAAGCCTCATAGATCAACAGGTAGATTTGAAAGGGAAACTTTGGGAGCCCACCATTTGAACACCAAAAGGTATTTTTGAGAATTTTTTTTTTAAATAGCTTAAAATTTCATGCTCTTCACTATTGTACTTTCATTTTTTTTCTAGATTTGTCCATACTTTTCTACAATTTAAGTTTCTATATAACATCTCTTGCCCATCCTCATTTCTAAAAATTTAGAGGTTCATAAATTTCATATACGACCTCATATTGAGTTCACATTATTTTTGAAAGTTAATATTTTTTTGATCAAAATGCATTGGTGTAAAAATTTTTGTAATAAAGTGCATATTTTTTATACTTTTAGACTAGAGGGCTTAATTGGACCTTTTGTAAACTATAAAAATTATAATCTAGCCTTGTAACTATACTCAATTATAAAGTTCCAATAAATACTTGTTGGATGGGATAAAACTAAGTAATTCATGGAGGTTTTGTGGTGTGTTTTGTATTTTGATTTCTACTTTATGATGGTTTATTTACAATTGCATCATTAGCAATCCTAAGTTCCCACTATTAACAATATACAACTATAACACATGGAAAAAAAATGCTTGGAATGCATTAATGATGCTAGGATATATGTCTTACAAAATAACTCTTCTTACTCCACGTACTGATGTAAAAGAGTTACAATACTTTTTCTTTAAAACTACTAAAGTTATTGGATGCATTTGGTCTTATGTGTCTTTAGATTTGAATTTCCATCTTGATAAATGTACAAATCCAAAAGAGACTTGAGATAAATTAACATCATTATTTGTTAAAATAGATGAGACACATGGTTACCAAATTGACAACGAACTCATTAGTTTGGATCCTAAAAATTATGCTCCAATATAAGACTATATCACTAAAGTCATAGATCTTAGAGCACAACTTTTTGAATGTAAAATTGATAAAAAAATATATTCAATTGCTTTTTAATGCCTTACACAAATTAGGTCCTGAATATTCATTCTTTGTGTCTAGCTTTCAGACTCATAGGCTTACATTGGGCATATCATATCAAATGCCCACTTTTGAGGTAATCTCTGAGATTCTAATGGTTGAAGAAGAAACTTTAATTGTTATAGCTCTAATCAACTCATCCAAATCTCAAGCTCTAATTATAAGTCAACCTTATTATAAGTAAGTTTCAACATCAACATCAACTAATGGTTCAAGTAAAAAGAAGTGGATTAATCATAAAAATTTACAAAAAGATAAGAATAAAGGGTAACAATCTTCCTCACAAGGAAAATATAAATCCACTAATAAGAAATGGGATTCATAGAAAAAGAACGACACTCATTGCCCTTACTGTAAAAAGGGGTTTCATAGTGAACAAGATTGATAGAAGAAAGAGATTGATGAACTTAAGGGTCTTCTCAAGAATAATAACATCAATCAATCCTCTTCAAAAGATTCATCTACTCCTTCAAATTCAAAGAAAGGGAAAGCTACATAACTAGTTTCACTAGTAAATTCTCCTAAGTCATGGGTACTTAACTTAGGTGCTTCACACCATATGAGTTCTGATTAAGAATAATTTTATGGATTAGAACCAAGTTTCTTGCCTCATATTCTCATAGGTGATGATTCTAAGGTAGATGTCATAAGAAAAGGTACAGTTGATGTTGATAGTGGTGTATTTGAGGATGTCCTCTGTGTGCCAAAATTATCAACTAACCTTCTCTTTGTCTACCAAATCAATCACTTTGATACTCATAGGAAATTTAATTTCACACCTGATTATATTTTAATCAAAAAATTGGAGGATAATGACTTAGTTGTAGTGGGAAAAGTCAACAATAATACTTAGCTTTATTCATTCTCCGACTTTTTACCTCAATCTTCCTCTATAGCTTTTCTCTCACACATTGATTGAGTGAGTAAGCTATGGCATGATAATTTTGGTCATCTAAACTACCACTATTTACAACAACTTAGTCAGTAGGAGATGGTTATAGGACTTCCACATATTCAATTTTTAGGGCGTGTATTTCATGGTTGTGCCTTAGTCAAACATATAGAGGATAAGTTTGATAAATGGAAGTCTTGGAGGGCTACACAAGTCCTCGACCTTGTTCATATTGATTTAGTGGGTCCATTACCTACTTTGTGTTTTAGTAATACCTATTATGTTCTCACATTTATTAATGACTATTCCAGATATACTTGGGTTTATTTTTTGAAACTCAAGAGTGAAGTAGTTGATAGATTTAAAGAGTTCAAAGCTCTAGATGAGAAACAATCTGGGATGTATGTCAAGATCCTCTATACCAATAATGTGAGGGAATATGTGAACAATTTTTTTCTCTTGAAGGAATTAATCTTTAGCATTCAATTGCATATACACCTCAGTATAATGGTGTAGCAGAGAGGAAGAACAAATTATTAAAAGAGATGGTAAGTTGTATGATTCATAAAAAATCATTAGGACCTAAGTACTAGGTGGAAGTGATTAATTATGTTACATTTATACAAAATAGAGTTCCTCACAAAGCTTTAAAGGGAATAACACCTCTTAAAGCTTAGTGCAATATGAATCTATATGTGCATCATTTTAGAGTCTTCGACAGTCTAGCATGGGCTCACAAACCTTCAGACAAGCACCATACTTTAGAAAACCAATGCCAGACTTGCATATTTATGGGATATCTTGATGGTGTAAATGGGTATCAGCTCATTGATCTAGATTCACATGAGCTTATTATAGTGAGAAGTGTTTACTTTGAAGAAAGCCCTTTAGACTTGCCTTCTAACATTTCTCATTATTATTCCTTATAAGAATTAGATAACAATAATGATGATACTCTTGATTCATCAACTCATAAGGATGATGAGGTAATACCTCCCCAATAGGGTTTAGTAGGTCATGTTCCTCTTCCTATTCCTTTAGATCTATGCCCATTGATGCCTTTGTGGGCTAGACAAACTTTGGTAGATATAGACCCTCTTATTAGGGATCCATTAGATAGAAGGAAAACATGGTCATAGCATGATCTTCCACATTCCTACATTACCATAGCTTTCAATCCACAATCTTTTTAAGAAGCCACAGTGATAATTGAGTGAGATTTAGTGATGGAAGAAGAGTATGACTCATTTATTAGGAACAACACTTGGGGGTCTTATTCCTCTTCCTAAGGGAAGAAAATCAATATTATGTAGGTGGATATATCAGACTAAGTTTGTAATGGATGGAAATATTGATAAATATAAAAGCATGCTCAGTAGCCAAAGGTTTTTCCTAAGTGGAAGGAATTGAATATATAGAAACCTTTGTACCTATTGCTAAGATGAATTCCATTTGATTGATACTAGCTATTGGTACAACTCATGGTTGGGTTGTACATTAGATGGATGTGAAGAATGTATTTCTTCATGGGGATCTTCATGAGGAGATATATATGGAGTAGCCACATGGGTTTGTTCAAGATTTTTCATTGGTGTGCCACTTTCAAAGTCTCTCTATGGTCTAAAACAAGCCCCCAAGGCTTGGTATTCCAAGATGGACATATTTCTTCTTTTAGTTGGGTTCTCGAGATGTCACTTAGATCTGAATGTCTATATTATATGATAGGAGGATTCACTATTGTACTTGGTACTCTATTTTGATGATCTCATTGTTACAAGGAGCACATCATCCATTATTAGTAGTGTTAAGATTGCACTTCATGATAGGTTTTCTATGATAGACATGGGCTTATTACACTATTTTCTGAGGATTCAGATAGCATAGTATTCTTCTAAGATTAGACTTTAATATCCCAAATATGCCATAGACTTATTAGCTCAATTTTACATGGTTGATTATAGGCTTTCACTAACTCCTTTCTTATCTAGAGTTAGACTTGAGGTTCATTGATATAATCCCTTGGTTGATGACACATTGTATCACTAGCTTGTAGGTATCCCCATCTATTTGACTCATACATAGCCCAACATTTCATATGCAGTTGGCATGGTTTCATGCTTTATGTAGACACCACATGAGCTTCATTGAAGAGCTACAAAGTGCATTTTAAGACACATTTAGGTAACTATCAGATATGAGATTCATTATATATCAAGTACATGTTTAGACTTAGTGGGATACATAGATTCTAATTGGGCTATTGATTATTATAATCATATGTCCACTTTTGGTTCCAAATTTCACTTCAAATCTGGCCTCATTTGTTGGCAGAGCAAGAAGTAACATATTATTGCTTTTTCATCTATAGAGGTTAAGTATCATGGTGTTATTAATGACACTACTAAGGCTATTTAGCTTTAGAATATTCTCACTAAGATTGGTGTTTTATTTTGGAAGCCATCAGTCATCTATTATGATAACCAGAGTACTATTTACTTCTTAAATAGTCTATTTCATCATTAGAGAGCCAAACACATAGAGATCCATATGCACTTTATCAGGGAGCTGATTTAAGCAAAGATGATTGATGTTCAATATTGTCCTATGGAGGAGTAGATTGTAGATATTTTCACTAAACCTTTCACCAAGATCAAGTATCTTCACTTGTAATCTCTTTTGAGGGTGTGGGACATTAGTTCTTCAAGGGGTCTCTTAGACCTTCATTTTGAGGATGAGTTTTTTGCCTTCGGGTTTTTTCCTCTCCTAATCTATTTCTATAGAGTAACTAATATGGATACACATTTTCAAGACTCTTATCTACATAGCCCTACCTAAGATTCACTTATGGGGGCTGTTGGTGCATTTATTTTCTTTATTATATTTACTTATATTTATTATTTAGATTGGTGCACTAATTACTTATTGTAATTAGTTTATTATGTTTATTAATAACTTGCACTAGTTAAGATAAGTTTACATAGCTAGTAGTGAACTTGAACACCTATCTTGTTACAGTGGAGTTTGACTCCACTATTTATGGTAAGATATGATAACATTGCTTAACTAGTAGTCAACATGCATTGATCATTTACACAAGTTGGACACTTATCTTATTAGTGTGGAATTTCACTCCACTATTCATGTAGTCACATATCAATTGAACTACATGTATTGTGTGAGTTCCCTGATCCTTATCATGCATGCCTTGTTCTATATAAGCATTGGCTATTTATTTATTCTACATCAAATTAATATTATATTATCAAAGTGATTCATCATATTTGATTTATTTATTCATTTCTATTATTGCCTTAAATATATAGTTATTCTTTATTACTATTATTATTTTATCTCCTATTTATGCTTTCTATTAGATTCATTATATCCTATATAAAAAAATTAACACATAATGTTTGAATCTTTTATTTGTAAACATGCTCAAAATGAGCAAAAATGCATATGTTTTTGTGTCATGTTATTGAAAAATCAAACTATAGGAAGCATGCATAAAGCTTGAACATTTTGATTTTAAATATTCTAAAAATCAGTAAAATTACCTATGTTTGGGTTTTACATTTTTAAAAACTCAAAAATTATAGGAAAGGCACATAATTTTTGAACTTTTTGATTGTAAACATGCTCAAAATGAGTAACATTGCTTACATTTTATTTTTCCATTATTCAAAACTCAAAAATTATTGGAAACACACATAAATTTTGAATATTTTGATTGTAAACATGCTCAAAATGAGTAAAATTTCCTAATTTTTATTATTACATTATTCAAAACACAAAAATTGTAGGAAATATGCATAAAGTTTTATTATTTTGATTGTAAACATGATCAAAATGAGTAAAAATTCCTATCTTTTAGTGTCACATTATTCAAAACTCGAAAATTATATGAAATACACTTAAATATTGAATATTTTGATTGTAAACATGTTTGAATTGAGTAAAACCACCAAAGTTTTAGTGTTGCATTATTCAAAACTCAAAAATTCTAGGAAACAAGCATAAGTTTGAATATTTTGATTGTAAACATGCTCAAAATGAGTAAAAATGCCTATGTTTTGGTGTTGCTTTATTCAATACTTAAATTATAGGAAACATGCATAAAGGTTGAATCTTTTGATTCTAAACATGTTCAAAATGTGTAAAACTGCCTATGTTTTAGTTTTGCATTAATAAAAACTCAAAATTTTTGGGAAACATGCATGAAGTTTGAATCTTTTGATTTTAAACATTCTTGAAATGAGTAAAAGACCTAAGTTTTAGTGTTTCATTATTCAAAACTCAAAAATTATAGGAAACAAACATAAAGATTGTATATTTTGATTTTAAACATGTTCAAAATGAGAAAAACCACTTATGTTTTATTTTTTCATTATTCAAAACTCAAAAATTATAGGAAACACACATAAATTTTGAATATTTTGATTGTAAAGATGCTCAAAACGAGTAAAACCACCTAAGTTTTAATGTTGCATTATTCAAAACACAAAAATGATAGGAAACATGCATAAAGTTTAAATCTTTTGATTGTAAACATGCTTGAAATGATTAAAACCACCTAAGTTTTTGTGTTTCATTATTAAAATCTGAAAAAATATTAGAAATTCAAATAAAGTTTGAATCTAACTATTAGAAACATGCTCAAAATGAGTAAAATTGCCTAGGTTTTGGTGTTGCATTATTCAAAACTCTAAAATTATAGGAAACATGCATAAAGGTTAAATCTTTTGATCATAAACATGATGAAAATGAGTAAAACCACCTAAGTTTATATGTTTCATTATTTAAAACTAAAAAATTATAAGAAACACACATAAATTTTAAATCTTTTGATTGTAAACACTCTCAAAACAGGTAAAACTACCAAAGTTTTGGTGCTGCATTATTTAAAAACCAAAAATTATAAAAAAATGCACATAAAGTTTGAATCTTTTGATTTTAAACATGCTCTAAATGAGTAAAACTACCTATGTTTTTGTCTTGCATTATTTAAAACATAAAAATTATAGGAAACATGAATAATGTTTGATTCTTTTGATTGTAAATATGCTCAAAATGAGTACAACCACCTCAGTTTTGATGTTATAGTATTCAAAACTCAAAAATTATATGAAATGCAAATAAATTGTGAATAGTTTTATTGTAAACATGCTCAAAACAAGTAAAATTACCTAACTTTGTTGTTGCATTATTCAAAACACAATAAATATAGGAAACATGGATAAAGTTTGAATGTTTTGATTGTAAACATGCCAGAAATGAGCAAAATTGCCTATGGTTTAGTATTGCATTATTCAAAACTCAAAAAATATATGAAATTTATTTAATGTTTGAATATTTTGATAGTAAATATGTTTAAAATGATCAAAACTGCCTATATTTTGGTGTTGCATTATTCAAAACTCAAGAATTATAGGAAATGCAAGTAAATTTTGAATTTTTTCATTGTAAGAATGCTTAAAACAAGTAAAACCACCTATGTTTTAGTGTTGCATTACTCAAATCTCCAAAATTATATGAAAAACATATAATTTTTTCATCTTTTGATTTTATACATGCTCAAAAGGAGCAAACCCACGTATGTTTTAGTGTTGCATTATTCAAAACTCTAAAATTATAAGAAATGTGCATAAAGTTTAAATATTTTGATTATAGACTTGCTCAAAATGAGTAAAATTGCCTAGGTTTTGGTGTTGCATATTCAAAACTAAAAAATTATAGGAAACAAACATAAAGTTTGAATATTTTGATTGTAAACATGCTTGAAACAAGTAAAATTGCATAAGTTTTGGTGTTATATTATTCACAACTCAAAAATTATAGGAAACACGCATAAAGTTTGAATCTTTTGATGGCAAACATACTCAAAATCAGTAAAGCAACATAGTTTTTGGTGTTACATTATTCAAAACTCAAAAAATATAGTAAACATGCATAAAGTTTGAATTTTTTGATTGTAAACATGCTCTAAATGAGAAAAAATACCTAATCTTTGGTGTTGCATTATTTAAAACTCAACAATTATAGGAAACACATATAAAGTTTGAATATTTTGATTTTAAACATACTCAAAATGAGTAAAACTACCTAAATTTTGATGTTGCATTATTCAGAACCCAAAAATTATAGGCAACACATAAATTTTGAATCTTTTAATTGTAAACATGCTCAAAATGAGTAAAACTGTCTATGTTTTGGTGTTGCATTATTCAAAACTAAAAAGTTATAAGAAACATAAATAAAGTTTAAATCTTTTGATTGAAAGCATACTCATAATGAGTAAAACTGCCTAAGGTTTAGTGTTGCCTTATTCAAAACTCAAAAATTATAGGAAACATGCATAAGGTTTGAATCTTTTGTTGTAAACATAAATAAAACAAGTTAAACAACCAAAGTTTTAGTGTTGCAATATTAAAACCTCAAAAACTATAGGAAAATTTTATAAAGTTTGAATCTTTTGATTGTAAACATGCTTAAAATAAATAAAACCACCTATGTTTTGGTGTTGAATTATTCAAAACTCAAAAACTATAGGAAATACACATAAATTTTGAATTTTTTGATTATAAACATGCTCAAAATGAGTAAAACCATCTATGTTTTTGTGTTATATTATTCAAATCTAAAAAATTATAAGAAATGCACATAAACTTTGAACCTTTTGAATATAAACATACTCGAAACAAGTACAACCACCTAAGTTTTATTATTACATTATTCAAAACTCAAAAAATATTGGAAAAGTGAAAAAAGTTTGAATCTTTTGATTGTAAACATACTCAAAATGAGTAAAACCACCTAAGTTTTGGTGTTCCATTATTCAAAACTCAAAAATTATAGGAAATACACATAAATTTGGAATCTTTTGATTGTAAACATGCTTGAAATGAGTAAAACTACAAAAGTTTTAGTGTTGTATTATTCAAAACTCAAAAATTATAGTAAACGTAAATAAAGTTTGAATATTTTGATTGTAAACATGCTAAAAATGATTAAAATCACCTATGTTTTGTGTTCCATTATTCAAAACAAAAAATTATAGGAAACCTACATAAAGTTTGAATTAATTGATTGTAAACACTTTGAAACTAGTAAAACCACCTAATTTATAGTGTTGCATTATCCAAAACTCAGAAATTATAGGAAACACAGACAAAATTAAAATCTTTTCATTGTAAAAATGTTCAAAATGAGTAAAACTGCATAGGTTTTAGTGTTGCATTATTCAAAACACAAAAATTATAGGAAATGTGCTTAAATTTTACATGCTTAGATTGTAAACATGCTTAAAATGAGTAAAATTACCTAAGTTTTGGTGTTGCATTATTCAAAACATAAAAATTATAGGAAACATGCATAAATTTTGAATATTTTGATTGGAGCATCCTCAAAATGCATAAAACTACCTAAGTTTTTGTGTTGCATTATTCAAAACTCAAAAATTATAAGAAATGCATGTAAACTTTGAATGATTGTAAACATGCTCAAAATGAGTAAAACCACCTAAGTTTTAATGATTTATTATTATAAACTCAAAAATTATAGGAAGTGGACATAAAGTTTAAATCTTTTGATTGTAAACATTCTTGAAATGAGTAAAACCACCTAAGTTTTACTGTTGCATTATTTAAAACTCAAAAATTATAGGAAACATGCATAAAGTTTGAATCTTTTGATTATAAACATGCTCGAATTGAGTAAAATTGCCTTATTTTTCATGTTGCATTACTCAAAACTCCAAAATTATAGGAAATGTGCAAAAAGTTTGAATCTTTTGATGGTAAACATGCACAAAATGAGCAAAAATGCCTAGGTTTAGGTGTTTCATTATTCAAAACATAAATTATAGGAAATACACATAAAGTTTAAATCTTTTGATTGTAAACATCCTCAAAATGAGTAGAACTATCTATGTTTTGGTTTTGCATTATTAAAAACACTAAAATTATAGGAAACATGCATAAATTTTGAACCTTTTCATTGTAAACATGTTCAAAATGAGTAAAATCACCTAAGTTTTGATGTTACATTATTCAAAACTCAAAAAATATAGGAAGCATGCACAAATTTTGAATCTTTGAATGTAAACATTCTATAAATGAGTAAAACTACCTAAATTTTTGTGGTGCATTATTCAAAACTCAAAAATTATAGGAAACACGCATAACGTTTGAATCTTTTGATTGTAAACATGTTCTAAATGAGTAAAATTGCCTATGTTTTGGTGTTGCATTTTACAAAACTCAAAAATAATTAGAAATGCACATAATGTCTGAATCTTTTGATTGTAAACATGCCCAAAATGATTAAAATTGCCTACATTTTGGTGTTACATTATTTAAAACTCAAAAATTATTGGAAATGTGCATAATGTTTGAATCTTTTGATTGTAAAGATGCTTGAAATGAGTAAAACCACCTAAGTTTTGGTGTTGTGCTTTTCAAAACTCAAAAATTATATGAAATATGTTTAAGGTTTGAATATTTTGATAGTAAACATGCTCAAAATGATTAAAATCACTTAAGATTTTGTGTTGTAATATTCAAAACTCAAAAATTATAAGAAATGTGCATAAAATTTTAATATTTTGATTGTAAATTCACTCGAAATGAGTAAATCCACCCATGTTTTGGTGTTGCATTACTCAAAAATAAAAAATTATAGGATACATGTAAAAAAATTTAATCTTTTAATTGTAAACATGTTAGAAATGAGTAAAACTACCTAAGTTTTGTTGTTACATTATTCAAAACTCAAAAATTATAAGAAATACACATAGATTTGGAATCTTTTAATTACAAACATGCTTGAAATGAGTAAAACCATCTATGTTTTATGTTACATTTTTCAAAACTAAAAAAATATAGAAAACGTGCATAAAATTTGAATCTTTTGTTTGTAAACATGCTCAAAACAAGTAAAACTGCCTAAGTTTTGGTGTTACATTATTTAAAACTCAAACATTATAGGAAATGCACATAAAGTTTGAATCTTTTAATTTTAAAAACACTCGAAATGAGTAAAACCACCTATGTTTGGGTGTGATATTATTCAAAACTAAATTAATATAGGAAACAAATATAAAGTTTGAATCTTTTGATTGTAAACATGCATGAAATGAGAAAAAAACACCTAAGTTTTGGTTTTGCATTATTACAAAATCAAAAATTTTAAGAAATATGCATAAATTTTGAATCTTTTGATTGTAAACATGCTCAAAATGAGTAAAATTGCCTAAGTTTTGGTGTTACATTATTTAGAACTAAAACATTATAGGAAATACATATTAAATTTGAATCTTTTGATTTTAAACATGCTCAAATGATTAAAACTACCTAATTTTTGGTGTTTCATTATTCAATAGTAAAAAATTATATGAAATACACAAAGTTTGAATTTTTTGATTTTAAACATGCTTGAAATGAGTAAAACCATTTAATTTTTGGTGTTCTTTATTTAAAACTCAAAAATTGTAAGAAACATGAATAAAGTTTGAATCTTTTGATTTTAAACATGCTCAAAATGAGTAAAATTGCTTAAATTTTTATGTTAAATTATTTAAAACTCAAAAATTATAATAATTGTCAATAAATTTTGAATCATTTAATTTTAAACATGTTTGAAATGAGTAAAATCACTTAAGTTTTGATGTTGCATTATTAAAAACTCAAAAGTTAAATAAAACACTCAAATTTTTTATGTTTTGATTTTAAACATGCTCAAAATGAGTAAAACCACTTAAGTTTTGTTGTTGCATTATTCAAAAATAAAAAATTATAGGAAACTTACTTAGAGTTTGAACATGTTCAAAACGAGTAAAACTACCTAAGTTTTGGTGTTGCATTATTCAAAACTCAAAAATTATACGAAAAGTACATAAAGTTTGAATCTTTTGATTGTAAACATGTTCAAAATGAGTAAAACCACCTTTTTTTTGTTGCATTATTCAAAACTCAAAAATTATAGGAAATGGGCATAAAGTTTTAACCTTTTGATTGTAAACATGCTCAAAATGAGTAAAACTACCTATGATTTGGTGTTTCATTATTCAATACTCGAAAATTATAGTAAATGTGCATAAAGTTTGAATTTTTTGATTGTAAACATTCTTGAAATGATTAAAACCACCTAAGTTTTTGTGTTGCATTATTCAAAACTCTAAAATTATAGGAAATGTGCATAAAATTTGAATCTTCAAAAATAAGTAAAAATGTCTATATTTTGGTGTTACATTATTCAAAAATTAAATTATAGGAAAAATGCATAAAGCTTGAATCTTTTGATTGTAAACATGCTCAAAATGAGTAAAACTACCTATGTTTTAGTTTTGCATTATTAAAAACTCAAAAATTATAGGAAACACACAAAGTTTTAATCTTTTTATTGTAAACATGCTCAAAATGAGTAAAATTGCCTAAGTTTTAGTGTTGCATTATTCAAAACTCAAATATTTATGGAAACATGCATAAATTTTGTATATTTTTATTTCAAACATGTTCAAAACATGTAAAACCACTTATGTTTTTTTGTTGCATTATTCAAAACTCAAAAGTTATAAGAAACACACATAAACTTCAAATCCTTTTATTTTAAACATGCTCAAAATAAATAATACTACCTAACTTTTGGTGTGGCACTATTCATAACTCAAAAATTATAGGAAAGAAGCTTAAATTTCAAATCTTTTGATTGTAAACATGCTTGAAATGAGTAAAATTGCCTGTGTTTTATTGTTTCATTATTTAGAACTCAAAAATTATAGTAAATGCATATAAATTTTGAATCTTTTGATTGTAAACATGTTCAAAATGAGTAAACCCACCTAAGATTTGATGTTATATTATTCAAAACACTAAAATTTTAGGAAACATGCATAAATTTTGAATATTTTTATTGTAAACATGTTCAAAATGAGTAAAACTAGCTAAGTTTTTGTGTTGTATTATTGAAAACATAAAAATTATAGAAAATGTGCATAAAATTGGAATATTTTAATTGTAAACACGCTTGAAATGAGTAAGACTACCTATGTTTTGGTGTTTCATTAATCAAAACTCAAAAATTATAAGAAATGTGCATAAATTTTTAATATTTTGATGGTAAACATATTCAAAATGAGTAAAAATGCATAAGTTTTGGTGTCTCATTATTTAAACTTAAATTATAGGAAATACATATAAATTTTGAATCTTTTAATTATAAACATCTTCAAAATGAGTAAAACTACCTATGTTTTGTTTTTATATTATCAAAACTACAAGAATTATAGGAAACATGCGTAAAGTTTAAATCTTTTGATAGTAAACATGCTCAAAATGAGTAAAACTACATAAGTTTTGATGTTGCATTATTCAAAACTCAAAAATTATAGGAAAACTGCATAGAGTTTGAATCATCTAATTGTAAACACGCTTAAAATGAGTAAAACTTCCTAAATTTGGGTGTTACATTATTTAAAACTCAAAAATTATAGGAAACACATGTAAAATTTGAATATTTTGATTGTAAACAATCTCAAAATGAATAAAAATGCCTATGTTTTGGTGTCACATTATTCAAAACTCAAATTATAGGAAACATGCATAAAACTTGAATATTTTGATTGTAAACATGATCAAAATGATTAAAACTGCCTAAGCTTTAGTGTTGCATTATGTAAAACTAAAAAATTATAGGAAACATGCTTAAAGTTTGAATCTTTTGATTCTCAACTGCTAAAAATGAGTAAAACTACCTAAGTTTTGGTGTTGCATTATTGAAAACACAAAAAATATAAGAAATGCACATAAAGTTTGAATCTTTTTATTGTAAACATTCTCAAAATGAGTAAAACTTCCTATGTTTTTGTGTTACATTATTCTAAACTAAAAAATTAGAGGAAACACACATAAAGCTTGAATATTTGATTATTTAATCTCAATCATAGTTGGTTGCTATGTGAAATAGGTCCTTGACAATTTAGCTAAAGTGAATATCTCTCTAGAGTAGTAGTCTATGATGTGGGTTCATTTAATCTTAATCATAGTAGATTTTGATGTGAGATAGGACCAAAAAAATATGGTTATATTGAATATTTCTCTTGACTAGTACTATGTTGCAGTATCTATGATATTGCTAGATATGTATATGGAAGTACACTATGTACTCCTTTAACTATAGTTCTATATGTAGGTGTTTCTCATTGGACTAGTTTCCAAACCTTCTGAATAGGTGGAATAGGAGATCTCCTATGAGGATCTATCCTAAAACACATATTATTATCACAATGAGTGACCAATGATTCTTGTAAAGGAATGTCCTGGGATGACTTAGTCAAGAAAGAGTGAGGTTTGAGGTTCAATGATAGAGGAGATCTCAGTACCCCCTATATAAATGTTATGATGTCATTATCAACACATCTATTAATGAAAGTTTTGAGTCTATAACAATCATTATCTCTTTATATCTCTTTTCAAAACCGCATATCACAATGGATTTTTTCAAAAATTGGACTGATGAAAGGGTCACCTTGCATGGTATCACAGTGAACCTAACAGAGGATTTTATGGCAGAGGTTACAGGGCTGCCTACGGATGGAATTAAATTCTCCAAGCAGACAAGCATTTTGAATGAGGCCTTTTGTAAGTTCCCCAAGATGGATGTGGAAGAGCAGAAGCTGGTCAAGAACAGGGATTTCTATGAATTGGATCAGATTAAAGGGATATGGAGGGATGTCTTAAGCTGTATAAGGGAGTACTTCATCCTAGACGAAAGAAGTAAGCGAGTGCACAAATTTCACTTTGTCTTCCTTAATCATTTTAGGCACAAGGTAAGATTGTCTTTTCCCTTTTACCTTCGCTTCTCCTTGGTCCAAAGTTTATATGCTCATAGGAAAAAGGAAACGCGCCCTATCCTACATGAAGGCCTTATTATGTTAATCGAAGGCTATTACAAGAATAATGCAATGGTAAAGTACCCTAACCAGGGGAAAAATAAGGAGTCAAGGAGTAGAAAGAGTGAAAGTGTAAAAGGGAAAGGCAAAATCAAGCTCCCTAGTGCTAAAAATCAGAATGTAGAAGAATATATTGAATGGGAGAGAATTGATAAACCCAGGGAGGAAAATTTGGAGGAAGAAGAAGGAACAGAAAGCTGGGATACAAACTCTAATGAGGATGAAGAATGTCCTAAGAAGAATGAAAAAGAAGATGTCAACATAGAGGAGGATTCTGCAAATAGAATAGAAGATACAGAGGAAAATTAGAAAGTGTCAGAGGATGAATTTGTCCAGGATGGCCCTGTTGAGGACCCTGCTTCAAGAAACGAAAAGGAAACTATAGTTCAGGATGATAATCAAGAAATGGACATGGAAATTTAAAATGGAATTAAAGAACAGGATCAAAAGGGTCGAGAGGATATCTTTGAAGAAGCTAGGAACAGTCCCAATAAAAATTCTGAGGAATGGAGAGAGAAAAAATAGAATGATGAAACACACACACCAATGACTTGGGTCAATTGCAAAGCAGAGGCATCTTTCCAACTTGATTCTTGTATGTGTAGGGAGATCATGGATCTCAAAAGGAAAGTGGAAACTATGGAAGATACTCTGAAAACTGTATGGAACAAAATTAACAATATGGAAAATCAGATAAGAGATATCCCAGTCAAGCTCAAAGCCTACGAGAATAACCTCTGGGAACTCATCAAGGACAACAGAACAAAAATGGAGGAAGTTACGTCCAATATTTGTGTTGCTGCTGTCAATATTGGAAAAAGAGCTAACGAGGAGACCAAAGCCTTGGAGGGACCTAGTAAAAGGATGAGACAAAGTTCAAGAAAGAAGGCTACACAAGAGGGAGCCATGCTGGCAGCAACCACTACCTAGGATATTGTTGTGAAAGGAAAAGAAACCATGAAAATGATATTGGAACTGGATGAATAGTCTGGTTCCTCTTGTTGGTTATGTAAATTGGTCCTGTTCAATGGTTTCTTTTTGTAATCTTCTGCCTATGGTGTAGCCAGATCTTTGTTAAATCTGGGTTTTGACCGGTAGTCTTTCTGGTGGTTTCAGGTCCATTTAAAACCTATTTTTGCTACTTCCTTGTAGTAGTTTTTAGGCTTTGCCTGTGGTCTTGGATGCTCTTTCTTTCCTTCCTTGTTCTAGGGTTTTGGGGCCCCTTCAAAACCTGTTTTTACCTTAATCTAAAACAATCATTATCTCTTTGTCCATGGATATGATAATAGTTACAAAAGGTTTGATGTGGTAGATTCTATAGGAGATGTGTATCTCATTGATGAGTAGAAGGCAATGTGATTAACCTCCTATCTAATAGTGTTGATAGTATGACACATGGGTTGTCTCACTCTGAATCAAACTATAGTGGTAACTTTTTGTTATTTTCTATATTACATATTGTGGGTTGTAATTTGGAAACTAGCTCTATGTTCTTAACTAGTTGTTTTTCTAGTTATGGTCTCCTATTTTATTTAACACATGGTGGATGCTAGATTCTAGGAGCTATAGGTATTACTATGAAATCTAGAGTGATTCGATTGACTGAATCTACCTCAATCAATCCCAATTTCTTTTCCAAATCTATAAATGTATAACATAAGTTCTTGAAAGAAGACTCTATCTAATATAGTATATGCTCAAGGAGAGATTGGTAAATCCCCTTAATAAAGATATGTTGAATCTCTAAATATAATAGTTTGTATATCAATATTAGTATGTGAATCTTGAATCATGAGGTATACTCACTAACTAGCTTTAAAGTATTTTGATGTAATGTGGAAAGTTTTTCAAATGTAACATGAACACCCATCTTTTCTATGTAATATCTAAGAAATGCCTCCTCTAAGTCATCATATGTGTGCAATGAGACAATAGGGAGTAGCTGAAAGAACCAATTTTGAGATTCCCTTACTAATGTATGTGGGAATAATTTTAATAGAATCAAATGACTCACATGAGATGGAAAAGCCTTTTAAAAGGATTGAAGGTGTATTAATGGATCTCTAGTTCCATCAAAGTGAGGCAATGATGGTATCTAGAAATGCTTAGGCAATGAAGCTTTTATGAATGTATTTAGAAGGGGATTACCATGTAAATAATTGGCATCCATACAAGACATATAATCTTTGTTGTCTAAGGTAAGGAGATATATTTGATGTTGTAATTCACCAACTACAATACATCAAAGAGATAATCTCCTTGGATGGTACATAAGTATCTTGAAGTGGTTCATTTAATCATTGAATTTGATTGCTAATTTTAGCCATTGGAATGCTACATTTAAAAATTAGATCATAAAGAAGGGGTGTGCTCACTGGAGCCATGTGAGTGATGTTAACTTGGACCTTATTAGAGGGATGTGGGTTACCATTCTCTTTAGGTGAAGAGTGAGAGTTGGGTTCTACTGTCGTGAGGGATAGATTAGGAGGCTCATTGGTATCTTTCTATTTTAGTAAATCATATTTTAATTGAGTAGAAGATGTGATATTAGCATTAACATGTGAATTATTTGAAATAGAATCATTCATAGAAGTAGAAACAACATTTGGTAGTGCATTATGTTTGAGAGGAGTGAGAGAAGAGTTAGAAACATGAGCTGCATTTTCTTCTTCACTATGTGCATAATAATCATCATTGTTCCATGAATTATCATACTTGAAATATTGTTCTTAATCACTCTAAATTTCATATTCATTATCAAATCCATTATCACTAGGGAGAGGTGTAAGAGAAGAATTTAATTTTTTATCTAATATGCAATAAATTATCATGTGAATGTGAATCTATGTCATCCATGGATGGAGTGTATTCATTATTTTCATTTGTAATATGAGAAGTGAGATAAGAAGAGTTTTTATTTAGACATTTTTTTGATAAATTAGATTTAGAAACATGAGATTAATATTTTGAACTATGCATTGGAAATTTGATTTTATTGCTTTTATATTGTTGTATTTTGAACATAGAAGTAGAAAAAGAGAGAGAAAGATTAGTTTTACATGGAATCAAATTATCACCACTAAGAGGTTCACTTCAAAGTGCATGACTAATTTGTTCATTTTGTGCATTATGCGTAAGAGAATGAGGTGAAAAGTATCTTTTCCATTTATCAAAGTTATTATCTTTAGAAGAGGTAATAAAAGAGATTTGTTTGAGAGAAGAAGATGCATCTACTTTTTTTTCACTATCACTTTCACATGTATCATCATATTCCTCATTACAATAATAGTAATTATCCTCATTGTAAATGAAATCATTGTTCATATTTTTAGCTAATCTGTAATTTTGCAAATTTATCCATTCATTGTCATAATTATGAGAAAATTTTATAAATTGATCTATGTGATGAGAGTGAAGAAGTGCCTTCATTTTATTTCTTTCCCCAAAGAGAATATTGAAAAATACTATTTAAGAAAATAAATGAGAAAATAACTACTAACATAGAGATTTTGAAAATATTTTTGACAATCTAATCAATTTATAAAAAATTCAAAATATTTTTCTAAAAATTACAAGGAAGGCCCAGTTTGAAAATCTAGGGTTTTGGGATAGGTTTTTAGAAATTTTAAAAATTATGGAAATAATTTAAATTATAAAAATAATTTTGAATAAAATTAATACACAAAAATTAGAAATTTAATTTTTACACAAAATAACTACTAATATTGAGATTTTGAAAATATTTTGGATATTCCAAACAATTTGTAAAATACCTATGGGTACCTAGGGTTTTAGATTTGTTTGAAGTAAGTTAGTTTCACCAAACGTTTTGTTATTTTTTGGAAATTAATGTTTAGTTCCTAAACAATAAAGGGTCTAGAATAAGGGGAAAAATCTAGTTTTATATTGCAAAAAATAGATTTTTATCAAATAATTTACATGAGGAAGAGAAATAAACTTATCTAAAAATGGACTGAAATGAATGATTTAAGATGTATAACTTGTGATGCAAGATTGGGAAATTATCATAAATAAGGATCTAGTCTTCATTTGATGATTGGATAGGAGAATCAAAACAGGACACTAGTGGCACTAGTGTTGTATTCTACTCTTGCTACTATTATCTAGGAGACTTAATATTTATAGGTTTTATACATTATGTCTGTATGACCCTACCTATAAAGTTTTGGAGGTTGGAAGTTAATAGAGCTCATTATAGATCTATTTCAATCTCAAAACCCTATATATATCTACACACATGAAAAAAACAAATGAATCAAAAGTATAAAGGGAAAATTTGGGTTAGAGGAAGTATGATCACATGATCTAGAACTTATATTATCTTGATTAATGTCTATAATAACCCTCAAGCTAGGGTCTCAGATTAAATATAGTTCTCCCTTAGGGAATATGCATAATCAACATGCATGATAGATGCAAGAATAAATTTCACCTAGGCCCTTCCTTGATCAAGCATGAAAGTCTATGTGTGATGTAGAATGTTTGACCTATACTATTGACTAATTTTTTAATTATCTAATGTAATAAAGTAGTAATTTCTAGATATAAAATACCTTGTGTAGTATTTTATATAGGAGACTCTTTATTTCAAATTTGGGAGATTTATTTCTATTTTTATGACATTGGAAAACTTAAGGATGAAGCTAAGAAAGGGGTTAAGACTTACCAAGTGAAATAAACTGACCATTGGAACCCAAAATGACCTTAAACAAGAGTGCCAAAAGTGGACACTAGTGACACCGGTACTGTAGTCTAATTTAAATGCTCTTATCTTATAGGCTAAAGACCTAGGGGGATGGAAAGAACATAAAAAAACTGACTTGGTTATGGTGGAATGATTGGGAATAGTCAAAAAGGTTATTTGAGCATGAAACAATACCAAGATGACTAAAACAAAATACTTAGCTAAATGTGAACAAAGCTCATATTCTCTAGTTAGAGTCTCCTATAAAGGACTATGAAAAGACATGATATGTGTGGTTGCTTCACCAATTTAGGGTGTATATAGTTTACAACCAAAATATTCAAATTTTATGCACATTTCCTATAATTTTTGAGTTTTAAATAATGAAACACCAAAACATAGGTGGTTTTACTTGTTTTGAGCAAGTTTACAATCAAAACATTAAAAATTAATGTGTGTTTCCTATAATTTTTGTGTCTTGAATAATGCAACATAAAAACATAGGTTATTTTACTTGTTTTGAGCATCTTTATAATAAAAAAGATTCAAATTTTATGTGCATTTCATATAATTTTTGAGTTTTAAATAATGCAACACTAAAAGTTAAGTAGTTTTTCTTGTTTTGAGCATGTTTATAATCAAAAGATTCAAATTTTATGCTTGTTTCTTATATTTTTTGAGTTTTATATAATACAACACCAAAAATTAAATATTTTTATTCATTTCGAGCATGTTTACCATATAAATATTCATCTTATATGTGTGTTTCCTATAATCTTTTAGGTTTGAATAATGAAACACTAAAAATTAAGCAATATTACTCATTTCAAGCATGTTTACAATTAAAATATCCAAACATTATGCACATTTCCTTTAATTTTTGTGTTTGAATAATGAAACACAAATACTTAGGTGATTTTACTCATTTCAAGCATGTTTACAATCAACAGATTTAAAATTTAATTGTATTTCATATACTTTTTGAGTTTTGAATAATAAAAAACCAAGACATAGGTTGTTTTACTTGTATCAAGCATGTTTAAAATCAAAATATTCAAACTTTATGTGCATTTCTTATAATTTTTAAGTTTTGAATAATGCATCGCCAAAACTTAGATAGTGTTTCTCATTTTTGAGCATGATTAAAATCAAAATATTAAAACTTTATGTGCATTTCCTATAATTTTTGAGTTTCAAATAATGCAGCACCAGGACTTAGGTAGTTTTGCTCATTTCAAGCATGTTTACAATTAGATGATTCAAACTTTATGTATGTTTCCTATAAACTTTGAGGTTTGAATAATGAAAAATCAAAACATTGGTGGTTTTACTCATTTCAAAGATGTTTATAATAAAAATATTCAAAATTTATGCATGTTTATTTTAGTTTTTGAGTTTTAATAATGTAACACCAAATCTTAGGTAGTTTTACTAATATCAAGCATATTTAAAATCAAAAAATTCAAAATTTATTCATGTTTCCTATATTTTTTTAGTTTTTAATAATGTAACACCAAGACTTAGGTGGTTTTTCTCATTTCTAGCTTGTTGAAAATTAAAAGATTCAAAATTTATGTGTGTTTCCTATAATTTTTGAGTTTTGGATAATGCAATAGACTTAGGTGATTTTTCTTATTTCAATCTTGTTTACAATTAAAATATTTAAGAATTATGTGTTTTTCCTATAATTTTTTAGTTTTGAATATTGCAACACCAAAACATGGGCAATTTTACTCATTTAAATCATGTTTATAATCAAAATATTCAAAATTTATTTGTGTTAACTATAATTTTTGAGTTTTGAATAATGAAACACCAAAACTTAGGTGGTTTTACTCATTTCAAGTATGTTTACAATCAGCATAATCAAACTTTATGAATGTTTCATATAATTTTTTAGTTTTAAATAATAGAGCACCAAAACTTAGGCTATTTTACAACTTTAAATCATGTTTACATTCAAAATAATGAAACTTTATGCATATTTACTATATTTTTTGAGTTTTTAATAATATATAAATAAAACTTAAATGGTATTACTCATATTGAGCATATTTACAATCAAAAGATTCAAAATTTAAGAATGTTTCATATAATGTTTGAGTTTTAAATAATAAAACACCAAAACTTAGGTGATTTTACTCATTTTGAGCATGTTTAAAAGTAAAATATTTAAATTTATCTGCATTTCTTATAATTTTTGAGTTTTGAATAATGCAACATCCAAAACCTAGATGATTTTACTTATTTTGAATATTTTTATTCTAAATATGTTCAAAATGAGTAAAAATGCTTAAGGTTTGGTGTTGCATTATTTAAAACACAAAAATTATTGCAAACACACATAAATTTTGAATATTTTAATTGTAAACATGCTTTAAACTAGTAAAATTGCTTAAGTTTTTGTGTTACATGATTATAAACTCAAAAAATTTAGGAAACACACATAAAAATTGAATATTTTGATTGTAAAGATGCTCAAAACAAGTAAAACCACCTATGTTTTTATGTTTTATTATTCAAAATTCAAAAACTATAGGAATTGTGAATAAAGTTTAAATCTTTTTATTGTAAATGTGCTCAAAATGAATAAGACTACCTAATATTTTATGTTTAATTACTAAAAACTCAAAAATAATGGAAAATGAAAATAAATTTTGAATATTTTTATTGAAAACATTCTCAAAACAAGTAAAATTTCTTAAATTTTGGTCTTAAATTATTGAAAATTGAAAAATTATATGACACATGCATCGAGTTTGATTCTTTTGATTATAATTTCTTTTGAAAAAATTCTTAAATTTCCGTCTTAAATTATTCAAAATTGAAAAATTATATGACACGTGCATCAAATGAGTAAACTTTTTATGTTTTAGTGTTTCATTATTCACAACTCTAAACTTATAGGAAATGTGCATCAAGTTTGAATATTTTGATTATAAACATTCTTGAAACAAGTAAAACCACTTAAGTTTTGATGTTTTATTATAAAAAACTCAAAAATTATAGGAAACATGCATGAAGTTTGAATCTTTTGATTGTAAATATGCTCAAAATGAGTAAAACTAGTTAGGTTATGGTGTTGTCATATTCAAAATAAAAAAATATAAGAAATATGCTTGAATAGTGTAAAACTAATTAAATGTTTGTTTTACATTATTCAAAAATAAAAAATTATAGGAAATACACATAAATTTTGAATCTTTTTATTGTAAACATGATTTAAATGAGTAAACTTGCTTAAGTTTTAGTGTTACATTATTCAAAACTCAAAAATCATAGGAAATTCAAATCAAATTTTAATTTGTTGATTGTAAATATGCTCAAAATGAGTAAAACTACATAAGTTTTGGTGTTACATTATTCAAAACTCAAAAATTATAAGAAACATGTATAAATTTTGAAACTTTTGATTTTAAACATGATCAAAATGAATAAAACCACTTAAGTTTTGGTGTTACATTATTAAAAACTCAAAAATTATAGGAAACACCCATGAAATTTGAATCTTTTAATTCTAAACATGCTCGAAACAAGTAAAACTACTTATATTTTCATGTTGCATTATTCAAAACTCAGAAATTATAAGAAATGTGCATAAAGTTTGAATCTTTTGATTGTAAAGATTCCCAAAACAAGTAAAATTTCCTATGTTTTTATGTTGTATTACTCAAAACTCAAAAATTATGGGAAACACACATAAAGTTTGAATCTTTTGATTGTAAACATGCTAAAAAAACTGAAACCACTTAAGTCTTGGTGTTGCATTCTTCAAAACTCAAAATTTATACATGCTCAAAATGTGTAAAACTACATAAATTTTGGTGTTACATTATTCAAAACTCAAAAATTATAGGAAATTTGCATAAAGTTTGAATCTTTTAATTGTAAACATGCTCAAAATGAGTAAAACTAACCATGTTTTTATGTTGCATTATTCAAAACTCAATAATTATAGGAAATGCACATAAATTTTAAATCTTTTGATTTTAAACATGCTCAAAATGAGTAAAATCACTTAAGTTTTGGTGTTACATTATTCACAAGTTAAAAATTATAGGAAACATGCTTAAAATTTGAATATATTGATTTTAGACATTCTCAAAATGAGTAAAACCACTTATGTTGGATTATTCAAAACTCAAAAATTATAGGAAAGTCACATAAAGTTTAAATCTTTTGATTTTAAACATTCTTTAAATGAATAAAAATGCCTAAGTTTTGGTGTTGCATTATTCAAAAGTCAAAAATGATAGGAAATGCACACAATGTTTAAATCTTTTGATTATAAACATGCACAAAATGAGTAAAACCACCTAAGTTTTGGTGTTGCATTTTAGAAGACTAAAAAACTATAGTAAACGTGCATAAATTTTGAACTTATTGATTGTAAACATGCTTGATATGAGTTAAATCACCTAAGTATTGGTTTTGCGTTATTTTAAACTCAAAAATAATAGGAAATGTGCATAAATTTTGAATATTTTCATTGTACACATGCTCAAAATGAGTAAAACCACCTAAGTTTTGAGTTTGCATTATCTCAAAAAATATAGGAAATACACTTAAAGTTTAAATATTTTAATTGTAAACATACTCAAAATGAGTAAAACTACTTGAGTCTTGGTGTTGCATTATTCAAAACTAAAAAATTATAGGAACCATGCATAAAATTTAAATCTTTTGATTTTAAACATTCTCAAAACAAGCAAAAAAGCTTATGTTTTGGTGTTGCATTATTATAAACTTGAAAATTATAGGAAATGCACATAAAGTTTGAATCTTTTGATTGTAAACTCGATCAAAACATGTAAAACTACCTAATTTTTTGTGTTATATTATACAAAACTCCAAAATTATATATGAAATGAATGTAAAGTTTGAATCTTTTTATTTTAAACATTCTCAAAATGAGTAAAACAAACTATGTTTTGTTGTTGCATTATACAAAACTCAAAAATTATAGGAAACTCACATAAAGTTTGAATATTTTGATTGTAAACATGCTTGAAACAAGTAAAACCACCTATGTTTTGGTGTTGTATTATTTAAAACTCCAAAATTATAGGGAACACACATAAAGTTTGAATCTTTTGATTGTAAACATGCTCAAAATAAGTAAAACCACCTATGTTTTGGTCTAACATTACTTAAAACTCAAAAATCATAGGAAACGTACATAAAATTTGAGTCTTTTGATTGTAAACATACTCCAAACAAGTAAAATAGCTTAAGTTATGATGTTGCACTATTCAAAACTCAAAAAATTATAGGAAATGTGCATAAAGTTTGGATATTTTGATTATAAACATTCTTGAAATGAGGAAAACCACTCAAGTTTGGTGTTGCCTTATTAAAAACTCCATAATTTTAGGAGCCATACATGAAGTTTGAATCTTTTGATTATAAACATGATCAAAATGAGTAAAGATGCATAAGTTTTTCTATTGCATTAAATAAAACTAAAGAATTATAGGAAACACACATAAAATTTGAATCTTTTGATTTTAAACATGCTCAAAATGAGTAAACCCTTCTAAGTATTAGTGTTGTAGTATTCATAACTCAAAAATTATAGGAAATACATATAAAGTTTGAATCTTTTTATTGTAAACATGATCAAATGAGTAAAACTTATAAGTTTTCATGTTACATTATTGAAAACTCAAAAATTATTGGAAATGTGCATAAAGTTGAATATTTTGATTGTAAACATGTTTAAAACAAGTAAAACCATGTAACTTTTGGTGTTGTATTATTCAAAAATCTAAAATTATGGAAAACATAGATAAAGTTTGAATATTTTTAATCTAAACTTGCTCAAAATGAGTAAGACTACTTAAGTTTTGGTGTTGCATTATTCAAAACTCAAAGATTATATGAAATGCACATAAAGTTTAAATCTTAAGATTTTAAACATGCTCAAAATAAGTAAAACCACTTAGGTTTTTGTGTTGCATTATTCAAAACTCAAAATTTATAGGAAATGTCCATAAATTTTAAATCTTTAGATTTTAAACATGCTCAAAATGAGTAAATCTGATTAAGTTTTATTGTTGCATTATTAAAAACTCAACAATTATAGGAAACATGGATAAAGTTCAAATATTCTGATTGTAAACCTACTTTAAATGAGTAAAACAAGCTAATTTTATGTGTTACATTAATAAAAATTCAAACATTATAGGAAACATATAAATTTTGAATGTTTTGATTTTAAACATGCTCAAAATGAGTACAAGCACTTAAGTTTTGGTGTTGTTTTAATATAAACTCAAACATTATAGGAAATGTGCATAAAGTTTAAATCTTCTGATTATAAACATGCTGAAAATGAATAAAACCACTTTTATATGAAACACACATAAATTTTGACTATTTTAATTGTAAGCATGCTAAAATTGAGTAAAATTGCTTTAGTTTTGGTGTTACATTATTCAAAACTCAAAACTTATGGGAAACATGCATAAATTTTGAATCTTTTGATTGTAAACATGTTTGAAATGAGTAAAACCTCTTAGGTTTGGGTTTTATATTATTCAAAACTCAAAAAATATATGAAACACGCATAATGTTTGAATCTTTCACTTCTAAACATGGTCGAAATGAGTAAAATCACTTAAGTTTTGGTGTTGTATTACTCAAAACTCAAAAATTATAGGGAATGCACATAAAGTTTGAATCTTTTGGTTTTAAACATGCTCAGAATGAGTAAAAACACATAAGTTTAGTGCTACATTATTCAAAACTCAAAAATTATAGGAAACATGCATAAAATTTGAATTATTTGATTCTACATATGATTAAAACCAGTAAAATCACTTAAGTTTTGGTGTTGTATTATTCTAACTTTATGCATGTTTCTCATGATGCCTTACAAGTTTTAAATTTTAATAATATGTAACATCAAATCTTAAGTAGTTTTGAAGGTGTTTAAGATCCAAAGATTCAAACTTTATGCACATTTCTCATGATGTATTGTTAACTTCAATGATATGTAATATCAAAGTTTAAGCAGTTTTGAAGGTGTTTCAAATACAATGATTTGAACTTTATGCATGTTTGTCATGATGGATTAAAAATTTGAAAATTGAATGATATGTAATATTAAATCTTAAGTGGTTTTGAACATGTTTAAGATCCTCAGATTCAAACTTTATGCACATTTCTCATGATGTATTGCAAATTTCAATGATATGTAATATCAAAGTTTAAGCAGTTTTGAAGGTGTTTCAAATACAATGATTTGAACTTTATGCATGTTTCTCATGATGGATTACAATTTTGAAAATTGAATGATATGTAATATTGAAGCTTAAGTGGTTTTGAACATGTTTAAGATCCTAAGATTTAAACTTTATGCACATTTATCATGATGCATTGCAACTTTGAAATATAAATGATATTTAATATCATAGCTTAAGTGGTTTTGAATGTGTTTGAGATCCAAAGACTAAAAATTTATGTGCATTTTTCATAATCCATCGTAAATTTTAAATTTGAATGATATGTAATACAAAAGTATAGGTAGTTTTGAATTTGTTTAAGATCTAAAGATCTAAACTTTATGCACATTTCTCATGATGCATCGCAACTTTGAAATTTTAATGATATGTAATATCAAAGCTTAAGTGATTTTGAATGTGTTTAAGATCCTGTTGATGTGGGTTTTGTGCACACCATAACATAAAAGAGGTAGCTTCTAACATTTTAGGATCTTAATGGAGGTAAACTCCACTCCATGGCATGAGTTTTAGGTATGCAGTCTTTGACAACCTATTGATGAAATAACTGGTAGGGCATGCAGGTTGTTGACAAGGTTTTTAGATAGAGGTGTGGTTACTAAAGGGTAGTGAATCTCTATATGATTTGGATGGATGGTTGGATTTTAGTACAAAGTGAATAGGTCTAAAAAAACTCAAAAATGAGAGAAGGGTAAGGAAGAAAATAAGGCTCTATGGTTTTTGAGAACAAGTTATCTGGTTGGTTTATAAAAGGACAAGTGCTCTCAAAACCTATGCCTATTGCTAGCAGAAATTGCACACACACAATCAGACATGGCTAAGAAGTCTAAGGAAATAATGATATAAAAAATTCACAAGGCTTAAACAAAGGTTATTCTCTTTAGGGCAGTTATTTCACACTCTTAATTAAGAGATTATGGCTCGAGCTAGTGAAGTATCTGATGTAGCTTTTGCACACACACAAAAAACTACATCAAGAAATAACTCATGTGCATTTAGAATTATGAATCAATCAACTTGACTATCTGAACCAATATTTTAACATATGTTGCACGTCTATAGATTAGTACATCAACCAAAATAATCAAAAATCCATTCACATTTATTATACACTAAGGATTATTGAAATATACAACCAAAAAAGTAACAATTAAATACACAAAAATTATAAAGAAAATACACAAACATATTCACTAATGATCGAAATTGATGTTTCTCCTATATTCAAAAAATTTTGACGAAAAACCAAGTTGGAGAACAATTGTTTTTATAGACTTGGGGAATAGGTCGCCTCATCTTCCAAGATCATGCAAGATCGTTATATTCAATAGTCAAAAAATGAGTTATAACTATGGTTAAAAACCATATAAGAGTTGTTTTTTAGTTATTAGTTTAAAATATACTTTACAAAAGTTATGCAATATGTGCATGTGTATGAAGATGAGGGCAAATTTTATAGTTATAGTTCAAACTGCATAAAGAAAACTACAAATATATGTGTTGTTTAAATAATTTCATTTGCATGAAGTCTTAGCCTTTTATAGGTTGTGAGAACAACCTATTGAATATTATTAGATTAGCCACCTTTAAATCAAACTCAAACATACATCAAAGATAAGTATCATTGTATCAATCTTTTAGAACTAGTAATGTTATTTAACTATGACTAATCTAACATAACTATGCATTTCATGTTGCCCATGCTTCTCAGTAAGTTTGGATCTTCAAAAAGTCCATCTGGGACTCATACTATCAATTTTATGAATGATGAAATGTGAGCATGCCACTTGGTATCTCTACAAGATTTCTTAGTACCTTTATAGTCCCAACTCAAATGTTTTTGTGCCTCTTGGTAGCTCCACACTTGTCTTGGAACCTTTTAAAAGTTTTCATCAATCTTGAAACATTAATAATCATGTACTAGGATCCTACACACTATTGGATCTTATTTCATTGGGATCTGCTATGTTACCCCTTTGCACTTTCATGGAGATTTTGAAAATAAACCCTTTGTTGTTGTGCTTGATTTCATACCATTAGATTTTCATTACGTGAGTTAATATGCATCTTAAATCTTGGTGTTTGACTCTTTGACTCCTGCAAGATTTGACACTTGTCATTTTTATATTGGATCCTACAAACATAAATACAAAATTGATATAGCATATATATAATAAAGTGTTTGATGTAGGGGTGACACTTGGAAAGTACAAAAGGCTTTTGTGTAGGGATATGTATATCATTGGGGGAATTATTATGGATAAAATGTATGCAATAATTCTCCTAAAGACCCAATTCACTTAGATAAAATGTCTAGGTGATTTTGTCAAGAAAAATGGCAGTAGAAAATATGCAGAAGGGTATGTCTATTTCATTGGGGAAAATGTCTAAGACATAAATTTCAAAAGAATTGGTCTGGGGAAAAAGGCCCAAAAGAATTTAGTCAACGAAAAAAGTCTCGAAGGATAGGCTTGTAGGGAAAAATTCTTGTGACAAAACTTCTAAAGGGTAGGTTAAAAAAAGTCTAAAGGGTATGTTCAAAAGGGATAAAGGGTCTACTTCATGGTAAAAATGCCCAAAGGATCTACTTTGTAGGGTAAATTTTAGTGGAGAAAGGGCCTAGGACAAAAGTCCTGAAGGGTAAGTCTAATAAGGAAAAGTGTCAATGAAAAAAACCTTAAGGGTAGGTTTATTGCATTGGGAAAAATGTTCAAGATAGTAGTCCCGAAGGGAAAATTGTTTGAAGAGCAGGTGCAAAGGGAAAAGGTCTCAAACAAAACGTTCAAAGGGTATGTTCAAAAGGGCTGAAGGGTAATTTTTAAAAAAGTATTTCACCATGATTGCTTTAGGGAAAATGTATCGGTAAAATAATTCAAAGACCAATTCTTTTGGACAAAGTGTTCAAAACAAATATGCTAAAATAAATAAGTTCATGGAAAAAATCTCGCAACAATAAGTCTGAGACAATAAGTCCTAAATAATAAATCTGAAAGAGCTCAATAGCCTGGAATAAGATAATGGATAAAATACCCAAATAAGACACATTTTATAAGTCTGGTAAAGATAAGCCTAAAAACATAGTACCAATAGAATAAACCTAATACAAGGATAGTCTATGAAAAACACAATAGCAATGCCATCTTTTCCAAAGTATGAAAGGCCAATAGTCAATTTTTTTTTTAGAATTAAAAAAAAAAACAAATGGAAGGGGCTCAAATTCAAGACTATAATCCTAAAAAGTGGGTCCCCATATTCCTAAATAAAGAGGGCATGTTGGGTACAACAAATAGTGACTTACAGGGAGGATTACTAATGAGTATTCAAGAAACCAAAATTTTAGCTAAAGTTTTTGTGTTACATTATTTAAAACTCAAAAATTATAAGAAATATGCATAAAGTTTGAATCTTTTAATTTTAAACGTGTTCAAAATGAGTAAAACTACTTAAGTTTTAGTGTTGCATTATTCAAAACTAAAAAAATATAGGAAATGCCATAAAGTTTGAATCTTTTGATTTTAAAATTGCTAGAAATGAGCAAAATAATATAGGAAATATACATAAAGATTGAATATTTTTATTTTGGTGTTGCATTATTCAACAATCAAATAATATAGGAAATGTACATAAAGTTTGCATTTTTTGATTGTAACCATACTCAAAATGAGTAAAAGTGCCTAATTATTGGTGTTGCATTATTCACAACTCAAAAATTATAGTAAACATGCATAAAGTTTAAATATTTTAATTGTAAACATGCTCTAAATGAGGAAAAGTGCTTAAGTTTTGGTATTATATTCTTCAAAACTAAAAAATTATAGGAAAAACACATAAAGTTTGAATCTTTTATTTGTAAACATGCTCGAAAGGAGTAAAATCGCCTAAGTTTTTGTGTTGCATTATTTAAAACTCAGAAATTATTGGAAACATGCATAAAGTTTGAATATTTTGATGGTAAACATGCTCAAGACGAGCAAAAATGCCTATGTTTTGGTTTTGCATTATATAAAACCAAAATTATTGGAAACATGCATAAATTTTGAATCTTTTAATTATAAACATGCTTAAAATGAGTAAAACCAACTAAGTTTTGGTGTTACATTATTCATAAATCATAAATTATAGGAAATGAACATAAATTTTGTATCTTTTGATTGTAAAGATGCTCAAAATGAGTAAAACCACCTATGTTTTTGTTTTACATTATTCAAAACTCAAAAATGATAGGAAATGCATATAAATGTTGAATCTTTTGATTATAAACATGCTCAAAATGAGTAAAATTTCCCAAGTTTTGGTGTTGTATTAATCAAAATTAAAAAATTATAGGAAACACGCATAAATTTTGAATCTTGTGATTGTAAACATGATCAAAATGAGTAAAACTACCTAAATTTTTGGTGTTTCATTATTCAAAACTCAAAAAATTATAGCAAACATGCATAAAGTTTGAATCTTTTGATTGTAAGCATGCTCAAAATGAATAAAACTTCCTATGTATTGTGTTGCATTTTTCAAAACACAAAAATTATTGGAAATACACATAAAGTTTGAATATTTTGACTATAAACATGCCTAAAATGAGTAAAAGCACCTATGTTTTTGTGTTGCATTATTCTAAACTCAATAATTAGAAGATAAATGCATAAAGTTTGAATATTTTGATTTTAAACATTCTTAAATTTTTTAAAACAACCTAAATTTTTGTGTTACATTATTTGAAACTCAAAAATTATAGGAAACACACATAAAGTTTGAAAATTTTGATTGTAAACATGCTCGAAACAAGTAAAAATGACTATGTTTTAGTGTGTATTATTCAAAACTCAAATTATAGGAAACATGCAAAACGTTTGAATCTTTTGATTTTAAACATGCTCAAAACAAGTAAAACTGCCTAAGTTTTGGTGTTGCATTATTCAAAACTGAAACAATATGTAAAACATGCATAAAGTTTGAATATTTTGATGTAATCATGGTCAAAATGAGTAAAACTACCTAAGTTTTGGTGTTGTATTTTTCAAAACAAAAAAAAAAATAATAAACATGCATAAAGTTTGTTTATTTTGATTTTAAACATGTTCAAAATGAGTAAAACCACTTAAGTTTTGTTGTTGCATTATTAAAAATTCAAAAAGTATAGGAAAGGTGCATGAAGTTTGAATCTTTTGATTGTAAACATGTTGGAAATGAGTAAAACCACCTATGTTTTATTGTTGCATTATTCAAAACTCAAAAATGATAGGTAGTACATATAAAGTTTGAATCCTTCGATTGTAAACATGCACAAAATGAGTAAAACTACCTAAATTTTAGTGTTGCATTATTCAAAACTCAAAAAATTATAGGAAACTTGCATAAAATTTCAATCTTTTGATTGTAAGCATGCTCAAAATGAGTAAAACCACCTATGTTTAAGTGTTGCATTATTCAAAACTCAAAAATTATAGGAAACACTAATAAAGTTTTTATATTTTGATTGTAAACATACTTGAAAAGAGTAAAACCACTTATGTTTTGATATTGCATTATTCAAAACTCAAAAATGATATGAAATGTGCATAAATTTTGCATCTTTTGATTGTAAACATGCTCCAAACAAGTAAAACCACCTATGTTTTAATGTTATATTATTCAAAATACAAAAATTATATAAAACACATATAAAGTTTGAATCTTTATATTGTAAACATGCTCAAAAGGAATAAAACTATTGAAGTGTTGGTGTTGCTTTATTCAAAATTAAAAATTTATGGGAAACATGCATAAAGTTTGAATATTTTGATTGTAAACATGCTTGAAATGAGTTAAACCACTTAAGCCTCAGTGTTGCATTATTAAAGACTCAAAAATTATAGGAAACATGCTTCATTGTAAACATGCTTGAAATGAGCAAAATTGACTTATTTTTGGTGTTCCATTATTCAAAACTCAAAAATTAAAGGAAATGCACATAAATTTTGAAACTTTTGATTGTAAACATACACAAAATAATTAAAGCCACCTATGTTTTGATGTTGAATTATTCAAAACTAAAAAATTATTGGAAATGCACATAAAGTTTGAATCTTTTGATTGTAAACATGCTCAAAATGAGTAAAACTATATAAGTTTTGGTGTTCAATTATTCAAAACTCAAATTATAGGAAATACAAATAAATTTTAAATCTTTTAATTGTATACATTCTCAAAATGGATAAAACCACCTAAGATTTTGTGTTGCATTATTCAAAACTCAAAAATTATAGGAAACAAGCATAAATTTTGAATATTTTGACTATAAACATGCTTGAAATGAGTAAAACAACCTATGTTTTGGTGTTGCATTGTTAAAAACTCAAAAATTATAGCAAACATGTAAAAAACTTGAATCTTTTAATTTTAAACATGCTCAAAATGAGTAAAATTGCCTAACTTTTAGTGTTACATTATTCAAAACTCAAAAATTATAAGAAACATGGATAAAGTTTGAATATTTTGATTGTAAACATGCTAATAATAAGTAAAACCACCTAGGTTTTGGTGTTACATTATTCAAAAGTCAAAAAGTATAGGAAATATGCATAAAGTGTGAATCATTTGATTGTAAACATTGTCAAAATGAGTAAAATTGCCTAAGTTTTGGTGTTGCATTATTCAAAACATAAGAATTATTGGAAATACACATAAAGTTTGAATCTTTTGATTGTAAACATGTTGAAAATGAGTCAAACCACCTATGTTTTGATGTTTTATTATTCAAAACTAAAATATTATAGGAAACACACATAAATTTTGAATATTTTGATATTAAGCATGTTTGAAATGAGGAAAACCACCTAAGTTTTGGTTTTGCTTTATTTAAATATGAAAAATTATAGGAAACACGCATAAAATTTTGAATCTTGTGATTATATACATGTTGAAAATGAGTCAAACCACTTAAGTTTTGGTGTTGTATTATTAAAAAATAAAAAACTATAGGAAACACATAGAAATTTGAATCTTTTAATTCTAAACATGCTCAAAATGAGTAAAACCACCTAAGTTTTGGTGTTGCATTATCAAGACTCAAAAATCATAGGAAACACACATAAAGTTTGAATATTTTGATTATAAACATGCTCTAAATGAGTAAAACTACCTAAGTTTTGGTGCTATATTTTTTAAAACACAAAAATCATAGAAAATGCACATAAAGTTTGAATATTTTGATTGTAAACATGCTAAAAAAGAGTACAATTGCCTACAGTTTGGTGTCACATTATTCAAAACTCAAAATTTATTGAAATAATGCATAAAGTTTGAATATTTTGATTGTAAATATGCTGGAATTGAGTAAAACCACTAAATTTTTGGTTTTACATTATTCAAAACTCAAACATTATATGAAATGCACATAAAACTTGAATATTTTGTTTTAAACATGTTGAAAATGAGTAAAATTGCCTAAGTTTTGGTTTTACATTATTCAAAACTTAAATAATATAAGAAATGTGTTTAAAGATTAAATGTTTTGATTGTAAACATGCTCAAAATGACTAAAATCACTTCAGATTTGTCGTTGCATTATTCAAAACTCAAAAATTATATGAAGCACACATAAATTTTGAATCATTTGATTGTAAGCATGCTCAAAACATGTAAAACCACTTATGTTTTGGTATTAGATCATTCAAAACTCAAAAATTAATAGAAAAAGGCATAAAGTTTAAATTTTTTCATTGTAAACATGCTCAAAATGGGTAGAACCACTTATATTTTGGTGTTGTATTATTCAAAACTAAAAAATTATAGGAAACATGCATAAAGCTTGATCTTTCGATTGTAAACATGCTTCAAACAAGTAAAAATGCATAAGTTGTGGTGTTTCATTATCCAAAACTCAAAAATTAAATGAAATACACATAAATTTTGAATCATTTTAATTAGACATGCTTAAAATGAGTGAAATATCCTAAGTTTTGGCATTGCATTATTCAAAACTCAAAAATTATTGGAAACACACATAGAGTTTGAATCTTTTGATATTAAACATGCTCACAATGAGTAAAACCAATTAAGTTTTGGTGTTTCATTATTCAAAACTCAAAAATTATAAGAAACACACATAAATTTTGAGTCTTTTAATTTTAAACATGTTCAAAACAAGTAAAACCATTTAAGTTTTGGTGTTGCATCATTCAAAACTCAAAAATTAATGAAAACACACATTTAGTTTGAATCTTTTGATTGTAAACATGCTTGAAATGAGTAAAGCCACTTTTGTTTTGGTGTTACATTATTCAAAACTCAAAAATGAAAATAAATGTGAATAAAGTTTGAATCTTTTGATTGTAAAAATACTTAAAATGAGTAAAACTATTAAATTTTGGTGTTGCATTATTCAAATCTCAAAAATTATAGGAAATGTGCATAAATTTTTTATCTTTTGATTGTAAACATGATTGAAATAAGTAAAACCATCTATGTTTTGGTGTTGTATTATTCAAATCTCAAAAATTATAGGAAATGCACCTAAAGTTTGAATTTTTTGATTGTAAACTTACTTAGAATGAGTTAAAATGCCTAATTTTTGTTGTTGAATTATTTAGTACTCAAATTATAGGAAACACACATCAAGTTTGAATTTTTTGATTTTAAATATATTTAAAATGAGTAAAACTACCTATGTTTTCATTGTAAATATTAAAAACTTAAAAATTATAGAAAACACGAATAAATTTTGAATAATGCTCAAAATAAGTAAAAGCATCTAAATTTTGATGTTGCATTATTCAAAACTCAAAAATTATAGAAAATATGCATAAATTTTGAATATTTTAATTGTAAACATGCTCAAAATGGGTAAAACTACCTAAGTTTTGGTGTTGCATTATTCAAAACTAAAAAAATATATGAAACAAGCATAAAGTTTAAATCTTTTGATTGTAAACATGCTCAAAATGAGTAAAACTACATACATTTTGGTGTTGCAATATTCAAAACTCAAAACTTATAGGAGATGTGCATAAAGTTTAAAATGTTTGATTGTAAAATTACTTGAAATGAATAAAACCACCTAAGTTCTGATGTTGCATTATTCAAAACTCAAAAGTTATAGGAAACATGCATAAAGGTTGAATCATTTTATTGTAAATGTGCTCAAAATGAGTAAAGTCACCTATGTTTTGGTGTGGCATTATTCAAAACTCTAAAAATATATTAAACACCCATAAGTTTTGAAGCTTTTGATTGTAAACATCATTGAAATGAGTAAAATCACCTAAGTTATGGTGTTGCATTATTCAAAACACAAAACATTATAGGAAACACACATAAATTTTGAATCTTCTTATTGTAAACATGCTAAAAATGAGTAAAACTACCTAAGTTTTTTGTTACATTATTCAAAACTCAAAAGTTATAGGAAATGCAAATAAATTTTGAATCTTTTGATTGTAAACACTCTGAAAATGAGTAAAAAGACCTAAGTTTTTGTGTTGCATTAATCAAAACACAAAAATTAGAGGAAACATGCATAAAGTTTGAATATAAACATGTTTGAAATGAGTAAAACCACTTAAGTTTTGGTGTTGCATTATTGAAAACTCAAAAATTATAGGACATGCATATAAAGTTTGAATCTTTTGATTGTAAACATGCTCAAAACAATTAAAACTACTTAAGTTTTCATGTTAGGTTATTCAAAACTCAAAAATTATAGGAAATGTGTAAAAAGTTTGAATTTTTTTTTATTGTAAACATACTCAAAATGAGTAAAACCACCTAAGTTTTGGTGTTACATTATTCAAAAAGTCAAAAATTAAAATAAGCACGTGTAAAGTTTGAATATTTTAATTTTAAACATGCTCAAAATGAGTATAACTGCCTATGTTTTGGTGTTGCATTATTGAAAATTCAAAAATTATAGAAAACACCATAGAGTTTGAATATTTTGAGTGTAAACACGATCAAATTGAGTCAAATAATCTAAGTTTTGGTATTGCATTATTCAAAAATAAAGAATTATAGGAAATGCCATAAAGTTTGAATCTTTTGATTTTAAACATGCTTGAAATGAATAAAATAATATAAGAAACACACATAAAGTTTGAATCTTTTGATTTTAGTGTTTTATTATTCAACACTCAAATAATATAATAAATGTGCATAAATTTTGAATCTTTTGATTGTAAACATGTTCAAAATGGGTAAAATTGCTTAAGTTTTGGTGTTGCATTATTCAAAACTCAAATATTATAAGAAACATGTATAATGTTTGAATCTGTTGATTATAAACATGCACAAAACAAGTAAAAATGCTTATGTTTTGGTTTCACATTATTCAAAACTCAAAAATTATAGTAAACATTCATAAAATTTGAATATTTTGATTGTAAACACGTTTGAAAGGAGTAAAACCATCTAAGTTTTGGTGTTGCATTATTCAAAACTAAAAATTATAGGAAACATGCATAAAGTTTGAATATTTTGATTAAAAACATGCTCAAAATGAGTAAAACCACCTAAGTATTGGTGTTGCATCATTAAAAACTAAAAAATTATAGGAAACACACATAAATTTTGAATCTTTTAATTTTAAACAAGTTCAAGAGGTGTAAAACTACCTATGTTATCGTGTTGCATTATTTAAAACTAAAACAATATTGTAAATGCATATAAATTGTGAATCTTTTGATTTTAAACATGCTCAAAATGATTAAACCACCTAATTTTTGGTGTTGTATTTTTCAAAACGTAAAAATTATATGAAATATTCATAAAGTTTGAATCTTTTGATTTTAAACATGCTTGAAATGAGTAAAAACTTTCAAGTTTTGGTGTTAACATTATTTAAAACTCAAAAATTTTAAGAAACATGAATAAAGTTTGAATATTTTTATTGTAAACATACATGAAATGAGTAAAATTGCTAAATTTTTTGTGTTGCATTATTAAAAACTCAAAAATTATAAGAAATATGCATAAAGTTTGAATCTTTTAATTTTAAACATGCTCAAAATGAGTAAAACCATTTAAGTTTTGGTGTTGCATTATTCAAAACTAAAAAATTATAGGAAACGAGTAAAATAATATAGGAAATGTGCATAAAGTTTGAATATTTTGATTTTGGTGTTACATTATTCAACACTCAAATAATATAGGAAATGCACCTAAAGTTTGAATTTTTTGTTTGTAAACATACTCAAAATGAGTAAAAGTGCCTAAGTTTCGGTGTTACATTATTGAAAACTCAAAAATTCTAGTATACATTCATAAACTTTTAATATTTTGATTGTAAACATGCTCCAAATGAGGAAAAGCACTTAAGTTTTGGTGTTAGATTATTTAGAACTAAAAAATTATAAGAAAAGCACATAAAGTTTGAATCTTTTATTTGTAAACATGCTTGAAAGGAGGAAAATTGCCTAAGTTTTTATGTTATAGTATTTGAAACTCAAAAATTATATGAAACATGCATAAAGTTTGAATATTCCTAATTTTTGGTGTTGTATTTTTCAAAACTTAAAAATTATATGAAATATTCATAAAGTTTGAATCTTTTGATTTTAAATATGCTTGAAATGAGTAAAAAATTTTAAGTTTTGGTGTTAACATTATTTAAAACTCAAAAATTGTAAGAAGCATGCATAAAGTTTGAATATTTTGATTGTAAACATACACAAAATGAGTAAAATTGATAAATTTTTTATGTTGCATTATTTAAAACTCAAAAATTATAAGAAATATGCATAAAGTTTGAATCTTTTAATTTTAAACATGCTCAAAATGAGTAAAACCACTTAAGTTTTGGTGTTGCAATATTCAAAACTAAAAACTTATATGAAATGAGTAAAACAATATAGGAAATGTGCATAAAGTTTGAATATTTTGATTTTGGTGTTGTATCATACAACATTCAAATAATATAGGAAATGGACATAAAGTTTGAATTTTTTGATTGTAGACATACTCAAAAAGAGTAAAAGTGCCTACATTTTGGTGTTGCAGAATTCAAAACTCAAAAATTATAGTAAACGTGCATAATTTTTTTATATTTTAATTGTAAACATGCTCCAAATGAGAAACAACACTTAAGTTTTGGTGTTACATTATTTAAAACTCAAAAATTGTAGGAAAAACACATAAAGTTTGAATCTTTTATTTGTAAACATGCTTGAAAGGAGGAAAATTGCCTAAATTTTTGTGTTACATTATTTGAAACTAAAAAATTATATGAAACATGCATAAAGTTTTAATATTTTGATGGTAAACATGCTCAAGATGAGCAAAAATGCCTAAGTTTTGGTTTTGCATTAATTAAAACTAAAATTATTGTAAACACGCATAATGTTTGAATCATTTAATTATAAACATGCTTAAAATGAGTAAAACCACCTAAGTTTTGGTGTTACATTATTTAAAAATCATAAATTATAGGAAACGAACATAAATTTTTAATCTTTTGATTGTAAACATGCTCGAAATGAGTAAAACCACCTAAGTTTTAGTGTTGAATTATTCAAAACTCAAAAATTATAGGAAATATGCATAAATGTTGAATCTTTTGATTGTAAACATGATCAAAATGAATAAAATTGCCTAAGTTTTAGTGTTGTATTATTCAAAACTCAAAAATTATAGGAAACATGCATATAGTTTGAATCTTGTGATTGTAAACATGATCAAAATTAGTAAAACTCACTAAATTTTGGTGTTGGATTATTTAAAACTCAAAAAATTATAGGAAATGGGCAAAAAGTTTGAATCTTTTGATTGTAAACATGCTCAAAATGAGTAAAACTTCCTATGTATTATGTTGCATTATTTAAAACAAAAAAATTATAGGAAATACCCATAAAGTTTGAATCTTTTGATTGTAAACATGCTCAAAATGAGTAAAACCACTGAAGTTTTTGTGTTGTATTATTCAAAACTCAATAATTAGAAGAGAAATATATAAATTTTGAATATTTTGATTTTAAACATGCTCAAAATGAGTAAAACCACCTAAGTTTTGGAGTTGCATTATTCAAAACTTAAAAATTATAGGAAATATGCATAAAGTTTGAATCTTTTGATTGTAAACATTCTCAAAACAAGTAAAACTACCTAAATTTTGGTGTAGCATTATTCAAAACTCAAAAATTATAGGAAACATGCATAAAGTTTGAATCTTTTGATTGTAAACATGCTTGAAATGAGTAAAACTACCTATGTTTTGGTGTAGCATTATTCAAAACTCAAAATCTGTAGGAAATGCCATAAAGTTTGAATCTTTTGATTTTAAACATGATCAAAACAAGTAAAATAATATAGGAAACATGCATAAAATTTGAACCTTTTGATTTTATTGTTGCATTATTCAACGCTCAAATAATGTAAGAAACACACATAAAAATTGAATTAATTGATTGTAAACATGCTCGAAAGGAGTAAAATTACCTATGTTTTGGTGTTGCATTGTTCAAAACTTAAAAAATATAGGAAACACCTATAAATTTTGAATCTTTTGATTGTAAACATGAACAAAACAAGTTTCATAAAGTTTCATATTATTCAAAACTCATAAATTATAGGAAGCATTCATAAAGTTTGAATCTTTTAATTATAAATGTACTCAAAATGAGTAAAACTACATAGCTTTTACAATTGCATTATTTAAAAATAAAAAATTATAGGAAATGCATATAAAGTTTGAATTTTTTGATTGTAAACATGCTCAAAATGAGTAAAACCAAACAAGTTTTTGTGTTGCATTATTAAAAACTAAAAAATTAGAGGAAACACTCATAAATTTTGAATACTTTGATGGTAAACATGCTTGAGACAATTAAAACCATGTAATATTTGGTGTTTCATTATTCAAAACTCAAAAATTATAGGAAACATGTTTAAAGTTTTAATCTTTTGATTGTAAACTATCTTGAAACAAGTAAAAAAAGCTTTGGTGTTGCATTATTCAATACTAAAAAACTATAGGAAACATAAATAAAGTTTGAAAATTTTGATTGTAAACATGCTTTAAGTAAGTAAAACCACCTAAGTTTTGTTGTTGTATCACTTAAAACTCTAAAATTAAAACAAATGTGCATAAAGTTTGAATCTTTTTATTGTAAACATGTTCAAAATGAGTAAAACTACCTATGTTTTATTGTTGCGTTATTCAAAACTCAAAAATTATAGGAAACATGCAAAAATATTGAGTCTTTTAATTGTAAGCATGCTCAAAAGGAATAAATCACCTAAGTTTTAGTGTTTAATTATTCAAAACTCAAAAATTATAGGAAACATGCATAAAGTTTGAATCTTTTGATGGTAAACATGCTCAAAATGAGAAAAAATAAGTAAGTTTTTGTGTTTCATTATTCAAAATTAAAATTATAGGAAACATGCATAGAGTTTAAATTTTTTGATTGTGAAAATGCTCAAAATGAGAAAAAACACTTAAGTTTTGGTGTTGCATTATTCAAAACTAAAAAATGAAAGGAAACATGTTAAAAAATTGAATCTTTTGATTGTAAACATACTTGAAATTAGTAAGACTACCAAGGTTTTGGTGTTTCTTTTCTCAAAACTCAAAAATTATTGGAAATGGAAATAAGGTTTGAATCTTTTGATTCTAAGCATGCTCAAAATGAGTAAAAATGCTTATGTTTTTGTGTTGCATTATTCAAAACTTAAAAATTATAGGGATCACCGATAAAATTTGAATATTTTGATGCTAAACATGTTCAAAATGAGTAAAATTACTTAAGTATTGGTGTTGCATTATTCAAAACTCAAAAAATGTAGGAAATGTGCATAAAGTTTAAATATTTTGACAATGAACATGCTCAAAATGAGTAAAACCATGTAAGTTTTTGTGTTGCATTATCCAAAACTCAAAAATTATAGGAAACATGAATAAATTTTGAATCTTTTAATTCTAAACATGCTTGAAATGAGTAAACCACTTAAATTTTGGTGTTGTATTATTCAAACTAAAAAATTATAAGAAACACTCATAAAGTTTTAATCTTTTGATTTTAAATGTTCTCAAAATGAGTAAAATCACTTATGTTTTCGTGTTTCATTATTCAAAAATCAAAAATTATAGGAAATGTGAATAAAGTTTAAATCTTCTGATTGTAAACATGCTTAAAATGAGTAAAAATGCTTGTGTTTTTATGTTGGATTATTCAAAAGTCAAAAATTATAGGAAACATGTATACAGTTTGAATATTTTGATTGTAAACATACTCAAAATGAGTAAAACCACTTATATTTTGGTGTTGTATTATACAAAACTCAAAAACAATAGGAAACACTGTAAAGTTTGAATCTTTTTATTGTAAACATGCTTGAATAAGTAAAACCACATAAGTTTTGGTGTTCCATTTTTCAAAACTAAAAAATTATACTAAACACAAATCAAGTTTAAATATTTTGATTTTTAACATTCTTTAAATGAGTTAAACTACCTATGTTTTTGTGTTTCATTATTCAATACTCAAAAATGATAGGAAACATGAATAAAGATTAAATCTTTTGATTTTAAAAATGCTCAAAATGAGTAATACAGCTTAAGTTTTGGTGTTGCATTATTCAAAACTCAAAAATTAAAGGAAACACATATAAAGTTGGAATATATTGATTATAAACATGCTTAAAATGAGTAAAACCACTTATGTTTTGGTTTTGCATTATTCAAAACTCAAAAATTATAGGAACCATGCATAAAGTTTGAATCTTTTATTGTAAACATGCTTGAAATGAGTAAAACTACTTACATATTGGTGTTGCATCATTAAAAACTCAAAAATTAAAAGAAACATGAATAAAGTTTGAATCTATTGATTGTAAACATCTCTAAATAAGTAAAACTACTTAAATTTTGGTATAAAATTATTTAAAACTCAAAAATTATAGGAATTATACATAAAGTTTGAATCTTTTGATTGTAAACATGATATAAATGAGTAAAACTCGCTATGTTTTGGTGTTGTATTATTCAAAACTCAAATATGCTATGAAATGCACATAACATTTTAAAAATTATATTCAAAACTACTGAATTTTTCTTGTTACATTATTCAAAACTCAAAAATTATAGAAAACACACATAAAGTTTGAATCTTTTGATTGTAAACATGCTTGAAATGAGTAAAACCACCTAAGTTTTGGTGTTGCAGTATTTAAAAGTCAAAAATTATATGAAAAGGGAATAAATTTATAATCTTTTGATTGTAAACATGCTTGAAATGTGTAAAACCACTTGAGTATTGGTGTTATATTATTCAAAACTCAAAAATTATAAGGAACATGCATAAAGATTGAATCTTTTGATTTTAAACATGCTCAAAATGAGTAAAACTACCTAAGTTATGGTGTTGAATTATTCAAAATTCAAGATTATATTAAATACACATAAAGTTTGAATATTTTTATTTTAAACATGCTCAAAATGAATAAAACCACTTAAGTTTTGTTTTTGCATTATTTAAAACTCGAAAAATATAGGAAATGCACATAAAATTTGAACATGCTCAAAACAAGTAAAATTGCCTAAGTCTTGGTGTTGCATTATTTGAAAATCAAAAATTATAAGAAATGCACTTAAAGTTTGAATCTTTTAATTTTAAACATGCTCAAAATGAGTAAAACTATTTAAGTTTTAGTGTTACATTATTCAAAAACTCACAAATTATAGGAAATACCCATAAAGTTTGATGTTTTGATTTTAAACATGTTCAAAATGAGTAAAACCACTTAAGTTATTGTTACATTTTTCAAAACTCAAAAATGATAGGAAACATGCATAAAGTTTTATATTTTGATTTTAAACATGTTCAAAATGAGTAAAGCCACTTAAGTTTTGTTGTTGAATTATTCAAATCTCAAAAATGATAGGAAACGTGCATAAAGTTTGAATCTTTTGATTTTAAACATGCTCAAAATGAGTAAAACTACCTGAGTTTTGGTGTTGCATTATTCAAAACTCAAAAATTATAGGAAACACGCATAAATATTGAATCTATTAATTGTAAACAAGCTCAAAATAAGTAAAACCACCTAAGTTTTGTTGTCATATTACTCAAAACTCAAAAATTATAGGAAACACACAAAGTTTGAAACTTTTGATTGTAAACATTTTCAAAACAAGTAAAATCACCAATGTTTTGGTGTTGCATTATTCAAAAGTTAAAAATTAAAATAAATGTGCATAAAATTTTAATCTTTCAATTGTAAGCATGCTCAAAACAAGTAAAATCACCCAAGTTTTGGTCTTGTATTTTTCAAAACTCAAGAAATATAGGATACATGCATAAAGTTTCAATATTTTGAGTGTAAACATGATTGAATGAGTAAAACCACCTAAGTTTTTGTATTGCATTATTTAAAACCCAAAAATTATAGGATACACTCATAAAGTTTGAATTTTTTAATTGTAAACATACACAAAACGTGTAAAACTGCCTAAGTTTTGGTGTTTCATTATTCCAAACTCAAAAATGATAGGAAACGTGCATAAAGTTTGAATCTTTTGATTGTAAACATGCTCTAAATGAGTAAATCCACCTATGTTTTTGTGTTTCATTATTTAAAACAAAAAAATTAAAGGAAATGCACATAAAGTTCGAATCTTTGATTGTAAACATGTTTGAAATGAGTAAAACCACCTAAGTATTGGTGTTGATTATTCAAAACTCAAAAAATAAAGCAAATGCTCATAAAGTTTAAATCTTTGGATTTTGAACATGCTCAAAATGATTAAAACCACCTAAGTTTTATTGTTGCATTATTCAAAACTCAAAACATATACACAATGCACATAAAGTTTGAATCTTTTGATTATAAACATGCTTAAAATGAGGAAACTATTTAAGTTTTGGTATTGCATTATTCAAAACTCAAAAATTGTATGAAACATGCATAAAGTTTGAATCTTTTGATTATAAACATGCTCAATATGAGTAAAACCACTAAAGTTTTCGTGTTTCATTATTTAAAACTCAAAATTATAAGAAATGTGCTTAAATTTTGTATCTTTTAATTTTAAGCATGCTCAAAAAGAGTAAAACTGATTAAGTTTTGGTGTTGCATTATTCAAAACATAAAAATTATAGGAAACACCCATAAAGTTTGTATGTTTTGAATTTAAACATGCTCCACTTATTTTTTGGTGTTGTATTATTTAAAACTCAAAAAATTTAGGAAATACGCATAAATTTTGAACATGCTCAAAATGCGTAAATCTACCTAATTTTTGGTGTTGCATTATTCAAAACTCATAAATTATAGGAAAGACACATAAAGATTGAATCTTTTGATTGTAAACATGCTGAAAACAAGTAAAATAACCTATGTTTATTATTGGATTATTCAAAACTCAAAAATTATAGGAAATGTGTATAAAGTTTGAATCTTTTGATTGTATACATGCTTTAAATGAGTAAAAATGCCTATGTTTTGGTGTTGCATTATTCAAAACTCAAAAAGTATAGGAAATATGCATAAAGTTTAAATATTTTGATTGTAAACATGGTTGAAATGAGTAAAACCACCTAAGTTTTAGTGTTGCATTATTCAAAACAGAAAAATTATAGGAAACATGCTTAAAATGACTAAAAATATCTATGGTTTGGTGTCACATTATTCAAAACTCAAATTATATGAAACATGCATAAAAATTGAATCTTTTGATTGTAAACATGCTTGATCTAAGTAAAATTGCCTATGTTTTCATTTTGCATTTATAAAAACTCAAAAATTATCGAAAACATGCATAAATTTTGAATCTTTTGATTGTAAACATGCTCAAAATGAGTAAAACTACCTAAGTTCTATTGTTGCATTATTCAAAACTCAAAAATTATAGGAAGCATGCATAAAATTTATATATTTTGATTTTAAACATGTTTGAAATGAGTAAAACCACTTAAGTTTTATTGTTGCATTATTCAAAACTCAAAAATTATATGAAACACGTATAAATTTTAAGACATTTGATTTTAAACATCCTCAAAATGAGTAAAATATCATAAGTTTTGGTGTTGCATTATTCAAAACTCAAAAATTACAAGAAAGACACAAATTTTGAATCTTTGTATAGTAACCTTGCTCAAAATGAGTAAAACCACCTATTTTTTATTGTTGTATTGTTCAAAACTCAAAAATTATATGAAATGCATATAATGTTTGAATCTTTTGATTGTAAACATGCTCGAAACGAGTAAAACTACCTAATTTTTGGTGTTGCATTACTCAAAACTCAAAAATTATAGGAAACATGCATAAAGTTCTAAACATTTGATTGTAAAAATGCTCAGAATGTCTAAAATTGCCAAAGTTTTGGTGTTGCATTATTCAAAACTCAAAAATTATAGAAAATGTGCATAAAGTCAGAATCTTTTGATTGTAAACATGCTTGAAATGAGTAAAACTACCTAAGTTTTGATGTTGCATTGTTTAAAACTAAAAAATTATAGGAGACGTGCTTAAAGTTTGGATCTTTTGATTGTGAACATCTTTGAAATGAGTAAAAATGCTATGTTTTGGGTTTTCATCATTAAAAACACAAAAAATGTAATAAACACTCATAAAGTTTAAATATTTTCATTGTAAACATCCTCAAATTGTGTAAAATCTCCTAAGTTTTGATGTTACAATATTCAAAACTCAAAAATTATAAGAAACATGCATAAAGTTTAAATCTTTTGATTGTAAACATTCTTAAAATGAGTAAAACTACCTAAATTTTGGTGTTGTATTATTCAAAACTAAAAAATTATAGGAAATGTGCATAAAATTTGAATATTTTGATTGTAAACATGCTTAAAATTAGTAAAACTATATAAGTTTTGGTGTTGCATTATTTAAAACTCAAAAATTATTGGAAATGTGCATAAATTTTGAATCTTTTGATTGTAAACATGCTCAAAACTATTAAAATCACCTATGTTTTGGTGTTGCATTTTTCAAAAGTAAAAAATTATATGAAATGTGCAAAAATTTTTAATCTTTTGATTGTAAACTCACTCAAAATGAGTAAAACAACCAAAGTTTTGGTGTTGCATTATTCAAAACTCAAAAATTATAGGATACACACAAAGTTTGAATATTTTAATTGTAAATATGATAGAAATGAGTAAAATTGCATAAGTTTGGTTGTTGCATTATTCAAAACTCAATAATTATAATAAACTTGCATAAAGTTTGAATATTTTGATTGTAAACATGCTCGAAATGAGTAAAACTATCTAATTTTTGGTGATGCATTATTCAAAACTCAAAAATTATAGGAAAAATGCATAAAGTTTGAATCTTTTGATTGTAAACATGCTCTAAACATGTAAAACTACCTTAGTTTTGGTGTTGCATTATTCAAAACTCAAAAATTATAGGAAAAATGCATAAAGTTTGAATCTTTTATTTGTAAATATGTTTTATATGAGTAAAACCGCTTAAGTTTTGATGTTGCATTATTTAAAACACATAAATTATTAGAAAAACACATAAATTTCAAATCTTTTGATTGTAAGCATGCATAAAATGAGGAAAACCAGCTAGGTTTGGTGTTGCATTATTTTAAAAAAATTGATTTTTCAGTAATACCCAAATTTTGGTATTGCATACGTGTTATTAAAACTATAAGGTGAAAAAAAACCCTCATACTCTACATTTTATCTATTCACATTTTGTTGATTCCCATTTGTATTTTCACCCTTAATATCTCGTTTTGGCCTACAAGATTCACATTTTCCCTCTATTTACCTAATCGATAATGTCATCGTGAAGAAGAGGTATTTTTTTATAGATTAAATCAAAAATTTTAATTTTTTGTTAATGTGAATTGCAAGTTTTTTTCTTCTCCAATAGGTCAGCATGCTCTACCTAACCCTCCACCTAATCATCTTCCTAACCTTCCTCCCAACCCTCCCAACCCTCCACCTATCCCTCTACCTAACCCTCTGTAGTTCCCCTAGATCTCCCAGGCAACCAATAGGATATAGTTTCTTACATAGTGGAGAACAAAATTGAAATTGAGTAAATAATTAGGAGAATGAGGGAACCCACTTCCACAAACACCCACTCCACCTATTTGGCCAATAACCTAGAGTTAGTATTAGGTCAAGTTGACTCAATAATGAGTCAAATTGAAGATGGAAGTCATATAGTGATAGTTTTAAGGTAAAATGTGCTAAATTTTTTTTAGCATCTAAGGTGAAGAACAAAATATAACAAAAGATCAAATTTGTGCCTTATTTATCAACCCAACCACCAATTCCCCATTTCCCATAGCAACCAAATGTTTACCAATCCACATATGCCAACATGATTTGATTAAGGCCAATTTCTGGGAACAATGGTGGATGGTGTTTGACTATCCCCTTTATAATATCCATGATGTCCCTTTGTACTATTTTAGGAAGCTCTATTGTGATTTGGTCCTCAATCAAATTCTAAACTACTTTGACTATGGTGAGTTTCAGGGTCAAGGGAAAGGCTCTGCATAGGATCGACCAGGTGCACATCATGCACCTAATTAGCCTAAAAGGATCCCTAACTAAAAGCCACAACATCCAGAGATTCCCTCTATGATGATAGAAGTTGTGGAGATAGACACTTTTCATATACTTAGTGTGCTTACTGATACACTCATTCATCATAAGAGTATACTTTTAGATATATATGTTCAAGATACTCAAGATAGTGGTCGTACCTGACCCCACCCATGTAGATGTTGTGGTGTTATATGTACTGGACATTTAGATGATGGTGGTAGTGCTTTAAGGGGCTTCGAGGATGTCATCTTGACTGATGAGTTATTGGCACACACATTTGGTATAGATATGATAGGATTCTCTACACACACACATGTATCTTTTAAATAAATTTAATGTTAAGTTTTGAAGTTATATTTTCAAATTAAAAATGTAAAAACTAATTTACACATTTTAATTGAATAATATATATGTATTTTTTTGTGTTTTAGGAGGAGATATTCTCCTCAACATCACAGCTAGGTAGTGGGCCAACCTAGGCTACTACATCTATTCATGTCATAATGACACCATATAAATTTATAGATGTAAAATTTTAAGTCAATCTTATATACTCTAGATGTATATTCACACACCTTAATTACATCCTTGGTAGATTTTGTGTAAGAAAGTATACAATACCTAATATAATTTTGTTATAATTTCTATTGTTTGATGTATTAACATGGATTAGCACAATTTATTAGAAACTCATCTTCCATCTCAATTATGTCTTCTAAAACCAAAATAGCAAGTTGAACATTTTTTTGATATCCCATTACATGTAGTCTCCATAGCAGGTCAATCCCAATCAGTAGGATTAGATGTACATATATATATAATTCATTTGATAAAAGTTGTTTGGTATAATATATTTCTATCAATTTCCCAATTGAGCATAGCATGTCTTCATAAATATGCACACCACTCCTTTCTTTTAAATACTAGCCTCATAGCTAGGCACTTGATTCCTTATTATCCTAATCACATATAGTGGTTCAATCTCTATTATTGATATCCAAAATGGTCATAACTAGAAATTCAATTCCCATCTTGATTCCATCTAAGAATAATAATTTTATCTATATCTATGGAGTTATAAATTTATATGGCATAGCCTCTTGATCCCATTATACTTAGTCAATTCCATTCATTTAATGGGAAAGTGTCCATTAGATCCCATTGGTTTATTGGGAGAGTGTCAACTATAAACTATAGCCTATATGTATATGTCATAGGCCTTATGACCATATACAAATAGGGGACCTCAACCCCATATAGATAGATGGGGTTGAGTAGTTTTTTACCACCACCTACTTAGGGGGCTCCAAGACCTACTATATCTATTTAGGGGAGAGGTTCTATTTATATCCATTGATGCAGAACTATATCAACTTCTATACCAAAATTTGCCTATATCCCTTCCTTTCAAGGTTCTTCATCCATTCATAACTCATTCCCTTAATCCTTTGGGTAATCAAATAATAATTATAGTATTAGTCAAATTAATCCTTCTATCTTATTATCACTTTTTATTTACATCATTGGTCATGTCACTAACTCAAACTATTTGTCTACTTACCCCTCACATACACCGTTCTAGCTTTACCTTATACTAGCCCTATTTTTGGGTAAAGCTCCTTATTGGGAGCATCTAACAGATCTTCACTAGGAACTAATTACACTAAACCCTAGTCCATTATAGATCAGGGTTTTTAGGCCATTACCAAGGCTGAGAGCACACTAAAGGGAATAAATTTTGTCTTAGTGGGTTTCAAAAACCCAAACCTTTTTCATTGGGTTTTTATTGACCTTATACAACTTTCTCATTTAGAAAACAAGTTTTGAAAGCCCACAATCAATCACAAACTCAAAAATATCAGTTTACAACCTTGCCTATACACATAAGAAAATAGGGTATAGGGTTACTTTGACTTTCCTTCAACTCTAATATCTTTTAAATCTAATATGGGATTATATACACTTCCAGTGACTATATTATACCCCTTACAATCTCAATGGAATCCCAAACTAGTTTGAACATAATATAACTCAGTCCTTTGACTATATGTTACCCTTTAGTAAACAGGGTACTTAAGGATTGTTTCCTCTTTCAATGTCAAATCATTATAAACCTATATCAATACGATCTCCCCCTTTATATGATCATTCAACATCCTTATTTAAACACTTTAGAATCCATAACAAGTTACAAGACTAAACATAAGGCACATAATTTCTTAGCTTACAAACTATGTTTTATAGGAATGAGGACTATGGAAAAATAAGATTTTACCACTTCTTGACCAATTATATTCCTAATAATAATATTCTCAACACTCTTATGCATGTTATTTAGTTAACCTTCCATAGAAATTTATACCAAAATAATCAAATACTTGGACTATAGTTGAATCTTGGACTGTATGTAAAATGAAGTTTGTTAGCAACTTGTTTAATCAATGAATTACCTAAGTTATTAATTATTAGGTTATTTGTTCAATTGATGACTAGGGTGGACACTCCTCCATCATTATGAGTCGATACAGACTTGACCATTTCTACTAAAATGTTATCTACATAGGCACTCATTGAGGTATGTATACTCACTTGTAATTTTGTATTGCAATTTAGTACTTCTGTTTTAATAATTTTACTATATACTTTGGCAAATATAACTTATATGCACAAATTCATTTTTTATGTACGGATATCATATGCAATTTTATACTCTAATTTATATTACTACTACATAGCTCCTCATGTTTCTTCATCATTTGACATTCTTATTCATGTAGTTGAACCTGACACTAACCTAGTCGAGTGTCAATGGTAAATTGAGGAGGACCATGAGATTGTGGTAAGTGCATGTTTAAATTATTTTATTATTATAGTTTAAAACATGAGTTTATTAACTTGGTTTGATGTATAATTGTTAATTTTGTAATAATTTTTTTATTTAAACAAGTTTAGTTGCAAGTGAGCTATGAATGTAGTACCCGTAGTCAAACCTTAGAGCAATCTAAGGCATTCAGGATATCTCCATCTATAAGCAAGGCATCCCAAGGAGATTCTTCTCCAAAGAAGGTAAAGCAAGGGAGACTATTTGATGATTAGGATATTGTAGATGATGTACTTTTCTATATACCTATATGGAAATACACACATTTTTGAAATTGTACATGTGTATATGATGTATTCACCTGACATTATATACTATGTTGTTAGACATGGTGTAATTTTTGGTATGTCTATATGGAAATGCATGTATTATTGACATTATATTCCTATATATGGAATTAATACATGGAATTCTTATTTTATACATGAATATTTAAGAAAAATAATGAATTAAATCTTGTTTGAATCACTTGTGTTTAGATTATTATAAATGATTGGTTTTGAAGTATTATTAAGTATTACAAATGTTATGAGATTCGAAATAAATTATTAGAATAATGTTGAAAATCATACGCTTCTAATAAATTAAGAATATTAGTGATTGCATTTGAATTATGTTTGTATGATGATGTACAGGTATGGAGGTGAAGTCTACAAAAACATCATTATATGGTTTTAAACCCAACTGATGACATTCACTTGCTTTGGTTTGATTTGAATCTTCTTTCATAAGCTAGCTTCTCTTTTGACTCCTTAGAATTAATTTAGCTTATTACACCTAGTAATTATTCCTTGTACTCTTAGTATCACATCCTTGATGGAATTTACCTCTGTCCATACATCTTTTACCTCATTCCATTCATGTCTCATTCACAAATTTCCTCTCAATCTGTTTCTAATTTCTTCTTAGGAACCTTCTTTGGATCTTAAGGACCAAATCTTGGTCTATGTTTCAAGAGCTCAACCTATTATCACATATGGTCTTAGATGATCATAAAATACCTAATATAACCCCCTTTAATTACTCAAATAATAGCATGCTCTAATTCCACACTTTATGGACACAATGTTGCCTGCCCTTTTTACCAACATTTACCTTGAGCTACCTGCATGCTTCCTTCATGCCAAAAATTGTCTTTCTTTAAACTTTTTTCATGAAAAACCTAATTATTATCACTTATATAAGATAATATATATTTCAAACATCATATTTTATTGTTTTAAGATCTCTCTAAGGCCTGAATTACTTTTTAGCATTTAAAACTGACAAAACTTCTAAAATTCTTCAATGGTTGCCTTCTTAACTATAAGAGGACTGTGTCAAAACAATAGGCACTTTAACTTTTTATATGAGATTTAGGATGGAATTTTATGTTTTTTTAGGTCATGGAGACCATTTTTATCAAATTTCATACTTTGACTCAACCTGGAGATGCCCCAAACTGACCAATGTCTGCAAGGCAGGCTCGAATGTTGATCGTGATTTGACATAGGGTTGACTGTACTAAAATAGTAAATATTTTCCATTTTCAAATATATATATATATATATATATATATATTTAATGGATATATTAGGTCATAATGATCCTCTCCACCAAATTTTGTGATTAGATGTAACATATTTTGGTGTGTAGGACCAATTTGGTAAAAGTTAGTGACACATGTCTTTTTGGTCAAATTTCACAAATGATTAATCATCCTCTTTTTCCTTTGTTTTTGATGTATAAAATTGATGAAAATTATACAAATAATCATTCCAAATAGTGTCAATATACTTTATGATTTGATGCTTATTTGTATACACTCATAGTCAAATACAATAGATTTTAATCTCCTATCGTTTCATCAAACATGCCAACCAACCTTCATTGAAGGCCCCAAGTATTCCTTGTACACATTTCCCACTTTTTACTAAGTATTAATAGAATTCCTACTAGGCATAATTCATGTTCTTAAATATTATTTTTCCCCTATGACCTTATTGCTCACTCTTGACCCCATTCTCACACATATTACTTATTTCAATATTAAACAACAATTCTCACAGGCTTAGACATCCACTCTTCCAAATTATCCAATTATTCCCTCTTTTTGGCTTAAAATACTAGGCCTAATAACTCTTCCATTTATATGTTGTTTTCAAAGAGGGTTTGTGGGTACAAGTTTGGTGAATTGGCATAATTGATCCATATTTCTACTCCTCACCAAAAGTTTTTGTCATAATATCCTCTACCTACAACTAGAAATGTTTCATATAGTATCAATAGGTGAAAATCCACCACATAAATCGCATATATATAGGAAAATTATATTTCTTAAAATAACCTTGACACCCACTTCCACTTGCAAGTGAATTTTCACTATTGTTCTAGAACATAGAAACATTGACAACAAATGTTGTCAAAGTTGAAGCTACGGTATAAGAACTCAATTTTAGGTGCTTGTTAGCTGAAACCTAGCACTAAAAAAACATCCAAATGGGTTAATAACATATTTAAATAGGTTCTTGTCCTCCCATCTAGCTCAGATGACAAACCCACCACCCGTTCTGGGCTCAAGAATGCCCTTCCCAATACAAGAAAGATGTTAATTTTTAGCCTAACTTCAGGCATTAATAAAACCAAAACTATAAGTCATATCAATGAAACATATTAATTTTCATTTTAAATTACTCTAATTACACCTAAAATATATTTTCAATCACCACTAAAATCAATCCATTCTAAAATTTGAAATAAAGGGTCCTAACATGCAAAAAATTTGGAGTGAAGAGACAACTTCTTGACCTCCAACTAGAAAATTTGCTTCCAATATTGACAAGTGAAAATAAACCATTTAGAGAATGTTTATATAGGATAATTACACATTTTACAATAACTATGACACCTACTTCCACTTGTAAGTGCATTTTCACTATTATTCTGGAACACAGAAACACTGACAACAAATGTTATCAAAGTTGAAGCTACAGTCTGACAACTCAATTTTCAATCTTTATTGGCTGAAAACTATCATTTACAACATGTTTGAATGGGATCATAAAATTTAGGACTAGGTTTTTAACCTCCCATCTAGACTGGATGACAAACTCACCACCCATTTCAGGCTCAAGAACGCCCTTCCCAATACAAGAAAGATATTAATTTTTAGCCTAACTTTAGGCCTACATAAAAATAAAAATCTAAGTCATATGGAGGAACTTTAAGATCCCTCATTTTCATGGTAATTTAATTTAATTACACCCTAAATATAGTATAAATAACCTCTAAGAGCAATCGGTGCTAGAAGTTTCAGTAAAGGGTCCTAAAATGCAATTTTTTGATAGTGAAGAGACAACTTCTTGACCTTCAACTAGCAACTTTGCCTTCAGAACTGACAGGTGAAAATCCAAAAAAATTATAAAATATCTATAGTCAAATTACACATGTTATAAAAACCATGACACCCACTTCCACTTGCAATTGCATGTTTACTATTGTTCTAAAGCACAAAAACACTAATAACAAATATTGTCAAATTTGAAGCTACTATCTAAGAACTCAATTTTTGGTGACTTTTGGCTTTAAAATGGCACTAAAAACACATCCTAAGGGGATAATAACATCTAGGACCAGGTTATTGACCTCCCATATCACCTGAATGATAAACTCACCACCCATTCTAGGCTCAAGAACACCCTTCCCAATACAAGAAAGATGTTGATTTTTGGCCTAACTACAGGCATGCATAAAACCAAAATTTTAAGTCCCATAGATGAACCATAAGATCCCTCATGTGTATGGTAAATTACTCTAATTACACCCTTAATCTATTCTAATGTACCTTTAAGATCAATCTATGCCAAATTTTTTAGTAAAGGGTCCTAAAATGCAAACTTTTGGTAGTGAAGAGATAACTTCTTAACCTCCAACTAAAAAAATTGCCTCTAAGCTTGATAGGTGAAAATAAACCACTTGTATCACATATATATATAGGAAAATTACACATTTTACAACAATTGTGACACTCACTTCCACTTGCAAGTGCATTTTCACTACTATGCTAGAGCATGGAAACACTGACAACATATATGATCAAAGTTGAAGTTATGGTGTGAGAACTCAATTTTTAGTGATTATTAGCTGAAAAATTACACTAAAAGCACAGTTAAATGAATGAATAACATCTAGAACTAGGTTATTGACATCCCATCTAGCCTAAATGACAAACCCACCACCCATTATGGGCTCAAGAATGCCCTTCCGAAGAGAAGATAGATTTTAATTTTTAGCCTAACTTCAGGCATGCATAAAACCAAAAATATAAGTTATATGGAGGTACCATAGGATCCATTATGTTCATGGTAATGTATTATAATTACACCCTAAATCTAGTTTGAATCACCTATAAGATCAGTCTATGCTAGAAGTTGTAGTAAAGGGTCCTAAAATGTAAATTTTTGGTAGTAAAGAGACAACTTCTTGACCTCCAGCTAGCAAATTTGCCTCTAAGACTAGTAGGTGCAAATACACCACTTCAAACATGTCTATATAGGAAAATTACACATGTTCCAACAATCATGAAACCCAATTCTACCTATAAGTGCATTTTCACTACTATTTTAAAGTATGGAAACACTGACAACAAATGTGTTTGGAAGGCTATTACGATAAATAAACTTGCCATGAGCAATTGTTCAGGAGTGGAAAAATGTAGAGTAATTTTATTAAGCTTCTCTTAGCTTCAATTATATGATATTATTTACTAATGGTGCCAACCATATGAAGGTGGAGCTTATTTGGCACTATTAACCTACAAAAAAATGTTAGTAAGTAATTAAAAATGAAATTTATGCATGTACTACCTATAAAATAAAAAAAATTGGTAAAATTGATTACATCCACATTTACAAGTCAACATACCTACACATATCAATCCAGTGACCACTTGGAATTGATCTAATCTTGATAGTATCAAGAATAGCTTCATGGTCTGACTCACAAACTTTCCATAGATTCTTGTTTCTTGGCCTCCCATGATATTTTTGCAATTGAATATTCATTGAAAGAACCAAATTTGAATAGTGTATAATCTTCCTATGAGTTTCAAAATCTTCAAACAATCATACCTTTGAATTTTTTATATGATATCATCAAATCCAAGTTCCAATGACTACTATAGACCCAATGTGATAAATAATGTTTTCTCCATCTACAACTGGGGAGGTCAATTTTTTCTTTCCATCTACATACTGACATAAGTAGTAATTTGTTCCCTATTCATTATTTTCATCTGAAATAACTAAAAAAACATGGACTACATCATAGAAAACATTTTTTAATGACATTATGAAGATATATTATGAGAATAAATAGTACATAAAGATTAATCTTCTACCTGGCTATACTAGATCATATATATGGTTAAACTCATGTGAGGATGTCATGCCAATAAGTTTTAATGCTAGTGGAACTTGATTTGTGTTGATTAAAATTATAGGTTTAGAACTCCAATCATCCATCTAATCTTGTGAGTTACACTCAATCCAAATAAAGTCCATGCATGCAAAATAAATCATGCCAAGTGTAACATATGAATAGTCTAAGAACCTACATTTGAGATACAATATGAGTGGAGCTCACTTGAACCTGTTAGAGTCATATAATCACCATAGTTTACCAAGTCTTTATACTCCATTAACCAAAAATGTCTATGAACAATATAATTTGCTTGAGCATCATGACATATGTTCTCATTACACTATTCAACCATAGTTTTTGCATCAATCAAATTAGCAACATTGTCATATTTTAACTCCTTCCTTGTGATGGCTCTTTTTATACATGTTCTAGTACCATCATGCTCCTCTTTTATATGGATAGCCTTAGTGAAACTCTAAATATGTTCTACACTAGTGGTAATGTGCATCTTTCTTAATTAAAAAAAACATCTATGTATTCTTGAATTGTGATGTGTAATTATTTGACCAAATGTGATCTCATTTGAAATTAATGTTCCTCTGAGTTAACTATCTATAGAACTTATCAAAATAACATTGTACATACTTTTTATAATGTGATCAGTCATCATTGATATAGAAATGGTACTCCCTTAATATTTTTTGATCTTCTTCTATACTATTAGGTGCATTCATGAATGCTATATGCATGAATAAGGAATTTGTGTTGAGTTGAAATACTATGATTGAACTTCCATTTATGTTTTATATGTGTCATTTTATATAAATTCAACTATTGAAACAATAGAATCAAGTGGAAATGTGTCATTAATTATCTTTAAATGTTCATCCAACCATTTATCCCTATGTGTCTACCTTGCATACTCATACAATTTTTTCCATGAATTTGACCATAAATTTTGAAACAGGTATCTCTTTCATAACAAGATCACACCTTTTAAATTCTTTACCATATTTTACTTGATAAGTCATAGATTTGTATTTTCTCAAACCAACTAATTCCTATCCAATTAAACTTATACACTCCTCATGAATACATTTTTTCAATTTTGGAAATCCATCACAAATGTTACAATTTCCATCCAAACATGCTTTCTTAGAAAAGAACTATCCATCTGGTCTTTCAAAAAAACTATTTAAAATAAATTCCCTAGCTGATTTTGGTGGAACTTCTGTGCCACACTCTCAAAATATATAATTTGTATGCAAAGTACAATGAATATGGTGAAAAACATCATAGTGCATTGAAAATTTAACATGTTGGCTACAACAAGTGGTGCATGTGTGATTTATTTTTACATAAAAAGGTTTGTCCATCTCAAATAGTCTTTAACTAATAGCAATTTGTGGATGTTTCTCAAAAAACTTATAGTAAAATTATGTTTGAGTCATATCTAAGAAATGTTTTGGATGTGGTTCATGATTATGAGAACCAACTCTTATTTTCACATCTCTTGCATTGGGTGAAACTCTTGTATTATCTTTCCAAAATTATGCAAGTAACTCTTTCAAAGCATCATCTATAGCATTGTCCTTTCATGTAAGTATATTAGATAATGACCATAGCTCTTTCGTATTAGGTTCATTCAATCTTTCAAATCTTTCAATTGTTTTCATTAATATTTTTCTATTTATATCAAGTTTTTGACTTGTTTTTGAAATTAATCATTTTTCCCTATTTTATCACTTACTTCATAAGTTGTCATTATATGTGAGGAAGCATTACAATCTTTGTTTCATGATTTTAGGCCTACACTATGATATGAATCATGTAAATTTTCAAAATTTTCATCATTTTCGTTATCCACGTTAGATGTTCTTAGTCCTAATGTGTACATTATAAGTCTCATTTTAAGCAATTGCATCAATGAAACAAATAATTGACATCTTTAACTATCATACTCCAATTTATGAAAGAAATTATCTCAAATTTCTTGAGCTAATATTCTTGAATGGTTGTCAGAAATTTTTTATGCATTGGTTTCGAAATATTTTCATCAACTTCAATCAAGTACTTATATTTTCTATGCACAATTCTTGGAGGTGTTGTTATTGGTAGAATTTATTCAGAGTGTGTTTCAAAATCATTATATGTTTCCATGAAATTTTTTTCAATGTTTGTTTCTTCAGTATGTGTTTCCATGGAATTTTATTCATTGTTAATTTCATCATTATTTAAGTCCATTAAATTTTCTTCATTGTTTATGGGTGAAGTATCATGCATAGGGTCTTCATCAACATAATCGAAAACATTAAACTTTGAATGTGAATTTATAGCATTATCTAATTTTATAGTGTAAATTTCATCATAACTCAATTCATTATTGTGAATTTCATCATAATTCAATTCATTATTATAAATTTCATCATTATTTAATTTATTATTGTCAATTTCCTCATTATCTAAGGCATTTGGCTCATCAGGGTTAGTGTTTGTACATTGTCTAAAATGAATTGCTTGCATTCATACCTTGTTTTTGTCTCTCAACTCTTCTAATTACTTCATTATTTTTTTATTCAACTTCTTCCTCCTCCCTGAACATGAACCGGAGCCCATTTTGACAAAAGCAACCAAGAAAGTACTTCAAATGTGGGGTCCAAAAAAAACTACAACCAAAAAAGTACATACAGTACATAGGGAATGTCTATGGGGACAACAATCTTGATTAGGGATAAAAATAGATGTTGAAAAGTGAGTTTTTATTTTTACTTCAAATAACATGTAAACATTATAGGAATTCCTATGTGTTTATATAACACATACATGTTCTTTGAAATATAGGCATATATTATACAAATAAACAAAAAGGCTCATATTCAAGTATTTTTTCCATTATAATACTATAATATGATGCAATAACACCCAATAAGATGATAATATGATGCATAAATCCCTAACATGATGTAATAAGACTATCATATATTGTAATAATGCTATTATATCATGCAATAAGGCTCAATATGGTGCAATAAGACTTCCATACAATGTAATAAGACTATCATGAGATGTAATAATACTATTATACGATGCAATAATACTATCATGTATGTAATAAATATCTAATATTATGCATTTAGGCTATAATATGATGCAAAAAAGCTTAATATGATGTAATTAGGCTATCATATGATGTATTAATGCTCGATATGATGCATAAATCCCCAATATGATGCATAAATCTCCAATACATGATGCAATAAGACTCTTGATAAGACTATGAAGTAATAAGACTAATGAACGTTGTAATAAGGCTCAATATGTAGTATGAAATGAGTTAAAATGAGTTAATTTTTCCATAAATCCCATCACAGGTCCTTATAAAACTAGGTGAATAATAGGTTCACAAATTAGCACTAATCAAATTCATGAATTTATGCATTTGTGATGAAATCAAGGAACTTGGGGGTTGTGTTTGTTATAAAATTAGGGTTTGAGGTTAGGGGTTTAGTGTAACATGTTTGTACATGTGTATATATCATAAAATTAGGTTTTATAGGAACTACATAATGTTCAAGTGATAAAATTAGGGTTTATGATCAACATGTTATCAAATGTGACCTATTTTATCCCTTTCAATCACATTGTAGACTCCAATTTAGGTTCAATAGGTTGAAATTTTCCACATTTACATTTGTATTTGCATTTTCTATTAAATTAGGGTAAGTTAAGCCATACATGTTGCATTTATATTATACAATCTATCAGGCCATAAATTTGGTTTCAGGGCTTAATTTTTCCCAAATCACATCCCTAATTGAACCAATCAACTAATTGGTTCAATTTATGATAGATAGAATCATAATTAATTTTATCCCAAATCATATATATCATGATATTATATTTATGTCAAGAAGGGGTTCAAATTGTCCTCCCATGCCTCATTAATTGAATTGACCCTATAATTAAACCTTATTGTGCCACATGTATACCTCATACACCTAAAAGTGTTAAAGCTATTAGAGATGCATCAAGTCCTATAAGTTTTAGAGTTGACAATGCCCTAGGAGACTAAATTCAATTACATATAACCATGTGTACCTTGTACATGCTCAAAAGTGTTAACACTATTAGAGGTATCAGGTCCTAGAAGATTTAAAGAGCTGGATATCATATCCCTATGAGGCATAATCCAATTAGATATGTATGCACATGTGTATCTTATAAACATATATATTTGTGTTAGAGATATAACTATCACTTGTCCTAGAATCATTAGATTTGGTAGAACCTTAAGATGACCAATCCAAACAAATATTTCCACTTGTGTATGTCTAGTACACTTAGAGAAGTGTTAGAGTTGTTAGATATGTACATCTTTGATACTTAGACATGTTCCATCACTGAGCCAACCAATCCAACTAAGGCCTATTCACAAATTTATCATACATACATACAAGCCAATAATGTTTAAAGATTGGCATCGATCCAATCAACTCATGTCTAGTAAATAATTCACATGGTGTAAGCCTCCAACTTGCCCTTACTATACAAAAATTATCATGTAGAGCCCTTTAAGGTCCCATCTAAATTTCAAGCAAGCATCAAACATTATCAATTTTTTACATGTATGTATTCAAATTATTTATATCCCTCTACCTTGAATTACCTCTAGAGATCCTAAAGCTTACATTCATATTAAGTTCTAAACATAGGAGAGAACATAATTCAGTAATGGACAAGCTTCAACCTCAAATCCTAAGCTAAAGCAATAATTCTAAGACATGTACTGCTTTATTACAATCCACATCATAAGGTTTAAGCTCATTACAATGAAATATGAACAAGATGATTGAATATATATGTAAAACAAAATATATAATCTTGAAACCTTCAATGAGGGAGTGCATACTAGTATTCAATTATGATCAACCATCTATATGAGGTGAGAAATTCATCATCCACATGAATAATTATTGGGTCTCTCTGCTCATCATCATCTTTGAGGGGAAGTGGGTCTCATATTTAGGGGACATTGTCATAGATTTAATGTATCTTGAATAAGTTCAATAGAGTTTGAGGTGGGGTAACTTATACATATGTTATACTTGGTCAAATTCAGGTCTACACCATCACTTAATGGTTTTTAACAAAGTCTCTAGTGCGTTTAGATATTTTCTAAGCTATATACATTCATCAGTAGGGACATCATCTTAAAAAACATCTTAATTTACCACATCATCACTAATGGATACATGTGACCATTTCAAGTTTACTGAGCTCAAAACCACATCTTATACAAAAAAACATTTGTACCCAACTTGACCAAAATATTTAAGAATTTAACATGTAAAATAATTGTAGGTCCATCATCCTAATTTCATATCTCATCATCCCAATTACATAGTAAGGTATAAAACTCTATAGTATTTATAAGCATCAAGTGTTTTCTAGGTTGCTCTTGAGGTTGCAATTGTTGCATCCATGGTGTAGTTAGGACTAGTCCCATGTCAAAGACACACTCTTTAGATGATGTGGGAATATATGGAGTGGTTCATGGTTGTCCCATTTGTGATGGAGGGGTAGTTGAAGGAAGTGCATAGAATGGAGGATTAACCATATTTTCATAAGAGATCTTAATTTTAGGAAAAAATTAAATAATGTATTTGAATACATTAGCTGAATCAATCTTGAATAATTGTAACAATAGAAGACTCTTGTTATAATTTCAATTGGAAACTCAAAATGCACCTATTGAATTAGATTCACTAAATGACCTTTGAGCAAACTTAAGGTATTTTATTCAACACATTTTAGGAATGTTTTTGGGACAATATAAGGCATGATTCATAGGTATTGGGCTTCATTATATAGTATTCTTTAAATAGATATCAAAGAGATGCATTGTTACACCAAGGGATCAATTCTTATTTCTACTTACACAAGATTATTTATACTACATAGTCCAATTAAATGGGTTTACCACTTAAACAAATTAGTTTAAAATTTATAAATAAAGGGGTCTAGTCAAAGATATAAAAGAAACAACAAAAGGGTAAGATATGATTTTAGGCAAGTAGGATAATATCAATAAGAAACACAAAATTTAAGGGCAAGTAAGGTGGCAAGGTATATCCTTGCCCTACTAGGGGAAAGATCCCAACAGATGTGCATGTTTCAATTTTCAAACAAGGCTTTTGTTAACATGTGTTCTATTGATGAAACATATTAGTGTATATATTGATATTAAAGTGCACCAAAAGATGAACATGTAATATCTAATACTTGTTCAATATTTATTTTATAAAATTAAAAGTAACTAGTCACATCTTGACAAGTAAGAGTCAAGTATTGATACTCTAATGCACAATGATTGGTACACTAAAGGTTAATTTTTGATCATAGGTTTAAAAAATGGATTTTATAACCTCTTGTAATAAAATCAATTATATTTTCAAATGTATAATGTGTTAGACCTTGAAACCTTAGTTATAAGTATTTAATATGACATATTGAAACAGGTAAAAATTTCTAAGTCTAATGTGATGTTATGGCACCTTAATTCACTATCCAAAGCAAATGGGACCTTTCCCCTATAAGAAACATGAAATTTGACATTTCCCCTATAAGGATGCATAGCTAATGGGACCTTTCCCCCATAACAAACATGAACTTTATTTGTTTTGTTTTATTTCAAAGAAACATGTACCCATTATATAACACGTACACATTATTTATTGTGTTATATAATGTGTATGCATTATACAACACGTATAAATTATTTGAATTTGAATTTCAAACTAAGCCTTTAGGCTCAGAAATGGCTTGGATTTTTGAGCCAAAGGCTTGGGACTATGCATCTATAGTCGAAATCAAGATTTTTAGGAAAAACCAAAAAATTTCAAATTCAATTATCAAATATGCTATGGATTTCAACATCAAAAATCAAAAAAATATTACCCTTATGATGAGCACATTTTCCTCTTTCTAAATGTATGTTTTATATATTTTTTGGGCTATTTTAAGGGCTTAACTATATTTATTTCTAACAAAACCTTTTTTAGGCCACTACATGCCTCACCCATACATGTCTATTCATGTTTATCTATTTTTTTCATTGATCTAAATTTAAAATAAATTATATGGTAAAAAACTAGGCCTAATTCTACACACATTAAAAAAAAAATTAGTTTTCATTTTTTTTAGGTAGTTAGGGTGGGTCACATAGATGACTATCCATTTTTTTGTCATTTTTTAGGATATACTTAATTAAAAAATTAATTAAAAAAATTTCATAAAAAAAAATTAAAAAAGTTCGTAACACACTAGAAGAGATAATCTAACTATTCACCAAAGGGTTTCTAACAATATTAAATGATGCTAAAAAAATGGTGGGTCATATGAAATGGTACAATTCAAATTTTATTTAAAAACAAGGAGGTCCTCTTTAAATTTTAGATTTTTGAGCTATTTATACTTAACTAGACTTGATATGATACAATTCATGTTTTTATGCCATCTTCAAATTTTGAGTGTATCCATATCTAATTATCTACAAAAGTTATCATTTTTGAAATTTTAAAAAAATCATGTCCATGGGTAGGCCTTTTTTGTCCCCCAAGTTGGTGTCCTTACCCACATGCTCAAAATGAGTAAAGTGACTTAAGTTTTGGTGTTGCATTATTCAACACTCAAAAATTATAGTAAACTAGCATTAAGTTTCAACCTTTTGATTGTAAACAAGCTCGAACTAGTAAATTTCTTAAGTTTTGGTGTTGCATTATTCAAAAATCAAAAATTATAGGAAACGTGCATAAAAATTTAATCTTTTGATTGTAAACATGCTTGAAATGAGTAAAACAACTTAAGTTTTTATGTTGCATTATTTAAAACTCAAAAATTATAGGAAACACACATAAATTTTGAATCTTTTTATTGTAAACATGCTCAAAAGGAGTAAAACTACCTAAGTTTTGGTGTTTCAATATTCAAAACTAAAAAATTATTGGAAACTTGCATAAAGTTTGAATCCTTTGATAGTAAACATGTTCAATATGAGTAAAAATACCTAAGTTTTTGCGTTTCATTATTCAAAACTAAAATTATAGGAAACATACATACATTTTGAATCTTTTGATTATAGACATGCTCATAATGAGTAAAACTACCTAAGTTTTAGTGTTGCATTATTCAAAACTCAAAAATTATAGGAAACATGTTAAAGCTTTGAATGTTTTGAACGTAAACTTGCTTGAAATGAGTAAAACCACCAAAGTTTTGGTGTTGCATTTCTCAAAACTCAAAAATTATAGGAAACTGACATAAAGTTTGAATATTTTGAATGTAAACATGAGTAAAACTACTTATGTTTTGGTGTTGCATTAATCAAAACGCAAAAATTATATGAAATGTGGATAAAAATTGAATCTCTTCATTGTAAATATGCTCAAAATGAGTAAAATTGCTTAAGTTTTGGTGTTTCATTATTCAAAACTCTAAAAATATAGGAAATGTGCATAAAGTTTAAATATGTTGACAATAAACATGCTCAAAATGAGTAAAATTACCTTAGTTTTAGTGTTGCATCATCCAAAATTCAAAAATTATAGGAAACATGCATAAAGTTTGAATCTTTCAATTCTAAACATGTTTGAAACACATAAAACCAATTAATTTTTTGTGTTATATTATTTAAACCTAAAAAATTATAGGAAAAACACAAAGTTTTATTCTTTTGATTGTAAATATGCTTGAAATTAGTAAAACCACTTAAGTTTTCATGTTGCATTATTCAAAACTCAAAAATTATTGGAAATGTGCATAAATTTTGAATCTTTTGATTGTAAACATGCTTAAAATGAGTAAAAATTATTAAGTTTTTGGGTTCCATTATTCAAAACTCAAAAATTATAGGAAACACAAATAAATTTTTAATCCTTTGATTGTAAACATACTCAAAATGAGTAAAACCACCTAGGTTTTGTTGTTGCATTATTCAAAACTCAAAAACTATAGGAAACACCATAAAGTTTAAATTTTTTAATTTTAAGCATGCTTAAAATGAGTAAAACTACCTAAGCTTTGGTGTTGCATTTTTTGAAACTCAAAAATTATAGGAAACACAAATATAGATTGAAAGTTTTGATTTTAAAAATGCTTGAAATGAGTAATACAACCTTTGTTTTGGTGTTGCTTTATTCAAAACTCAAAAATTATAGGAAACATTCATAAAGATGGAATATTTTGATTATGAACATGCTCGAAAGGAGTTAAACCACTTGTGTTTTTGTATGGCATGATTCAAAACTCAAAAATTATAGGAACCATGCATAAAGTTTGAATTTTTTAATTGTATACATGCTCGAAATGAGTAAAACCACTTATGTTTTGGTTTTCCATCATTAAAAACTCAAAAATTAAAAGAAACGTGAATAAAGTTTGAATATTTTGAGTGTAAACATGCTCTAAATGAGTAAAACTACTTACATTTTGCTATTGCATTTTTTAAAACTCAAAAATTATAGGGAATATGCTTAAAGTTTGAATCTTTTGATTGTAAACATGATATAAATGATTAAACCTAGCTATGTTTTGGTGTTGCATTATTCAAAATGCAAAAATTATATGAAATACACATAAATTTTAAATATTTTCATTGTATACATGCACAAAATGAGTAAAACTTCTTAGCTTTTGGTGTTGCATTATTAAAAACTCAAAAATTATATTAAACTCACATAAAGTTTTAACCTTTTGATTGTAAACAAGCTCAAAATGAGTAAAATAACTTAAGTTTTGGTGTTGCATTATTCAAAACTAAAAGATTATAGAAAATGTGCATAAAATTTGAATCTTTTGATTGTGAACATGCTTGGAATGAGTAAAATAACTTAATTTTTGGTGTTGCATTGTTCAAAGCTCAAGAATTATAGGAAACATGCATAAAGTTTAAATATTTTTATTGTAAACATGCTCAAAATGAGTAAAGCCAATTAGGTTTTGGATTTACATTATTCAAAAAAAAAAATTATAGGAAACACATAAGGTTATAATCTTTTGATTAAAATATGCTCAAAATGAGTAAAACTGCTTATGTTTTGGTGTTACATTATTCAAAACTCAAAAATAATAGGAAATGTGCATAAAGTTTTAATATTTTGATTGTAAAAATGCTTGAAATGATTAAAACTACCTAAGTTTTGTTTTTTCATTATTCAAAACTCAAAAATTATTGGAAACATGCATAAAGTTTGAATCTTTTGATTGTAAACATATTCAAAATGAGTAAAACTTCCTAAGTTTTATTGTTACATTATTCAAAACTCAATAACTAGATGAAAAATACCTAAAGTTTGAATATTTTAATTATAAACATGTTTAAAATGAGTAAAACCACCTCAATTTTGGTGTTCCACTATTCAAGACCAAAAAATTATAGTAAACTCGCATAAAGTTTGAACCTTTTGATTGTAAACAAGCTTGAATCAAGTAAAATTGCTTATTTTTTGGTGTTGCATTATTCAAAATTCAAATTATAGGAAACATGCATGAAATTTGAATCTTTTGATTATAAACATGCTTTGAGAGAGTAAAACAAATTAGGTTTTGGTGTTGCATTGTTCAAAACTCAAAAATTATAGGAAGCATGTATAAAGTTTGAATCTTTTTATTGTAAACATGGTCAAAATGAGTAGAACGAATTAAGTTTTGGTGTTATATTATTTAAAACTCAAAAATTATAGGAAACACACATCAAGCTTAAATATTACGATTGTAAACATGATCAAAATGAGTAAAACCACCTAAAATTTGGTCTTGCATTATTCCAATCTCAAATAATTATATGAAACAAGCATAAATTTTGAATATTTTGATTGTAAACATGCTCAAAATGAGTAAATCTTTCTATGTTTTGTGTTGCATTATTCGAAACACAAAAATTATAGGAAATGCACATAAATTTTAAATATTTTGATTGTAAACATGCTCAAAATGAGTAAAACCACCTAAGTTTTTGTGTTGCATTATTCAAAACTCAATAATTAGAGGAAAACAACATAAAGTTTGAATATTTTGATTGTAAACATGCTCAAAATGAGTAAAACCACCTCAGTTTTGGTGTTGCATTATTCAAAACTCAAAAATTATAAGAAACATGTGTAAAGTTTGAATCTTTTAATTGTAAACATGCTCGAAACAAGTAAAAATGCCTAAATTTTTATGTTCCATTATTCAACACTCAAAAATTGTAGGAAACATGCATGAAGTTTGAATATTTTAATTGTAAACATATTTGAAATGAGTAAAACCACCTATGTTTTGGTGTAGCATTATTCAAATCTCAAAAATTATAGAAAATGCCATAAAGTTTGAATATTTTGATTTTGGTGTTACATTATTCAACACTAAAATAATATAGGAAACATGCATAAACATTGAATCTATTGATTGTAAACATGATTGAAATGAGTAAAATTGCTATGTTTTGATGTTGTATTATTCAAAACTAAAAAATAATAGGAAACACATACAAATTTTAAATATTTTGATTGTAAACATGCTCAAAACAAGTAAAAATACCTATGTTTTGGTGCTACATTATACAAAACTCAAAAATTATAGTAAACTAGAATAAATTTTGAGTCTTTTGATAGTAAACATGCATAAAATGTGTAAAACTACCTAGGTTTTGGTGTTGCATTATTTAATATTTAAATATGATAGGAAACGTGCATAAAGTTTTAATCTTTTGATGGTAAACATGCTCAAGATGAACAAAAATGCCTATTTTTTAGTGTTACATTATTCAAAATTGAAATTATAGGAAACCCACATAAAGTTCGCATATTTTGATTATAAATATGCATGAAATGAGTAAAACCACTTAAGTTTTGGTGTTGCATTATCCAAAAATCATAAATTATAAGAAATGCACATAAAGTTTGAATCTTTTGATTGTAAATGTGCTTGTAATGAGTAAAACCACCAAAGTTTTGGTGTAACATTATTCAAAACTTAAACATTATAGGAAATATGCATAAAGGTTGAATCTTTTGATTGTAAAAATGCTCAAAATGAGTAAAATCGCCTACATTTTAGTGTTGCATTATGAATCTTTTGATTATAGGAAACAAACATAAAGTTATATGAAACAAATATAAAGTTTGAATCTTTTGATTGTAATAAACATGGTCGACACAACTAAAACAACCTAAGTTTTGGTGTTGCATTATTCAAAACTCAAAAATTATGGGAAACATGCATAAAGTTTGAATCTTTTGCTTGTAAACAAGCTCGGAACAAGTAAAACAACCTATGTTTTGGTGTTGCATTATTCAGAACTCAAAAATTATAGGAAACATGCATAAATTTTTAATGTTTTGATTGTAAACATGCTCGAAATGAGAAAAACTACCTAGGTTTTGTAGTTACAATATTCAAAACTCAAAAATTATAGGAAACGTGGGTAAAGTTTGAATCTTTTAATTGTAAACATGCTCAAAACAAGTAAAACCACGTATGTTTTTATGTTGCATTATTTAAAACTCAAAAATTAGAGGAAACACACATAAAGTTTGAATATTTTGATTATAAACATGCTTGAGACAAGTAAAACCACCTATGTTTTTGTATTGCATTATTCAAAACTCAAAAATTATAGGAAACACTTTTAAATTTTGAATATTTTTATTGTAAACATGCTTGAAACAAGTAAAACTTCCTCAATTTTGGTGTTTCATTATTCAAAACTAAAAAAATAATAAGAAACATGCATAAAGTTTGAATATTTTAATTGTAAACATGCTCAAAGCAAGTAAAACCACCTAAGTTTTATTGTTGTATTAGTCAAAACTCAAAATTTACAAGAAATGTGCATAAAGTTTGAAACTTTTGATTGTAAACATGCTCAAAATTCAAAAAACTATGGTGTTGCATTATTTAAAAAATTCATAAAATTATGAGAAACATGCATAAATTTTTGTTGTTGCATTATTCAAAATTCAAAAAACTATGAGAAATATGCATAAAGTTTGAATCTTTTGATTGTAAACATGATTGAAAGGAGTAAAACTACATAAGTTTTGTTGTTTCATTATTCAAAAATAAAAAAATTTAGTGAATGCGCATAAAGTTTGAGTCTTTTGATGGTAAACATGCTCAAAATGTGCAAAAATAGCTGAGTTTTTCTATTTCATTATTCAAAACTGAAATTATAGGAAACATGCATAAATATTGAATCTTTTGATTGTAAACATGCTCAAAATGAGTAAAACGATCTAAGTTTTGGTGTTGCATTATTCAAAAATCAAAAATTATAGGAAACAATGAAAAATTTTGAATTTATGATTATAAACATGATCCAAATGAGTAAAACCGCTAAGGTTTTAGTGTTGCATATATCAAAACTCAAAAAATATAAGAAACAGAGATAAAGTTTAAATATTTTGATTCTAAACATGCTTAAAATGAGTAAATCCAATTATGTTTTGGTGTTGCATTATCCAAAACTCAAAATTTATGGGAAACACAGATAAAATTTGAATCTTTTGATTCTAAACATGTTTAAAATGATTAAAATTGCTTAACTTTTGGTGTTGCATTATTCAAAACTCAAAAAAATAGGAAATATGCATAAAGTTTAAATCTTTTGAAAATAAACATGCTAGAAATGAGTAAAACTGCCTAAGTTTTGGTGTTGCATTATCCAAAACTCAAAAATTATAGGAAACATGCATAAAGTTTGAATCTTTTAATTCTAAACATTCTTGAAACATGTAAAACTACTTATTTTTTGGTATTGTATTATTCAAAACTAAAATATTATAGGAAAAATGCATAAAGTTTTAATCATTTGATTGTAAAAATTCTCGAAATGAGTAAAACACCTTAAGTTCTAGTGTTACATTATTCAAAACTAGAAAATTTTAGGAAATGTGCATAAATTTTGAATCTTTTGATTGTAAACATGATCGAAATGAGTAAAAATCCTTAAGTTTTTGGGTTGCATTATTTAAAACTCAAAAATTATAGGAAACATGCATAATGTTTGAATATTTTGATTTTAAACATACTCAAAATGATTAAAACCACCTAGGTTTTGTTGTTGCATTATTAAAAAATCAAAATCTATAGGAAACAACATAAAGTTTGAATCTTTTGATTGTAAACATGCTTGAAATAATTAAAACCACATAAGTTTTAGTGTTACATTTTTCACAACTAAAAAATTATACTAAACACACATAAGGTTTAAATCTTTTGATTTTAAACATGATTAAAATGAGGAAACATGAATAAATATTGAATCTTTCAATTTTGAAATTGCTTGAAATGAGTAATACAGCCTATGTTTTGGTGTTCCATTATTCAAAAATCAAAAATTTATATGCCTAAAATGAGTTAAACCACTTATGTTTTGGTATTACATTATTTAAAAATAAAAATTTATAGGAACCATGCATAAAGTTTGAATCTTTTAATTGTAAATATGCTTGAAACGAGTAAAACCACTTACGTTTTGGTGTTGCATCATTAAAAACTCAAATATTAAAAGAAGTGTGAATACAGTTTGAATTTTTTTAGTGTAAACATGCTCTAAATGAGTAAAACTACTTAAATTTTGGTATTTCATTATTTAAAACTAAAAAATTATAGGTAATATGCATAAAATTTGAATCTTTTGACTGTAAACATGCCAAAAATGAGTAAAATTGGTAATGATTTGGTGTTGCATTATTCAAAACTCAAAAATTATATGAAATGCACATAAAATTTGAATTATTTCATCATACACATGCTCAAAACAAGTAAAACCGCTTAGGTTTAGGTGTTGAATTATTCAAAACTCATAAATTATACTAAACTCACATAAAGCTATAACCTTTTGATTGTAAACAAGTTCGAAATGAGAAAAATTGCTTAAGTTTTGGTGTTGCATTATTCAAAACTCAAAAATTATAGGAAACATGGATAAAATTTGAATCTTTTGACTGTGAAAAATGTTCAAAATGAGTAAAATAACTCAAGTTTTGGCATTGCATTTTTCAAAACTAAAAAATTATAGGAAACACTCATAAAGTTTCAATCTTTTTATTGTAAACATGCTCAAAATGAGTAAAACCAATTAAGTTATTATGTTGCATTATTTGAAACTCCAAAATTATAGGAAACACACATAAATTTTGAATATTTTTATTATAAATATGCTAGAAATGAGTAAAACATTTTAAGTTTTGGTGTTACATTATTCAAAACTCAAAAATGATAGGAAATACACATACAATTTTAATCTTTTGATTGTAAACATGCTCGAAATGAGTAAAACTACCTAAGTTTTGATGTTACATTATTCAAAACTCAAAAATTATAGGAAACATGCGTAAAATTTGTATCTTTTGATTGTAAACATACTCAAAATGAGTAAAACTACTTAAGTTCTAGTGTTGCATAAAGTTTGAATCTTTTTACCATAAACATGCTAAAAATATGTAAAACTATCAAAGTTTTGATGTTGCTTTTTTCAAAACTAAAAAATTATAAAAAATGCACATAAAGTTTGAATCTTTTGATTATAAGCATGCTCAAAATGAGTAAACATGCTTTAGTTTTGGTGTAGCATTATTCAAAACTCAAATTATAGGAAATGTGCATAAATCTTGAATCTTTTGATTGTAAACAAGCTTGAAATGAGTAAAACCACCTATGTTTTGGTGTTACATTATTCAAAACTCAAAAATTATAAGAGACACACATAAAGTTTGAATATTTTAATTGTAAACATGCTTAATATGAGTAAAACCACCTATGTTTTGGTGTTGAATTATTCAAATCTCAAAAATTATATGAAACATGAATAAATTTTGAATCTTTTGATTGTAAACATGCTTAAAATGAGTAAAATTGCCTAGGTTTTGGTGTTGCAATAATCTAAACTCAAAAATTATAGGAAACACATATAATATTTATATCTTTTGATTGTAAACATGATCAAAATGAGTAGAACCACTTAATTTTTTATATTTCATTATTCAAAACTCAAAAAATTTACAAAACATGCATAAAGTTTGAATCTTGTGATTGTAAACATGCCCTAAATGCGTAAACCCACCTAAGTTTTAGTGTTGTATTATTCAAAACTCAAAATTTATAGGAAACGCACATAAAGTTTGAATATTTTGATTATAAACATGTTTGAAATGAGTAAAACCAATTAAGTTTAGGTATTGCATTATTCAAAACTCAAAAATTATAGGAGTCACAAATAAAGTATGAATATTTTGATTGTAAACATGCTCAAAATGAGTAAAAACCCTTAAGCTTTGGTGTTCCATTATTAAAAACTCAAAAATTATAAGAAACACATAAGAACTTTAAATCTTTTGATTGTAAACATGCTCAAACTGAGTTAAACTACCTATGTTTTGGTGTTGCATTACTCAAAAATCAAACGTTATAGGAAATGCACTTAAAGTTTGAATCTTTTGATTCAAAACATGCTTGAAATGAGTAAAACCACTTAATTTTTGGCATTGCATTATTCAAAACTTAAAAATGATAGGAAACATGCATAAAGTTTAAATATTTTGATTACATAAACATGCTCCAAATGAGGAAAACCACATAAGATTTGGTGTTGCATTATTTAAAACTCAAAAATTATAGGAAACACATATAAAGTTTGAATCTTTTGATTGTAAACATGCTCGAAATGAGTAGAACCACTTAAGTTTTAGTGTTACATTATTCAAAACTCAAAAAATATATAAAACGTGCATAAAGTTTTAATCTTTTTTAATTGTAAACATGATCAAAATGATTTAAACCACTTAAATTTTGGGGTTGCATTACTCAAAACTCAAAAATTATAGGAAATGAGAATTAAGTTTGAATATTTTGATGTTAAACATGCTTGAATTGAGTAAAACTACCTAGCTTTCGGTGTTGCATTATTCAAAGCTCAAAAACTATAGGAAACACCATAAAGTTTGAATCTTTTGATTGTAAACATGCTCAAAATGAGTAAAATGACATAAGTTTTTGTTTTACATTATTCAAAAATAAAAAATTATAGCAAACATGCATAAATTTTAAAACTTTTGACTTCAAACATGCTCAAAATGAGTAAAAATTTCTATGTTTTGGTGTTGAATTATACAAAATTAAAAAATACAGGAAACATGCATAAAGATGTTTTTTTAAAATTTTAAACATGCTCAAAATGAGTAAAATAGCCTATGTTTTGGTGTTACATTATTTAAAACTCAAAAATTATAGGAAATGTGCATAAGATTTGAATCTTTTGATTATAAACATGCTTAAAATGAGTAAAACCAGTTATGTTTTGGTGTTGGATTATTCAAAACTCAAAAATGATAGGAAATGTTCATAAATTTTGAATCTTTTAATTGTAAACATGCTAGAAATGAGTAAAATTACCTATGTTTTAGTGTTGCATTATTTAAATCTCAGAAATTATAGGAAATACAGATAAACTTTGAAACTTTTGTTTGTAGAAATACGCAAAATGAGTAAACCACTTAAGTTTTGGTGTTGCATTATTCAAAACTCAAAAGTTATAGTAAACTCACATAACGCTTGAACATATTTTATATAAACATCCGCAAAATGATTAAAACCACTTAAGTTTTGGTGTTTAATTATTCAAAACTTAAAAATTATAGGAAACGTGTACAATGTTTGAATCTTTTGATTGTAAACATGCTTGAAATGACTAAAACAACTTAAGTTTTGGTGTTGCATTATTTAAAACTCTAAATTATAGGAAACACATATAAAGTTTGATTCTTTTGATTGTAAACATGCTCAAAATGAGATAAATCAATTAAGTTTTAGTATTGCATTATTTGGAACTCAAATATTATAGGAAACACAAACAAAAGTTTGAATCTTTTAATTTTAAACATGCTGAAAACAAGTAAAACCCCTTAAATTTTGGTGTTGGATTATTCAATTCTCCAAAATTATATGAAAAACACATAAAGATTGAATCTTTTGATTGTAAGCATGCTCAAAATGAGTAAAGCTACCTAAGTTTTGGTGTTACATTATTCAAAACTGAAAAATTGTAAGAAACAAGCGTAAATTTTTAATATTTTGATTTTAAAAATGCTCAAAATGAGTATAACCACTTATGTTTTAGTGATGCATTATTCAAAACTCAAAAATTACAGGACATATGCATAAAGTTTGAATATTTTGACTTTAAACATGCTCAAAATAAGTAAAAATACCTATATTTTTGTGTTGCATTATTCAAATTTAAAAATTTTTAGGAAATTCCTTAAAGTTTGAATCTTTTGATTGTAAACATGTTTCAAATGAGTAAAAAAGTCTAAGTTTTGGGGTTACATTATTTAAAACTAAAAAATTATAGGAAATTCCATTAAGTTTTAATCTTTTGGTTGTAAACATATTTGAAATGTGTAAAACCACCTAAGTTTTGATGTTGCATTATTAACTACTAAAAAAACATAAGAACCATGCATAAAGTTTGAATCTTTTGATTGTAAACATGCTTGAAGGAAGTAAAATTGCCTAAGTATTGCGTTATTCAAAACTAAAAAATTATAGGAAATGCACATAAAGTTTGAATCTTTTGATTGTAAACATGCTCAAAATGAGTATAACTACCTAATTTTGGTGCTATATTATTCAAACCTCAAACATTATAGTAAACATGCATAAAATATAAATCTTTTGATTGTAAACAGCTCAAAAAAAGAAAAACCAAACCAAAAATTATTGGAAACATGCATAATGTTTGAATCTTTTGATTGTAAACATGTTTGAAATGAGTAAAAATACCTAAGTTTTGGTGATGAATTATTCAAATCTAAAATATTATAAGAAATGCTCATAAATTTTGAATGTTTTGATTGTAAACATGCTCGAAATGAGAAAACTGACATAAGTTTTGGTGTTGCATTATTCAAAACTCAAAAATTATAGGAAACGTACATAAAGTTGGAATATTTTCATTATAAACATGCTTGAGATGAGTAAAACTAGCTAAGTTTTAGTGTTACATTATTCAAATCACAAAAATTATAAGAAACATGCATAACGTTTGAATCTTTTGATTATAAACATGCTTGAAATGAGTAAAACTGCCTAAGCTCTAGTGTTGCATTATTCAAAACTCAAAAATTATAGGAAACATGCATAAATTTTGAATGTTTTGATTGTAAACATGATCAAGATGATTAAAACCACCTAAGTTTGGGTGTTGCATTGTTTAAAACTAAAACATTACAAGAAACACACATAATGTTTGAATCTCTCAATTGTAAACATGCTCAAAATGAGTACAACTACGTAAGTTTTTATGTTGCATTATTAAAAAATAGAAAATGATAGGAAACATGCATAATCATTGAATCTTTTCATGGTAAGCATGCTTGAAATGAGAAAAATGACGTATGTTTTGGTGTTTCATTATTCAAAACAAAAAAATGATAGGAAATGCACATAAAGTTTGAATATTTTGAATGTAAATATGCTCTAAATGAGAAAAACTTCAAACCTTTGGTGTTTCATTATTCAAAACATAAATATTATATGAAACATGTATAAAGTTTGAATATTTTGATTGTAAACATGTTTGAAATGAGTAAAACTACCTAAGTTTTGTTGTGGCATTATTCAAAACTCAAAAATTATAGGAAGCACACATAAATTTTAAATATTTTGATTGTAAACATGTTTGAAACATTTAAAACTGCCTAAGTTTTGCTCTTTCTTTATTCAAAAGTAAAAATGATAGGAAATGTAAAAAAAGTTTGAATATTTTGATTATAAACATGATTGAAATGAGTCAAACCATATAAGTTTTGGTGTTGCATTATTCTAAACTCAAAGATTATAGGAAGCGTGCATAAAGTTGGAATCTTTTGATTGTAAACATACTCAAAATGAGTAAAATTGCCCATGTTTTTATGTTGCATTATTGAAAACTCAAAAGTTATCAGAAACACACATAAATTTTGAATCTTTTGGTTGTAAACATCTTCGAAATGAGTAAAACCACCTATGTTTTGTTGCTTCATTATTCAAAACTAAAAAATTATAGGAAACATGTGTAATGTTTGAATCTTTTAATTGTAAACATGCTCCAAATGAGTAAAATTGTCTATGTTTTGGTGTTGCATAATTCAAAACTCAAAAATTATAGGAAACATGCATAAAGTTGCAATCTTTGATTGTAAACATGCTCAAAAAGAGTAAAACCACTTATGTTTTGTTGTTGCATTATTCAAAACTCAAAAATTATAAGAAATATGAATAAAGTTGTAATATTTGATTGTAAACATGAGAAATGCAAGTACAACAGCCTAATATTTGGTGTTGCATTATTCAAAACTCAAAAATTATAGGAAATGCAATTATAGTTTGAAGATTTTGATTGTAAACATTCTCAAAATGAGTAAAACTGCCTAAGTTTTTAATTTGCATTATTCAAAACTCAAAATTTATAGGAAACACACATAAATGTTGAATTTTTTGATTGTAAACGTGCTTGAAATGAGTAAAACTTCTTAACTTTTGGTGTTTCATTATTCAAAACTCAAAAATTATAAGAAATGTGCATAAAGTTTGAATCTTTTGATTGTAAATAGGCTCAAAATGAGCAAAAATTCTTGAGTTTTGTTGTTGCATTATTCAAAACTCAAAAATTATAAGAAACATGCATAAATTTTGAATCTTTTGATTTTCAAAATGCTCTAAACGAGTAAAACCACATAAGTTTCAGTGCTACATTATTTAAAACTCAAAAATTATAGGAATCATTTATAAAGATTGAATCTTTTGATTGTAAACATTCTAAAAATGAGTTAAATTTCCTATGTTTTGGTGTTGCATTATTCAAAACTAAAAAATTATGGGAATAATGCTTAAAGTTTGAATCTTTTGATTGTAAATATGTATAAAGTGAGTAAGACCACCCAAGTTTTGGTGTTGTATTCAACACTCAAAAATTATAAGAAATGTGCATAAAATGTGAACCTTTTGATTGTAAACATGCTTGAAATAAGTATAAACACTTAAGTTTTGGTGTTGTATTATTCAAAACTAAAAAATTGTAGGAAACGTGCATAAACTTTGAATATTTTGATTGTAAACATGTTCGAAATGAGTAAAGCCACCTATGTTTTGGTGTTGCATTCTTCAAAACTCAAAAAGTATTGGAAACATGCATAAAGTTTGAATCTTTTGATTGTAAACATGTTCAAAATAAGTAAAACCACCTATGTTTTGGTGTTACATTATTCAAAACTCAAAAATTAAAGGAAACAAAAATAAAGTTTGAATCTTTTGATTATAAACATACTTGAAATGAGTAAAATTGTCTATGTTTTGGTGTTGCATTATTCAAAACTCAAAAATTATATGAAACATGCATAAACATTGATTCTTTTGATTGTAAACATGCTCAAAATGAGTAAAACTGCTTAAGTTTTTATGTTGCATTATTTGAAACTCAAAAATTATAGGAAATATGCATAAACTTTGAATCTTTTATTTGTAAACATGCTTGAAATGAGTAAAACTGCCTATGTTTTCATGTTGCATTATTCAAAACTCAAAAATTATAGAAAATGTACATAAATTTTGAATCTTTTGATTTTAAACATGCTCTAAATGAGTAAAACCACATATGCTTTGGTGTTGGGTAAGTATACTAAGTTGGGCGATAAATCCATAGACATTTTACATAGCATGATCATGTTAATAATTAATATGATCATTTTATTTAATTAATGTGATAATGTTATTTAATTAATGTGATCGTTTTATTTAAATTATGGCTTGGTAATTACTGAGTCATAATGTGATTGCATTAATTTATAACACAATCATGTTATTATAAAAACAATAACACATACATATTAGTTTTGTTTTTACACATTAATGTAATGTTTTGAATTCAAATTCAAACATCACATACGTGTTATAGAGAATGTATGCATTATGTAATGCATATGCATTATATAGCTTATTATGTTTACATTTATATTGTTACATTTATTTTCTTATAATTTAAATTTATTTTATTAAATATAAGAAATTAGGGTCACTTAGCATTTGATAGAGTTGGTCTCACAACTATATACTTTATGGTGTGGAAAATATTTTTTCAATATCCAATCTTGTCAGTACTTAAGCATTTTTAGGGTTTAGGCATTTTAAGGTATTTTAGTACATAAATTTTTCAATTGATATACATTTTTATTAAACATATATTCATTTTTTAGGTTTTTGTGCCTTCTAGATTGATTTTTAGCATTTATAGGAGTACTATGTTTGTTAAAATTGATGTTTAAAAACTACTCATTTTAACTTGATCCAAAGTGGTGTAATTGGGGTAGCATAAGTAATATTAATGACCTATACACATCAAATGACCACTTTATGTTAATTTTACTTGTTCATCATCCCTCCCTCATCTTTGATCACTTCCTACTCATCCAGCATTACCCCTAATCACTCTCTCATCATTCTTCATTATCCCTAATCACTCCCTTATTGACCCTCACTATCATTAGTCATCTATAATCACTCCCTTATCTTCCATAATCACTCCTCAATTGACCCTCATTATCCCTCATTATCCTTAATCACTCCCTCCCCATCCTTCATCATCCCTAATCACTCTTTCCTCTTACCTAATCAATTCCTCATCTCTATTCACTCTCACCTCATCCCTAATCACTCCCTCATTAACCTTTATTATCTCTTATCATCTCTAATCACTTGGGTTTATCATTCATAATCACTCCTTCATTGATTATCACCATCTCTCGCATACCTAATTACTCCCTTCTCATCCCTCATAATCCCTAACAATCCTTCTTCGTCCCTCATCATCACTAATCACTACCTCATTGACCCTCATCATCCCTCAACACTCCATCATTGGCCCTCACTATCCCTTACCATCCCTAATCACTCCCTCATCATATTACATAAGTATATACTCTAAATACATCTTTGATTCCAATCATATGTTTTTTAATCCATTATAATTGAGATTAACTCTTTTCTAGAACTTCTGTTGTCAATACCCATTTCTGATAGTCAATTTTATTACTGAATGAATTGGATGATCTTCCAAATTTATAGGCAAGTAACATAAGTAGTAACACACAATAGAGTCTTAATTTTAGTTTATTGAATTATCTTTAATGTGCAACTGAATAGATGAAACATTATTCGGTTCCACCTTTGGTAGTTTGGCTCAATATATACAAATTAAACACAAATCTCTTTTATAATTTTCTAATTTAAAATAAAAAATAAAAAATAGATACAAAGTTATTTAGTGTTTCCCATTATTATATGAATTTAATCTTGGTTAGGTTCACTCATGCCCTCCTTATGTGTTTAATGTGTCCCAAATATTTTATCTCTTACATGAAAAATGAACATTTATTCATGTTATCACAAAAATATGTTTCTACAAAATGTGAAACACTTGTTCATCATGGTGTAGATGTTCATCCCATGTTTTATAAAGATTAATATGTCATCATGGTAGATTATAAAAATGATATAGGTAAAGGGCCTGAAGATATCACTCAACATTTTGAAATTAATGAATTCATTACATGAGTTAACTTAAAAGGCATAAACAACTAGTCAATCAATCCTTCCTTTATTTTTTAAGACTATATTCTAAATGTATAAAGGTTTAACATAAATATTATGATACCCAAACTTAAGATTAATTTTAGAAAAGACTTATACACTATGGATATGGTATAAAAATTCCTTAATATTTAAATGTGGATAATAGTTATTCACTTTAATCTAGTTAATATTTTTTAATTGATTCATAGCTTTGGCACAAACATAATTGGGCTTCTACAAGGCAATGATTTGAGCATGATGTGTCCATTATCCATGATGACATGGATCTACCACTTGATCTATTCATTCTCCTAAAATGATATGTTATATAAAAAGGTTTGAGGTATAGGTAGTTAAGGGATCAAATCAATAGTAATGTTTAGTGTATAGTATGTAGGAACTTATTTAGGTGACTAAAAGATATCCTTGTATTCATCTAGTTTATCATTCAATTATTTTGTCTTTGTTATTTCGGATAAACCACACTATGATATGGTGACATAAGGATGTTATTACTATGAGTTAATTATGATATGTGGTGTTTCAAATCATGACAATCTATCATAACATTTCAAGGGTTTACTTCATAGACTACATATCAATGGTAAATATATGGTTTAACACACGTAAAAAATCACACACCTTTAATGGTGAGATTTCATAAAGGATTTCATCTTTAAAAAGTTTGATTTTGTACACCAAGTAACACTACTAGGTGATCCATTTCTCAAGGCCTACACTAGAACATACACTAGCATATGGTTATGGATGATGTATAAATTTCAAGTTTAATTTTTGAAAATATGATTATAGGAAAAATTAAATTATTCTAAATTCCATTGGAAATGATGAATTATATTGGCTCACCATTTATCTACATTTGTTAATGAAACAATCTTTTTAATTCATATAGTTTCTTGTTGACAAAAGTAGAGATATTTTTACTACCAACCATATCATTGGGTTTATAATCTATTATTTACTTACCTTTTTATAGTGCTAGATAACTTGTACCCAATTCTTGAGATTTTCAAGTAGAGAACTCATAGTGCGACACTCTTTATTGGATTGAATATTAAAGTTATTAATTATTCAGATCATAAAAAGTCCTCATATAGAAATCAATTGATTGGTTTTAGTAAATCACATAGATTGGTGATCCTCATATATTTAATACTCATTTTTGGTGTTATGGTGGTTTTACTTTCTTCTCTTTTTTTGGTAGATTCTCAATTATGAATTACATCATTTCTAATCAGCCCTTATTTTTTCATAGGTGTTAAATATTTATGTTTCAAACTCGCCTCCACATCATTTTGATCAATATGTATTATATTTTATGCTAGCACTCAACTCTCAACTTTTAGTTATTAAAATTTTTGAACCCCAAAAAATACCACCATCAAAGTATTGGATAGAATGATTAAGGATGAGGAGGGATGAGGAGGAATTGATTAGAGATGATGAGGGAGCCAATAGGGATGATAAGGGGTGGTGAGGGTCAATGAGGTAGTGATTATAGAGGATGAGGGAGTGATTATGGATAATGAGTGATGGTGAGGAGTAATTAGGGAGTGATTAGGGGTAATAAGGGATGAGTAACAAGTGATTAGAGATTATGAGGTATGATGAAGCTGTGATAAGGGATGATAAGGTGATGCAATATCATCAATACCCAATGTAAATAATGATCTAGTTTACATCTTTTAAGTCTTTAAAAGGTGGTCAAGGTCATTAAAAGTCTATAGGATTATTTCTAAGTTTCTAGTTTTGTGTCAATTTTGAATTAGAGTTGTATTGGACTTTCCCACCAAATCTTTCATTTGAATTTTTGAAATTTCATAGAGACTTCAATCTTGTTTAAAGAAGTTAAAAATTGAATTTGGTGTAGTTAGACTTTAGTGATGAGTTTAGGATGTTACAATAGATATAAATAAACTCATATTTGATAAATATGTTAGTATTTGAGTTAGTTGATGACACTCTCAATGTACAAAAGAAGTTAATATTCAGTTAGGATGGTTATTTCGTAATAAGAGTCTTGTCCATGTATTATTTTATATTTAGATTCAGAGTAAAGAGAGTTGAAGGGGGTAAGATTTGAAATTATAAATTTAAAGAACACCAAACAAGTTAATAAAGACATGTTTTGATTATTTGTGGATAAGAAAGCAAATAGACCTTGTATCTTCTTGAATATGTGCAAATATAGTTGATAGTGTGCATGATCAATGGTGAAACATGGTTAGTAACAAGTTATTTGTGATATTGGTGTGATTTTTAAGTTTAAAATACCTTTTATTTGATGGTGATTATAGAAATTTTCATTTGAGTTTTCAATATTTTGAATGTTCAAATTACAAATTATATCCCTATGCTTTTACAAATTATGCATTGAAATCTAATTGAAGGTCAGAGTCTTATGGAAGAGGATATTTTATTTGGTGTGATTTTGGAATGTATGAGTAATTAATAAATTGACATAATAATTCCTTAATATTATTTAAACATTTTATGTTGTTATTTTTCTAAGGACATTTTGTGTTGAATAACACAACCCTATTTTCTGTGAGTAAAAGTTTTGAGTATACATCTATATGATAAGGTATATGCTTGTACTAGAGTGAAAACTCAAATGTATATATTGGTGATTTTATTCTCAAATGATCATAGAGTCTTATAGTCTTTCAATTATATTTCAAATATTTGGATGATCAAAAAGAAAACTAACATAATCCTGCAGTCATCAAGAAACTTAACATAGTCAAAGTTGTATCTCATGGAAATTAGTAAATAGAGTGTTATAGATGGAAGGAATTTATTGTTTAATCTATGTAAAAATTGTTTAGAGGAGTTTTAACCTTCATTTTGGTTTTAAAACCCTTTTTATAAATAATTAGAATAAATAACCTCTTCTTAGATTACTATAGACCTGTGATTAAGTACACAATCTATTCAAATTTGGCCAAGTCAATCTACTATTGATTAAAATGGGAAATATAACACATAGAAAATGTACATAGGGTAAAATTATACCTAATAAAACTCATATTTATTTTAAATGAATTTATAATATTTAAATCTCATTTTGACCCTTTTTGGGTATGAAAATTAAGTCCAAACCCTATATTAGGGTTTATACTTTTAAAGTGATTTTTTAAGAGTTGTAACTATCAATAATTAATGAAATTTGGTGAAAAGTTTGAGTTTAACATGCACAAAGAGAAAATATATTTTTTAAGTTGTGTAAATATGGATAAGTATAGATGGGGGAGGAATGTGTGGTAGATAGGGTAAAAGGAAACCTAAAGACCTAATTTGAGAGTAGAAATAACAAAAAAAAAGTTACCAAATAGTTGAACCAAAACCTAGAACTTTGTGAAGAGATGTGATAAATTATAGTGTATCCATAAATGAGGTTGATTTGATTATTTTAGTCTTTACAATATCGTACCAAGTAAATTATCCCAAAAAAGGCTACAAGAAGAGTCTATGATAGAGTAAGAGGTAGTATATGATATGGGGATTGTGTTGAGAAGTTAAGTAGGGTTGAGAAGAAGTTACAGAGGAATAAAAGGAGTGTAAGGAAGTTTTTAATATCCCTATTAAATCTTAAGGAATCAGAGACAAGATTTGATCTAAGTTATTATAAATAATAAAGACTAGTGAGGGGGATAGTCTCAAAGTAAAAGAGATTGAATGCATTGAGAAAAGAGATTAAAATGAAGAGTTTAATGAGACCATACAGAGCATGGTGGAGTATAAATTAAATTAATAAAATGAATATGTGAATTTAAAATGTATGCATGGTTCAAAGCCAAATATCAAGTAAGAAAAGACAAAGTGAAAGCTCGATGGATATTGGCAAAAAACTTTGACAAGCAATCTATGCAATAGGGATTTATATCATGAGGGATGGAAAGGTGAAATGAGGGATTGATTAAGGAAAACTATGGAGTGATTATAAATGATTAGGAATGGTGAGGGTTAATAAGGGAGTGATGAGGGATGATGAGGGATGAGAGGGGAGTGATTAAGGATGATATAGTGATTAGGGATGGTGGGAGCCAATGACGGAGTGATTATAGATGATGAAGGATGGTGAGAGATAATGACGAAGTTATTAAAAAATATGAGGGATGGTGAGACTCAATGAGGGAGTGATGACAAAATATGAGGGATAAGGAGTGAATTATTAGGAATAGTGAGGGTCAATGAGGAAGTAATTAGGGATCATGAGGGAGTGATTAGAGATGTCTATGGATAGTGAGGATCAATAAGGGATCTATTAGGGATAATAAAGAATGATAAGAGAGTGATTAAGGGTGATGAGGCATGAGTAAGAAGTGGGCAAGGGTGAGTGAGATATGATGAACAAGTGGAATTAACACAAAGTGGTCATTTAATGTGTGTAGGTCATCAATGTGAACTATGATACCCAAATCACACCAATTTACATCAATTTCAAAGTGAGTGGTTTAAAAACTTCAATTTTGACAAACTTAAGACTCCTAGAAATGCTTAGAATCAATCTAGAAGGCATGAAAACCTTAAAAATGACTATATGTTTACCAAAAATGGACATCAATTACAAAAATTATGTCCTAAAATCCCTAGGTTTAATACATAGACCTAAAAATGGATAAGTACTAACTAGATTAGATTTTGAAAAAATATTTTCCACATCGTAAGGAATGTAGCTATGAGACCAACTCTATCAGATGCCAAGTGACCATAATTTCTTATATTTACTAAAATCAAATTAAAGTATAAGAAAGTAAATGTAACAATAAAAATGTAAACTTATATTGAACATTTAGAGTAGTAAGCATATGCTTCTGGCCAAATTTGTCTTCATGTGCAACTTCCACATGCTTCTACAGATGTTTTTGGTCTTATTAAAAAATAACACATGTGTGCTATATAACATGTATTCATTGTATAATATGTTAAATAACACATACACATTATATAATGCATATGCACTATTTGAATTTGCATTCAAAATTGAGCTTTTAGGCTTCGATTTCTGAGGCAAACACTTTTGACTATGCATCTATAGTTGAGACTAAGAGTTTTGACAAAAACAAAAAACCAATAGATTTTAACTTCAATCACCAAATACACTATGGCTTTCAACATCAAAATTCAAAAAATTATTATCATCATGATGAGCATGCTATCCTCTTTTCAAATATATTATTTTTATATTTTTGGGGCTATTTTAAAGGTTCAAACTAAATTTATTTCTAACTACACCTTTTTAGGCCACTACATGTCATACCTATACATACCTAGTCATGTTTATGTAATTTATTTTTCATTGATAAAACTGTAAAACAAATTATATGGTAACAAACTAGGCCTAATTCTAAACACATTCAAAAAAATCAATTTTCATTTTTTTGAGGTATTTAGGGGGGATGCACATCCAACTATTCATTTTTTGGCTAGTTTTCTAGATCTACTTAATTAAAAAATTAATAAAAAAAATTATTCATTAAAAAAATAAAAAAAATTCATAACACACTAGAATATCTTATATAAATATTCACCAAAGGGTTTTAAAAAATATTTAATGGTGCTAAAAAACTAGTGGGCTAACAACCATCTATCTAATATGTTTCTTTAAAAACTACGAGGTCCTCTTCAAATTTTAGATGTTTGACCTACTTATACTTAATCATTTTTTTAAAAAAAAATAGTTTTTTGGAATCTAGATTGGAAATGATATAGCGCATGTTTTTATACCATCTTCAAATTTTGAGTATAATCATAACAAATTATCTGCAGAAGTTAAAATTTCTAAAATTTCAAAAAAATCTTTTCTATGGATAGGCCCTTTTTCGTCCACCAATTTATACACTATTACATTATTTAAAACTAAAAAATTATATGAAATGCACATAAAGTTTAAATCTTTTGATTTTAAACATGCTCAAAATGAGTAAAATCACCTAAGATTTGGTGTTACATTATTCAAAACTAAAAAATTATAGGAAATATGCATAAATTTTGAATCTTTTGATTGTGAAAATGCTTAAAACAAGTAAAACAACCTAGGTTTCCTTGTTGCATTATTCAAAACTCAAAAATTATAAGAAACATACACAAAGTTTGAATATTTTGATTGTGGACATGATTGAAATGATTAAAACCACATAAGTTTTAGTGTTGCATTATTTAAAACTAAAAAAATATAGGAAACATGTATAAATTAAGAATCTCTTGATTGTAAACATTCTCAATATGAGTAAAACCACCTAAGTTTTTGTGTTTCATTATTCAAATCTCAAAACTTATAGGAAACATGAATAAATTTTGAATCTTTTGATTATAAACATGCTTAAAATGAGTAAAACCACCTATGTTTTGGTGTTGTATTATTAAAAACTCAAAACCTATAGAAAATGTGCATAAAGATTGAATTTTTTAGTATAAACATCATCAAAATGAGTAAAACCACCTATGTTTTGGTGTTACATATTTAAAACTAAAAAATTATAAGAAATACACATAAATTTTGAATCTTTTGATTTTAAACATGATTAAAATGAGCAAAACTACCTAAGTTTTAGTGTTACATTAGTCAAAACTCAAAAATTATATGAAACATGCATAAAGTTTGAATCTTTTGATTGTAAATATGCTCGAAATGAGTAAAATTTCCCAAGTTTTGGTGTTGTATTATTCAAATCTCAAAAATTATAAGAAACACCCATAAAGTTTAGATATTTTGATTTTAAACATGCTCAAAATGAGTAGAACCACCTAAATTTTGGTGTTGCATTATTCAAAACTTAAAAATATAGGAAATGTGCATAAAGTTTGAAACTTTTGATTGTAAACATGCTTGAAATGAGTAAAATCATCTATGTTTTGGTTTTTTATTATTCAAAACATAAATTATAGGGAATGCACATAAATTTTAAATCTTTTAATTGTAAACATGCTCAAAATATGTAAAACTATCAAACATTTGGTGTTGCATTATTCAAAACTCAAAAATTCTATGAAACGTGCATAAAGTTTGAATCTTGCGATTATGAACATGTTTGAAATGTGTAAAATTGCCTATGTTTTGGTGTTACATTACTCAAAACTCAAAAATTATATGAAATGCACATAAATTTTGAATCTTTTAATTGTGAACATGATTGAACTTAGTAAAGCATCCTAGGTTTTGGTGTTAGATAATTCAAAACTAAAAAATTTTAGGAAACATGCATAAAAGTTGAATCTTTTGATTGTAAACATGCTTGAAATGAGTAAAATAGCCTTCATTTTGGTGTTGCATTTTTCAAAACTCAAAATTATAATAATCATAGATAAAGTTTGATTCTTTTGATTTTAAACATTCTCAAAATGAGTAAAATTGCCTAAGATTTAGAGGTGCATTATTCAAAACTCAATAAATATAGGAAACATGTATAAAGTAGTGATGTTTTTATTGTAAACATGCTCAAAATGAGTAACACTACCTAATTTTTGGTCTTGCATTATTCAAAATTCAAAAATTATAGGAAATACAAATAAATTTTGAACATTTCGATTGTAAACATGATCAAAATGAGTATAACTACTTAAGTTTTGGTTTTACATTATTCAAAACTCAATAATTATAGGAAATGTGCATAAATTTTGAATCTTTTGATTGCAAACATGCTCAAAGTGAGGAAAAACACCTATGTTTCAATTTTGTATTATTTAAAAATTAAAACTTATTATGAACATGAATTAAGTTTCAATCTTTTAATTGTAATAATACTAAAAATGAGTAAATTCACCTATGTTTTAGTGTTGCATTATTCACAACTCGAAAATTTTAGGAAACATGTATAAATTTTGAATCTTTTGATTGTAAACATGCTTGAAATGAGAAAACTCACCAAAATTTTGGTGTTGTGTTAATCAAATCTCAAAAATTATAGGAAAACTGAATAAAGTTTGAATCTTTTGCTTATAAACATGCTTGAAATGAGTAAAACTACCTAAGTTTTGATGTTGTATTATATAAAATTCAAACATTATAGGAAACATGCATAAAGATTTAATGTTTTGATTATAAACATGATCAAAATGAGTAAAACCTCCTAAGTTTTGGTGTTGCATTGTTCAAATATCAACTATTAGAAGAAATGATCATAGATTTTGAATCATTTGATTGTAAACATGCTCAAAATGAGTAAAACTACCTATGTTTTCATGTCACATTATTCAAAACTCTAAAATCAAATGAAACATGCATAAAGTTTGAATTTCTTTTTGTATACATGCCCAAAATGAGTAAATCTACCTAAGTTTTGGTTTCGTATTAATCGAAACACAAATTAAAGGAAACATGCATAAAGTTTAAATATTTTAATTATAAACATGCTAAAAAGGAGTACAACCACCTATGTTTTGGTGTTACATTATTCAAATCTCAAAAATGATAAGAAACACATATAAAGTTTGAACCTTTTAATTTTAAACTTGCTCAAAAGGAGTAAAACTACCCATGTTTTGGTGTTGCATGAATCAAAACATAAAAATTATATGAAATACACATAAATTTTAAATCTTTTGATTGTAAACATGCTAAAAACAAGTAACATGGCCCAAGTTTTGGTGTTACATTATTCAAAACAAAAAAATTAAAGGAAACATGCATAAAGTTTGAATTTTTGATTATAAACATGCTCAAAATGAGTAAAATAGCCTATATTTTAGTGTTTCATTATTAAAAACTCAAAAATTATAGGAATCATATATAAAGTTTTAATCTTTTGATTGTAATCATTCTTAAAATGAGTAACACTACCTAAATTTTTGTGTTGCATTATATAAAACATAAAATTATAGGAAACAATCATAAAGTTTGAATCTTTTGATGTTAAACATGATCAAAATGAGTAAAACCACCTAAGTTTTGGTGTTGCATTATTCAAAACTAAAAAACTATAGGAAACATGCATAAGGTTTGACTATTTTGATTGTAAACAATCTCAAAATGATTATAACCACTTAAGTTTTGGTGTTACATTATTAAAAATTAAAAAAATATTCGAAATGCACAAAGTTTGAATATTTTGATTGTAAACATTCTAAAAATGAGTAAAACCAACTATGTTTTGGTGTTTTAGATTAAGGTAAAATCAGGTTTTGAAGGGACCCCGAAACCCAAGTAAAAAGAAAGAAAGATAAAGCCTCAACGACCACAGACAGAAGCTAAAAACAACTACAGAGAAGTAGTAAAAACAGGTTTTATATGGACCTGAAACCACCAGAGAGACCACTGGTCAAAACCTAGATTAACAAAGATCTGGCTGCACCATAGACAGAAGATTACAAAAAGGAACCAAAGAACAAAACCAGAAAACATAACCAACAAGAAGAACCAGACTATTCTTCCAATTCCAAAATCATTTTCACTGTTTCTTTACCTTTCACAACAGTAGTATCCTGAGTAGTAGTTGCCGCCAACTTGGCTCCCTCTTGTGTAGCCTTCTTTCTAGAGCTTTGTCTCATCCTTTTGCTAGGCCCCTCCAAGGATTTGGTCTCCTCGTTTACTCTTTTTCCAATATTGACAGCTGCAGCACAAATATTGGACTTTACTTCCTCCATTTTCGTTCTGTTCTCCTTAATGAGATCCTGAAGGTTATTCTCGTAATATTTGAGCTTGACAGGGATATCTCTTATCTATTTTTCCATGATGTTAATTTTGTTCCATGCAGCTTTCTGGTTATCTTCCATAATTTCCTCTTTCCTTTTGAGATCCTCAATCTCCTTACACATCCAAGAATCAAATTGGAGAGAAGCCTCTGCTTTGCAATTAACCCAACTCATAGGTGTGTGCATACCATCATTCTGTCCCTTCTCTCTCCATTCCTCAGTATTCTTATTGGGACTATTCCCACCTTCTTCAAAGTGATCCTCTCGGCCCCTTTGATACTGTTCTTTGGTTCCAATTTGAATTTCCATGTCCATTTCTTGATTTTCATCCTAAACTATATTTTCCTTTTCATTTCTTGAAACTGGGTCCTCAACCGGGCCATCCTGGATAATATCTTCCTCTGAAATATTTTGATTTTCCTCAGTTTCTTCCTTACTATTTTCAGATTCCTCCTCTTTGTTGACTCCTTCTTTCTCATTCTTCTCTTGACATTCTTCGTCCTCATTTGAATTTGTATTCTAGCTTTCAGTTCCTTCTTCTTCCACCAAATTTTCCTCCCTGGGTTTATCAATTCTCTCCCGCTCTGTATCTTCTTCTACATTCTGATTATTGGCGCTAGGGAACTTGATTTTGTCTTTCCCTTTTACGGTTTCACTCTTTCTACTCCCAGACTCCTAATTTTTCCCCTGGTTAGGGTTCTTAACCATAGCTTTATTCTTGCAGTAGCCTTTGATTAATAGAATTAGGCCTTCATGCAGGATAGGATGCGTTTCCTTCTTCCTGTGAGCAAATAAACTTTGGACCAAAGAATAGCGTAAGTAAAAGGGAAAAGACAGTCTTACCTTGTGCCTGAAATGATTAAGGAAGACAAAGTGGAATTAATGCACTCTCTTGCTCCTTCCGTCCAGAATGAAATACTCCCTTATACATCATAAGACATCCCTCCATATCCCCTTAATATGTTCCAATTCATAGAAATCTCCATTCTTGACCAGCTTCTACTCTTCCACATCTGTCTTGGGGAACTTACAAAAGGCCTCATTCGAAATGCTAGTCTGCTTGGAGAATTTAAATCCATCCGTAGGCAACCCTGTAACCTCTACTATAAAATCCTCTGTAAGGTTCACCAATGCAATGTGACCCTTTCATCAATCCAATTTTTGAAGAAGGCCATAGTGATATGTGGTTTTGACCCATGGAGCTTCTCCATATAATTCATGACTTTTCCTTTCTGCAGGATTCTCTAGACATCTTGTTTCTCTCTCCATTCATCACAGTTTTTGGGTTCCTGCTTCCTTGGTTCTCCCTTCCTTTCACGAGCCATACTCATTTCCTTGGAAGCCCAGTCACTATGAACTTTACAATGATCCCACCTACTGCCAGTTTGATTTGAGAGTCGGCTCTGTTTAGGCACGTTCGGGATCCTCGAGAGCCTTCCACTTTCAAGAACCTTCCTCTTTAATGATTGAAGACCTTTCCCCGTGAAACCACTTCTCCAACTCATTATGTTACTGTAACAATCTAATCGTTCCCTCCTTTGCTTGAGTTGTATCATGAATAATGAGTGCCCTCAGTTCCACCTTCTTTTCTAATGTTTCCTGCCACCTCATTTTTTGACCTGTCTGGACTGTGCAGTTTGCTAACCAATCTGCAACTCCATTGGCTTCACGATAGGTGTGGGTTATAGTCACTTTATCAAATTTTTTTATTAAGGTTTTCATCTCCATTACCATAGCCTCTATAGTCCAAGACACAGTATTTTTATTGTTAAGAATATTTATGATGTTTATTAAGTCCCCTTCAAGCCATAATTTGGGATATCTCGAATCCACAGCTATTTTGATGGTCTGAAGGGCGGCAGTAGCTTCGGCAATGTGACAACTTGATTTACCAATGGGGATTGCAATAGCATCAATAACCTTTCCCGTATGGTTTCTCAAGCCACCACCACAACTTGCATTCCCTGGATTCCCTTTAGCAGCTCCATCAAAGTTTCCTTTAATCCACCCTTGAGGGGGAGCATTCCATGTAACTCCTAATCTGGGATTATCATGTTTACCTTTAGAATTTTCCATACTTAAGGGATTATCCACTTGGAAGGTTGAGCTTGGATTCTTTTGTGATAAAAAATTCTCCTTAATAGCTCTAATGATGTTCTGTCCTACCACCCATCCAGGGAGCTCTTTATTTCTAAAGATTCAGTTATTTCTTTCCTTCCATATTCCCCACCATATATGGGGAAGAGTAAGTTTCCATAAAAAAATTGCTTCAGAATTCTTGGAGGGGTAGTACCAGCTTTTGAGAGATAATTCCACATTTTTATGATGGATCCATCCAATGCCCCACATATTGAAAATTTCTTTCCAGACTAGCTATGTATAAGAACAGTTTACAAACAAATGATCTCTATCTTCAAAACCCTTCTTACAAAGGATACACCTATTCACAATATATATTCCTCTTTTCTGTAAATTATCTAAAGTTAAAATTTTGTTTTGGAGAAGGGTCCAAAAAAAGATTTTGATTTTAGGGATGAGCCCCTTGATCCAGGCCTTCATCCACAGCGGTTTGTTGCCATTTCCCTTTGAAGTGAAAATGGAAGAAACTTTAAACTATCTGCTTGACTCATTGTGCCAAACAATCTTATCTTCAAGATTAGGGTATAGAGATATAGCATTTAGGGATATTTGAATATCCTTGAAATCTTGATCATAGTCAGTGAGGTTCACCCAGGAGTTGTTCTGCCAGTATTGGTTAACCATTATTCCCACTCTTTGCTTGCAATGGTTTATAACATCTTTATCTTGGATTTCATCTTGTAAAGGTTTTCCTTTTAACCAAATATCTTCCCAAAATTTCACCTTATTACCATTGCCAATTTTCCAGGAACTTCCTTCTTCTAAAACATGTTTAGTCCCCTAGACTACCCCCCATATGGCTGAAGGATGGGAGATGTCTGGATTAGAAAAGAATTCAGGGAGAGACTTTGCCTTAAATAAGTATTTTTGCTTCCATATTTTGCTCCATTCTTTATTTTCCTGATAAACCCTCCAACCCTGCTTAGCTAAGAGAGCTATGTTCATACTTCTAATTTTCCTTATTCCTAGTCCACCTTCCCTGACAAGTTTACATATGTTATCCCATGCTATTAAAGGCATTCTTCTTTTCTCCTCAGTACCTGACCAAAGAAAGTTTCTCTGAATTTTTTCAATAGCTTCAACAAATTTAGTAGGGACTTTGAAAAGACTCAAAGCATACATGCGTATGCTTTGTAGACTTGCTTTAAGGAGGGTGAGCTTTCCAGCTTGGCTTAGAAAACTACCTTTCCATCACGCTAATTTCTTACTAAATTTGTTAATTAGACCTTCCTAGAAAGCTTCAGGAACTTTCATCCCAAAAGGGAGACCAAGGTAAGAGGAAGGAAAAGATCCTATGGAGCATTCAAGGATTTTTGCTATTTTGTTATGTCTGTGACTTGGGGTATTTGTAAAGAATACTGCACTTTTGTTCCAGTTTATCAGTTATCCAGAGGTAGAAGAATATAAATTTATTGCTTCCTTTAAAATTCTAGCTTCTGTGACTTTAGATTGCCTCATGAAGATGGTGTCGTCAACAAATTGACCATGGGAACATATTAAAGGATGCGGATTTTTGCTATTTTGTTATGTCTATGACTTGGGGTATTTGTAAAGAATACTGCACTTTTGCTCCAGTTTATCAGTTGTCCAGAGGTAGAAGAATATAAATTTATTGCTTCCTTTAAAATTCTAGCTTCTGTGACTTTAGATTGCCTCATGAAGATGGTGTCGTCAACAAATTGACCATGGGAACATATTAAAGGATGCGAAGAGGGTTTCAGGCCCTTGAATAAACCTTTACAAACTAAGTCCCCTAAGTATCGCCCCATACTGTTAGCCATAATTATAAACAGAATAGGGGAAATAGGATCCCCCTATCTTAATCCGCTTGACGGATTGAAAAAATGAGATGAACTCCCATTTACCAACACAGCAATAAAAGTAGTAGATATCAACTGCTTGATCATATTAACCACTCTTTGTTCAAAGCCAAAGGCAATAAGGCTATTAGAAAGGAATAACCAATCCACCCTATCATATGCTTTAGCAATATCCACTTTCATTATGAACCCCTCTTTGTTAAACTATGTTTTGGTGTTACATTAATTAAAAATCAATAATTATTGGAATCAAGCATAAGGTTTAAACCTTTTAATTGTAAACATGTTTGAAATATGTAAAACTACCTAAGTTTTGGCGTTGCATTATTCAAAACTCAAAAATTATAGGAATCACACATGAAGTTTGAACATTTTATTTGTAAACAAGATTGAAACAAGTAAAACCATCTAATTTTTCGTGTTGGATTATTTAAAACTCTTAAATTATAGGAAACATGCATAAAAATTAAATCTTTTGATTGTAAACATACTCAAAATGAGTAAAACTGCCTATGTTTTGGTGTTACATTATTCAAAACTCAAAAAGTATAGGAAATGTGCTTAAAGTTTGAATAGTTTCATTGTATACATGCTCAAAATGAGTACAACTACCTAATTTTTGGTGTTGCATTATTCAAAAAAAAAAAAAAAAAATGTAGGAAATATGCATAAAGTTTGAATCTTTTTATTGTAAACATGTTAAAAATGAGTAAAACCACCTATGTTTTATGTTGCATTATTCAAAACCTAAAAATTATAGGAAACATGCATAAATTTTGAATATTTTGATTGTAAACATGGTTGAGACTTTTAAAAAAAAAAAAATTAAGTTTTGGTGTTACATTATTCAAAACTCAAATATTATTGGAAATGTGCATAAATTTTAAATATTTTGATTGTAAGCATGCTTGAAATGATTAAAACTACCTAAGTTTTGGTGTTGCATTATTCAAAACTCAAAAATTATAGGAAATGTGCATAAAGTCTAAATCTTTTGATTGTAAACAATTTTTGAAATGAGTAAAACTACCTAGCTTTTGGTGTTGTATTATTTGAAACTCAAAAATTATAGGAGATGTGCATAAAGTTTGAATCTTTTTATTGGTAATACCTTCAAAATGAGTAAAACTACCTAAGTTTTAGTATTACATTATTCAAAACTCAAAAATTATAGGAAAGGTGCATAAAGTGTGAATCTTTGGATTATAAAAATGCTCAAAATGAATAAAACTAAATAAGTTTTGGTGTTGCATTATTGAAAACTAAAAAATTATAGAAAATAAGCTTAATGTTTGAATTTATTGATTGTAAACATGCGCAAAATGAGGAAAACTTCCTATGTTTTGGTGTTGCATTATTCAAAAGAAAGAAATTATTGGAAACACGCATTAAGTTTGAATATTTTGATTGTGACCCTATTTGAAATAAGTAAACCACCTATTTTTTACTTTGCATTATTCAAAATTTAAAAATTATAGGAAACATACATAAAATTTTAGTACTTGATTGTAAAGATGCTCAATATGAGTAAAACCACCTAAGTTTTGGTGTTGTCTTATTAAAACCTCAAAAAATGTATGAAATGCACATAAAGTTTGAATCTTTTGATTGTAAACATGCTCTAAATGAGTAAATCCAACTAAGTTTTGGTGTTGTATTACTGAAAACTAAAAAATTATATGAAACACACACAAAGTATTTTAATTGTAAACATACTTGAAATGATTAAAACCACCTATGTTTTGGTGTTGCATTATTTAAATCTCTAAAATTATAAGAAAAATGCATAAATTTTGAATTTTTTGACTATAAGCATTCTTAAAATGAGTAAAACCACTTAAATTTTGGTGTTGCATTATTCAAAACTCAAAAATTAACCAAAATGCACATAAAGTTTGAATCTTTTAATTGTAAACATTCTTAAAATGAGTAAAATAACCTAAGTTTTATGTTACATTATTCAAATTTGAAAAATAATATTAAACATACATAAAGTTTGAATCATTTGATTTTAAATAGGCTAAAAACTAGTAAAACTACATATGTTTTGGTGTTACAATCTTCAAAACTCAAAAACTATAAGAAATGTGTGTAAAGATTAAATCTTTTGATTGTAAACATGCTCAAAATTAGTAAAACTACTTAAGTTTTAGTGTGACATTATTCAAAACTCAAAAATTATAGGAAGCACACATAAAATTTTGAATCTTTCGATGTTAAACATGCTCAAAATGAGTAAAACTACAATAATTTCGATGCTATATTATTCAAAGATCAAAAATTGTAGGAAATGTGCATAAAATTTGAATCTTTTGATTGTAAACATGCTCGAAACAAGTAAAACTACCTAAGTTTTGGTGTTGCATATTCAAAGCTAAAAAGAATATAGGAAACATGTATAAAGTTTGAATCTTTTGATTGGAAACATTCTCAAAATGAGTAAAACTGCCTAAGTTTTGGTGTTGCATTTTTCAAAACTCAAAAATTTTGGGAAAAATATATAATGTTTAAATCTTTTGATTGTAAACATGTTCAAAATGAGTAAAACCACCTAAGTTTTTTTGTTGAATTATTCAATACTCAAAAATGATAGGAAACACACATTAAGTTTGAATCTTTTCATTGTAAACACAATTGAAATGAGTAAATACCCCTAAGTTTTAGTGTTTTATTATTCAAAAATCAAAATTTATAGGAAACATGCATAAAGGTTGAATCATATTATTATAAACATGTTTGAAATGCGTAAAACTACCAATGTTTTGGTATTTCATTATTTAAAAATAAATAATTATTGAAAACACACATAAAGTTTGAATCTTTTGATCATAAACATGCTCACAACAAGTAAAATTGCCTAAGTTTTTGTGTTGCATTATTCAAAACTCAAAAATTATTAGAAATATGCATAGAGTTTGAATCTTTTGATTATAAACATGCTCGAAATGAGTAACACCACCTATGTTTTGGTGTTACAATATTGAAACTCAAAAATTATAGGAAACACGTATAAAGTTTGATTTTTTTGATTGTAAACATGCTCAAAAAGAGTAAAACTACCTAAGTTTTGGTGTTGCATTACTCAAAACCCAAAAATTATAGGAATTGCGAATAAAGTTTTATTCTTTTGATTGCAAACATAATTGAAATGAGTAGATTTTTTTGAGTTTTGGTGTTTCATTATTCAAAATATCACATATTATATGAAATACACATAAACTTTGAATATTTTGACTGTAAACATGCTATAGACAAGTAAAACTACCTAGGATTCGGTGTTGCATTATTCAAAACTCAAAAATTATATCAAACGTGCATAAATTTTGAATCTTTTCATTGTAAACATGCTCAAAATGAGACAAACTAACTATGTATTGGTGTTACATTATTTAAGACTTGACATTTATAGGGAATTTGCAATTTTTTTGAAACTTCTGATTGTAAACATGCTAAAAATAAGTAAAACTGCCTAAGTTTTGGTGTTACATTATTCAAAACACAAAAATGATAGGAAATGCACATAAAACTTGAATCTTTTGATTGTAAACATGTTCAAAATGAGTAAAACTACCTCAATTTTGGTGTTGCATTATTCAAAACTCTAAAATTATAGGAAACATGAATAAAATTTGAATCTTTTGATTGTAAACATGTTTGAAATGAGTAAAATCATCTATGTTTTGATGTTGCATTATTCAAAAATAAGAAAAATAGGAAGTGCACATAATGTTTGAATCTTTTAATTAACATGTTCAAAATGAGTAAAACCACCTAAGTTATGATGTTGCATTATTCAAAACATAAAAACTATAGTAAACACATAAAATTTGAATCTTTCGATTGTAAACATGCTCAAAATGAGTAAAACTACCTAAGTTCCAATTGTTTACTATTGAAAACTCAAAAATTATAGGGAAGACAAATAAAGTTTGAATCTTTTTATTATAAACATGCTCAAAAAGATTAAAACCATCTAAGTTTTGGTGTTGCATTATTCAAACTTAAAATCTTTATATAATGCACATAAACATTGAATCTTTTAATTGTAAACATGCTCGAAATAAGTAAAACCATCTATGATTTTGTGTTGCATTATTCAAAACTCAAAAATTATAGGTAATGCTCATAAATTTTGAATCTTTTGACTATAAACATGCTTGAAATGAATAAAACCACCTAAGTTTTGATGTTGTAGTATGCAAAACTCAAAAATTATAGGAAATGCACATAAAGTTTGATTATTTTGATTTGAAACATGCTCAAAATGAGTAAAATTGCCTAAGTTTTGGAGTTGCATTATTCAAATCTCAAAAATTATAGGAAACGTGTATAAAGTTTGAATCTTTTGATGGTAAGGCAAAATGATCAAAAGGAGTATAACCACTTATGTTATGGTGTTATACTATTCAAAACTATAAAATTATAGGAAATGTGCATAAAATATAAGTCTTTTAATTATAAACATGCCTAAAATAAGTAAACTTGCCTATGTTTTATTGTTGCATTATTCAAAACACAAAAATTATAGGAAACATTCATACATTTTGAATGTTTTGATTGTAAACATGTTCCAAATGAGTAAAACTATGTCCCTTTTATGTTGCATTTTTCAAAACTTAAAAATTATAGGAAAGACTCATAAATTTTAAACCTTTTTATTTTAAACATACCTTAAATGAGAAAAACTATTAAGGTTTTCTTGTTGCATTATTTAAAACACAAAAATTATAGGAAAAGCCAAAAAAATTTTAATCTTTTGATTATAAACAAGCTCAAAATGGTTAAAACTACCAAAGTTTTGGTGTTGCATTATTCAAAACTCAAAAATTATAGGAAGCATGCATAAAATTTGAATCTTTTGATTGTAAACATGCTCAAAAGGAGGAAAACTACCTATGTTTTGGTGTTGCATTATTCAAAAGTAAAAAATTATACTAAGTTCACATAAATGTTGAATCTTTTTATTGTAAACATGTTTAAAACTAGTAAAACTACCTACATTTTGGTGTTGCATTTTTTAAAACACAAAAACCATAGTATAAGTGCATAATGTTTAAATATTTTGATTTTAAGCATGCTCAAAAATAGTAGAACCACCTAAGTTTTGGTGTTGCTTTATTCAAAACTCAAAAATTATACGAAACACACATAAATTTTGAATATTTTGATTGTAAACATGCTCAAAATGAGTAAAATCACCTAAATTTTAGTGTTGCATTACTCAAAACTCAAAAGTTATAGGAAACACACATAAATGTTGAATCTTTTGATTGTAAACATGCTTGAAAGTAGTAAAACCACTAAAGTTTTGGTGTTGCATTATTCAAAACTCAAAAATTATAGGAAGCATGCATAAAGTTGAAAATTATAATTGTAAAGATGCTCAAAATGAGTAAAACTACCTAATATTTGGTGTTGCATTATTCAAAATAAAAAAAATAATGGAAAGATGCATAAATTTTGAGTCTTCTGATTGAAAACATGCTCAAAATGAGTAAAACCACCCAAGTTTTGTTGTTACATTATTCAAAACTCAAAAATTATAGGAAATGAGAATAAAGTTTGAATCTTTTGATTGTAAACATGCTCAAAATGAGTATAACCACTTAAGTTTGAGTGTTGCATTATTAAAAACTCAAAAATTATAGGAAACATGACTAAATTTTGAATCTTTTGATTGTAAACATGCTCAAAATGAGTAAAAGTAACTATGTTTTGGTGTTGCATTATTCAAAACCCAAAAATTATTGGAAACACAAATAAAATTTAAATATTTTGAGTGTAAATATGCTCAAAATGAGTAAAACCACCAAATTTTTATTGTTACATTATTCAAAACTCAAAAATTATAGGAAACATGCATAAAGTTGGAATCTTTTGATTCTAAACATGCTGAAAATGATTAAAACCACCAAAGTTTTGGTGTTACATTATTCAAATCTCAAAAAATTTTAGTAATATCAATAAATTTTGAAAATTTTTATTATAAACATGCTTGAGATGAGTTAACCTACCTAAGTTTTTATGTTGTCCTATTCAAAACCCAAAAACAAAAGCAAACATGCATAAAGTTTTAATTTTTTAATTGTAAACATGTTTAAAATGAGTAAAACAACCTAAGTTTTGGTGTTACATTATTCAAAACAAAAAAATAATAAGAAACATGCATAAAATTTGAATCTTTTGATAATAAACATGCTCAAAATGACAACTACATAAGTTTTGGTGTGGAATTATTCAAAACTCAAAAATTAAAGAAAATACACATAAAGTTTGAAATTTTTTATTGTAAACTTGCTCAAAATGAGTATAATTGACAAAGTTTTTGTGTTACATTATTCAAAACTCAAAATTTAAAGGGAATGCACAATTTTTTTTAATATTTTGGTTGTAAACATGCTCAAAATGAGTAAAACGACCTAAGTTTTGTTGTTACATTATTCAAAACTAAAAAATTATAGGAAACATGCATAAAGTTTGAATCTTTTGATTTTAAACATGTTCAAAATGAGTAAAATAGCCGACATTTTGGTGTTTCATTATTCAAAACAAAAAAAAATATATGAAATGTGCATAAAATTTAAATGTTTTGATTGTAAACATGATTGAAAGGAGTAAAACTACCTAAGTTTTCATGTTGCATTATTCAAAATTCAAAAATCAAAGAAATGTACATAAAGTTTGAATATTTTGATTATAAACAATTTTTGAAACAAGTAAAACTACATAGATTTTGGTGTTACATTATTTGAAACTCAAAAATAATAGGAAATGTGCATAATGTTTGAATCTTTTCTTTGTAAACATGCTCAAAATGAGTAAAACTGCATAAGTTCTTTTGTTACATTATTCAAAACTAAAAAATTATAAAAAAATACACATAAAATTTGAATTTTTTGATTGTAAACATCCTCAAAATGATTAAAACCACTTATGTTTTGGTGTTGCATTATTCAAAAATAAAAAATTATTGGAATCATGCATAAAGTTTGAATTTTTTTATTGTAAACATGCTCTAAACAAGTAAAAGCTCTTGTGTTTTGATGTTGCATTATTCAAAACTCAAAAATTATAAGAAACACACATAAATTTTGAATCCTTTGATGGTAAAAATTATTGAAATGAGTAAAACAACCTATGTTTTATCAAAACTCAAAAAATATAAGAAACATGCATAAAGTTTGAATATTTTGATTGTAAACATGCTTGAAACTAGTAAAACTATCTATGTTTTGGTCTTGCATTATTCAAAACTCAAATATTATAGGGAATACACATAAAGATGAAATATTTTGATTATAAACATGCTCAAAATGAGTAAAAGTGCTTAAGTTTTGGTGTTGAATCTTTTGATTGTAAATAATTCTTGAAAATAGTAAAACTACCTAGCTATTGGTGTTGCATTATTTAGAACTCAAAAATTATAGGAAATATGCATAAATTTTGAATTTTTTTATTAGAAACATCCTCAAAATGAGTAAAGTTGCCTAAGGTTTGGTGTTACATCATTCAAAACTCAAAATTATAGAAAATCCACATAAAGTTTGAATCTATTGATAGTAAACATGCTCAAAATGAGTAAAACCACCAAAGTTTTAGTGTCACATTATTCAAAACAAAAAAATATAGGAAACACACATAAAGTTTAAATTTATTGAATGTAAACATGCTTAAAATGAGAAAAACTACCTATTTTTTGGTGCTGCATTATTCAAAACTCAAAAATTATAGAAAACACACATAATGTTTGAATCTTTTAAATGTAAACATGCTCAAAACATGTAAAACCACCTAGGTTTTGGTGTTGCATTATTCAAAACATGAAAATTATAGGAAACATGCATAAAATTTTAATATTTTGATTGTAAACATGCTCGAAACAACTAAAACCACCTATGTTTTGGTGTTGTATTATTCAAAACTCAAAAATTATAGGAAATGTGCATGAAGTTTGAATATTTTGATTATAAATATTCTCTAAATGAGTAAAACCACCTAATATTTAGTTTTGTATTATTCAAAACTCAAAAATTATATGAAGCATGCATAAAATTTGAATCTTTTGATTATAAAGATGCTCAAAACAAGTAAAACTACAAAGTTTTGGTGTTGTATTATTCAAAACTCAAAAATTGTAGGAAATGTGCATAAAATTGAAATCTTTTGATTGTAAACATTTTCAAAATGAGTAAAACCACCTATGTTTTGGTGTTGTACCATTAAAATATCCAAAACTATAGGAAAAGTGAATAAAGTTTTTATCTTTTAACTACAAACATGATCAAAATGAGTAAAACCCCCTAAGTTTTGGTGCTACATTATTCAAAACTAAACAAATATAGGAAACACTCTTAAAGTTTGAATCTTTTGATTGTAAACATGCTCAAAATGAGTAAAACTACCAATGTTTTAGTGTTCCATTATTCAAAACACAAAAATTATAGGAAAACTAAATAAAGTTTGAATCTTTTGATTGTAAACATGTTTAAAAGGAGTAAAACCACTTCAGTTTTGGTGTTGCATTATTCAAAACAAAATAATTATAGGAAATGTGCATAAAGTTTGAATATTTAATTGTCAACATGCTCAAAGTGAGTAAAACTACCAAAGTTTTTTCGTTGCATTATTCAAAACATAAAAATTATATGAAACATGAATAAAATATGAATCTTTTGATTGTAAACATGCTCAAAATGAGTAAAACCACCTAAGTTTTGGTGTTGCATTACTAAAAACTCAAAAATTATAGGGAACATGCATAAAGTTTGAATCTTTTGATTGTAAACATTCTTGAAATTAGTAAAATCGTCTATGTTTTGGTTTTGTATTATTCAAAACTTAAATTATAGGGAATGCACATAAAGTTTGAATCTTTTAATTGTAAACATGCTCGAAATGAGTAAAATTGTCTAAGTTTTAGTATTGCATTATTTAAAACTCAAAAATTCTAGGAAACATGCATAAAGTGTGAATCTTATGATTATGAACATGTTTGAAACGAGTAAAACCACCTATGTTCTGGTTTTACAGTATTTGAAACTCAAAAATTATAGGAAATGCACGTAAAGTTTGAATATTTTGAAATGTAAACATGCTCAAAATGAGTAAAATCATCTATGTTTTGGTGTTGCGTTATTAAAATATAAAAAATTATAGGAAATGCTCATAAAGTTTGAATCTTTTGATTGTAAGTAAACATATTCAAAAGGAGTAAAATTGCTTAAGTTTTAGTGTTGTATTACTTAAAACTAAAAAATTATAGAAAATGCACAAAAGTATGAATCCTTTTATTGTAATCATGCTCAAATGAGTAAAATTACCTATGTTTTATTTCTACATTATTCAAAACTCAATAATTATAGGAAACACACATAAAGTTTGAATCTTTAGTTATAAACATGCTCCAAATGAGTAAAATTGCTTAAGTTTTGTGTTGCATTATTCAAAACTCAAAAATTATTAGAAACACTCATAAAGATTTAATATTTTGATTGTAAGCATGCTATAAATGAGTAAAACTACTTATGTTTTGGAGTTGCATTATTCAAAACTAAAAATTTATATGCAGTGTGAATAAAATTTGAATCTTTTGATTGTAAATATGGTCAAAATGAGTAAAACAACCTAAGTTTTGGTGTTGCATTATTCAAAACTAAAAAATTATAATAAATACACATAAAGTTTGAATATTTTGATTGTAAACATCCTCAAAATGAGTAAAACAACCTACGTCTTCATGTTGCATTATTAAAACTCAAAAATTATAGGAAATTCACATAAAGTTTGAATATTAGGATTGTAAACGTGCTTGAAATGAGTAAAACTACCTAATTTTTTGTGTTACATTATTCAAAACTCAAAAAATTATAAGAGACATGCATAAAGTTTTAATTTCATAATTGTAAACATGATTGAAATGAGTAAAACCACCTATGTTTTGGTGTTGCATTATACAAAATTGAAGAATTATAGGAAATGTGCACAAAGTTTAAATGTTTTGACTGTAAACATGATTGAAATGAGTAAAACAGTCTATGTTTTATTTTTGCATTATTCAAAACTCAAAAATTATATGAAATGCGCATAAAGTTGAAATCATTTGATTGTAAGCATGCACAAAAGGAGTAAAACTACCTATGTTTTGGTGTTACATTATTCAAAACTCAAATTATAGGAAATGCACGTAAATGTTGAAACTTTTTATTGTAAACATGCTCAAAATAGGTAAAACTACCTAAGTTTTTTTATTGCATTATTCAAAACTCAAAAAACATAAGAAATATACATAAATTTTAAATCTTTATATTTTACACATGTTAAAAAATAGTAGAACTAACTATCTTTTCATGTTGCATTATTCAAAACTTAAAATTTATAGGAAAGGCACATAATGTTTGAATCTTTTAATTGTAAACATGCACAAATTGAGTAAAACTACCTAGTTTTTGGTGTTGTATTATTTAAATTCAAAAATTATAAGAAAAGTGTATAAAGTTTGAATCTTTTGATTACCAACATGCTAAAAAAGAGAAAACCTACCTAAATTTTGGTGTTGCATTATTGAAAACTCAATAATTATATAAAACATGCATAAATTTTGAATCTTTTGATTGTAAACATGTTCGACATTATTAAAATCAAGTTTTGGTATTGCATTATTAAAAACTCAAAAATTATAGGAAACACACATAAATATTAATTCTTTTGATTGTCAAAATGGTCAAAATGAGTAAAACCACCTAAGTTTTCATGTTTCTTTATTCAAAATTTAAAAATTATAGGAAATACACATAAAGTTTTAAACTTGTGATTTTAAACATCAAAAGGAGTAAAACCATCCAGGTTTTGGTGTTGTATATTCAATACTAAAAAATTATAGGAAACTCTCAAAAAAATTGAATCTTTTGATTGAAAAAAAGTTCAAAATGTGTAAAATTAACTAAGTTTTGGTGTTGCATTATTTAAATCTCAAAAATTATAGAAAACTTGTATACAGATTGAATCTTTTAATTAAAAACATGATTGAATTCCCTATGTTTTAGCATTGCATTATTCAAAACTCAAAAATTATAAGAAATATGCATAAAATTTGAATCTTTTAATCCTAAACATGTTTGAAATGAGTAAAACCACCTAAGTTTTGGTGTTGCATTATTCAAAACATAGAAATTCTAAGAAATGCACATAAATTTTGAATCGTTTAATTCTAAACATGCTTGAAAAAAGTAAAATTGCTTATGTTTTTGTGTTGTATTATTCAATACTCAAAAATTATAGGAAACATGCATAAAGTTTGAATCTTTTTATTATAAACATGTTTGAAACAAGTAAAAGATCCCAAGTTTTGGTTTTGCATTATTTAAAACTCAAAAATTATAGGAAAAATGCATAACTTTGAATCTTTTTATTGTAAACATACTTGAAATGAGTAAAACAACTTAAATTTTAGAGTTGCATTATTCAAAACTCAAAAATTATAGAAAATGCACATAAAGTTTAAATATTTTGATTGTAAACATGCTTGAAATGAGTAAAACCACCTATTTTTGGTGTTGCATTGTTCAAAACTCAATAATTATATAAAACATGCATAACTTTTGAATGTTTTGATTGTAAACATACTCAAAATGAGTAAAACTATTTAAGTTTTGGTGATGCATAATCAAATCTCAAAAATTATAGGAAACATTCAAAAAAATTGAATCTTTTGATTGAAAACATGGTTGAAATGAGTAAAATCACCTATGTTTTGGTGTTGTATTATTCAAAACTCAAAAATTATAGGGATCACACATAAATATTGAATCTTTTGATTCTAAACATGCTTGAAATGAGTAGAACTACCAAAGTTTTGGTGTTGCATTATTCAAAACACAAAAATTATAGGAAATGCACATAAAATTTGAATCTTTATATTGTAAATATGCTTGAAATGAGTAAAACCATGTAAATTTTAGCGTTTCATTATTCAAAACTAAAAAATTATATGAAACACACAAAAATTTTGAGTCATTTGATTGCAAACATGTTCAAAATGTGTAAAACTACCTAAGTTTTGGTGTTGCATTATTCAAAATTCAAAAATTATATGAAAGATGCATAAAATTTGAATCTTTGACTATAAACATTCTAAGAATGAGTAAAGCTACCTATGTTTTGGTGTTTCATTATTCAAAACTCAAAAATTATAGGAAACATGCATAAAGTTTGAATCTTTTGATTCTAAACATGCTTGAAACAATTAAAACCACCTAATTTTTGGTGTTGCATTATTCAAAACTCAAAAGATATAGGAAATTCACATTAAGCTTGAATATTTTGATTGAAAAAATTCTCAAAATGATTAAAACCATCCAAGTTCAGTGTTGCATTATTCTAAACTCAAAAATTATAGGTAGTGCACATAAAATTTGAATCTTTTCATTATAAACATACTCGAAATGAGTAAAATTGCCTAGTTTTTAGTGTTGCATTATTAAAAACTCAAATTATAAGAAATGTACATAAATTTTGAATCTCTTGATTGTAAACATGCTCGAAATGAGTAAAACTACTTATGTTTTGGTTTTACATTATTCAAAACTCTAAAATTATAGAAAATGCACATAAAATTTGAATCTTTTGATTGTAAACATGCTCAAAATGAGTAAAACCTTATAAGATTTAGTGTTAGATTATTTAAAACTCAAAAATTATATGAAATGCACATAAATTTTGAATCTTTTTGATTGTAAACATGCTCAAAATGAGTAAAACCACCTAAGATTTAGTGTTTCATTATTCAATCCTCAAAAATTATAAGATATGCGCATAAAGTTTGAATCTTTTTATTGTAAACATGCTCAAAATGAGTAAAACCATCTTGGTTTCGGTGTTACATTATTCAAAACTAAAAAATTATAGGAAACATGAGTAAAGTATGAATTTTTTTAATTTTAAACATGCTCTAAATGAGTAAAACTACTTATGTTTTGGTGTTGTATTATTTAAAACTAAAAAAAATTAGGAAACACAGATAAAGTTTGAAAATTTTGATTGTAAACATACTCTAAATGAGTAAAATTGCCTATGTTTTGGTGTTTCATTATTCAAAAAACAAATAAATAATAGGAAACACACATATTGTTTCAATCTTTTGATTGTAAACATTCTTAAAATGAGTAAAACTAAGTCTTGGTGTTACATTATTCAACACTCAAAAATTATAAGAAATGAACATAAAGTTTGAATCTTTTAATGGTAAAATGCTCTAAATGAGTAAAACCACCTATGTTTTTGTGTTAGATTGCTTAAAACACAAAAATTATAGGAAACATGCATAAAATTTGAATCTTTCGATTGTGAACATGCTCGAAATGAGTAAAACCACCTAGGTTTTGGTGGTACATTATTCAAAACTCAAAATTTATAGGGAACATGCATAAAGTTTGAATTTTTTGATTGAAAACATGCTCTAAACAAGGAAAACCATCAAAGTTTTTATTTTTCATTATTCAAAAAATGCATATCAAGTTTGAATCTTTTAATTGTAAACATGCTCAAAATGAAAAAAACTATCTATGTTTTGGTGTTGCATTATTCAGAAGTCAAAAATTATAGAAAACACACACAAAGTTTGAATTTTTTTATTTCAAACATGCTCAAAATGAGTAAAACCACTTAAGTTTTGGTGTTTCATTATTCAAAATTAAAAAATTATATGAAATGCATATAAAGTTTGAATCTTTTGGTTGTAAGCATGCTCTAAATGAGTAAAATCACCTAAGTTTTGGTGTTGGATTACTCAAAACTCAAAAATGATAAGAAATGTTCATAAAGTTTGAATCTTTTGATTGTAAGTAAACATGGTTGAAATGAGTAAAATCACATAATTTTTGGTACTGTATTATTCAAAACTAAAAAATTATAAAAAATATGCATAAAGTTTGAATCCTTTGATTGTAAACATCCTCAAAATTTGTAAAATTAAAGCAAACATGCATAAAGTTTGAATATTTTAATTGTAAACATGTTCAAAATGAGGAAAACTGCCTATGTTTTGGTGTTGCATTATTCAAAACTAAAAAATTATAAAAAATGCACATAAAGATTGAATCTTTTGATTGTAAACATGCTAGAAATAAGTAAAACCACATATGTTTGGGTGTTGTATTAATTAAAATAAAAAAATAAATGAAACATGCATAAAGTTTGAATCTTTTGATGGTCAATAAATATGCTCAAAATGAGTAAAACTGCTTACATTTTGTTGTTGCATTATTTAAAACATAAAAATTATAAGAGACGTCCTTAAATTTTGAATCCTTTGATTGTAAACATCTTCAAAATGATTAAAACTACCTATGTTTTGTTGTTACATTATTAAAAACTCAAAAATTATAGGAAACACACATAAAGTTTGATTATTTTGATTATAAACATGCTGTAAATGAGTAAAACTGCCTATGTTTTGTGTTGCACTATTCAAAACACAAAAATTAAATGAAAACACTCATACAATTTGAATGTTTTGATTATAAACATGTTTCAAATGTGTAAAATTGCCTATGTTTTGGTGTTGTATTATTCAAATCTCAAAAATTATAGAAAACACACATAAATTTTGAACCTTTCGATAATAAACATATTATAAATGAATAAAATCAGCTAAGTTTTGGTGTCACATTATTCAAAACTCAAAAATGATAGGAATTGCATATAAATGTTCAATTATTTGATTCTAAACATGCTTGAAATGAGTAAAATGGCCTAAGTTTTTGTGTTGCATTATTTAAAACTCAAAAATTATAGGAAACATGCATAAAGTTTAAATCTTTTGATTGTAAATATGCTCAAAAAGAGTAATATGGCCTACATTTTCTTATTGCATTACTCAAAACTAAAAAATTATTTCAAATGCACATAAAATTTGGATCTTTTATTTGTAAACATGCTCTCAATGAGTAAAATGACCTAAATTTTGGTGTTGCATTATTCAAAACTCAAAAATGATAGGAAACATGCATAAAGTTTGAGACATTTAATTGTAAACATGCTTGAAATGAATAAGACCACCTAAGTTTTGGTTTTGCATTATTCTAAACTGAAATTTATAGGAAATGTGCATAGAGTTTGAATATTTTGATTATAAACATGTTTGAAAGGATTAAAACCACCTATGTTTTGGTGTTGCACTTTTCAAAACTCAAAAAGTATAGGATATGCAAATAAATGTTGAATATCTTTATTGTAAACATGCTCAAAACAAGTAAAACTCAAACATTATATGAAATGTGCATAAAGTTTGATTCTTTTTATTGTAAACATGCTTGAAATGAGTAAAACCACCTAAGTTTTGGTGCTGCATAATTCAAAACTCAAAATTTAAATGGAACATGCATAAAGATTGAATTTTTTGATTGTAAATATGGTCTAAATGAGTAAAACCATCTAGGATTTTGTGTTTCATTATTAAAAAAATGCATATAAAGTTTTAATATTTTAATTGTAAACATGTTTAAAATGAGTAAAACCATCTAAGTTTTGGTGTTGTATTATTGAGAACTCAAAAATTATAGCAAATGTGCATAAATTTAAATCATTTGATTTTAAACATGCTCAAAATGAATAAAAATGCTTAAATTTTGGTGTTTCATTATTAAAAAAAAAATAAATTATAGGAAATGCACATAAAGTTTGAATTTTTTGATTGTAAACATGCTCAAAATGAGTAAAACCACCCAAGTTTTAGTGTTGAATTACTCAAAACTCAAAAATTATAAGAAACGTGCATAAAGATTGAATCTTTTGATTGTAAGTAAACATGGTTGAAATGAGTAAAACCTATTAAGTTTTGGTGTTGCATTAATCGAAACCAAAAAATTATAAGAAATGTGGGTAAGGTTTGAATCCTTTGATTGTAAACATCCTCAAAATAAGTAAAATTAAAGCAAACGTGTATAAAATTTAAATCTTTTGATTTTAAACATGTTAAAAATGAGTAAAACAACCTATGTTTTGGTGTTGCATTACTCCAAAGTAAGAAATTATAGGAGATGCACGTAAACATAAAATCTTTCGATTATAAACATGCTAGAAATAAGTAAAACCACCTAAGTTTTGGTGTTGAATTATTCAAAACAAAAAAATTATAAGAAATGTGCATAAAGTTTGAATCTTTTGATAGTAAGTAAACATGCTTGAAATGAGTAAAACTATTAATGTTTTGTTGATGCATTATTCAAAACTCAAAAATTATAAGAGGTGTCCATAAAGTTTGAATCAATTGATTGTAAACATCCTCAAAATGAGTAAAACTACCTAATTTTTTTTGTTGCGTAATTCTAAACTCAAAAATTATAATAAACTCACATAAATTTTGATTCTTTTGATTGTAAACATGCACCAAATGAGTAAAACTACCTAATTTTTGTGTTGCATTATTCAGAACTATAATATTATAAGAAACACTCATAAAGTTTGAATTCTTTGATTGAAAAGATGTTCAAAATGTGTAAAACTACCTAGGTTTTGGTGTTGTATTATTTTAAACTCAAAAATTATAGGAAACACACATAAATTTTGAAACTTTTGATTGTAAACATGATCTAAATGAGTAAAATCACCTAAGTTTTGGTGTCACATTATTCAAAATAAAAAATTATAAGAATCCCACATAAATTTTGAATTATTTGATTGTAAACATGCTTGAAATAAGTAAAATGACCTAAGTTTTGGTGTTGCATTATTCACAACTCAAAATTTATAGGAAACATGTATAAACTTTGAATCTTTTGATTGTAAACATGCTTGAAATGAGTAATATAGCCTACATTTTCATGTTGCATTTTTCAAAACTCAAAAATGATAGGAAATGCTTATAAAGATTGAATCTTTTGATTGAAAATATGCTTGAAATGAGTAAAACAACCTAAAATTTGGTGTTCCATTATTAAAAACTCAAAAATGATAGGAAAGATGCATAAAGTTTGAATCATTTAATTGTAAACATGCTCAAAATGAGTAACACCACCTATGTTTTGGTGTTGCATTATTCAAAACTCAAACATTATAGGAAACATGCATAAAGTTTGAATATTTTAGTTGTAAACATGCTCGAAAGGCATAAAATTTCCTATATTTTGGTTTTGCACTATTCAAAACTAAAAAATTATAGTAAACACACATAAATGTTGAATATTTTGATTGTAAAAATGCTTGAAACAAGTAAAATTGCCTAGGTTTTTATGTTGTATTATTCAAAAGTCAAAAAACATAGGAAATACAGATAAAGTTTGAATATTTTGATTTTAACCATGCTTGAAGAGAGTAGAACCACCTATGTTTCACTATTCAAAACTCAAAAATTGTAGAAAACACACATGAAGTTTGAATCTTTTGATTGTAAATATGCTCAAAATGAGTAAAATTGCCTATGTTTTGGTGTTGAATTGTTCAAAACTGAAAAATTATAGGAAACATGCATAAAGTTTGCAACTTTTAATTATAAACATGCTCAAAATGATTAAAATCACTTAATATTATGTGTTGCATTGTTCAAAACACAAAAATGACAGTAAATGCATATAAAGTTTTAAACTTTTGATTGTAAACTCCCTTGAGATAAGTAAAACTACTCAAGTTTTGGTGTTACATTACTTAAAACTCAAAAGTTATAGGATACATGCATAATGTTTTAGTCTATTGATTGTAAATATGGTAGAAATGAGAAAAAAAACTTAAGTTTTGGTGTTGCATTATTCAAACCTAAAAAATTATAGGAAACACACCTAAATTTTTAATCTTTTGATTATAAACATGATCTAAACAAGCAAAACCACCTAAATTTTAGAGTTACACTATTTAAATCTAAAAAACTATAGGTAACATGTGTAAAGTTTGAATCTTTTGATTCTAAATATGAGTGAAATGAACATAACTATCTAAGTTTTGGTGTTGCATTTTTCAAGACTAAAAAATTATATAAAATGCACATAAAGTTTGAATCTTTTGATTGTAAACATGCTCAAAATGAGTAAAACCACATAAGTTTTTGTGTTACATTATTCAAAACTCAAAAATTATATGAAACACACATAAATTTTGAATCTTTTTATTGTAAACATGCTCAAAATGATTAAAATCACCTATGTTTTTGTGTTTCTTTATTCAAAAATCAAAAATTATAGGAAACATGCATAATGTTTGAATATTTTAATTGTAAACATGCTCAAAATGAGTAAAACCACCTATGTTTTGGTGTTGTATTATTCAAAACTAAAAAAATATAGGAAAGATGAAAAAAATTGAATTTGTTGATAGGAAACATCCTCAAAATGTGTAAAACTAAATAAATTTTGGTGTTGCGTCATTCAAAACTAAAAAATTATAGGAAACAAACATAAATTTTGAATCTTTTTTATTGTAAACATGCTTGAAATGAGTAAAACCATGTAAGTTTTGGTGTTTTATTATCCAAAACACAAACATTATAGGAAATGTGCATAAAGTTTGAATCTTTTTATTGTAAACATGATCAACACAAGTAAAACCACCTAAGTTTTGGTGTTGCATTATTCAAAACTTAAAAATTATATGAAACACACATAAAGTTTTAATTTTTTGATTATAAACATGCTCTAATTGAGTAAAATTTCTTAAGTTTTTATTTTGTATTATTCAAAACTCAAAAAAATTTAGAAACACGCATAAATTTTGAATCTTTTGATTGTAAAAATGTCCAAAATGAGTAAAAGATCCTAAGTTTTTATGTTGCATTATTCAAAACACAAAAATTATAGGAAAAATGCATATTGTTTGAATCTTTTGATTGTAAACATGCTAAAAAAGAGTAAAATGTCCTATGTTTTGGTGTTACATTATTGAAGACTCAAAAATTATAAGAAACGTATATAAATTTTGAATATTTGTCTTGTAAACATACTCAAAATGAGTAAAACTACTTAAGCTTTAGTGTTACATTATTCAATACTCAAAAATTATTGGAAGTGTGCATAATGTTTGAATCTTCCAATTGTAAACATGCTCTAAATGAGTAAAACTACCTATGTTTTGGTGTTACATTATTCAAAACTAGAAAATTATAAGAAACATTCATAAAGTGTGAATCTTTTGATTCTAAACATGCCTAAAATGAGTAAAATCACCTAAGTTTTTGTGTTGCATTATTCAAAACATAAAAATTATGGGAAACACACATGAAGTTTGAATCTTTTGATTGTAAACATGCTTTAAACAAGTAATACTACCTAAGTTTTGGTATTGCATTATTCAAAACTCAAAAATGATAGGAAATGTGGATAAAGTTTGAATCTTTTGATTTTGAACATGATCAAAAGAAGTAAACTATCTAAGTTTTGGTGTTACATTATTCAAAACTCAAAAATTATAGGAAACATGTATAAAGTTTGAATCTTTCTATTGTAAACATGCTCAAAATGAGTAAAACCATGCAAATTTTGGAGTTTCATTATTCAAAACTCAAAAATTATAGGTAACCTGCATAAAGTTTAAATTTTTTGATTGTAAACATGAGTGAAATGAGTACAACCACCTACATTTTGATGTTAAATTTTTAAAAATTCAAAAATTATAAGAAATACACATAAAGTTTGAATCTTTTGATTGTAAACATGCTTGAAATTAGTAAAACCACCTAAGTTTTTGTGTTGCATAATTCAAAATTCAAAAATTATAGGAAATACACATAAATGTTGAATCTTTTGATTGTAAATTTTAGTGCCTAAAATTTCATTAAAGCAATTGAGCTCTTGTCAAGTGTAAATGTCTAAATCCAACCCGAGTCAAGTATCAAAGCCTAATTCCTTATCTATATTCCTATTTTATAGTGTTCCTTTGAAAGGCCAAGTTCATGTTAAATTGGCTAAGTCTTAATTTAATCTTTATTTAGTGCCTATAAAGTGTTTAGAGTCTATTGAGGAAAGTGTTGCTTATAAAATTTGAAGACTTATCTATTTTAGACTTTTTTTTGTGGAAAAAAGTATGCATGTCCATTTCCTTCAAGAATTTTATCCATGCAAAAATTCCAAAGGGTACTTATCCTTCAGTCATTTTGCTTGCATAAAAATCCCACCAAAAGTCAAATGTTTTAGCAAAAATGTTTAAGTTCAAATCTTTTGGGATAAATGTGAAGCTCGTATACACTTTGGGCAAATGGTTGTGGACAAAATCTCTAAAATAATTGTCTTGACAAAAGGTCCTCGACAAAAAGGCCTGATAAATATTAATTCTTTGGGGAAATTATATGAATTAAAATATCCAAAATAATTGTCTTGATGAAGACAAAAATTCCATAGACAAAGGGCCCAAGAGTAGAAGTGTCAAGAATAAAATGGCTCGAAATAATTCTTATGGCATAACAATCCTTTAATAATGCTTCCAAAGATAGGAATGTTGAAGACAAAGAGCCCACAAACCAAATTCTAATGGAACAAAAGGCTCAATAAGCAAAGATCTAAAGAAATTTTCTTGAATTATAGGTCTAATGGTCTTGTAGACATCTTTTGATAGGCATGAAAACATCAATTTTAAGGCATGACAAGTAGTCATTGGGATTCAAATGTTCTTAGACAATTGTACAAGCATCAAATTTAAGCCCCATGAAGTAGCAATTTGATTTCAAATGGAGGTAGATCTAGGACTCATATTTTCTCAAGTGAGGATGATCTAATGATGAGTGAGGATTCAAAAAGTTAAAGACCTTTTGAGAGAACATGAGATCAGCATGTGTCAAGATCTCAATAAAGTAGTAACATATCTAATGGTGAGTAGAATAGGTCAAAAGGTCAAGAACCTAAGGTACTACCATATAGCTCGATAGTGCTCAATAAATTGGGATTGTTTGTAGAGAACCCAAAAAATTACACAAGGTTTCCAAGTGCTAAATCCTTAGGGCCAAGTATAGGTAGTATCCAATAATTCTCCACCTTTTGGATCATGATCTGATGAAGCATGTTATTTTTCCCAAGCCAGATCTAACGGTGCATAGCTAAGGTTAAAAATTCAAGGACCCTATAAACAAACACACAAATGACAAGTGGTACATCTGTGTGTCACAAATTAGAAACCAAGCATCTCACCCAAGATCAATGACATGTTTTTCCATAGGTAGAGATGATTCGACAATGCAAGCCAAGATGGATTTTTTAAAGGGCTCATATTATAGGATAAAGTGACAAGTGTCCATATTGGAGCCAACATGGCCTCAAATCATGGAGGAAGATCTATGGGCCATTGTAAATCATATTTTTTAGATAATGACCGTGGATCATTTTCTTTCTATATCACTGCTAGATAATTATAATGCCATCATCACAAGGTAATGGCATTTCCTTAGTGTGCATGAGAGGGAGGGAATCTATCCAAAAGTTTCCATCTATGTAGGCAAGTGGTCGAGACCATCCCCAAGAAGTTACACATAATGATAAATTTTGTTTGGACCTCTACTATGAATATTCTTATTCTAGATTATGTGAAAGGCATCTCCCACCATAAAATCAAAGGATGTGCTCCAAATATTCATCATTCCTCATAGAGGTAGTTAGAGTAATAATGTTTCCTACAAATGGATGAAGATTTCAAGCATGGAAAGGGAATATTTTATATTTGGAATCATCTTGGTAGACTGGAAAGTTTGTTTTACAATTTTAAAAATTGTGACCCATAATCCCATATTTAAAATGTATAAATAGGTTGGTCATTATTTTTGGTTGTTGTTCTTCCTTAGTATATGCTCTACCACATTTTGGGATCACTATTGTGTGCATTTTATATCTCTTACTAAGGTGGTTGCATTTGTATAACCATTAACAAGCTCCAAGATCATGCATATATGTCTCTCCTACCCAACATGAAGCATATCCACCATACTTACCCCATGTCAAGATTTTGAAACACTGATGTGTGTAATATTTTATTGTAAAGCTAATGAAAATGCTTGTGGTTCTCTATTATTTTCTATTGATGAAGTGTAGTAATATGTTTTATAAATGTTGTTGATTTTACATCTTATTCTCTACTCATTACTGATTGTCATCTTGGGCTTAGAACTAGATTATAAATCCCTTTCTACATTATGTTTGGAAATATGTTATTGAATAACTTGTTATGGCACCCTAGGTTTATGGATTCAATGGGAAAAAACATGTGATATTCTAGTTTTAGTACATGTTCTAAAATTTCAAGGATCATTTGGGTGTTTGTATTTCATTAATACTAATAAGTGTAAATCACTCGTGGTAGTTATATTCGCTTACATTTAAGTTTTTTGCATTTTTTCAATAGGTGATGTCATGAATGTTGAAATAATCCCTATTTTTTGAAGACCACTAGCACACCACCCTTTTTTTTATAACTATCAATTTATCCTACCCTATAAATAATACACCCAATTTCATATTATGAGTGTTGTTTGCTTATAAATGCATAAATATTATATACTTAACATGTGTCTACATTTTATGTTTTGAAGCATAGTGTTATAGTTTTTCATTCAACCCCTATTGTTGAATATTCTATAAAATGAAGATTACAATAATTTCTTCATCTATATTTATTACCTTATATGTGATTTGGTGCATTTATTCATTCCATGTTATAACCCTTCTTGATTGGAGTGAACAATTTTGGTTGTGCCCTAGTCACATTTGTATTCCCTTGTGCTAAAAATCTCCATGAAGGTTGAATTGCAAAATCTCTCCATGTGAGTAATCTATCCATCAAGTCCTCACACCTTGGTTCAATTGAAGCCAAAAGTAACTAGGAGCTGACCATACCCTTTATAGGTTCCTCTCAATCATTTTTTACATTTGGTCTAATCTTGATGCCAAACCCTTCCCTAGCTACAATGACATACTAGTGGTTTTTCATCATTGATTTCCATTTTATCTCAAGTGTGCAAGGTTGAGTGTATGAGGTGTATAATTGGTAAATAATAATAATAAATAAGCTCAACATAAGTGAAACCACCTAGGTTTTGGTGTTACATTATTTAAAACTAAAAAAATATAGGAAACACACATAAAGTTTGAATATTTTTATTGTAAACATGATTGCAATGAGTAAAACTATCTAAGTTTTGGTGTTGCATATTCAAAACTCAAAAATTATAGGAAACACATAAATTTTGAATCTTTCAATTGAAAACATGCTCAAAATGAGAAAAACCACCTAAGTTTTATTGTTGCATTATTCAAAACTCAAAAACTATAGGAAATGCACATAAAGTTTGATTCTTTTGATTGTAAACATGCTTGAAATGAGTAAAACCACCTAAGTTTTGGTTTTGAATTATTCAAAAATAAAAAACTATAGAAAACACACATAAAGTTTGAATCTTTTGATTGTAAACAAGCTCAAAATGAGTAACATTGCCTAAGTTTTAGTGTTGCATTATTCAAAACTCAAACATTATAAGAAACATGCATAAATTTTGAATTTTTGATCATAAACATGTTTAACATGGATAAAATTACTTAAGATTTTGTGTTGCATTATTCAAAACTCAAAAATTATAGGAAACATGCATAAAGTTTAAATCTTTTAATTGTAAAAATGCTCAAAAATGAGTAAAACTACCTATGTTTTAGTGTTGCATTATTCAAAACTCAAAAATTATAGGAAAAGCACTTAAAGTTTGAATATTTTGATTGTAAAGATTCTCAAAATGAGTAGAACCACCCAAGTCTTTATTTTTCATTATTCAAAACCCAAAAAATATAGGAAATGTGCTTAAAGTTTGAATCTTTTAATTGTAAACATGCTCAAAATGAGGAAATATGGATAAATTTTTAATCTTTTGATTGTAAACATACTCAAAACATGTAAAACCACCTTTGTTTTGCTATTACATTATTTAAAACTCAAAAATTATAGGAAACACACATAAAGTTTGAATCTTTTGATTGTAAACATGCACTATACGAGTAATATTGCCTAAGCTTTGGTGTTGCATTACTCGAAACTCAAAAATTATATGAAATGTGCATAAATTTGGAATATTTTGATTGTAAACATGATAATAATGAGTAAAAATAACTAAGTTTTGGTTTTGCATTAATCAAAACATAAAATTATAGGAAACACACATAAAGTTTTATACCCTTAAAGGGATTTCTTCTGTGGGGATTGAAGATATTGTAGCTGTGCGTCCGGCCAACGTTCCTAGTTCAGGGTATGGACTAGGGGGGAGAACCTATGTGGATGTATCAGCCTTCAAAGTGGATATACATGATGCTCAGCCTCAAGCAACATTTGGACCAACCTGGGTTTTGCCTGCAAGTGCTTTAAAACCTATTAGGGTAACTCTAGACCCTGAAATAGCAGAAGATGTCTTCCAGTCAGAAAATTGGTTTTCCTCTTGTGTTTCCATTTTTCATTTTTGTGGTTTATGGCCCTCTTTTGTAGATCTATAGAACTAGATTGCCAAGAACTGGTTGCAAATTAAAGATGGTCAAATCCAGCCTTGCGCTAGAGGCTTCTTTATAGTAATATTTCAAAGCCCTGAAGATAGAAAGTCTATATTGTGTCACAACAATTTTTATTGGCAGGGAAGATTTCCTCTTATGGCCAAACCTTGGCATAAGGATTTTAATCCTCTTACGGAATCCTTTAACAAGCTCCCTATATGGGTGCGGCTCCGTTATCTTCTGATACATTTGTGGCAAGAGGCAGTTTTTAAAACCATTGGAAACGCCATAGGGGATTTTTTATATGAAGAAGATAGTAGGAATAGTCACCATTTGACTTGTGCACAATTTTTGGTAGATCTGGATGTTTCAAAGGGCCTTCATGAGGCAATTTGTATTTACTCCCCAAGGGGTGCCTGGACACAAATATTGGATTATGAGGCAATCCCTTTTCGGTGCAGGAAGTGCCACTAGACGGGACATATTGCTGCTCATTGTGTTGCTGGGAAAACCAATCCTAGACGTTCACCTTCTTGGTGGCCTAAGGATTTCTCTGAACATAGCTTGGAAAAACAACCTCTGGAAGCAACAACTAAATCTAAGACTGAGAATGAGGAAAGTTCACAATCTAAATCAAAAGATGAAGAGGAATCATTAGAGAATCATTCTAATGAAGCCCTTACGGAGGCTGTGGTTAGTGACACATTTGAGCCAGAGGAGGAGGTGGTGGTCTCTTCCCCTATTTTGGAGGATCTTTCTAAGAGCCAGATTGTGTTTGACTCTTACAAGGAGCTAATGCCCACTGGAGTCCAAAGATCATTGTCTTCTGAGGCATGGGTTGCTGAGGTAGCCAAGGTAGAGGATGGCTAGACAACAGTTAGGAGGAAGAAGTCTAAGCCTTTGGTCCCTCCTCTAGATATGAATCTTCGGTCACGCAAAAATAAAAATCTTAACTTAAAAGATTCTTCCAAAGTTCCCTTTTGATGACTGGTTTTTTGGGGGCTGTAAACTGGTTGCTTTTTTGGTTGGCTAGTTACTGGTCTGGAAGGTTGTTCAGCTTGCTATTCCAGTTGGTTAACTTTCAGATCAGTGGTTTGGTAGCTATTTTTCATGGTCATATTTGTTGGTAACAGGTCCCTATAAAACATGGTTTAGGTTCTACCTTGTAATCAGGTTCATTTGTTAACCTGGGTGTGCTTTAAGGTTTATCTTTCTCCTTGTAAAGGGTTTCGGGGTCCCTTCAAAACCTATTTTTACCTTAATCTAAAACACACATAAAGTTTGAATCTCTTGATTGTAAATATGTTCAAAATGAGTAAAGTTGCCTAAGTTTTGGTGTTACATTATTCAAAAATCAAAAAATAGGAAACATGCATAAAGTTTGAATATTTTGATTGTAAATATCCTCAAAATAATTAAAACCAACTAAGTTTTGTGTTACATTATTGAAAACACAAAAACTATGTGAAATGTGCATAAAGTTTGAATCTTTTAATTATAAACATGCTCAAAACTAGTAAAAGTACTTATGTTTTGGTGTTGAATTATTCAAAACTGAAAAATTATAGGAAATTCACATAACTTTTAAATATTATGATTATTAGCATGATTTAAATGAGTAAAACTACCTATGTTTTGGTGTTGCATTATTCAAAACTAAAAAATAATAGGAAACATGCATGAAGTTTGAATCTTTTGATTGTAAACATTTTTAAAATGAGTAAAAGTGCTTAAATTTTAGTTTTGCACTATTAAAAACTCAAAAATTATAGGAAACATAAATGAATTTTGAATCATTTGATTGATAACATCCTCCAAATGAGTAAAACTACTTAAATTTTAGGTGTTTAATTATTCAAAACTCAAAAATTATAGGAAACATAAATGAATTTTGAATCATTTGATTCATAACATCCTCCAAATGAGTAAAACTACTTAAATTTTAGGTGTTTAATTATTCAAAACTCAAAAATTATAGGAAACATGCATAAATTTTGAATCTTTTAATTGTAAACATGCTCACAATCAGCATAACCACATATGTTTTGGTGTTTTATTATTCAAAACTAAAAAATTATATGAAATGCACATAAAGTTTAAATATTTTTATTGTAAACAGCTCAAATGAGTGAAAGCACCTAAGTTTTGGTGTTGCATTATTCAAAACATAAAATTATAAGAAACATGCATAAAGTTTGAATATTTAGATTGTAAACATGCTCAAAATGAGTAAAACTACCTAATTTTTTATGTTTCATTATTCAAAACTCAAAAATTATTAGAAACACACACAAGGTCTGAATCTTTTGATTGTAAACATGATCAAAACAAGTAAAACCACATATGTTTTGGTGTTGCATTATTTAAAACTCAAAAATTATAGGAAAAGGGCATAAAGTTTGAATCTTTTGATTGTAAACATGCTCAAAATGAGTAAAACTACCTAAGTTTTTGTGTTACATTATTGAAATCTCAAAAATTATAAGAAATGTGTATAAAATTTAAATCTTTTGACTGTAAACATGCTCGAAATGAGTAAAACTTCCTATGTTTTTGTGTTATATTATTCAAAATGCAAAAAATATATGAAGTGTGCATAAAATTTAAATTTTCTAATTATAAACATGGTATAAATGAGTAAGACTACCTATGTTTTCATGTTGCATTTTTCAAAACTCAAAAATTATAAGAAACACACATAAATTTTAAATCTTTTGATACTAAACATGGTTAAAATGACTAAAACAACCTATGTTTTTATGTTTCATTACTCATAACATAAAAATTCTAGGAAATGCACATAAAGTTTGAATCTTTTGATTGTAAAAATGTTTAAAACAAGTAAAATGACCAAAGTTTTGGTGTTTCATTATTCAAAACTCAAAAATTATTGGAAAGATGTATAAATCTTGAAAATTTTGATTGTAAACATGCTTAAAACAAGTAAACAACATAAGTTTGGGTGCTACATTACTCAAAACTCAAAAATTATAGAAAACAAACATGAAGTTTGAATCTTTTTATTGTAAACAAGATCAAACAGAGTAAAACCACATAAATTTTGGAGTTGCATTATTCCAAACTCAAAAATATAGGTAACATGTATAAACATTGAATATTTTGATTGTAAACATAAGCAAAACAAGTACAAATGCCTATGTTTCGGTGTTGCATTATTAAAAAATCAAACATTATAGAAAATGCACATAAAATTTGAATCTTTTGATTGTAAACATGCTCAAAATGAGTAAAGCCACCTAAGTTACTGTGTTGCATTATTCAAAACACAAAATGATAGGAAACACTCATAAATGTTGAATCTTTTTATTGTAAACATGCTTCAAACAAGCAAAACCACCTAAGTTTTTATGTTACATTATTCAAAACTATAATATTATAGGAAAGATGCATAAATATTGAAATTTTTTATTGTAAATATTCACAAAACAAGTAAACTACATAATTTTAGGTATCACATTGTTAAAATGTCAAAATTTTAACCAAACATGCATAAAGTCTGAATCTTTTTATTTTAAACAAGCTCAAAATGAGTAAAAGCACATTAATTTTTTTAGTTACATTATTCAAAACTCAAAAATTATAGGTAACATGTATAAACATTGAATCTTTTGATTGTAAACATGAGTAAAACAAGTATAAATGCTTAAGTTTCAGTGTTGCAATATTCAAAACTCAAAAATTATAAAAAATGCACATAAAATTTGAATCTTTTGATTATAAACATTCTTGAAATGATTAAAATCACCTAAGTTGTTGTGTTACATGATTCAAAACACAAAATTATAGGAAACACACAAAAATTTTGAATCTTTTGATTATAAACATGCTCAAAATGAGTAAAACCACCTAAGTTTTAGTGTTGCATTATTCAAAACTCAAAAATTTTAGGATATATGCATAAAGATTGAATCTTTTGATTGTAAACATGATCGAAATGAGTAAAACTACCCAAGTTTTAGTGTTGCATATTCATAACTAAAAAATTATAGGAAACACTAATAATTTTCTAATCTTTTGATTGAAAACATGCTCAAAATGAGAAAAACTACCTAGGTTTTGGTGTTTCATTATTCAAAACTCAATATTTATAAGAAATGAACATAAAGTTTGAATCTTTTAATTGTAAACATGATTGAAATCAGTAAAACCACCTAATTTTTTTAGTAGAATTATTCAAAACTCAAAAATTATAAGAAACACACATAAATTTTGAATCTTTTGATTGTAAATATTCTTGAAATGAGTAAAACTACCTAAGTTTTAGTGTTGCATTATTCAAAACTCAAAAATTATAGGAAACATGCATAAAGTTTGAATCTTTTAATTGCAAACATGTTTGAAATAGGTAGAATTACCTATGTTTTGGTCTTGCATTATTTAAAACTCAAAACTTATAGGAAACATGCATAAAGTTTGAATCTTTTAATTAAAAACATTCTCAAAATGAATAAAACCTCCTATGTTTTGTTGTTGCATTCTTCAAAACTCACAAACTATTAAAAACAAGCATAAAGATCAAATATTTTAACTCTAAACATACTTGAAATGAGTAAAACCATGTAAGTTTTGGTGTTGCATTATTCAAAACATAAAAATTCTATGACATGCACATAAAGTTTGAATCTTTTGATTGTAAACATGCTCAAACTAAGTAAAAATGTCTAAATTTTAGTGTTGCATTATTCAAAACTCAAAAATTATAGGAAATACACATAAGGTTTGAATCTTTAGACTATAAACATGCTTGAAACGAGTATAACCACTTAAGTTTTGGTGTTACATTATTTCAAACACTAAAATTATAGGAAACACACATAAATTTTGAATCTTTTGACTGTAAAAATGCTTTATAGGATTTAAACCATCTAAGTTTTAGTATTGAATTATTTAAAACTCAAAAATTGTAGGAAAAATTCATAAAGTTAGAATCTTTTGATTGTAAACATGCTTGAAATGAGTAAAACCATATAAGTTTTGGTGTAGCATTATTCAAATCTAAAACATTATAGGAAACACCAATAAAGTTTGAATCTTTTGATTATAGACATCCTAAAAATGAGAAAAATCACCTATGTTTTCCTGTTACAATATTCAAAACTCAAAAATTATAGGAACACACATAAAGTTTGAATTTTTTGATTCTAGACATGATCAAAATGAGTAAAACCACCTAATTTTGGGTGGTACATTATTCAAAACTCAAAAATTATAGGAAATGCACATAAAGTTTGAATCTTTCAATTGTAAATATGCTCGAAATGAGTAAAATGGCCTAAATTTTTGTATTTCATTATTCAAAACTCAAAAATTATAGGAAACATGTATAAAGTTTGAATCTTTTGATTATGAACATGCTTGATATGAGTAAATCTACCTAAGTTTTGGTGTTGCTTTATTCAAAACTCAAAAATTACAGGAAACACACAAAGTTTGAATCTTTTGATTGTAGACATGCTCGAAATGAGTAAAACCACCTATGTTTTGGTGTTGAATTAATCAAAACTAAAAAAATATAAGAAACACACATAATTTTTGAATCATTTTACTGTAAACATGCTCAAAATGAGCAAAACTGGCTAAGTTTTAGTGTTGCATTATTCAAAACTCTAAAATTATAGGAAACATGCATAAATTTTGAATCTTTACATTGTAAACATGTTTGAAATGGGTAAAAATACCTAAGCTTTGGTACTAAATTATTCAAAACTCAAAAACTATAAGAAACATGCATAAACATTGAATCTTTTGATTCTAAACATGCTTGAAATGAGTAAAACAACATAAGTTTTAGTGTTGTACTATTCAAGACATAAAAATTCTAGGAAATGCACATAAAGTTTGAATATTTTGATTGTATACATGCTTGAAATAATAAAAAATGCCTAAGTTTTTGTGTTTCATTATTTAGAACTCAAAAATTATAGGAAACACACATAAAGTTTGAATCTTTTGATTGTAAACATGATTGAAATGAGTATAACCACTTAAGTTTTGGTGTTGCATTATTTCAAACTCAAAAACTATAGGAAACACACATAAAGTTTAAATCTTTTGATTGTAAACATTCTTGAAAGGATTAAAACTACCTAAGTTTTGGTATTGTATTAGTTAAAACTTAAAAATTACAAGAAACATGCATAAAGTTGGAATCTTTTGATTGTAAACATGCTCAAAATGAGTAAAACCAAATAAGTTTTGGTGTTGTATTATTCAAATCTAAAAAATTATAAGAAACACTAATAAATTTTGATTTTTTTAATTATAAACATCCTCAAAATGAGTAAAATGGTGTATGTTTGTGTGTTGCATTATTCAAAACTCAAAATTTATACGAAATGCACATAAAGTTTGAATCTTTTGATTGTAAACATGATTGAAGTGAGTAAAACAACCTAATTTTTAGTTTGGTTTTATTCAAAACTAAAACATTATAGGAAATGGACATAAATTTTGAATCTTTCAATTGTAAATATGCTCGAAACAATTAAAATTACCTAAGTGTTTTAGTTGCATTATTCAAAACATAAAAATTATAGGAAACATGCATAAAGTATGAATCTTTAGATTGTAAACATGCTTGAGACGAGTAAATCTACCTATGTTTTGGTGTTGCATTATTCAAAACTCAAAAATTATAGGAATCATGATTAAAGTTTAAATCTTTTGATTGTAAACATTATTGAAATGAGTAAAACCACCTATCTTTTGGTGTTGAATTAATCAAAACTCTAAAAATATTAGAAATACACACAAATTTTGAATCTTTTAATTGTAAACATGATCTAAATGATTAAAACTATCTAGGTTTCAATGTTGTATTATTTAAAACTCTAAAATTATTGGAAACACGCATAAATTTTGAATCTTTTAATTATAAACATGTTTGAAATTGGTAAAACTGCTTAAGCTTTCATGATGCATTATTCAAAACCCAAAAATTATAGGATAAAATGCATAAAGTTTGATTCTTTTATTTGTAAACATGATCAAAATGAGTAAAACTACCTATGTTTTAGTGTTGCATTATTCAAAACTCAAAAATTATAAGAAACATGAACAAAGATTGAAGATTTTGATTCTAAAGATGCTTGAAATGAGTAAAACCACCTTATTTTTGGTGTTGCATTATTCAAACTATAGAATTTCTAGGAAATACACATAAAGTTTGAATTTTTTTATTGTAAACATGCTCAAAACAAGTAAAAATGCCTAAGTTTTGGTGTTAAATTATTCAAAACTCAAAAATTATAGAAAATGTGCCTAAAGTTTAAATTTGTTGATTGTAAACATGCTCGATATGAGTATAATGACTTAAATTTTGGTGTTTCATTATTTCAAACTCAAAAATTATAGGAAACACACATAAAATTTGAATCTTTTGATTGTAAACATGCTCAAAATGATTAAAACTTCCTAAGTTTTGATGTTCCTTTTTTAAAAACTTAAAAATTGTAGAAAACATGCATAAATTTAGAATATTTTAATTGTAATCGTGATCAAGATGAGTAAAACCACCTATGTTTTGGTGTTACATTATTCAAATCTAAACAATTATATGAAACACTAATAAATATTGAATCTTTTGATTATAAACATGCTCAAAATGAGCAAAATCACCTATGTTTTGGTGTTTTATTATTCAAAACATGAAAATTGTAGGAAACATGCATAAATATTGAATATTTTAATTGTAAACATGATTGAAATGATTAAAACCACCTAATTTTTGGTGTTACATTATTCAAAAATAAAAAATTATAAGAAATACACATAAAGTTTGAATCATTCAATTATAAACATGCTTAAAACAAGTAAAATTGCATATGTGTTTGTGTTGCATTATTCAAAACTCAAATATTATAGGAAACGTCCATAATTTTGAATCTTTTGAATGTAAGCATGCTTAAAATGATAAAAATTGCCTAAGTTTTGGTGTTGCATTATTTAAAACTCAAAAATTATAAGAAGCACAAATAAAGACAATTTTTTTTTTTATAAACATGCTTGAAATGAGTAAAAGCACCTATGTTTTGGTGTTGCATTATTTAAAACATAAGATTTATAGAATATGCACATAAATTTTGAATCTTTTCATTGTTAACATGCTCAAACAAGTAAAAATGCCTAAGTTTTGGTGTTGCATTATTAAAAACTCAAAAATTATAGGAAACACACTTAAAGTCTGAATCTTTATATTGTAAAAATGATTGAAATGAGTATATCTACTTATGTTTTTGTGTTGCATTATTCCAAACTCAAAAATATAAGAAATACACATAAAGTTTGAATCTTTTAATTGTAAATATGCTCGAGATGAGTAAAACCACCTATGTTTTGGTGTTGCATTATACAAAACTCAAAAATTATAGGAAACATACATGAAATTAGAATATTTTAATTGTAAACATGGTCAAAATGAGTAAAACCACCTAAGTTTTTATGTTGCATTTTATTCAAATATAAAAAATTATAGGAAACACGAATAAACTTTGAATCTTTTGATTGTAAAAATGTTTGAAATGAGTGAAATAGCCTAAGTTTGGGTGTTGCATTATTAAAAACTAATGAATTATAGGAAATGTCCATAAAGTTTGAATCTTTTGACTGTAAACATGATCAAAATGAGTAAAACCACCTAATTTTTGGTGTTACATTATTCAAAACTCAAAAATTATGGGAAATGCACATAAATTATGAATCTTTCTATTGTAAACATGCTCGAAATGAGTAAAACTACCTAAGTTTTTGTGTTGAATTTTTTAAAACTAAAAAATTGTAAGATACGTGCATAAAAGTTAAATCTTTTGATTATAAACATTCTTAAAATGAGTAAAACTGCCTAAGGTTTGGTGTTACATTATTTAAAACTCAAAACGTATAGGTAATGCACATAAAGTTTGAATCTTTTATTTATAAACATGCTTGAAATGAGTAAAACTACCTAAGTTTTGGTGTTTCATTAATTAAAATACAAAATTTAAAGGAAACACACAAAATTTGAATCTTTTTATTGTAAACATGCTCAAAATGAGTAAAGCAACCTATATTTGGGTGTTGCATTATTGAAATCTCAAAAATTATAAGAAATGTGCATAAAGTTTTAATATTTTTGTTATAAACATGTTCCAAATGAGTAAAACCACCTAAGTTTTGTGTTGCATTATTAAAAACTCAAAAATTATTGGAAACATGCATAAAGTTTGAACCTTTTGATTGCAAACATGCTCTAAATAAGTAAAATTGCATAAGTTTTGGTGTTACATTATTCAAAACTAAAACATTATAGGGAATGCACATAAATTTTTAATATTTTGATTTAAACATGCTATAAATGAGTAAAATGACCTAACTTTTGGTGTTGCATTATTAAAAACTTAAAAATTATAAGAAACACATAGAATGTTTGAATCTTTTAATTGTAAACATACTTGAAATGAGTAAAACAACATATGTTTTGGTGTTGCATTATTCAAAACTAAAAAATTAAAGGAAATGCACATAAATTTTGAATCTTTTGATTGTAAACATGCTTGAAATGAATAAAACTGCTTAAATTTTTGTGTTGCAGTATTCAAATCTAAAAAATTATAGGAACCATGCATCAAGTCTTAATCATTTAATTGTAAACATGCTTGAAAAGAGTAAAATTTCCTATGTTTTGGTGTTACATTATTCAAAACTAAAAATTTATAGGAAATTTGCGTAAAGTTTGAATCTTTTCATTTTAAACATGTTTGAAATGAGTAAAACACACTATGTTTTTGTGTTACATTATTCACAAATAAAAAATTATAGGAAATACACATAAATGTGGAATCTTTTTATTGTAAACATGCTCAAAACAAGTAAAACCACCTATGTTTTGGTGTTGCATTATTCAAAACTGAAGATACATAGGAAATGTGCATAAAGTTTAAATCTTTTGAATTTAAGCATGCTCAAAAAGAGTAAAATCATCTACATTTTGGTTTTTTATTATTTAAAACTCAAAAATTATAGGAAACACACATAAAGTTTGAATCTTTTGAATGTAAACATGCTCGAAATGAGTAAACCCACCAAGGTTTTGGTGTAACATTATTCAAAACTAAAAAATTATAGGAAAAGTGTATAAAGTTTAAATCTTTTGATTGCAAACATGCTTGAAATGAGTAAAACCACCTATGCTTTATTATTGCATTATTCAAAACTAAAAAATTATATGAAATACAAATAAATTTTGAATCTTTTTATTGTAAACATGCTCAAAATGAGTAAAATCAGCTAATTTTTCACGCTACATTATTTAAAACTAAAAATTTATAGGAAACACAAATAAATTTTGAATATTTTGATTGTAGACATGCCCAAAATGAGTAATATCACCTAACTTTTAGTGTTGTATTATTCAAACCTTAAAAATTATAGGAAACACTCATAAATTTTTAATCTTTTGATTGTAAACATGATTGAAATGAGTAAAACCACCTATGTTTTGGTGTTACATTATTAAAAGCTCAAAAATTATAGGAAACATTCATAAAGTTTGAATCTTTTAATTTTAAACATGCTCTAAACAAGTAAAACCACCTAAGCTTCGGTGTTGCATTATTCAAAACTCAAAAATTATATGAAACACATCTAGATTTTAAATCTTTTGATTACATACATGATTGAAATGTGTGAAATTGTGTATGTTTTGGTGTTGCATTATTTAAAACTCAAAAATTATAGGAAACACACATAAATTTTTAATCTTTTAATTGTAAACATGTTCAAAATGAGTAAAATCGTTAAATTTTGTGTTGTATTATTCAAAACTAAAAAAAATAAAGAAACATGCATAAAGTTTGAATTTTTTGATTGTAAAAATAATCAAAACAAGTAAAATCACCTATGTTGATGTTGCATTATTCAAAACTCATAAACTATAGGAAACATGCATAATGTTTAAATCTTTTGATTGTAAAGATGCTCAAAACAAGTGAAACTACCTAAATTTTTATTTTGCATTATTCCAAACTAAAAAAGTGTAGGAAACATGCATAAATTTTGAATCTTTTGATTATAAACATGCTTAAAATGAGCCCAACCACTTAAAATTTTGTGTTGCATTATTCACAACTCAAAAATTATTTGAAATGGATATGAATTTTGAATATTTTTATTGTAAACATGCTTGAAATGAGAAAATCTACCTAGGTTTTGGGGTTACATTATTCAAAACTCAAAAATTATAGGAAATGTGCATAAAATATGAATATTTTGATTTATAAACATGATCAAAATGAGTAAAACTACTAAAGTTTTGGTCTTGCATTATTCAAAACTCAAAACTTATATGTAATGTGCATAAAGTTTGAATCTTGTGATGATAAACATGCTCGAAATGAGTAAAATTGCCTAAGTTTTGGTGTTGCATTATTCAAAACTCAAAAATTAATGGAAACGTTCATAAATTTTTAATCTTTTGATTGTAAACTTACTTGAAAATAAGTAAAATCACCTAAGATTTATTGTTGCCATTATTCAAAACTAAAAAACTATAGGAAAGACAAATAAATTTTGAATCTTTTGATTGAAAACATGTTCAAAATGAGTAAAACTACATATTTTTTTAAAACATGCCTAAAGTTTGAATCTTTTGATTGTAAGAAATGCTCAAAAATGAGTAAAACCACCTAAGTTTTTGTGTTTCTTTATTCAAAACTCAAAAATAATATAAAAGGTGCATAAAAGTTTAATCTTTTGATGTTAAACATATTTAAAAATGAGTAAAAACTACATTGATTTTGGTGTTACATTATTCAAAACTTAAAAATAATAGGAAACATGCATAGAGTTTGAATATTATTGATTGTTAAACATGCTCGAAATGAGTAAAATTTACCCAAGTTTTAGTGTTTTCATTATTCAAAAAACTAAAAAATGACATAAAATATGCACGAAGTTTTATTTCTTTTGATTGTAAACAAGATCATAATGACTAAAACTGCCTATGTTTTGGTGTTGCATTATTCAAAATCTCAAAAAATTATAGGAAATAGACATATAGTCTGAGTCTTTAGATTTTAAACATCTTTGAAATGAGTTAAAACTAATAGATTTTAGGTGTTGCATTATTCAAAAGTCAAAAATTATAGTAAATCTACACAAAGTTTGAATATTTTGATTGTAAACATGCTTGAAATGAGTAAAACAACCTAGGTTTTTAGTGTTACATTATTCAAAACTCAAAAATTATAGGAAATATCCATAAAGTTTGAAAAATTTTGATTGTAAACATGCTTAAAATGAGTAAAATTACCTAAGTTTTGTTGTTGCATTATTGCAAAACATAAAAATTATAGGAGATATGCATAAAATTTGAATCTTTTGATTGTAAACATTCTCAAACTGAGTAAAACCACCTAAGTTTTGGTGTGTTTCATTATTTTAAAACGCAATAATTATATGAAACACACATAACATTTAAATATTTTGATTGTAAGCATACTTGAAATGTGTAAAAATTACCTAAGTTTTGGTGTTGTATTATTCAAAACATAAAAATTATAGGAAGCACACATAAAATTTAAATTTTTTGATTGTAAATATGCTCAAAACGAGTAAAAACTACCTATGTTTTGGTGTTACATGATTGAAAATTCAAAAATAATAAGAAACATGCATACATTTTGAATCTTTTTGATTGTAAACATGATCAAAATGAGTAAAATTACATATGTTTTGAGAGTTACAATATTCAAAACTCAAAACTCAAAACTTATAGGAAAAAATGTATAAAATTTGAATCTTTTGATTTTAAGCATGCTCGAAATGATTAAAACTACATAAGATTTGTTGTTGCATTATCCAAAACTCAGAAAATTATAAGATACAAACATAAACGTTTGAATCTTTTCGATTTTAAGCATGCTTGAAATAAAGTAAAACAACCTAAGTTTTAGTGTTGCATTATTCAAAACTCAAAAATTATAGGAAACAACATATAAATTTTAAATCTTTTGATTATAAACTTGCTCAAAATGAGTAAAAATGGCTATGTTTTGGGTGTTACATTATTCAAAACTCAAAAATTATATGAAACATCCATATCTTTTGATTTTTTTTTAATTGTAAACATGCTCAAAATGAGCAAAACAACCTAATTTTTAGTGATGCATTATTCAAAACAAAAAAATTATAGGAACACGCATAAAGTTTGAATATATTTATTGTAAACATGCTTAAAATGAGCAAAATTGCCTAAGTTCTTGTTTTTACATTATTCAAAACTCAAAAAAGTATAGGAAATGAAAATAAATGTTAAATCTTTTGCATTTTAAACAATGTCAAAACAAGTAACAACACCAAAGTTTTGGTTGTTGCATTATTCAAAACTCAAAATTTATAGGAAACATGCAATAAATATTGAATTGTTTAATTGTAAACATGCTTGAAATGATTAAATCACCAAATATTTGGTGTTGTATTATTCAAAACACATAAATTATAGGAAAATACTTATAAATTTTGAATCTTTTGATTGTAAACATGCTTGAAATGAGTAAAAACCACCTATGTTTTGGGTGTTGCTTTATTCAAAACTAAAAAAATATAGGAAATGTGCATAAAGTTTGAATCTTTTGATTGTAAACATGCTCAAAATGAGGAAACCCACCTAAGTTTTATTGTTGAATTATTCGAAGCTCAAAAATGATAGGAAACATGCATGAATTTTAAATCTTTTGATTGTAAACATTTTTGAAATACATAAAATCAGCTTAAGTTTTGGTGTTACATATTTCAAAACACAAAATTTATAAGAAATGAACATAAGGTTTGAAATATTTTGATTGTAAACATGCTCAAATGAGTAAAACCACCCTAAGTTTTTGCTTTGCATTATTCGAAACTAAAAACTTATAGAAATTATGCATGAATTATGAATCTTTTGATTATAAACATGCTCAAAATGAGTAAGATTGCCTATGTTTTGGTGTTACATTATTTAAAACTAAAAAATTATAATAAAAGTGAATAAAGTTTGAATATTTTGATTGTAAACATGCTCAAAATGAGTAAAACCACCTACGTTTTGGTGATGCATTATTCAAAACTAAAAAATTATAGGAAATGCACGTAAATTTTGAATCATTTGATTTTGGCAATGCTCAAAATGAGTAAAACTATCTACGTTTTATAGTTGGATTATTCAAAATTCAAAAAATATAAGAGAGATAAATTTTGACTCTTGTCATTGTAAATGTGATTGAAACGAGGTAAAACTACCTAAGTTTTATTGTTGCATTATTCAAAACTAAAAAATTATAGGAAACAAGAATAAAGTTTGAATCTTTTGATTCTAAACATGCTTGAAATGAGTAAATCCACCTAAGTTTTGGTATTACATTATTCAAAAACTAAAAATTTATAGGAAACATGCATAAAGTTTGAATCTTATTATTGTAAACATGCTCAAAAATGAGTAAATAATCCTATGTCTTGGAGTGTTTCATTATTTAAAACTCAAAAATTATAGGAAACATGCATAAAGTTTTGAATCTTTTGATTTTTAAACATGCTCCAAATGCGTAAAAGACTACCTAAATTTTGGTGTGTTACAATTATTCAAATCTCAAAAATTATATTAAATATACATAAAAATTTAAACCTTTCAAATTGTAAACATGCTCAAATAAACAAGTAAAACCACCTAAGTTTTGGTGTTGCATTATTTAAAACTCAAAATTTATAGGAAATGTCCATAAATTCCAAATGTATTGATTTTCAACATGATCTAAATGAGTAAATCTACCTATGTTTTCATATTTCTTTATTCAAAACTCAAATATTATAGGGGAACACACATGAAAATTTTAATTGTTTGATTGTACACATGTTTGAAATGAGTAAAACTTCCTATCTTTTGGTGTTACATTATTCAAAACTAAAAAATTATAGCAACCATACATAATGTTTGAATCTTTTGATTGTAAACATGCTTGAAATGAGTAAAATCACCAAAGTATGGTGATGTATTAAATGAAAAGTAAAAAATTATAGGAAACATGCATCGAATTTAAATCTTTTGATTGTAAACAAGCTCAAAATGAGTAAAACTACATATGTTTTGGTGTTGGCATATTTCAAAACTTGAAAATTAGTAGAAACATGCATAAAGTTTGAATCTTTTCATTGTAAACATGCTCAAAATGAGTAAAACTACCTAAGTTTAGGTGTTACATTATTCAAAATTCAACATTTTAGGAAATGCACATAAAGTTTGAATCTTTTGATTGTAAACATGTACCAAAATGAGTAAAACTACCTATGTTTTGGTGTTGCATTATTCAAAACTTAAAAATTATAGGAAACACACTTAAAGTTTGAATCTTTTGATTGTAAACATGCTTGAAATGATTAAAACCACCTACAGTTTTGTGTTGCATTATTTTAAAACATAAAAAATATAAGAAAAAAAACATAATGTTTTTGAATCGTTTGATTGTAAACATGCTCAAAATGAGTAAAACCACCCAAGTTTTGGTATTGCATTATTCAAAACTAAAAATTGTAGGAAATAAAACATAAAGTTATAATATTTTTACTGTAGGCATGCTTGAAACGAGTAAAACTACCTATGTTTTTAATGTTACATTATTAAACACTCAAAAATTATAGGAAGACACATAAAGTTTGAATCCTTTAATTGGTAAACATTGCTTGAAATGAGTAAAACTACATAAGTTTTCTTGTTTGCATTATTTAAAACTCAAAAATTATAGGAAACATGCATAAATTTTGAATCTTTTGATTCTAAACATGCTCTAAATGAGTAAAATTCTTAAGTTTTAGTCTTGCATTATTAAAAACTCAAAAATTATAGTAAACACCTATAAAGTTTGACTCTTTTGATTATAAACATGGTTGAAATGAGTTAAAATTGCCTAGGTTTTTATGTTGCATTATTTAAAACCCAAAAATTATAAGGCACATAAAGTTTGAATCTTTTAATTCTAAATATGCTCAAAATGAGTAAAACTACCTAAGTTTTGTTGTTATATTATTCAAAACTCTAAAATGATAGGAAACATGCATAAAGTTTGAATTTTTTGATTATAAACATGTTCAAAATGAGTAAAACTTCCTAAGTTTTAGTGTTGCATTAATCAAAATTCAAAAATTATAGGGAAAGCACATAAAGTTTGAATTTTTTTGATTATAAACATACTTAAAAAGAGTAAAAACACATCTATTTTGGTGTTACATTATTTAAAACACAAAAATATTAGAAACATACATAATGTTTGAATCTTTTGCTTGTAAACATGCATGGAATGAGTAAAGTTTGAATCTACCCAAGATTTGTAGTTGCGTTACTCAAAAGCCAAAAATTAAAAGATATGAACATAAAGTTTGAATTTATCGATTTTAAGCATGCTTGCACAAGTAAAACCACTTATGTTTTCATGTTACATTATTCAAAACTCAAATTTTATAGGAAACACACCTAAAGTTTGAATCTTTTGATTATAAACATGCTCAAAATGAGTAAAACTACTTATGTTTTGGTGTTGCATTATTCAAAACTCAAAAATTATAGGAAACATTCATATTTTTTATTTTTTTGATTGTAAACATGTTTAAAATGGGCAAAACTACCTAAGTTTTATGTTGAATTATTCAAAACACAAAATTATAGGAAACACATATAAAGTTTGAATATTTTGATTAGAAACATGTTTAAAATGACTAAAACTACCTAAGTTTTTATGTTGCATTATTAAAAAACTCAAAAATTATATGAAATGAACACAACTTATGAATCTTTTGATTGTAAACATGCTCAAAATGAGTTAAAATGAACTATGCTTTGGTGTTGCATTATTCAAAACTAAATAATTATAGGAAATGAACATAAAGTTGGAATCTTTTGATTGTAAACATGCTAAAAATGAGGAAAACTACCTAAGTTTTGCTTTTGCATTATTCAAAGCTCAAAAGTTATAGGAAACATACATAAATTTTGAATGTTCCGATTGTAAACATGCTTGAAATGAGTAAAATTGCTTAAGTTTTAGTGTTGGATATTTCAAAACTCAAAAATTATAATAAATGCACATAAATTTTAATCTTTTGATTGTAAACATGCTCAAACAAGTAAAACCACCTAATTTTTCATTTTACATTATTTACAACTAAAAAATTATAGGAAATATGCATAATTTTTTATTCTTTTGATTGTAAACATGCTCAAAATGCATAAAAGTACCCATGTTTTTGTTTTACATCATTCAAAACTCAAAAATTATATGAAAAGTGAATAAAATTTGAATCTTTTGATTATAAACATGCTCAAAATGAGTAAAATCATATAAGTTTTGGTGATGCATTATTCAAAACTATAAAATTATAGGAAATGCGCACAAAGTTTAAATCATTTTATTTTAAGAATGCTCAAAATGAATAAAATTACCTAAGTTTTATTATTGCATTATTCAAAAAAAAAAAAAAAAAAAAGAGACACACATCAAGTTTGAATATTTTTTTATGTAAATGTGCTCTAAATGAGTAAAACCACCTAAGTTTTATTGTTGTATTATTCAAAACTCAAAAATTATAAGAAACATGCATAAAATTTAAATCTTTTGATTATAAACATGCTTGAAATGAGTAAAACCACCTATGTTTTGGTGTTGCATTTTTCCAAACTCAAAAATTATAGGAAACATGGTCAAAATGAATAAAATAACCTAAGTTTTAGTGTTGTACTATTAAAAACTAAAAAACTATAGGAATCATGCATCAAATTTGAATATTTTGATTGTAAACATGCTCAAAATGAGTAAAAATAGCTATGTTTTGGTGTTGTATATTTGAAAACACAAAAATTATAAGAAATGAACATAAATTTTGAATCTTTTAATTGTAAACATGCTCAAAATGAGTAAAACCACCTACGTTTTGGTATTGTATTATTCAAAACTCAAAAATTATAGGAAATGTGAACAAAGTTTCAATATTTTGATATTAAACATGCTCAAAATGACTATAACCACCTGAGTTTTGGTGTTGCATTATTCAAATCTCAAAAATTATAAGAAATGCACATAAATTTTGAATCTTTTGATTGTAAACATGCTTGAAATGAGTCAAGTTGCCTAAGTTTTTGTGTTACATTTTTCAAAACTCAAAAATTATAGGAAATACACATAAATGTTGAATTTTTTGATTGTAAACATGCTCAAAATGAATAAAATTGCCTATGTTTCAGTGTTGCATTATTCAAAACATAAAAATTATAGGAATAATGAATCTGTTGATTGTAAAATGCATGCAATGAGTAAAACCAACTAAGTTTTGGTGTTACATTATTGAAAACTCAAAAATTATAGGAAAAATGGAAAAAGTTTGAATCTTTTGACTGTAAACATGCTCAAATTGAGTAAAACTACATATGTTTTGATGTTGAATTATTTAAAACTCAGAAATTATATGAATAATACATAAATTTTGAATCTTTTGAATGTAAACATGCTTGAAATGAGTAAAACAACCTAAGTTTTGGTGTTGTTTTATTCAAAACTCAAAATTTATAAGAAACTCACTTTGAATTTGAATCTTTTGATTGTAAACTTGCTCAAAATGAGTAAAATTGCCTAAGTTTTGGTGTTTCATTATTCAAAATTAAAAAATTATAGGAAACATGCATAAATTTTAAATCTTTTGATTGTAGACATGCTTGAAATGAGTAAAACCGCCTATGTTTTGGTGTTGCATTATTCAAAACTCAAAAATTATAGCAAACAAGCATAAAGTTTGAATCTTTTAATTTTAAACATGCTTGAAATGAGTAAAACTACATAAGTTTTAGTGTTGCATTATTTAAAACTCAAACATTATAGGAAACATGCAGAAAATTTTAATATTTCGATTGTAAACATGCTCAAAACAAGTAAAACCACCTATGTTTTGGTGTTGCATTATTTAAAACTCAAAACTTATAGGAAATAAAAATAATTTTTGAATCCTTTGCTTGTAAACATGCTCAAATTGAGTAAAACTGCATAAATTTTTGTGTTGCATTATTCAAAACTAAAAAAATATAGGAACCATGCATAAAGTTTTAATTTTTTATTATAAACATGCTCAAAATGAGTAAAACTTCATAAGTTTTGGTGTTACATTATTCAAAACATTTTTTTTGGAAAATGTGCATAAAGTTTGAATCTTTTGATTATAAACATGCTTGAAACATGTAAAATTGCGTAAGTTTTGGTGTTGTATTATTCAAAACTCAAAAATTATGGAACACACATCAAATTTGAATGTTTTGATTGTAAACATGCTCAAAATGTGTAAAATTGCATATGTTATGGTGTTACATATTCCAAAACTTGAAAATTATAAGAAACACATAAAGTTTGAATTTTTTAATTGTAAACATGCTCAAAATGAGTAAAACCTCCTATGTTTGGGTGTTGCATTATTGAATACTAAAAAAATTATAGGAAATACACATAAAGTTTGAATCTTTTGATTATAAACATGCTCAAAATGAGTAAAATTTCCTATGTTTTGGTGTTGTATTAATCAAAACTAAAAAATTATAGGAAACACACAATGTTTGAATCGTTTGATTGTAAACATGCTTGAAATGAGTCAAAATTCCTCAGTGTTGGTGTTGCATTATTCAACACTCAAAAATTATAACAAGGTGCTTAAAGTTTAAATCTTTTAATTGTATACATGCTTGAAATGAGTAAAACTACATAACTTTTGTTGTTGCATTAATCAAAACTCAAAAATTAAAGGAAACATGCATAAATTTTAAATATTTTCATTCTAAACATGCTCAAAATGTGTAAAACAACTTATGTTTTAGTGTTTCATTATTAAAAACTCAAAAATTATTGGAAACATGTATAAAATTTGAATGTTTTGATTGTAAACATGCTCAAAATGAGTAAAATTGCATAGGTTTTGGTGTTGCATTATTCAAAACTCAAACATTATAAGAAAGGCACATAATGTTTGAATCTTTTGATTCTAAACATGCTTAAAATGAGTAAAACTACCTATGTTTTGGTGTTATATTATTCACAACTTTAAAATAATAGGGAATGCACATAATGTTTGAATCTTTTGATTATGATCATGCTATCATTGAGTAAAACTTCCTATGTTTTAGTGTTGCATTATTCAATACTTAAAAATTATAGGGAATGCGCATAAAATTTGAATGTTTTGATTGTAAACATGCTTAAATTGAGTAAAACCACATATGTTTTGGTATTGCATTATTTAAAACACAAAAATTATAGGAAATGTGCATAAATTTTTAATCTTCTGATTGTAAACATGCATGAAATGAGTAAAGATGAATAAGTTTTGGTGTTGTATTATTCGAATCTCAAAAAATGTAGGAAACATGCATAAAGTTATATTATTTTGCTTATAAACATGGTTAAAATGATTAAAACTACCTCTGTTCTCATGTCGCATTATTCAAAGCTCAAAAATAATAGGAAATGTGTATAAAGTTTGATTCTTTTGATTGTAGACATGTTTGAAATGAGTAAAACTGCTTTTGTGTTACATTATTCAAGAATAAAAAATTATAGGAAACACACACAAACATTTAATATTTTGATTGTTAACATGCTTGAAATGAGTAAAACTACCTAAGTTTTTATGTTACATTATTCAAAACTCAAAAAGTATAGCAAACCCACATAAATTTTGAATCTTTTGATTATAAACATGTTCGAAATGAGTAAAAGTATGTATGTTTTGGTGTTGCATTATTCAAAACTCAAAAATTATAGGAATGTTCAAAAGTTTAAATATTTTGATTGTAAACATGCTTGAAATGAGAAAAACTACATAACCTTTTGTTTTACATTATTCAAACTCAAAAATTATAGGAAACACAAATAAAGTTTGAATCTTTTGATTGTAAACATGCTCAAAAAGTTTAAAACTACCAATGTTTTGGTGTTGCATTATTCAAAACTCAAAAATTATAGGAAACAAGCATAAAGTTTGAATATTTTAATTATAAAAATTACAGGAAACATGCATAAATTTTGAAACTTCTGATTTTAAACATGCTTGAAATGAGTAAAACCACTTAAGTTTTAGCATTATTATAAACTTAAAAATTAATGGAAATGCATATAAAGTTTGAATCTTTTGATTGTAAACATGCTCGAAATGAGTAAAACTGCCTAGTTTTTGGTGTTGCATTATTTAACTCTCAAAATTAATAAGAAAGGCACATAAATTTTTAATCTTTTGATTCTAAACATGCTTGAAATGAGTAAAACTGCAAATGTTTTGGTTTTATATTATTCAAAACATTAAAAAAATAGGAAGTGCACATAATGTTTGAATCTTTTGATTATAAACATGCTCAAAATGAGTAAAACTTCATATGTTTTGGTGTTGTATTATTCAAAAATTATAAATTATAGGGAATGCTTGGAAAATTTGAATGTTTCGATTATAAACATGCTTAAAATTAGAAAAACTTCATTTCAAGCATTATTTAAAACACAAAAATTATAGGAAACATGCATAAAGTTTGAATCTTTTGATTGTAAACATGCTTAAAATGAGTAAATTTGAATAAGTTTTGGTGTTGTATTATTCAAATCTCAAAAATTATAGGAAATATACATAAAGTTTTATTCTTTAACTTGTAAACATGGTTGAAATGAGTAAAACTGCCTATGTTTTGGTGTTGCATTATTTAAGACACAAAAATAATAGGAAATGTGTGTAAATTTTGATTCTTTTGATTGTAGACATGCTCGAAATGAGTAAAACTATCTTTTTTGGTGTTGCATTATTCAAAAATTAAAAATTATAAGAAACATGCATAAACATTGAATCTTTTTATTGTAAACATGCTCAAAATGAGTAAAACTACCTAAGTTTTTGTGTTGTATTATTCAAAACTCAAAAATTCTAGGAAACCTACATAAATTTTGAGTCTTTTTATTGTAAACATGCTTGAAATGAGTAAAAATATGTAAGTTTTAGTGTTGCATTATTTAAAACTCAAAAAATATAGAAATGTGCATAAATTTTGAATATTTTGATTATAAACATGCTTGAAATGAGTAAAACTACATAACTTTTTGTGTTGCATTATTCAAACTCAAAAATTATTGGAAACATGCATAGCTTTTGAATCTTTTAATTTTAAACATGCTCGAAATGATTAAAACCACTTAAGTTTTAGTGTTGCATTATTAAAAACAAAAAAATTATAGGAAATGTGCATAAAGTTTGAATCTTTTGATTGTAAACATGCTCAAAACAAGTAAAACTTCCTATGTTTTGGTGTTTTATTATTCAAAACATAAAAATTATAAGGACACATAAAGTTTGAATGTTTTGTTTGTAAACTTACTCAAAATGAGTAAAACTACCTAATTTTTGTGTTACATTATTCAAAACCCAAAAATTATACGAAACATGCGTAAAGTTCAAACCTTTTGATTTTAATCACAATCAAAATGAGTAAAACTACCTAAGTTTTGTTTTTGTATTCTTCAAAACTTAAAAATTATAAGAAATACACATATTGTTTGAATCTTTTGATTGTAAACATGCTAAAAATGAGTAAAAACTGACTATGTTTTGTTGTTGCACTATTCAAAACTAAAAAATTATAGGAAACACACATAAAGTTTAAATCTTTTGATTGTGAACATTCTTGAAATGAGTAAAACTAACAAAGTTTTGGTGTTGCATTATTCTGAACTAAAAAATTATATGAAATGTGTATAAATATTGAATCTTTTGATTGTAAACATGCTTAAAATGAGAAAAACCACCTATGTTTTAGCGTTGCATTATTCAAAACTCAAAAGTTATAGGTAAAAAATAAAGTTTGAATTTTTTGATTATAAACATGCTCAAAATGAGTAAAACTACATAACTTATGTTGTTGCATTATTAAAAACTCAAAAATTATAGGAAACATGCATAAATTTTTAATCTTTTGATTCTAATAATGCTCAAAATGAGTAAAACCACATAAGTTTTTGTATTGCATTATTAAAAACCCAAATATTATTGGAAATGCATATATAGTTTGAATATTTTGATTGTAAACATGCTCAAAATGAGTAAAATTGCCTAGGATATGATGTTGCATTATTCAAAACTCAAAATTTATAAGAAAGCCACATAAAATTTGAAACTTTTGATTCTAAACATGCTTGAAATCAGTAAAAATGCCTAGGTTTTGGTTTTATATTATTCAAAACCTAAAATGATAGGAAATGTGCATAATGTTTCAATCTTTTTATTATAAACATGCTAAAAATGAGTAAAACTTCCTATGTTTTGGTGTTGCATTATTCAAAACTTAAAAACTATATAGAGCACATGTAAAATTTGAATGTTTTGATTATAAACATGTTTAAAATGAATAAAACCACATATGTTTTGGTGTTGCATTATTTAAAACACAAAAAATGATAGGAAACATGCATAAAGTTTGAATCTTTTGATTGTAAACATGCTTGGAATGAGTAAAGTTGAATAAGTTTTGGTGTTGTATTGTATTATTCAAATCTCAAAAATTATAGGAAACATGCATAAAGTTTTATTCTTTTGTTTATAAACATGGTTGGAATGAGTAAAACTACCTATGTTATTGTGTCATATTATTCAAAACTCAAAAATAATAGGAAACATCTATAAATTTTGATTCTTTTGATGGTAGACATGCTTGAAATGAGTAAACCTACCTATTTTGGTATTGCATTATTCAAGAGTTAAAAAATATAGGAAACATGTATAAATATTGAATCTTTCAATTGTAAACATAATCAAACTAAATAAAACTACCTATGGTTTTGTGTTACATTATTCAAAACTAAAAAATTATAGGAAGCCCACATAAAGTTTGAATCTTTTGATTGTAAACATACTAAGAATGAGTAAAACTACATACATTTTGGTGTTGCATTATTTAAAACTCAAAAATTATAGGAACGTGCATAAAGTTTGAATCTTTTGATAGTAAACATGCTTGAAATGAGTAAAATTACATAACTTTTTGTGTTGCATTATTCAAACTAAAAAAATATTGAAAGCATGCATAAATTTTGAATATTTTAATTCTAAACATGCTCAAAATGAGTAAAACCACTTAATTTTTAGTATTACATTATTGAAAACACAAAAAATTATAGGAAACATAAATAAAATTTGAATCTTATGATTGTAAATGTGCTTAAAACAAGTAAAAGTTCCTATGTTTTGTTGTTGCATTATTTAAAACTCAAAAATTATAAAAAAATACATATAAAGTTTGAATCTTTGATTGTAAACTTGGTTGAAACAAGTAAAACTACATAATTTTTTTTGTTGCAATATTCAAAACTCAAAAATTATAGGAAACATGCATAAAATTTGAACTACATACATTTTGGTGTTGCATTATTTAAAACTCAAAAATTATAGTAAACATGCTCAAAATGAGTAAAACTACCTATGTTTTGTTGTTGTATTCTTCAAAACTTAATAATTATAATAAATACACATAAAGTTTGAATCTTTTAATTTGAAACATGCTCAAAATGAGTAAAACTGCCTACGTTTTTGTGTTACATTATTCAAAAGTCAAAAATTATAAACATTCTTGAAACACACATAAAGTTTAAATCTTTTGATTGTAAACATTCTTGAAATGAGTAAAACTACCAAATTTTTGGTGTTTCATTATTCTAAGCTAAAAATATATAGGAAATGTGTATAAATATTGAATCTTTTGATTGTAAACATGTTTGAAATGAGAAAAACCACCTATGTTTTGGTGTTGCATTATTCAAAACTCAAAAATGATAGGAAATGTGTATTAAGATTGAATCTTTTGAATGTAAACATGCTCAAAATGAGAAGAACTACCTATATTTTAGTGTTGTATTATTCAAAACACTTAAATTATAGGAAACATGCATAAAGTTTGAATTTTTTGATTGTAAACATGTTCAAAACATGTAAAACTGCCTAAGTTTTAGTGTTCCATTATTAAAAACTCAAAAATTATAGGAAATGTGGATAAAGTTTAATTCTTTTTATTTTAAACATAATCAAAATGAGTTAAACCACATATATTTTGATGTTACATTATTCAAAACTCAAAAATTATACTAAATGTAAATAAATTTTGAATCTTTTGATTTTAAACATGCTTAAAATGAGTAAAATTGCCTAAGTTTTAGTGTTGCATTATTCAAAACTCAAAAATTATAGGACACACACATAAAATTTGAATATTTTGATTGTAAACATGCTCAAAATAAGTAAATATGAGAGAAAATTCCTACGTTTTGTGGTTACATTATTCAAAACTCAAAAATTATAAGAAAGACACATAAAGTTTGAATCTTTTGATTGTAAACTTGCTCGAAACGAGTAAAACTACCTAAATTTTTGTGATGTATTATTCAAACTCAAAAATTATAGGAAACATGCATAAATTTTGAACCTTTTGATTTTAAGCATGCTTGACATGAGTAAAACTACCTAAGTTTATTGTTGTATTCTTCAAAACTCAGAAAATATAAGAAATCCACATAAATTTTGAATCTTTTAATTGTAAACATGCTCAAAATGAGTAAAACCATTGAAGTTTTGGTGTATCATTATTCCAAACTCAAATTATTAGAAACACTAATAAAGTTTGAATCTTTTTTATTATAAACATGCTTGAAATGAGTAAAACCACCTTTGTTTTGGTGTTACATTATTCAAAACTAAAAATTTATAAGAAATTTGCATAAAGTTTGAATGTTTTAATTATAAACATGCTCAAAATGAGTAAAACCACTAAACTTTTATGATTGTATTATTCAAAACTCAAAAATTATAAGAAACCTGCATAAAGTTTAAATCTTTAGATTGTAAACATGCTCAAAATGAGTAAAATTGCCTATGTTTTGGTGTTGCATTATTCAAAACTCAAATTATAATAAATCAGCAAAAAATTTGAATGTTTTGATTGTAAACATACTTGGAATGAGTAAAACCATAAAATTTTTTGTGTTGCATTTTTCAAAACTCAATTTTTTTATAAAATGCACATGTTTAAACCTTTTGATGGTAAACATGCTCAAAATGAGGAAAACTACCTAATATTTGGTGTTACATTATTCAAACTCAAAAATTATAGTAAACACATAGATAGTTTGAATATTTTGATTGTAAACATTCTCAAAATGAGAAAAACCACCTAAGTTTTAGTGTTGCATTATTCAAACCTAATAAATTATAGGAAATATGCATAAAATTTGAATCTTTTAATTGTAAACATGCTCAAAACAAGTAAAACCACCTAGGGTTTTTTGTATCATTATTCAAAACTCAAAACTTATTGAAAACACTCATAAAGTTTTTTGATTACAAACATGCATAAAATGAGTAAAACCTCTTATGTTTTGGTGTTGCATTATTCAAAACTCAAAAATTATAGGAAATGTGCATAAAGTTTGAATTTTTTAATTATAAACATGCTCTATCTTATTTAGCATATAATTTATAGTCTCCTTAATGGCTCCTGTTGTGTCTCCCACACGTGCACGATTTCAAAATTTGTCAGAGGTCATGGCTCCTGCATCGGATGCCTGTGGAGGTTTTTCAGCATCTCCCCATCCTCCTTCCTCTACCACTGTTCTTCCAGGGGCAGCTGGTGTGGCTCCTGCTATGGGTGGGGCTTCCTCTGCATGTGGGAGTAGGGTTATGATTGCTCCTCGCGTGATTTCTTCTGTGGTTGGGGGTTATCTTCCTTCTGCCCCGCATTTGGCTTATGGATCTCCTGCTCTTGGTTTAGGTCTTGGTTCTGGGGGAAGGACTTTTTCTGACGTGGCTGCATTTGAAGCTGGATTACATGACGCTCTTCCTCATGCCTCATCTGGGACTTGTCATGTTTCGCCTGTAAGTGCTTTAAAGCCTATTAGGGTAACTCTAGATCCTGAATCAATTGAAGACATCCTCCATACGACAAAAGAGCTTTCCTCTCTTGATGCTATTTTTTGCTTCCATGGCTTTTGGCCCTCTCTTGCAGATCTACATGGTTGGATCTCCAAGAACTGGATGCCACTTATTGAAGATAATGTCCATATCTTCCCGTGGGTTAAAGGTTTTTTTATAGTTAAGTTCCTTTGCCCCAATGACAGGAAGATTATTTTATGTCACAATATTTTTTCTTGGCAGGGCAGATATCCACTAATGGCCAAACCGTGGCATAAGGATTTTGATCCTCTCTTGGAATCCTTTAATAAGTTCCCTATCTGGGTCTGGCTCCCTAATCTTCCAATACATCTTTGGCACGATTCGGTTTTTGAAACTATTGGAAATGCTATTGGGGATTTCTTATATGTGGATGCAGACACTTAAAATATTTACCATTCGACATGTGTACATTTTCTAGTAGATTTGTATGTCTCTAAGGGCCTTCTTGAGGTGATCTACTTGGATTCCCCGAGGGGTACTTGGACACAAATATTGGATTATGAGGGTATCCCTTTTCATTGCAGGAAGTGCCACCTGACGGGTCATATTGCTACTCGATGTGCTGTTAGGAAATCTAAATCTAGGTGACCACCTTCTTGGTGGTCTGAGGCCTCCTCTGAGCATTACATGGTTAAACAACCCTTGGAAGATTTGGTTGGTTCTGAGACTAAGACTGAGGATAGTGTTCACTCTGAGCCGGTGGCTGTGGAGGATTCTTTAGTGAAACATTCCTTTGAAGCTCCTGCAGAGGTTGTGGTTAGTGATCTTTCTGAGCCAGTGGATGAGGTGGCATTGGTCTCTTCCCCTATTTCAAAGGATCCTCCTAGGAGCCAGACATCTTCTGATTCTCATAGGGAGTTTGTTGCGGTGTCTATGTCCCCTGGGTTCCATGGGTCTTTGTCTTTTAAGGCATGGGTTGATGAGGTAGAAAAGTTAGAGGATGGATGGACATCAGTTAAGAGGAAGAAGTCTAAGCCTTTGGTCCCCCCTCTAGATAAGAACCTTCGGTTGCGTAAGGAAAATCTCAACTCAAAAGGAAAATCTAATGTTCCCTTATGATGACAGGTTGTTTGTGTTGGTAAACTAGTTGCTTCACTAGTTTGCTGGTTACTGGTATGGGAGGTTTTTCAGGTTGCTGCTCTAGTCTATTAACTTTCTAGGTTCCAATGTTTTGATAGTAGTTTTATCTGGTCACATCTGTTGGTAGCAGGTCCCTATAAAACCTAGTTTAGTTGTTTTACTGGTTTCAGGTTCTTTTAAAACCTGGTTGTGCTTAATGATTTATCTTTCTTTTTGATGTAAAGGGTTTCGGGGCCCATTCAAAACCTGCTTTTACCTTAATCTAAAACATGCTCTAAATGACTAAAACTATTAAAGTTTGTGTTGCATTATTCAAATCTAAAAAATTATAGGAAATGTGCATAAAGTTTGAATCTTTTGATTGTAAACATGCTCAAAACAAGTAAAATTACCTATGTTTTAGTGTTACATTATTCAAAACTCAAATTATAATAAATGAGCATAAAATTTGAATCTTTTTATTATAAACATGCTCAAAATGAGTAAAACCACCAAAGTTTTGGTGTTGCATTATTTAAAACTAAAAAATTATAGAAAATGCATATAAATTTTAAATATTTTGATTGTAAACATGCTCAAAATGAGTAAAACCACCTAATATTTAGTGTTGCATTATTCAAACTAAAAAATAGAGGAAAAACACCTATAGTTTGAATCTTTTGATTGTAAACATTCATAAAATGAGTAAAACAACCTAGGTTTTATTGTTGCATTATTCAAACCTCAAAAATTATAGAAAATTCACATAAATTTTAAATCCTTTGATTTTAAACATGCTCAAAATGAGTAAAACTAGCTATGTTTTTGTGTTGCATTATTCAAAACATAAAAATTAAAGGAAACATGCATAAAATTTATATCTTTTGATTGTAAACAAGCTTGAAATGAGTAAAACCACCTAAGTTTTGGTGTTGTATTATTCAAAACTCAAAAATTATAGGGAACATGCATAAAGTTTAAATATTTTAATTGTAAACATTCTCAAAATGAGTAAAATCATCTAAGTTTTGGTGTCACATTATTCAAAACATAAAAAATATACTAAACATGCATAAAGTTTGAATCTTAAGATAGTAAACATGCTCAAAATAAGGAAATCCACCTAAGTGTTATTGTTACATTATTCAAAGCTCAAAAATTAAAGGAAACACATTTAAATTTCAAATCTTTTGATTGTAAACATGCTCAAAATGAGTATAATCACTTAAGTTTTGGTGTTGCATATTTCAAAACTCAAAAATTATAAGAAATGCACATAAAGTTTGAATATTTTTATTGTAAACATGCTCAAAAAAGTAAAACCACATAAGATTTGATGTTGTATTATTCAAAACTAAAAAATGATAGGAAATGTGCATAAAGTTTGAATTTTTTGATTGTAAACATGCTCAAAATTAGTAGAACTGCCAAAGTTTTGTTGTTGCATTATTCTAAACTCAAAAATTATAGGAAAAATGAATAAATTTTGATTCTTTTGATTGTAAACATGCTTGAAACGAGTGAAACTACTTATGTTTTGGCGATATAATATTCAAAATTAAAAAAAAATAGGAAAAATGAATAAAGTTTGATTCATTTGATTTTAACAATAGTTGAAATGAGTAAAACTGCCTAAGTTATGTTTTTGTATTATTCAAATCTCAAAAAATATAAGAGACACACAAATTTTGAATCTTTTGATTGTAACTGTGCTTGAAATGAGAAAAATGGCCTAGGTTTTGTTGTTGCATTATTCAAAACTAAAAAATTATAGGAAACATGAACAGAATTTGAATCTTTTTATTATACACATGATTAAAATGAGTAAAACCACCTAATTTTTGGTGTTACATGATTCAAAACTCAAAAATTATAGGAAACATGCATAAAGTTTGAATATTCTTATTGTAAACATGCTCGAAATGAGTAAAATAACCTAAGTTTTGGTGCTATATTATTTGAAACATAAAAACTATAGGAAACACACATCAAATTTGAATCTTTTGATTGTAAACATGCTAAAAAAGAGAAAAATCACCTATGTTTTGGTGTTGCATATTTCAAAACTCAAACATTATAAGAAACATGCATAAAGTTTGAATCTTTTGATTATAAACATGCTCAAAATGCAAAAAAAACCACCTAAGTTTTTGTGTTATGTTATTCAAAACTAAAAAAATATGAGAAATGTGCATAAAGTTTTAATCTTTTGATTGTAAACATGCTCGAGATGAGTACAACCACTTACGTTTTGGTGTTGTATTTTTTAAAACTCAAAAATTATAGTAAATACACATAAAGTTTGAATCTTTTGGTTGTAAACATGTTTAAAATGAGTAAAATTACCAATGTTTTTGTGTTGCATTTTTTAAAATTAAAATATTATAGGAAATACACATAAATGATGAATCTATTGATTGTAAAAATGCTCACAATAGGTAAAACCACCTAAGGTTTGGTATTATAGTATTCCAAACTCAAAAATTATAAGAATCATGTATAAATTTTTAATCTTATGATTGTAAACATGTTGAAAATGAGTAAAACAACATATGTTTTGTTGTTGAATTATTCAAAACTCAAAAATTATATGAAACATGCATAAAGTTTTAATCTTTTGATTGTAAACATACTAAAAATGAGTAAAACCACATAATATTTTCTGTTCCATTATTTAAAACTCAAAAATTATGGGAAATTTACTTAAAATTTGAAACTTTTGATTATTAACTTGCTCAGAACAAGTAAAACCACCTATGTTTTATTGTTACATTATTCAAAACTCAAAAATTATAGGAAACGTGTATAAACATAGAATATTTTGATTATAAACATGCTTGAAATGACCAAAACCACCTATGTTTTGGTGTTACATTATTTAAAACTAAAAAATTACAAGAAACATACATTAAGTTTGAATCTTTTGATTTTAAACGTGCTTGTAAGAAGTAAAACTTCCAAAGTTTTAGTTTTGTATTATTCATAACTCAAAAATTATAGGAAACACACATAAAATTTGAATCTTTTGATTGTAAACATGCTTGAAATAAGTAAAACCACCTATGTTTTGGTGTTGCATTATTCAAAACATAAAATTTATAGGAAATGTCCATAACTTCTGAATCCTTTAGTTGTAAACATGCATAAATTTATAGGAAATGTACATAAGGCTTTCATATTGAATTATTCAAAACTCAAAAAATATAGGAAAAATGCATATTGTTTTAACTTTTTGATTGTGAGCATGCTCAAAATGGGCAAAACTTTCTAAATTTTGGTGTTAATTTATTCAAAACTCAAAATTTATAAAAAATGTGCATAAAATTTGAATCTTTTGATTGTAAACATGATTGAAATAAGTAAATATAGGTTTGAATCTTTTGATTGTAAACATGCTCAAAATGAGTAGAACTACCTAAGTTTATGTGTTGCATTATTCAGAACTAAAAAATAATAAGAAATTCACATAAAGTTTGAATCTTTTGATTGTAAACATGCTCAAAATGAGTAAAACTACCTATGGTTTGGTGTTGAGTTATTCAAAACTCAAAAATTATTGGAAACACACATAAGGTTTGAATTTTTTTTAATTCTGAACATGATCAAAATGACTAACCTACCTAAATTTTTGTGTTTCATTATTCAAAACTTAGAAATTATAAGAAACCAACATAAAGTTTGAATCTTTAAATTGTAAACATGCTTGAAACAACTAAAACCACCTATGTTTTGGTGTTGCAATATTCAAAACTAAAAATTATAGGAAATGAACATAATGTTTAAATTTTTTTATTGTAAACATGCTCAAAATGAGTAAAACTACCTAGGTTTTGGTGTTACATTATTCAAAACTCAAAAATTATATGAAGGTCCATAAATTTGGAATATTTTAATTGTAAACATGCTCAAAATGAGTAAAATTGCATAACTCTTGTTGTTGCATTATTCAAAACTGAAAAATGATAGATAACACATAAATTGTGAATTTTTTTTAATTCTAAAGATGCTCGAAACAAGTAAAACCACGTAAGTTTTAGTGTTGCATTATTAAAAAGTCAAAAATTATAGGAAATGCATATAAAGTTTGAATCTTTTGATTGTAAACATGTTCAAAATGAGTAAAACTACATAAGGTTTGGTGTTGCATTATTCAAAACTCAAAATTTTTAAGAAAGGCATATTTTTTTGAATCTTTTGATTCTAAACATGCTTGAAATGAGTAAAACTAACTATGTTTTGGTGTTATATTATTGAAGACTTTAAAAAGATAGGAAACGTGCATAAGGATTGAATCATTTGATTATAAACATTTTTGAAATGAGTAAAACTTTCTAATCTTTTATGTTATATAATTAAAAACTCAAAAATTATAGGGAATGTGTATAAAGTTTGAATCTTTTGATTGTAAACATGCTCAAAATGACAAAAATTACATATGTTTTGGTGTTACATTATTTAAAACACAAAAATTATAGGAAACATGCATAAATTTTGAATCTTTTGATAGTAAACATGAATAGAATGAGTAAATCTAACAATGTTTTGGTGTTGTATTATTCAAATCTCAAAAACTATAGGAAATGCACATAAATTTTTATTCTTTTGCTTGAAAAAAGTTTGAAATGAGTGAAACTACCTATGTTTTAGTATCACATTTTTCAAAACATAAAAACAGTAAGAAAAGTGCATAAAGTTTGAATATTTTGATTGTAAAGATGCTCAAAATGAGTAAAACCATCTAACTTTTTGTGTTGCATTATTCTAAAATAAAATATTATAGGAAACCCACATAAAGTTTTAATCTCTTGAATATAAACATGCTTGAAATGAGTAAAATTGTGTAAGTTTTGGTTTTGCATTATTTAAAACTCAAAAATTATAGGAATGTGCATAAATATTGAATCTTTTGATTGTAAGCATGCTCAAAATGAGTAAAACTACATAACTTTTTGTGTTGTATTATTCAAAACTCAAAATGTATTGAAAGCATGCATAAATTTTGAATCTTTTAATTCTAAACATGATCGAAATGAGTAAAACCACTAAATTTTAGTATTCCATTATTAAAAACACAAAAAATATAGGAAACATGCATAAAGTTTGAATCTTTTGATTGTAAACATGCTCAAAACAAGTAAAATTTCCTATGTTTTTATGCTGTGTTATTTAAAACTCAAAAATTATAAGAAAGACACATAAAATTTGAATCTTTTGATTATAAACATGCTCGAAATGAGAAAAACTGCTTATTATTCAAAACTCAAAAAATATAGGAAACATGCATAAAGTTTGAACCTTTTGATTTTAAGTATGCTTTTAATGAGTAAAACATGCATAAAATTTTGGTGTCACATTATTCAAACATTGAAAATTATAGGTAACATACATAAATTTTGATTCTTTTGATTGTAAACATGCTAGAAATGAGTAAAACCACTTAAGTTTTTGTGTTGCATTATTCAAAACTCAAAAATTATATGAAACACATATCAAGTTTAAATATTTTGATTGTAAACATGCTCAAAATGAGTAGAACCACCTATGTTTTGGTGTTGCATTATTATAAAATCAAAAATTATAGGAAAAACCTATACAGTTTAAATCTTTTGATTATAAACATTCTTGAAAAAAGTAAAACTACCTAACTTTTGGTGTTGCATTATTCAAAAATAAAAAATTATAGGAAAAGTGTATTAAGATTGAATCATTTAATTGTAAACATGCTCAAAACAAGTAAAACTACCTAAGTTTTGGTGTTATATTATTTAAAACTCAAAAAATATAGGAAACACACATTAAGTTTTAATTTTTTGATTGTAAACATGCTTGAAACATGTAAAACTACTTAAGTTTTGGTATTCCATTATTTAAAATTCAAATTTTATAGAAAATGTTTATAAAGTTTGAATTTTTTGATTGTAAACATAATCAAAAGAAGTAAAAGTGCCTAAGTTTTAATGTTGCATTATTCAGAACTCTAAAATTATAAGAAAAACACAAAATTTGATTCATTTGATTGTAAACATGCTCAAAATAAGTAATTGAAACATTATTCAAAACTCAAAAATTATAGGAAATGCACATAAGTAAAAGTGGTTAAGTTTTAGTGTAGCATTATTCAAAACCTAAAAATTATAGGAAATGCACATAAAGTTTTAATCTTTTAATTGAAAACATATTCAAAACAAGTAAAACCACCCATGTTTTGGTGTTGCATTATTCAAAACTCAAAACATATAGGAAACATGCATAAAGTTCAAATCTTCTGATTATAAACATCCTTGAAATGAGTAAAACTACCTAACTTTTGGTGTTAAAATATTCAAAACTCAAAAATTAAAGGAAACACACATAAAATTTAAATCATTTGATTGTAAACATGCTCAAAACAAGTAAAACAATTTAACTAAAACTCAAAAATTATAGGAAATATAAATAATGTTTTGAATCTTTTAATTGTGAACATGCTTGAAAGGAGTAAAACTGCCTCAATTTTGGTGTTTCATTATTCAAAACTCAAAAATTATAGGAAACACACATAAAATTTGAATATTTTGATTGTAAACATGTTCAAAATGAGTAAAAATACCCATATTTTGGTATATCATTATTCTAAAACTAAAAAATTATTGGAAATGCTATTAAAGTTTGAATCTTTTGATTGTAAACATGCTCAAAATGAGTAAAACATCTAAGTTTTGGTGTTGCATTATTCAGAACATAAAAATTATAGGAAATGTACATAAAGCTTAAACATTTTAATTATAAACATGCTTGAAATGAGTAAAACCATCTAAGCTTTGGTGTTACATTATTCAAAACTCAAAAATTATAGGAAACATGCATAAAGTTTGAATCGTTTGATTGTAAACATGATCGAAATGAGTAAAATTTCCTATGTTTTGGTGTTACATTATTCAAAACTCAAATTATAATAAATGAGCATAAAATTTAAATCTTTTGATTGTAAACATGCTTGAAATGAGTAAAACTATGAAGGTTTTAGTGCTGCATTATTCAAAGCTCAAAATTTATAGAAAATTCACATAAAGTTTGAATCTTTTGATTGTAAACATCCTAAAATTGAGTAAAACCACCTAATACTTGGTGTTCCATTATTCAAAAATAAAAAATTATAGGAAACACACATAGAGTTTTAATCTTTTGATTGTAAATATGCTTGAAATGAGTAAAACCACATATGTTTTATTGGTGAATTATTCAAACCTAAAAAATTATAGGAAATGTGTACAAAGTTTAAATCCTTTGATGTAAACATGCTCGAAACAAGTAAAACCACATAAGTTATGGTGTTGCATTATTCAAAACACAAAAATTAAAGGAAATGGCATAAAATTTGAATCTCTTGATTGTAAACATGCTTGAAATGACTAAAACCGCCCGAGTTTTGGTATTTCATTATTCAAAATCTAAGAATTATAGGGAATGCACATAAATTTTGAATCCTTTAATTGTAAACATGCTGAAAATAAGTAAAATCATCTAAGTTTTAGTGTTGCATTATTCAAAACATAAAAATTATAGGGAATTCACACAAAGATTGAGTTTCCTAACTGTAAACATGCTCAAAATGAGTAAAATCTCATAAATTTTGAATATTTTGATTGTAAACATGCTTAAAATGAGTAAAATCACCTAAATTTTGGTGTTGCGTTATTTTAAAATAATTTTTTTTAGGAAATGCACATAAAGCTTGAATGTTTTGACTATAAACATGCTCAAAATGAGTAAAATAACCTAAGTTTATGTATCACATTATTCAAAACTCTAAAATTATAGGAAACATGAATAAAGTTTGAACCTTTTCTTTGTAAACTTGCTCTAAATGAGCAAAACCACCTAAGTTTTTATGTTGCATTATTCAAAGCTCAAAAATGATAGGAAATGCACATAAATTTTGAATCTTTTGATTGTGAACATGCTCCAAATGAGAAAAATGGCCTAGATTTTTGTGTTGCATTATTCAAAAATAAAAAATTATAGGAAACATGCATAAGGTTTGAATCACTTGATAGTAAACATGCTCAAAATGATTAAAACTACCTAAATTTTGGTGTTGTATTATTCTAAACTAAAAAATTATAGGAAACACACATAAAGTTTAAATCTTTTAATTGTAAACATGCTCAAATTGAGTAAAATCACCTAAGTTTTAGTGTTACATTATTCAAGACTAAAAAATTATAGGAAACGTGCATAAATTTTCAATTTTTTGATTGTAAACATGTTGAAAATAGGTAAACTGCATAATTTTTTGTGTTACATTATTCAAAACTCAAAAATTATAGGAGACATGCATAAATTTTGAAAATTTTGATTCTAAACATAATTAAAATAAGTAAAACTACCTAAGTTTTAATGTTGTATTATTCAAAACTCAAAAATTATAGGAAACGTGCATAATGTTTAAATCTTTTCATTGTAAATAAGCTTGAAATGATTAAAATTGCCTAAGTTTTTGTGTTGCATTATTCAATACTCAAAAATTATAGGAGACATGCATAAAGTTTGAATCTTTTGAATGTAAACATGCTTGAAATGAGTATAACCACAAAAAGTTTTAGTGTTGCATTATTCAAAACATAAAAATTATAGGAAATGTGCATAAAGTTTGAATCTTTTAATTGTAAACATGCTTAAAATGAGTAAACCTAAGTTTTGTTGTTGCATTATTTAAAACTCGAATAATATAATAAATATGCATAAATTTTAAATCTTTTGATTCTAAACATGCTCGAAATGAGTAAAACTACCTAAGTTTTGGTGTTTCATTATTTAAAACTCAAAAATTATAGGAAACACACATAAAATTTGAATCGTTTGATTGTAAACATTCTCAAAATGAGTAAAACCACCTAGGTTTTGGTGTTACATTATTCAAAACTAAAAAAATTATAGGAAACATGCATAAAGTTAGAGTCTTTTAACTTTAAACATTTTCAAAAGGAGTAAAATTGCCTATGTTTTTCTAGTGCATTATTTAAAAGTCTAAAATTATAAGAAACATACATAAAATTTGAATCTTTTGATTGTAAACATTCGTGAAATTAGTAAAACCACCAATGTTTTGGTAATGCGTTATTCAAAACCTAAAAATTATAGAGAACATGCATAAAGTTTGAATATTTTGATTGTAAACATGCTCAAAATAAGTAAAATTTCCTATGTTTTGGTGTTACATTATTCAAAACTCAAAAAAATTAGGAAACACATATAAAGCTTGAATCTTTTCATTGTAAACATGCTCAAAATAAGCAAAATTATCTAAGTTTCGGTGATGCATTATTCAAAACTCAAAGGTAATGCACATAAAGTATGAATATTTTGAATGTATATATGCTCGAAACGAGTAAAACCACCTATGTTTTGGAGTTACATTGTTCAAAACTCAAAAATTATAGGGAATGCACAAAAAGTTTGAATATTTTGATTGCAAACATGCTTGAAATGAGTAAAATCATTTAAGTTTTTGTGTTGCATTATTCAAAATATAAAATTTATAGGGAATGTGCATAAAGTTTGTATCTTTTAAATGTAAACATGCTCAGAATGAGTAAAATAATCTAAGTTTTGTTGTTACATTATTCAAAACTCAAAAATTATAGGAAGTGTGCATAAAATTGGAATCTTTTGATTGTAGACATGATCGACATGAGTAAAACTAGCTAAGTTTTGGTGTGGCATTATTAAAAACTCAAAAATTATTGGAAATGAACATAAATTTTGAATCTTTTGATTGTTAACATGCTCGAAATGAGTAAAACCAATTAAGTTTTGGTGTTGCATTATTCAAAACTCAAGAATTATAAGAAATGTATAAAAAGTTTGAATATTTTGATTATAAATAAACATGTTCAACATGAGTAAAACCACTTAAATTTTGGTGTTACATTATTCAGAATTAAAAAATTATACGAAACACACATTAAGTTTGAATCCTTTGATTGTAAACATGGTTGAAATGAGTAAAATCACCTAAGATTTTTATTACATTATTCAAAACTCAAAACTTACAAAACACACACATAAAATTTGAATATTTTGATTGTAAACATGATCCAAACAAGTAAAACCACCTAAGTTTTGTGTTGCATTATTTAAAACTCAAAAATTATAAGAAACACTCATAAAGTTTAAATATTTTGATTGTCAACATGCTCAAAATGAGTAAAACTACCTATGTTTCAGTGTTACATTATTCAAAACTCATAAATTAGAGGAAAAAAACATAAAGTTTGAACCTTTTCATTGTAAACATACTCTAAATGAGTGAAACCACCTAAGTTTTGGTGTTGCATTATTCAAAACTCAAAAAATGTAGATAATGCTCATAAAGTTTAAAAATTTTGATTGTAAAACATGCTCAAAATGAGTAAAACTACCTATGTTTCAGTGTTACATTATTCAAAACTCAAAATTTTGAGGAAACACACATAAAGCTTGAACCTTTTCATTGTAAACATGCTCTAAATGAGTAAAACCACCTAAGTTTTGGTGTTGCATTATTCAAGACTCAAAAATTGTAAAAAATGTGCATAAATTTTGAATATTTTGATTGTCAAATTACTCTAAATGAGTAAAATACCTTTATTTTGGTGTTACCTTATTTGAAACTCAAAGATTATAGGAAATATGCATGATGTTTGAATTGATTAATTGTAAACATGCTTGAAAAGAGTAAAATTGCGTAATTTTTGGTGTTGCATTAATCAAAAATTAAAAACTCTATGAAATACACAAAAATTTTGAATCTCTTGATTTTAAACATACTTGAAACAAGAAGAACCACCTATGTTTTGGTGTTGTATTATTCAAAAAACAAAAATTATAGGAAAAGTGCTTAAAGTTTGAGTCTTTTGTTTATAAACATGCTTAAAACTAGTAAAACTACCTAACTTTTGGTGTTGCATTATTCAAAACTAAAAAATTATAGATAATGCTTATAATGTTTAAATATTTTGATTTTAAAACATGCTCAAAATGAGTAAAACTGCCTATGTTTCAGTGTTACTTTATTCAAAACTAAAAAATTAGAGGAAACACACATAAAGTTTGAACCTTTTCATTGTAAACATGCTCTAAATGAGTAAAACCACCTATGTTTTGGTGTTGCATTATTCAAGACTAAAAAATTGTAAAAAATGTGCATAAAGTTTGAGTGCTTTGACTGTAAAATTACTGTAAATGAGTAAAAATACCTTTGTTTTGTTGTTACATTATTCAAAACTCAAAGATTATAGGAAATATGCATGATGTTTGAATTGATTAATTGTAAACATGCTTTAAATGAGTAAAACTACATAAGTTTTGGTGTTGCATTATTCAAAACTTAAAAACTCTATGGAATACACAAAAATTTTGAATCTCTTGTTTTTAAACATACTCAAAACAAGAAGAACCACCTATGTTTTGGTCTTGTATTATTCAAAAAACAAAAATTATAAGAAAAGTGCTTCAAGTTTGAATATTTTGTTTATAAACATGCTTAGAACTAGTAAAACTTCCTAACTTTTGGTGTTGCATTATTCAAAACTAAAAAATTATAGATAATGCTCATAATGTTTAAATATTTTGATTTTAAAACATGCTCAAAATGAGTAAAACTGCCTATGTTTTAGTGTTACATTATTCAAAACTAAATAAATAAGGGAAACACACATAAAGTTTGAACCTTTTCATTGTAAACATGCTCTAAATGAGTAAAACCACCTATGTTTTGGTGTTGCATTATTCAAGACTCGAAAATTGTAAACAATGTGCATAAAGTTTGAATATTTTGATTGTAAAATTACTCTAAATGAGTAAAAATACCTTTGTTTTGGTGTTACATTATTCAAAACTCAATGATTATAGGAAATATGCATGATGTTTGAATTGATTAATTGTAAACATGCTTGAAATGAGTAAAATTGCATAAGTTTTGGTGTTGCATTAGTCAAAACTTAAAAACTCTATGAAATACACAAAAAATTTGAATCTCTTGATTTTAAACATACTCAAAACAAGAAGAACCACCTATGTTTTGGTGTTGTATTATTAAAAAAACAAAAATTATAGGAAAAGTGGTTAAAGTTTGAATCTTTTGTTTATAAACATGCTTAAAACTAGTAAAATTGCCTAACTTTTGGTGTTGCATTATTCAAAACTAGAAAATTATGGATAATGCTCATAATGTTTAAACATTTTGATTTTAAAACATGCTCAAAATGAGTAAAACTGCCTATGTTTTAGTGTTACAAAAATTAGAGGAAACACACATAAAGTTTGTACCTTTTCATTGTAAACATGCTCTAAATGAGTAAAACCACCTAGGTTTTGGTGTTGAATTATTCAAAACTCAAAAATTGTAAAAAATGTGCATAAAGTTTGAATATTTCGACTGTAAAATTGCTCTAAATGAGTAAAACTACCTTTGTTTTAGTGTTACATTATTCAAAACTCAAAAATTATCATAAATATGCATGATGTTTGAATTGATTAATGGTAAACATGCTTGAAATGAGTAAAACTACATAAGTTTTGGTGTTGCATTATTCAAAACTCAAAAACTCTAGGAAATGCACATAAAGTTTGAATCTCTTGATTTTAAACATAATCAAACAAGAATAACCACCTATGTTTTGGTTTTGTATTTATTCAAAAAACAAAAATTATAGGAAAAGTGCCTAAATTTTGAATCGTTTATTTATAAACATGCTTGAAACTAGTAAAATTGCCTAAGTTTTGGTGTTGTATTATTCAAAACTAAAAAATTATAGATAATGCTCATAAAGTTTAAATATTTTGATTGTAAACATGATTGAAATGAGTAGAACTGCATAAGTTTTGGTGTTGCATTATTAAAAACTCAAAAATTATAGGAAATGTACATAAATTTTGAATCTTTTGATTATAAACATGCTCGAAACATGTAAAACCACCTATGTTTTGGTGTTACATTATTCAAAACTTAAAATTATTAGAAAAGAAAATAAATTATGAATTTTTTGATTGCAAACATGCTTGAAATAAGTAAAACCACCTAGGTTTTCATGTTGCATTATTCAAAACTCAAAAATTAAAGGAAACATGAATAAATTTAGAATCTTTTCATTGTATAAATGCTCGAAACAAGTAAAATTACCTAAGTTTTGGTGTTACATTATTCAAAACTCAAAAATTATAGTAAACATGAATAAAGTTTGAATCTTTTGATTGTAAACATGCTCAAAATGAGTAAAATTGCTTAAATTTTTTGTTTCATTATTCAAAACTCAAAAATTATATTAAATGTTCATAAAGTTTGAATTCTTTTTATTATAAACATGCTTGAAACTAGTAACACTACCTAAGTTTTGGTGTTACATTATTTAAAATTGAAAATTTATAGGAAATGCACATAAAGATTAAATCTTTTGATTGTAAACATGATTGAAATGAGTAAAACTACCTAAGTTTTGGTGTTACATTATTTGAAACTCAGAAATTATTTGAAATGTGCATAATGTTTGAATATTTTGATTGTAACCATGCTTAAAATGAGTAAAATTGCCTAAGTTTTGGTGTTACATTTTTTAAAACTAAAAAATTATAGGAAGTGTCCATAAATTTTGAATCTTTTGATTGAAAACATCCTCAAAATGAGTAAAACTACCTAAGTTTTGGTGTTACATTATTGAAAACTTAAACATTATAGGAAATACACATAAAGATTGAATATTTTTATTGTAAACAAGCTCAAAATAAGTAAAACCACCTAAGTTTTGGTTTTTTATCATTCAAAACTCAAAAAATATAGGAAATGCACATAAAGTTTGAGTCTTTTGATTGTAAACATGCTCAAAAAAAGTAAAATTGTCTATGTTTTGGTGTTGAATATTCAAAACTAAAAAATTATAGGAAGCATTCATAAGTTTGAATCTTTTGATTGTAAACATGTTTGAAATAGTAAAACAACTTTGTTTTTGGTGTTGTATTATTCAAAACTCAAAAATTACAGGAAAAAAGCATAAAGTTTGAATCTTTTGATTGTAAACATGCTCTAAATGAGAAAATCTTGTAAGATTTGGTGTTGCATTATTCAAGACTCAAAAATTATATGGAATGCAGATAAATTTTGAATATTTTGATTGTAAACATACTTGAAATGAGTAAAACCAACTAAATTTTGGTATTGAATTATTCAAAAGTTAAAAATTTTCGGCAACATGCATAAATTTTGATTTATTTTATTGTAAACATCCTCGAAACAAGAAAAAATGCCTAAGTTATGGTATTAAATTATTCAAAACTCAAAAATTATAAGAAACACACATAAATTTTGAATCTTTTGATTGTAAACATGCTCAAAATGAGTAAAACCACCTAAGTTTTGGGTTATATTATTTAAAACTCAATAATTATTAGAAATGCGCATAAAGTTTGAATATTTTTGGTAAACATGCTCAAAATGAGTAAGACCACCTATGTTTTGGTGTTGCATTATTCAAAACTCAAAAATTATATGAAATGGACTTAAAGTTTAAATATTTTGATTGTAAACATGCTTGAAATGAGTGAAACTACCTAAGTTTTATTCTTGCCTTATGAAAAATATAAAAATCATAGGAAACGCACATAAAGTTTGAATCTTTTGATTGTAAACATGCTCCAAAATAGAAAATCTGCTTAAGTTTTTTGTTGCATTATTCAAAACTCAAAAACTCTAGGAAACACATAAAGTTTGAATCTCTTGATTTTAAACCAGCTTGAAACAAGTAAAACCACCCAGGTTTTGGTGTTGTATTATTCAAAATTGAAAAATTATAGGAAAAGTCCATAAAGTTTGAATCTTTTGTTTATAAACATGCTTGAAACTAGTAAAACTGCCTATATTTTGGTGTAACATTATTCAAAACTAAAAAATTATAGGTAATTCTAAAAAATTTTAAATATTTTGATTCTAAACATGATTGAAATGAGTATAACTACATAAGTTTTGGCATTGCATTGTTTAGAACTCAAAAATGATAAGATGCACATAAAATTTGAATCATTTAATTGTAAACATGCTCAAAACAATTAAAACCACCTATGTTTTGGTGTTACACTATTCAAAACTTAAATTTTTAAATAAAAGCACATAAATTATAAATATTTTGATTGTAAACATGTTCAAAATGAGTAAAACTACCTATGTTTTGGTGTTGCATTATTCAAATCTCAAAAATTATAGGAAACATGCATAAATTTTGAATCTTTTGATTGTATAAATGCTCGAAACTAGTAAAATTACCTAAGTTTTGGTGTTGCAATATTCAAAACTAAAAAATTATAGTAAATGTGAATAAATTTTGAATCTTCTGATTGTAAACATGCTTAAAACTAGTAAAACTACTTGAATTTTTTGTTTCATTATTCAAAAATAAAAAATCATAGTAAACATGCATAAAGTTTGAATTCTTTTGATTGTAAACATGCTTGAAACTAGTAACACTACCTAAGTTTTTGTGTTTCATTATTTATAACTAAAAATTTATAGGAAATGCACTTAAATATTAAATCTTCTTATTGTAAACATGATCAAAATGAGTAAAGTTGCCTAAGTTTTGGTGTTGCATTATTCAAAACTCAAAAATTATTGGAAACGTGCATAAATTTTGAATATTTTGATGGTAAACATGCTTAAAATGAGTAGAATTGCCTATGTTTTGGTGTTGCATTTTTCAAAACTAAAAAGTTATAGGAAGTGTGCATAAATTTTGAATATTTTTATTGGAGACATCCTCAAAAAAGTAAAACTACCTAAGCTTTGGTGTTGCATTATTCAAAAGTCAAACATTATAAGAAATGGACATAAAGTTTGAATCTTTTGAATCTAAACATGCTTAAAATAAGTAAAACCACCTTAAATTTGGTGTTTTATTATTTAAAACTCAAAAAGTATAGGAAATACACATAAATTTTAAATCTTTTGATTGTAAATATTCTTTAAATGAGTAAAATAACATAAGTTATGGTGTTGCATTATTCAAAACTCAAAAATTATAGGAAGCTGCATAAAGTTTGGATATTTTGATTGTAAACATGCTCAAACCAAGAAAAACTTCCTAAGATTTGGTGTTACATTTTTCAAAAATCAAAAATTATGTGAAACAAGCATAAAGTTTGAATCTATTTATTATAAATATGCTCGAATGAAGTAAAACCACCTATCTTTTGGTGTTGTATTTTTTAAAACTCAAAATTTATAGGAAATCCACATAGTTTTTTAATCTTTTATTTTGTAAAGATGCTCAAAAATAGTAAAACTACCTAAGATTTGGTGTTGCATTATTGAAAACTCAAAAATTATAAGAAATGAATATAAAGTTTAAATATTTTGGTGTTCCATTGTTCAAAACTCAATTTTTTTGTTAAATGTACATAAAGGAAATTAAATCTTTTAATTGTAAACATGCTTGAAACAAGTAAAAATGCTTATGTTTTGGTGTTGCATTATTCAATACTCAATTTTTTTTGAAATGTGCATAAAGTTTGAATATTTTGATTCTAAAATTTCTTCAAATGAGTAAAACCACCAAGGGTTTGGTGTTGCATTATTCAAAACATAAAAATTCTAAGAAATGCATATAAAGTTTGAATCATTTTAATGTAAACATGCTTGAATCAAGTAAAATCACCTAGGTTTTTTTGTTGCATTATTCAAAACTTAAAAATTATAGGAAACATGCATAAAGTTTAATTTTTTTGATTGTAAACATGCTCAAAATCAGTTAAACTGCCTAAGTTTTGATGTTGCATTATTCAAAACTCAAAAATTGTAGGAAACGTGCATAAAGTTACAAACTTTTGATTGTAAACATGCTCAAAATTAGTAAGACTACTTTGGTTTTGGTGTTACATTATTAAAAACTCAAAAATTATAGGAAGTGAGTATAAATTTTAAATCATTTGATTGTAAACATGCTCAAAATGAGTAAGACCACCTCATTTTTGGTGTTGCATTAATCAAAACTCAAAAATTGTAAGAAATGTGCATAAAGTTACAATCTTTTGATTGTAGGCATGCTTGAAATGAGTAAAACCACTTAAATTTTGGTGTTTCTTTACTCAAATCTCAAAAATTATTGGCAACACAAATAATGTTTGAATCTTTTAATTATAAACATTCTTGAAATGAGTAAAATCACATATGTTTTGATTTTGTATTATTTAAAACTCAAAATTTATAGGAAATACATATCAAGTTTGAATCTTTTGATTGTAAACATGATTGAAATTAGTAAAACCACCTATGTTTTGGTGTTGCATTATTCAAAAGTAAAAAATTATAGGAAACTCACTTAAAGTTTCAATCTTTTGATTGTAAACATGCTCAAAACTAGTAAAACTAGCAAATTTTTAATGTTACATTATTCAAAAAACAAAAATTATAGAAAATGTCCATAAAGTTTAAATCTTTTGGTTTTAAAAATGTTAAAAATGAGTCAAATTGAATAATTTTTTTTGTTGCATTATTCAAAACTCAAAAATTATGGGAAACATGCATAAAGTTTAAATCTTTTGATTCTAAACATGTTTAAAAAGAGTACAACCATTTAAGTTTTGGTGTTGCATTATTCAAAACTCAAAAATTAAAGGAAATGCACATAAAGATGAAATATTTTTATTGTAAACATGCTCAAAATGAGTAAAACTACCTAAGTTTTATTATTTCATTATTCAAAACTCAAAAATTATAGGAAAAAATATAAATTTTGAATCTTTTGATTGTAAACATGCTCAAAATAATTCAACATGCCTAAGTTTTGGTGTTTCATTATTCAAAACATAAAAATTATAGATAATTGCGCATAAATTATTAATCTTTTTATTATAAACATGCTTGAAATGAGTAAAATCACCTAAATTTTAGTGTTGCATATTCAAAACTCAAAAATTATTGGAAACACACATAAAGTTTAATTTTTTTGATTATAAACATGTTTAAAACAAGTTAAATTACCTATGTTTTGGTGTTGATTTATTCAAAACTCAAAAATAATATCAAGCATTAATAAAGTTTGAATCTTTTGATTTTACAAATACTCAAAATGAGTAAAACAACTTTGTTTTTGGTGTTGCATTATTGAAAACTCAAAAATAATAGGAAACATGCATAGATTTTGAATGTTTTGATTGTAAACATGCTCTAAATGAGAAAAATCTCCTAAGATTTCATGGTGCATTATTCAAGACTAAAAAATTATAAGAAATGCACATAAAGATTGAATGTTTTGATTGTAAACATACTCCAAATGAGTAAAACCAACTAAATTTTGGTGTTGTATTATTAAAAACTTAAAAATTATAGGCAACATGCATAAATTTTGATTCTTTTGATTGTAAACATGCCCAAAATGAGAAAAACTACCTAAGTTTTAGTGTTGCATTATTCAAAACTCAAAAATTATAGGAAACACATATAAATTTTTAATCTGTTGATTTTAAACATGCTCAAAATGAGTAAAACCACCTAAGTTTTGTGTTCCATTATTGAAAACTCAATAATTATAAGAAATGTGCATAAAGTTTTAATCTTTTTATTGTAAACATGCCTAAAATGAGTAAACCCACCTAGGTTTTGGTGTTACATTATTTAAAAGTCAAAAATTATATGAAATGCACTTAAAGTTTGAATATTTTGATTGTAAACATGCTTGAAATGAGTAAAACCACTTAATTTTATTATTACATTATAAAAAACTCAAGAATTATAGGAAACACACATAAAGTTTGAATCTTTCGATTGTAAACATGCTCCAAACAAGTAAAACCACCTAAGTTTTATGTTGCATTATTCAAAAATCTAAAATTATAGGAAACACACATAAAGTTTAAATCATTTGATTGTAAACATGCTCAAAATGTGTAAAACTACCTATGTTTTAGGGTTGCATTATTCAAAACTCTAAAATAATAGGAAACATGCATAAAGATTAAACCTTTTCATTGTAAACATGCTCTAAATGAGTAAGGCTACCTAAGTTCTAGTGTTACATTATTTAAAACTAAAAAATTGTAGGAAAAGCACATAAGATTTGAATCATTTAATTGTAAAGATGCTTGAAATGAGTAAAACTAGATAAGTTTAAGTGTTGAATTATTCAAAACTCATAAACTATAAGAAACACACCTAAAGTTTAAATATCTTGATTTTAAACATGCTCGAAACAAGTAAAACAAACTAAGTTTTGGTGTTGCATTATTTAAAAATAAAAAATTATAAGAAAAGTGCAAGAACTTCAAATATTTTGTTTATAAACATGCTTGAAACTAGTGGAACTACCTAAGTTTTAGTGTTGCATTATTCAAAACTTAAAAACTATAGGTAATGCTCATAAAGTTTAAATCTTTTGATTGTAACCATGATTGAAATGAGTAAAACTACAAATGTTTTGGTGTTGCATTATTAAAAAATATGAAAAATATAGAAAACATGCATAAGGTTTGAATATTTTGATTGTAAGCATGCTTAAAAGGAGTAAAATTACCTAAGTTTTGGTGTTGTATTATTTATAACTCAAAAATTATAGGAAATACGCATAAACATTGAATATTTTGATTGTAAACATGCTCAAAACAAGTAAAACCAACTAAGTTTTGGTGTTTCCTTATTTTAAACTTAAAAATTATAGGAAAAGCACATAAAGATTGAATATTTTGATTGTAAACATGCTCAAAATGATTAAAACCACCTAAGTTTTGGTGTTGCATTATTCAAAACTCAAAAATTATAGGAAACATGCATAAAGTTTGACTCTTTTGATTGTAAACATGGTTAAAATGAGTAAAACTACCTAAGTTTTGTGTTTCATTATTCAAAACTCAAAAATTATAGTGAATGTGCATAAAATTTGATTTTTTTATATTGTAAACATGCTTGAAACTAGTAAACTACCTATGTTTTGGTGATGCATTATTTAAAACTAAAAATCTATAGGAAATGTGCATAAAGATTAAATCTTGTGATTGTAAACATGATCAAAATGAGTAAAACTACCTCAGTTTTGGTGTTGCATTATTCAAAACTCAAAAATTATAGGAAACGTGCATAAAGTTTGAATCTTTTGACTGTAAACATGCTTAAAATGAGTAACATTTCCTATGTTTTAGTGTTGCATTTTTCAAAAATAAAAAATTATAGGAAACCTACATAAAGTTTGATTTTTTTAATTGGAAACATACTTAAAATGACTAAAACTACCTATGTTTCATTGTTCTATTATTCAAAACTAAAAACTTATATGAAATGCACATAAAGTTTAATCTTTTGATTGTAAACATACTCAAAATGAGTAAAACCAACTAAATTTTGGTGTTGCATTATTCAAAACATAAAAATTATAGGCAACATGCATAAATTTTTATTCTTTTAATTGTAAACATGCCCAAAAAGAGAAAAACTACTTAAGTTTTAGTGTTGCATTATTCAAAACTCAAAATTTATAGGAAACACACATAAAGTTTGAATCTTTTGATTGTAAACAGACTCAAAATGAGTAAAACTACCTAAGTTTTGTGTTGCATTATTTAGAACTCTATAATTATAAGTAATGTGCATAAATTTTTAATATTTTCATTGTAAACATGCTCAAAATGAGTAAAACCACCTAGGTTTTGGTTTTGCATTATTTAAAAGTCAAATATTGTATGAAATGCACTTAAAGTTTGAATATTTTGATTAGAAACATGCTTGAAATGAGTAAAACTACCTATGTTTTGTTATTACATTATTAGAAAACTCAAGAATTATATGAAACACACATAAAGTTTGAATCTTTTGATTGTAAACATGCTCCAAATGAGTACAACCACGTAAGTTTTGTGTTGCATTATTCAACAATCTAAAATTATAGGAAATGCTCATAAAGTTTAAATCTTTTGATTGTAAACATGCTTAAAATGAGTAAAACTGCCTATGTTTTAGGGTTGCATTACTAAAAACTCAAAAATTAGAGGAAACATGCAGAAAGTTTGAACCTTTTCATTATACACATGCTCTAAATGAGTAAGACTACCTAAGTTTTGGTGTTGCATTATTCAAAACACAAAAATTGTAGGAAATACGCATAAAGTTTGAATATTTTGATTGTAAACATGTTCCAAATGAATAAAACTACCTTTGTTTTAGTCTTGCATTATTTAAAACTCAAAAATTATATGAAATATGCATAATGTTCGAATTGTTTAATTGTAAAAATGCTTGAAATGAGTAAAACTGCATAAGTTTTGGTGTTGTATTGTTCAAAACTCAAAAACTATAAGAAACGCACCTAAAGTTTGAATCTCTTGATTTTAAACATGCTAAAAAAAGTAAAACCAACTAAGTTTTGGTGTTGCATTATTAAAAAAGAAAATCATAGGAATAGTACATAAAGTTTGAATCTTTTGTTTAAAAACATGCTTGAAACTAGTGAAACTACCTAAGTTTTAGTGTTGCATTATTCATAACCAAAAAATTATAGGTAATGCTCAGAAAGTTTAAATCTTTTGATTGTAAACATGATTGAAATGAGTAAAAATACCTATGCTTTGGTGTTGTATTATTAAAAATATGAAAAATATAGGAAACATGCATAAGTTTTGAATCTTATGATTGTAAACATGCTTAAAATGAGTAAAATTACCTAAGTTTTGGTGTTGTATTATTTAGAACTCAAAAATTATAGGAAATGTGCATAAACTTTGAATCTTTTGATTGTAAACATTCTCGAAAAAAGTAAAACCACCTAAGTTTTGGTTTTTCCATTATTTAAAACTTAAAAATTATAGGAAAAGCACATAAAGTTTAAATATTTTGATTGTAAACATGCTCAAAATGAGTAAAACCACCTAAGTTTTTGGTGTTTCATTATTCAAAACTCAAAAATTATAGGAAACATTCATAAATTTTAAATCTTGTGATTGTAAACATGCTTTAAAACAAATTAAACTACCTAAATTTTTGTGTTGCATTATTCAAAACTCAAAAATTATAGTAAACATGAATAAAGATTGAATCTTTTGATAGCAAACATGCTCAAAATGAGTAAAACAATTTAAGTTTTGTGTTTCATTATGCAAAACTCAAAAATTACACTAAATGATCATAAAGTTTGAATCTTTTGATTGTTAACATTCTTGAAATGAGTAAAACTACGTATGTTTTTGTGTTGCATTATTCAACACTCAAAAATTTTAGGAAGAAGAAGCATAAAGTTTGAATCTTTTAATTGTAAACATGCTTGAACCGAGAAAAAGTACCTATGTTTTGGTGTTGTATTATTCAAGACTCAAAAATTATTGGAAACATGCATAAAGTTTGAATCTATTTATTGTAAACATGCTCAAAACAAGTAAATTAGCCTATGTTTTAGTGTTGCATTATTCAAAAATCAAAATTTATAGGAAATCCACATAAATTTTGAATCTTTTGTTTTGTAAACATGCTCAAAAATAGTAAAATTGCCTAGGATTTGGTGTTGCATTATTGAAAACTCAAAAATTATAAAAAACAAGTATAAATTTTGAATCTTTTGAATGTAAACATACTCGAAGCAAGTAAAATTGCATAAGTTTTGGTGTTGCATTGTTCAAAACTAAAAATTTATGGGAAATGTGCATAAAGTTTGAATATTTTAATTGTGAACATGTTCAAAACAAGTAAAAATGCCTATGTTTTGGTGTTGCATTATTCAAAACTCAAATTTTTTAAGAAATACACATAAAGTTTGAATATTTTGATTCTAAACATGATTGAAATGAGTAAAACAACCTAGGATTTGTTGTTACATTATTCAAAACATAAAAATTCTTGGAAATGCACATAAAGTTTGAATCTTTTTATTGTAAACATGTTCAAAACAAGTAAAATCATCTAAACTTTTGTGTTAAACTATTCAAAACTCAAAAATTATAGGAAACCTTCATAAATCTTGAATACTTTTATTGTAAACATGCTCAAAACAAGTATAACTATGTATGTTTTGGTGTTGCATTATTCAAAACTCAAAAAGTGTAAGAAATGTGCATAAAGTTACAATCTTTTGATTGCAAACATGCTCAAAATGAGTAAGACTATTTTAGTTTTGGTGTTGCATTATTAAAAACTCAAAAATTATAGGAAATGTGCATAAAGTTTAAATATTTTGATTATAAACATGCTCAAAATTAGTAAAATTGATTAAGTTTTGATGTTGCATTATTCAAAACTCAAAAATTGTAGGAATCATGCATAAAGTTACAATCTTTTGATTGTAGGCATGCTCAAAATGAGTAAACCACCTACATTTTGGTGTTGCTTTATTCAAATCTCAAAAATTATTGGAAACACAAATAAAGTTTGATAATTTTGTTTGTAACCATGCTCAAAATGAGTAAAATCACCTATGTTTTGGTGTTGCATTATTCAAAACTAAAAATTTATAAGAAACATGTATAAATTTTTAATATTTTGATTGTAAACATGATCTGAATGAGTAAAACCACCTATGCTTTGGTGTTGCATTATTCAAAACTCAAAAATTATAGGAAACTCACATAAAGTTTGAATCTTTTGATTGTAAATATGCTTGAAACAAGTAAAACTACCAAATTTTTATTGTTGCATTATTCAAAATAAAATATATATAGAAAATGTGCATAAAGTTTAAATCTTTTGATCTAAACATGCTTAACATGAGTAAAATTAAATAAATTATTCTATTGCGTTATTTAAAACTCAAAAACTATGGGAAAGGTACATAAAATTTAAATCTTTTGATTGTAAACATGCTTTAAAATAGTACAACCATCTAAGTTTTAGTGTTGCATTATTTAAAACTCAAAAATGAAAGGAAATACATATAATGTTTGAAAATTTTGATTGTAAACATGCTTGCATTGAGTAAAAATACCTATGTTTTGGTGTTGAATTATTTAAAACTCAGAAATTATAAGAAAAGCACATAAATTTTGAATGTTTTGATTCTAAACATGCTTGAAATGAGTAAAATGGCCTAAATTTTGGTGTTGCATTGTTCAATACTCAAATAATATAGGAAATGCACATAAAATTTGGATATTTTGATGATAAACACACTCAAACTGAGTAAAAGCACCTATGTTTTGGTGTTGCATTATACAAAACTCAAAAATTATAAAAAAATGCATAATTTTTTTAATCTCTTGATTATAAACAAGCTCGAAATAAGTAAAATTACCTATGTTTTGGTGTTGCATTATTCAAAACTCAAAAATTATAGGAAGCACACATGAAGTTTGAATCTTTTGACTGTAAACATGCTCAAAATGAGTAAAACAAATTTGTTTTTGTTGTTGCATTATTCAAAACTCAAAAATTGTAGTAAACATGCATAAAGTTTGAATCTTTTGATTGGAAACATGCTCTAAATGAGAAAAATGGCCTAATATTTCATGTTGCATTATTCAAGACTAAAAAATTATAGGAAATACACAAAGTTTGAATCTTTTGATTGTAAACATACTCAAAATGACTAAAACCAATTAAATTTTGGTGTTGCATTATTCAAAACCTAAAAATTATAGGCAACATGCATACATTTTGATTATGTTGATTGTAAACAAGCTCAGAACAAGAAAAACCCCCTTAGGTTTGTTGTTACAATATTAAAAACACAAAAATTTTAGGAAATGCACATAAAGCTTGAATCTTTTGATCGTAAACATGCTCAAAATGAGCAAAACCACCTAAGATTTATGTTGGATTATTCAAAACTCAAAAATTATAGGAAACATGCATAAAATTTGAACCTTTTGATTTTAAGCATGGTCAAAATGAGTAAAATTGATTGAGTTTTGTTGTTGTATTCTTCAAAACTCAAAAATTATAAGAAGTGCACTTAAATTTTGAATCTTTTGATTATAAACATGCTCAAAATGAGTAAAAATGCCTATGTTTTGGTGTTGCATTATTCAAAACTCAAAAATTATATAAAAAACACATAAAGTTTAAATCTTTTGACTAAAAACATTCTTGAAATGAGTAAAACTACCAAATTTTTGATGTTTCATTCATTTAAACTCGAAAATTATAGGAAATGTGTGTAAATATTGAATATTTTGATTGTAAACATGCTTAAATGAGAAATACCACCTAAGTTTTGGTGTTAAACTATTCAAAACTCAAAAATTATAGAAAATGAAAATAAAGTTTTAATCTTTTGATTGTAAACATACAAGAAATGAGTTAAACTACCTATGTTTTTGTGTTGCATTATTCAAAACTCAATTATTAGAGAAAACACACATAATGTTATAATATTTTGATTGTAAATTACCTATGTTATGTTGTTGCATTATTCAAAACTCAAAAATTATAGGAAAAACACATAAATTTTGAGTCTTTTGATTCTATACATGCTTGAAATGAGTTAAATTGCCTAAATGTGGGTGTTACATTATTCAAAACTCAAATAATATAGGAAATGCACGTAAAGTTTGGATTTTTTGATGGTAAACATGCTCAAAATGAGTAAAACCACCTATGTTTTGGTGTTACATTATTCAAAACTCAAAAATTATAGAAAATACAAAAAAAATTGTAATCTTTTGATTATAAACATGCTCTAAATAAGTAAAACAACCTATGTTTTGGTGTTCCATTATTTAAAACTCAAGAATTATAGGAAACATGCATAAATATTGAATATTTTGATTCTAAACATGCTCAACATGAGTAAAATTACTTATGTTTTGGTGTTGTATTATTCAAAACTCAAAAATTATAGGAATCACACATTAAGTTTAAATATTTTGATTGTAAACATGCCTGAAACAAGTAAAATTTCTTAAATGTTGATGTTCCATTATTCAAAACTCAAAAATTATAGGAAATGCAAATAAAGTTAGAATCTTTTGATTGTAAAAATGTTTGAAACAAGTAAAATCATCTAATTTTTTGTGTTTCATTACTCAAAACTCAAAAATTAGAGGAAAACCACGTAAAGTTTAAATATTTTGATTATAAACATGTACAAAATGAGTAAAACCACTAAAGTTTTAGTGTTCCATTATTCAAAACTAAAAAATTATGGGAAAAGTGCAAATTTTTCAAATATTTTGATTGTAAACATGCATGAAACAAGTAAAACCACCTATGTTTTGGTGTTACATTATTTAAAACACAAAAATTATAGGAAACATGCTTAAAATTTTAATTTATTTATGGTAAACATGTTTGAAACAAGTAAAACCACCTATGTTGTGGTCTTACATTATTTTAAAAAATAAAAATATAGGAAACACAATAAAGATTGAATCTTTTGATTATAAACATGATCAAAATGAGTAAAACCATATAAGTTTTGGTGTTACATTCTTCAAAACTAAAAAAATATAGGAAACATGCATAAAGTTTAAATCTTTGGAATGTAAACATGCTCAAAATGAGTTAAACCACCTTAGTTTTGGTGTTGTACTTTTCAAAACACAAAAATTATAGGAAACATGCATAAAGTTTGAATCTTTTGATATTTAACTTGGTCGAAACATGTAAAGCTGCATAAGTTTTAGTGTTGCATTATTTGAAACTCAATAATTGTAGGAAGCATGAATAAATTTTGAGTATTTTGATTTTAAATATGCTTGAGATGGGTCTAACCGCTTAGGTTTTAGTGGTTCATTATTCAAATCTCAAAAATTATAGGAAACACACATAAAGTTTGATTCTTTTGATTTCAAACATGCCCAAAATGAGTAAAATCACTTAAGTTTTGGTGTTGCATTATTCAAAACTCAAAAATTAAATAAAATATGAATAAAGTTTAAATGTTTTGATTGTAAACATGCTTGAAACGCATAAAACTACCTACATTTTGGTGTTGCATTACTCAAAACTCAAAAATTATATGAAACACCCATAAAGTTTGAATCTTTTAACTGTAACATGCTCTAAAATGAGTAAAAATACCTATGTTTTTGTGTTTCAATATTCAAAACTCAAAAATGATAAGAAATGCAGATAAAGTTTGAATCTTTTTATTGTAAATAGGATCAAAATGAGTAAAAACACCTATTTTTTGGTGTTGTGTTATTCAAAACATAAAAATTATAGGAAACACACACAAAGTTTGAATCTTTTGATTGTAAACATGCTCAAAATGAGTAAAACTAGTTAATTTTTTGTGTTACATCAATCAAAATTAAAAAACTAAAGGAAACATTCATAATGTTTAAATCTTTTGATCGTAAACATGCTCAAAATGAGTATAACTACTTAAGTTTTTGGGTTGCATTATTAAAAACTCCAAAATTATAATAAATGTGCATAAAGTTTGAATCTTTTGATTGTAAACATGCTAGAAACCTATAAAACCACCTAGCTTTTGGTGTCCCATTACTCAAGACTCAAAAATTATAGGAAATGTGCATAAAGTTTGAATATTTTGACTTTACACATGTTCAAAATGAGTAAAACCACCTATATTTTGGTGTTGCATTAACATTCAAAAATTATAGTAAACTCACATTAAATTTAAACATTTTGATTATAAACATGCTCAAAATGAGTAAAACCACTTAAATTTTAGTTTTACATTATTCAAAACTCAAAAATTATAGGAAACATGCATAAAGTTTGAATATTTTGATTATAAACATGCTTCAAATGAGTAAAATTGCTTAAGTTTTGGTGTTACATTATTAGAAACTAAAAAGTTATATGAAACATGCTTAAAGATTGAATCGTTTGATTGTAAACATGCTTGAAATGAGTAAAACAACCTATGTTTTGATGTTGAATTATTCAGAACTCAAAAAATGTAAGAAATTTACATAATGTTTAAATCTATGGATTATAAACATGCACACAATGAGTAAAACTACCAAAGTTTTGGTGTTGCATTATTCAAAACTCAAAAATCATAGGAAATGTGTATAAAGATTGAATCTTTTGATTGTAAACATGCTTAAAATGAGTCAAACCACCTATGTTTTGGCATTACATTATTCAAAACTAAAAAATTATAGGAAATACAGATAAATTTTGAATCTTTTAATTGTAAACATGCTTGAAATGACAAAAACAACCTATGTTTTGGTGTTGCATTATTAAAAACTAAAAAATTATAGGAACCACACATAAAGTTTGAATCTCTTGATTGTAAACATGCTTAAAAGCGTAAAACCACTTGAATTTTTGTGTTGCATTATTCAAAACTCAAAAATTATAGGAAATGGACATAATGTTTGAATATTTTGATTTTAAACATGCTCAAAATGAGTAAAATAACTTAAAATTTGGTGTTGCATTATTCAAAACTCAAAAATTATTATAAATGTGCATAAAGTTTGAATCTTTTGATTCTAAACATGCTCAAAATTAGTAAAATTGACTAACTTTTTATGTTGCATTATTCAAAACTATAAAATTATAGGAAAGCCACATAAGATTTGAATATTTTCATTATAAACATGCTTGCAATGAGTAAAAATGCCTATGTTTTGGTTTCTCATTATTCAAAACTCAAAAATTAGAAGAAACATGCATAAAGTTTGAATCTTTTGATTTTAAAAATGCTCAAAATGAGTAAAATTACTTATGTTTTGGCATTGCATTAATCAAAACTCAAAAATTATCATAAATTTGCATAAGGTTGGAATCTTTTGATTGCAAACATGCTCAAAATTCGTAAAACTACCTAAGTTTTGGCTTTGCTTTATTCAAAACTCAAAAATTATAGGAAATACACATAAATTTTGAATATTATGTTTGTTAAAATTCTTGAAACATGTAAAACCAACTAAGTTTTAGTGTTACATTCTTCAAATCTCAAAAATTATAGTAAACTTGGAAAAAGATTGAATCTTTTGATTGTAAAGATGCTTGAAATGAGTAAAACTACCTATGTTTCAGTGTTGTATTATTAAAAACTAAAGAATTATAGGAAACACACATAAAGTTAGAATACTTTTATTTTAAACATGCTCAAAATGAGTAGAAATGCCTAAATTCTGGTGTCAAAACTCAAATAAGATAGGAAACACAAATAAAGTTTGAATCTTTTAATTGTAAACATGCTCAAAACAAGTAAAACTACCTATGTTTTGGCTTTGCATTATTCAAAACTAAAAACATATATGAAATTCACATAAATTTTAAATCTTTTGATTATGAACATTCTTGAAATGAGTAAAATTGCCTAAGTTTTGGTGTTGGATTATTCAAAAATAAAAAATTATAGGTAATGTGCATAAAGTTTAAATATTTTGATTGTAAACATGCTTGAAATGAGTAAAACTAGCTAGGTTTTATTGTTACATTATTCAAAACATATAAGTTTATAAGAAAGGTGCATAATGTTTGAATCTTTTGGTTGTAAACATGATGAAAATTAGTAAAACAACCTAGGTTTTGGTGTTACAATCTACAAAACTCAAAAATTATAATAAACACACTTAAAGTTTGAACTTTTGATTGTAAACATGCTCAAAATGATTAAAACATCTTAAGTTTCCTTGTTGCATTATTCAAAACTTAAAAAATATATGAAAAATGCATAAAGTTTGAATCTTTTATTTGTAAACATGCACAAAATGAGTAAAACCACCTAAGTTTCACTGTTGCATTATTCAAAACTAAAAAATTAAATAAAACATGTATAAATTCTAAATCTTTTTATTCTAACCATACTCGAATTAAGTAAAACCATCTATGTTTAAGTGTTACAATATTCAAAACTCAAAAATTATAGGAAACATGGATAAAGTTTGAATCTTTTGATTGTAAACATGCTCAGAACATGTAAAACCTCTTATGTTTTGGTGTTGCATTATTCAAAACTCAAAAATTATATAAAATTCACATAAATTTTGAATATTTTGATTGTAAACATGATCAAAAAAAGTAAAACCACTTATTTTTTTGTGTTGCATTATTCAAAACTCAAAAATTATAGAAAATTCACAAAAAATTTGAATCTTTTGATTGTAAAAATGCTTGAAATGACAAAAACTACATAAGTGTTCATGTTACATTATTCAAATGTAAAACATTATGGGAAATGTGCATAAAGTTTAAAGCTTTTGATTGTAAACATGATTGAAATGAGCAAAACTACCCAAATTTTGGTGTTTCATTATTCAAAACTCAAAAATCATAGGAAATGTGCATAAAGTATGAATATTTTGATTGTTAACATGCTCAAAATGAGTAAAACCACCTAAGTTTTCATGTTGTTTTATTCAAAAATTAAATATTATAGTAAATGCACATAAATTTTGAATCTTTTGATTGTAAGGATGCTGGAAATGTGTAAAACCATCTAAGTTTTGATGTTGCATTACTCAAAACTCAAATTATAGGGAATGTGCATAAATTTTGAATATTTTGATTGTAGACATGCTCAAAATGCATAAAATTGCTAAAGTTTTTGTGATGCATTATTCAAAACTCAAAAATTATAGGAAATGCACATCAAATTTTAATATTTTAATTTTAGACATGTTTGAAATAAGTACAACCACCTAAGTTTTCATGTTGCATTATTCAAAACTCAAAAAATATAGAAAACATGCATAAAGTTTGAATCTTTTGATTGTAATCATGCTCAAAATGAGTAAAATTGCCTAAATTTTTGGTGTTGCATTATTTAAAACTCTAAAATAATTAGAAACTATGATAAAGTTTGAATATTTTGATTGAATCTTTTGGTTGTGAACATTGTCAAAATGAGTAAAATCACCTATGTTTTGATGTTTCATTATTCCAAACTAAAACATTGTACAAAACGTGCATAAATTTTGAATATTTTGACTTTGAACATTGTCAAAATGAGTAAAATTGCATATGTTTTGATGTTCTGTTATTTTAAACAAAAAAATTATTGGAAACCCTTATGAATTTTAAATCTTTTGAATGTAAATATGTTGGAAATGAGTAAAACCACATACGTTTTGGTGTTGCATTATTTAAAACTCAAAATTTTTAGGAAATGCCTATAAATATTAAATCTTTGATTGTAAACATGCTTGAAACAAGTGAAACCACCTAAGTTTTAGTGTTGTATTATTCAAAACTCAAAAATCATAGGAAATCCACATAAAGTTTGAATCTTTTGATTGTAAACATGCTCAAAATGAGTAACACTACCTACATTTTAGTGTTGCATTATTTAAAACTCAAAATTTATCAAAACAGCAAATAAAGTTTAAATATTTTGATCGTAAACATGCTCAAAACAAGTAAAACCACATAAGTTCTGGTGTTACATTATTCAGAACTTAAAAACTATAGGAAAAGTGCATAAAGTTTGAATATTTTAATTATAAACATACTCAAAATGAGTTAAACATGCTCAAAATGAGTAAAATTGCCTAAGTTTTAAGGTTTCATTATTCAAAATTTAAAAATTATGGTAAACGTGCATAAATTTTTAATCTTTTGATTGTAAACATGATTAAAATGAGTAAAACCACCTAAGTTTTGATGTTGTATTATTCAAAACTCAAAATTTATAGGAAATGCACATAAATCTTGAATATTTTGGTTTTAAACATGCTCAAAAAGAGTAAAACTCAAATAATATAGGAAACGTGTATAAAGTTTGAAACTTTTGATTGTAAACATGCTTGAAATGAATAAAATCATTTAAGTTTTGGTATTGCATTATTTAAAAGTCAAATATTATAAGAAACACACATAAAGTTTGAATCTTTTTATTGTAAACATGCTCGAATTGAAAATAACCACTTATGTTTTGGTGTTGCATCATTCAAAACTCAAAAATTATGGAGAAATTTATAAATTTTTAATCTTTTCATTGTAAACATGCTCAAAATGAGTAAAACCACTTATGTTTTGGTGTTACATTATTCAAAATTCAAAAATTATAGGGAGCACACATAGATTTTCAATCTTTTGATTGTAAACATGCTTGAAATGAGTAAAACATCCTTTGTTTTGGTGTTGCATTATTCAAAACTCAAAAATTATAAGAAATGCTCATAAAGTTAGAATCATTTGAATTTAAACATGCTTGAAATGAGGAAAGCAACCAAAGTTTTGGTTTGCATTATTCAAGACTAAAAAAATATTAGAAATTCACATAAAGTTTATATCTTTTGATTGTAAACATGATCAAAATGAGTGAAACCAAATAAGTTTTGGTGTTGCATTATTCAAAACTCAATAATTATAGGAAACACACATAAAGTTTGAGTCTTTTGATTATAAACATAGTCAAATGAGTAAAACCACTTAAGTTTTTGTGTTGCATCATTCAAAACTCAAAAATTAATGGAAAGGCGCATAAGGTTTGAATCTTTTAATTGTAAACATGCTCAAAATGAGAAAAACCACTTATGTTTGGGTGTTACATAATTGAAATCTCAAACATGATAAGAAATGTGAATAAAATTTCAATCTTTTGATTGTAAACATGCTCGAAAGGAGTAAACCTATTTAATTTTTTGTCTTGTATTATTCAAATCTCAAAAATTATAGGAAATGTCCATAATGTCTGTATCTTTTGATTGTAAAATGCTTGAAATGAGTAAAATCACCTATGTTTTGGTGTTGTATTATTCAAAATCCAAAAAATATAGGAATTCACATAAAGTTTTGATCATTTGATTGTAAACATGCTCAAATGAGTAAAAATGCCTAATTTTTCATGTCACATTATTCAAAACTCAAATTATAGGAAGCATACATAAAGTTTGAATATTTTAATTGTAAATATCCTTGAAATGAGTAAAACTACCTATGTTTTCATTTTATATTATTAAAAACTCAAAAATATTAGAAACATGCATAAAGTTTGAATCTTTTGATTGTAAACATGCTCAAAATGAGTAAAACCACCTAAGTTTTGATGTTACATTATTCAAAACTCAAAAATTAGAGGAAACATGCATCAAATTTGAATCTTTTGATTGGAAACATGCTTGGAATGAGTAAAACCACCTAAGTTCTGGTGTTGCATTAGTCAAAACTCAAAAATTATAGGATACATGCATAAAGTTTGAATATTTTGATTGTAAACATGCTAGAAATGAGTAAACCTACCTAAATTTTGGTGTTATATTATTCAAAACTCAAAAATTATAGGAAATGCGCATACAGATTGAATATTTTCAATATAAACATGCTTGAATTGAGTAAAACTACCTAAATTATATTCAAAACTCAAAAACTATAGGAAATATGCATAAAGTTTGAATCCTTTAATTGTAAACATGTTTGAAATGAGTAAAATTGCCTATGTTTTGGTGTTGTGTTATTCAAAACACAAAATTTATAGGAAACATGCATAAAGTTTGAATGTTTTGATTTTAAACATGCTCAAAAGGAGTAAAATCTCCTATGTTTTGGTGTTGCATTATTCAAAACTCAAAAATTATCAAAAAAGTGCATAAGATTTGAATAATTTGATTGTAAACATGTTTGAAACCAGTAAAACTACCTAAGTCTTGGTGTTGCATTATTCAAAACTAAAAAAAATGTAGAAATGCACACAAGGTTTAAATATTTTTATTGTAAAAATGATGGGAATGAGTAAAACTAACTAAACTTTTATGTTGCATTATTCAAAATTAAAAAATTATATGAAACACAGATAAAGTCTAAATCTCTTAATTGTAAACATGCTTGAAACAAGTAAATCTACCTATGTTTTGGTTTTGTATTATTTAAAACTCAAAAATTATAAGAAACACATATAAAGTTTGAATATTTTGATTGTAAAAATGCTCAAAATGAGTAAAATTACTTAAGTTTTGATGTTGCATTATTCAAACCTAAAAAACATTAGGAAACCTACATGAATTTTGAATCTTTTGATTCTGAACAAGCTAAAAATGAGTAAATCTACCTATGTTTTTGTTTTGCATTAGTTAAAACTCAAAAATTATATGAAATGTACATAAAGTTTGATTCTTTTGATTGTAAACATGCATAAAACTAGTAAAATAATTTAAGTTTTGTTATTGCATTATTCAAAACTCAAAAATTATAAGAAACACACAAAGTCTGAATCTTTTGATTGTAATCATGCTCGAATTGAGTAAAACCACTTATGTCTTGGTGTTGCATCATTCAAAACTAAAAAATTAATGGAAACATGCATTAAGTTTGACTCTTTTGATTGCAAACATACTCAAAATGAGTAAAACCACTTATGTTTTGGTGTTGCATTATTCAAAACTCAATAATTATATGAAATGTGCATAAAGTTTAAATCTTTGTATTGTAAACATGCTTGAAACAAGTAAAGCCAACTAAGTTTTGGTGTTGCATTATTCAAAACAAAAAAAATAGAGAAAAAGTGCATAAAGTTTAAATCTCTTGTTTGTAAACATGCTCGAAATGAGTAAAACCACCTAAGTATTGGTGTTACATTATTCAAAAATAAAAAATAATAAGAAACATGAATAAAGTTGGAATATTTTGATTTTAAACATGCTCAGAATGAGTAAAACCACCTATGTTTTGGTGTTGCATTATTCAAAACTTAATTAATATAGGAAATGCTCATAAAGTTTGAATCTTTTGATTGTAAATATGATTAAAATGAGTAAAACTACCTAATTTTTTGTGTTGCATTATTCAAAACTCCAAAATTATAGGAAATGTGAGTAAATTTTGAATCTTTTAATTATAAATATGCTTAAAATGAGTAAAACCACTGAAATTTTATTTTTACATTATTCAAAACTCAAAAATTAAATGAAACACACATAAAGTTTGGATCTTTTGATTATAAATGTGCTCGAAATGAGTAAAACCACTTAATTTTGTGTTTTGCATTATTCAAAACATAAGAATTATAGGAAACGTACATAAAGCTTGAATTTTTTGATTTTAAACATGATCGAAACATGTAAAACATTTTATGTTTTTGTGCTATATTATTCAAAACTAAAAAAATATAGGAAATGTGCATAAAGTTTGAATCTTTTAATTGTAAACATGAGTAAAATTTCCTATGTTTTAGTGTTGAATTTTTCAAAACTCAAAAATTATAGGAAATACACATAAAGGCTGAATCTTTCGATTGTAAACATGCTCAAAATGAGTAAAATTTCCTATGTTTTATTCTTACTTTATTCAAAACTAAAAAATTATTCAAAATGTGCATAAAGTTTGAATATTTTGATTGAAATGACTAAAACTACATGTTTTTTGGTGTTGCATTATTGAAAACTCAAAAATTATTGGAAACATGCATAACGTTTGAATATTTTCATTATAAACATGCTCAAAATAAGTAAAAGCTCATATGATTTAGTTTTGCATTATTCAAAACTTAAATTATAGGAAACATGCATAAAGTTTGAATTTTTAAATTGTAAACATGCTCAAAATGAGTAAAAGTGCCTCTATTTTATATTTTTATTATTAAAAACTCAATATGAAACACACATAAAGTTTGAATCTTTTAATTATAAATAAGCTTGAAATGACTAATATTGCCTGAGTTTTTATGTTGAATTTTTCAAAACTCAAAAATTATAGGAAATATGCATAAATTTTGTTTATTTTGATTTTAAACATGTTTAAATTGATTAAAACAACGTAAATTTTATTGCTTCATTATTCAAAATTCAAAAATTATAGGAAATGTGCATAAGGATTGAATCTTTTGATTTTAAACAAGCTCAAAATGAGTTAAACTACATAAGTTTTTGTGTTGCATTATTCAAAACATAAAAATTATAGGAAACACACATAAAGTTTGAATCTTTTGATTATAAACATACTTGAAATGAGTAAAACCACCTATTTTTTATTGTTGCATTATTCAAAACTCAAAAATTATATGAAATGCATATAGAGTTTGATTTTTTTAATTGTAAACATGCATAAAATGAGTAAAACAACCTAAGTTTTAGTGTTGATTTTTTCAAAACTCAAAAATTATAGGAAACATGCATAAATTTTGAATCTTTTGATTGTAAACAAGCTCAAAAACAAGTAAAATGGCTTATGTTTAAGTTTTCCATTATTAAAAACTCAAAAATTATAGGAAACATGCATAAAGTTTGAAAATTTTGATTGTAAACATGCTTGAAATGAGTAAAACCACGTATGTTTTGGTGTTACATTATTAAAAACTTAAAAATTATACAAAGTGTGCATAAAATTTAAATATTTTGATTGCAAACATGCTTAAAACAAGTAAAACCACCTATCTTTTTATGTTGCAATATTCAAAACTTAAAAATTATAGAAAATACATATAAAGTTTGAATCTTTTGATTGTAAACATACTCAAAATGAGTAAAACTACCTAATTGTTGGTGATGCATTATTTAAAAGTAAAAAATTATGGGAAACACACATAAAGTTTGTTTCTTTTGATTGTAGACATGCTCGAAACAAGTAAACCTGCCTAAGTCTTGGCGTTCCATTCTTCAAAACTCAAAAATGATACAAAACATGCATAAACTGTGAATCTTTTCATTGTAAACATTCTCAAAACATGCAAAACCACTAAAATTTTCATGTTACATTATTCAAAACTCAAAAAATATATAAAACACACATAAAGATTGCATCGTTTGATTGTAGAAATGCTCGAAATGAGTAAAACCTCCTAGTTTTGACGTTGCATTATTCAAAACTAAAAATCATAAGAAATGGACATTAAGTTTGAATATTTTGATTGTAAACATGATCAAAATGAGTAAAGCTATCCATTTTTTGGTGTTGCATTATTCCAAACTCAATTTATAGGAAATAATCCTAAAGTTAAATCTTCTGATTGTAAACATGCTTGAAATGCATAAAATTGCCTAATTTTTTTTGTTTCATTATTTAATACTAAAAAATATAGGAAATGCACATAAATTTTAATTTTTTTGATTGAAAACATGCTTAGAATGAGTAAAACCACCTAAGTTTTGGTGTTGCATTATTTAAAACTCAAAAATTATAGAAAACAAGCAAATAGTTTGAATCTTTTGATTGTAAAGATGCTCCAAATGAGTAAAATTGCCAAAGTTTTGATGTTGGATTATTGAATACTAAAAAATTATAAGAAACATGGATAAAGTTTTAATGTTTTGATTCTAAACATGCTCAAAATGAGTAAAACCACCTAGGTTTTGGTGTTGCATTATTCAAAAACCTAAAATTATAGAAAACACGCATACAGTTTGAATCTTGTGATTCTAAAATTGATCTAAATGAGTCAAACCACTTAAGTTTTAGTGTTGCATTACTCGAAACTCAAAAATTATAGTAAACCCTTTTAAATTTGAGTCCTTTAATTATAAACATACTTAAGTTTTAGTGTTGCTTATAGTTTCATTTTGCATTATCCAAAACTAAAAAAATGCTTAAAACAAGTAAAACCACCTATCTTTTTGTGTTTCACTATTCAAAACATGAAAATTATAGAAAACACACATAAAGTTTGAATCTTTTGATTCTAAACATACTCAAAATGAGTAAAACTACCTAAATGTTGGTGATGTATTATTTAAAAGTAAAAAATTATGGGAAACACATAAAGTTTGAATCTTTTGATTGTAAACATGTTTGAAACAAGTAAACCTACCTAAGTCTTGGCATTGCATTCTTCAAAAGTAAAAAATGATACAAAACATGCATAAAGTGTGAATATTTTCATTGTAAACATTCTCAAAACATGTAAAACCACTAAAATTTTGGTGTTACATTATTCAAAACTCAAAAATTATATAAAACATGCATAAATTTTGAATCTTTTCATTGTAGAAATGCTCGAAATGAGTAAAACCTCCTAGTTTTGATGTTGTATTAATTAAAACTAAAAACCATAAGAAATGGACATTAAGTTTGAATATTTCAATTGTAAAAATGATTTAAATGAGTAAAGCCTCCATGTTTTGGTGTTGCATTATTCCAAACACATTTTATAGGAAATAATCCTAAAGTTTAAATCTTCTGATTGTAAACATGCTAGAAATGCATAAAATTGCCTATGTTTTTTTTTCATTATTTAATACTAAAAAATATAGGAAATGCACATAAATTTTAAATATTTTGATTTCAAACATGCTTCAAATGAGTAAAACCACCTAAGTTTTGGTGTTGCATTATTTAAAACTCAAAAATTATAGAAAACAAGCATAAAGTTTGAATCTTTTGATTGTAAAGATGCTTCAAATGAGTAAAATTTCCAAAGTTTTGATCTTGCATTATTCAATACTAAAAAATTATAAGAAACATGGATAAAGTTTTAATATTTTGATTCTAAACATGTTCAAAATGAGTAAAACCACCTAGGATTTGGTGTTGCATTATTCATAAATCTAAAATTATAGAAAACACACATAAAGTTTGAATCTTGTGATTCTAAAATTGATCTAAATGAGTCAAACCACTTATGTTTTAGTGTTGCATTACTCAAAACTCAAAAATTATAGGAAACTCTCATAAATTTGAGTCCTTTAATTCTAAACATACTTAAGTTTTAGTGTTGCTTATGTTTTCATTTTGCATTATCCGAAACTAAAAACATGCTTAAAATGAGTAAAACCACCTATCTTTTTGTGTTGCATTATTCAAAACTTAAAAATTATATAAAACACACATAAATTTTGAATCTTTTGATTGTAAACATACTCAAAATGAGTAAAACTACCTAATTACTGGTGATGCATTATTTAAAAGTAAAAAATTATGAGAAACACACATAAAGTTTGAATCTTTTGATTGTAAACATGCTCGAAACAGTAAACCTGCCTAAGTCTTGGCATTGCATTCTTCAAAACTCAAAAATGATACAAAACATGCATAAAATGTGAATATTTTAATTTCAAACATTCTCAAAAGATGCAAAACCAGTAAAATTTTGGTATTACATTATTGAAAACTCAAAAATTATATAAAACATGCACAAAGTTTGAATCTTTTGATTGTAGAAATGCTCGAAATGAGTAAAACCTCCTAGTTTTGATGTTGCATTATTCAAAACCAAAAATCATAACAAATGGACATTAAGTTTGAATATTTTGATTGTAAAAATGATCGAAACGAGTAAAACCATCCATGTTTTGGTGTTGCATTATTCCAAACTCAATTTATAGGTAATAATCCTAAAGTTTAAATCTTCTGATTGTAAACATGCTTGAAATGCATAAAATTGCCTAAGTGTTTTTGTTTCATTATTTAATACTAAAAAATATAGGAAATGTACGTAAGTTTTAAATATTTTGATTGTAAACATGCTTGAAATGAGTAAAACCACCTATGTTTTGGTGTTGCATTATTTAAAACTCAAAAATTATAGAAAACGAGCATAAAGTTTGAATCTTTTGATTGTAAAGATGCTCCAAATGAGTAAAATTGCTAAAGATTTGATGTTGCATTATTCAATACTCAAAAATTATAAGAAACATGGATAAAATTTTAATCTTTTAATTCTAAACATGTTCAAAATGAGTAAAACCACCTAGGTTTTGGTGTTGCATTATTCAAAAATGTAAGATTATAGAAAACACGCATAAAGTTTGAATCTTGTGATTCTAAAATTGATCTAAATGAGTCGAAGCACTTATGTTTTAGTGTTGCATTACTCAAAACTCAAAAATTATAGGAAACCCTCATAAATTTGAGTCCTTTAATTCTAAACATACTTAAGTTTTAGTGTTTCTTATGTTTTCATTTTGCGTTATCCAAAACTAAAAACATGCTTTAAACAAGTAAAACCACCTATCTTTTTGTGTTGCATTATTCAAAACATAAAAATTATAGAAAACACACATAAAGTTTGAATATTTTGATTGTAAACATACTCAAAATGAGTAAAACTACCTAATTCTTGGTGATGCATTATTTAAAAGTAAAAAATTATGGGAAACACACATAAATTTTGAATATTTTGATTGTAAACATGCTCGAAACAAGTAAACCTGCCTAAGTCTTGGGGTTGCATTCTTCAAAAGTCAAAAATGATATAAAACATGTATAAAGTGTGAATATTTTCATTGTAAGCATTCTCAAAACATGCAAAACCACTAAAATTTTGGTGTTATATTATTCAAAACTCTAAAATTATATAAAACATGCATAAAGTTTTAATCTTTTGATTGTAGAAATGCTCGAAATGAGTAAAACCTCCTAGTTTTGATGTTGCATTATTCAAAACTAAAAATCATAAGAAACGGACATTAAGTTTGAATATTTTGATTGTAAACATGATCTAAATGAGTAAAGCCATTAATGTTTTGGTGTTGCATTATTCCAAACTCATTTTATAGGAAATAATCCTAAAGCTTAAATCTTCTGATTGTAAACATGCTTGAAATGAATAAAATTGCCTAAGTTTTTTTGTTTCATTATTTAATAATAAAAAATATAGGAAATACACATAAATTTTAAATATTTTGATTGCAAACATGCTTTAAATGAGTAAAACCACCTAAAATTTGGTGTTGCATTATTTAAAATTCAAAAATTATAGAAAACAAGCATAAAGTTTGAATCTTTTAATTGTAAAGATGCTTCAAATGAGTAAAATTTCCAAAGTTTTGATATTTCATTATTCAATACTCAAAAATTATAAGAAACATGGATAAATTTTTAATCTTTTGATTCTAAACATGTTCAAAATGAGTAAAACCACCTAGGATTTGGTGTTGCATTATTCATAAATCTAAAATTATAGAAAAGACGCATAAAGTTTGAATCTTGTGATTCTAAAATTGATCTAAATGAGTCAAAGCACTTAAGTTTTAGTGTAAATATACTTAAGTTTTATGGTTGCTTACGTTTTCATTTTGCATTAGCTTAAAACAAGTAAAACCACCTATCTTTTTGTGTTGCATTATTCAAAACTTAAAAATTATATAAAACACATATAAAGTTTGAATATTTTGATTGTAAACATATTCAAAATGAGTAAAACTACCTAATTGTTGGTGATGGATTATTTAAAATTAAAAAATTATGGGAAACACACATAAAGTTTGAATCTTTTGATTGTAAACAAGCTAGAAATAAGTAAACCTGCCTAAGTCTTGGCATTTCATTCTTCAAAACTCAAAAATGATACAAAACATGCATAAAGTGTGAATATTTTCATTGTAAACATTCTCAAAACATGCAAAACCACTAAATTTTTTGTGTTACATTATTCAAAACTCAAAAATTATGTAAAACATGCATAAAGTTTGAATCTTTTGATTGTAGAAATGTTCAAAATGAGTAAAACCTCCTAGTTTTGATGTTACATTATTCAAAACTAAAAATCATAAGAAATGGACATTAAGTTTGAATATTTTTATTGTAAACATGATCGAAATGAGAAAAGCCATCCATGTTTTGGTGTTGTATTATTCCAAACTCAATTTATAGGAAGTAATCCTAAAGTTTAAATCATCTGATTGTAAACATGCTTTCAATGCATAAAATTGCCTAAGTTTTTTTGTTTCATTATTTATTACTAAAATATAGGAAATGCACATAAATTTTAAATATTTTGATTGCAAACATGCTTGAAATGAGTAAAACCACCTATGTTTTGGTATTGAATTATTTTGATTGTAAAGATGCTTCAAATGAGTAAAATTGCCAAAGTTTTGATGTTGCATTATTCAATACTCAAAAATTATAAGAAACATGGATAAAGTTTTAATATTTTGATTCTAAACATGTTCAAAATGAGTAAAACCACCTAGGTTTTGGTGTTGCATTATTCAAAAATCTAAAATTATAGAAAACACACAAAGTTTGAATCTTGTGATTCTAAGATTGATATAAATGAGTCAAACCACTTAAGTTTTAGTGTTGCATTACTCAAAACTCAAAAATTATAGGAAACCATCAAAAATTTGAGTCCTTTAATTCTAAACATACTTAAGTTTTAGTGTTTCTTATATTTTCATTTTGCATTATCCAAAACTAAAGACATGATTAAAAAAAGTAAAAACACCTATATTTTTGTGTTGCATTATTTAAAACTTAAACATTATAGAAAACACACATAAAGTTTGAATATTTTGATTTTAAACATACTCAAAATGAGTAAAACTACCTAATTGTTGGTGATGCATTATTTAAAAGTAAAGGGAAACACATAAAGTTTGAATCTTTTGATTGTAAACGTGCTCGAACCAAGTAAACTTGCCTAAGTCTTGGCATTGCATTCTTCAAAACTCAAAAATGATACAAAACATGCATGAAGTGTGAATCTTTTCATTTTAAACATTCTCAAAACATTTAAAACCACTAAAATTTTGGTGTTACATTATTCAAAATTCAAAAATTATATAAAACATGCATAAAGTTTGAATCTTTTGATTATAGAAATGCTCGAAATGAGTAAAACCTCCTAGTTTTGATGTTGCATTATTGAAATCTAAAAACATAAGAAATGGACATTAAGTTTGAATATTTTGATTGTAAACATGATCAAAATAAGTAAAGCCATCCATGTTTTGGTGTTTCATTATTCTAAGCTCAATTTATAGGAAATAATCCTAAAGTTTAAATCTTCTAATTGTAAACATGCTTGAAATGCATAAAATTGCCTAAGTTTTTTTCTTTCATTATTTAATACTAAAAAATAAAGGAAATGTACATAATTTTTAAATATTTTGATTGCAAACATGCTTGAAATGAGTAAAACCACATAAGTTTTGGTGTTGCATTATTTAAAACTCAAAAATTATATAAAACAAGCATAAAGTTTGAATCTTTTGATTGTAAAGATGTTTCAAATGAGTAAAATTGCCAATGATTTGATGTTGCATTATTCAATACTCAAAAATTATAGGAAACATGGATAAATTTTTAATCTTTTGATTCTAAACATGTTCAAAATGAGTAAAACCACCTAGGTTTTGGTGTTGTATTATTCAAAAATCTAAAATTATAGAAAACACGCATAAAGATTGAATCTTGTGATTCTATAATTGATCTAAATGAGTCAAACCACATAAGTTTTAGTGTTGCAGTAATCAAAACTCAAAAATTATAGGAAACCCTCAAAAATTTGAGTCCTTTAATTCTAAACATACTTAAGTTTTCGTGTTGCTTATGTTTTCATTTTGCATTATACAAAACTAAAAACATTCTTAAAACAAGTAAAACGACCTATCTTTTCGTGTTGCATTATTCAAAACATAAAAATTATAGAAAACACACATAAAATTTGAATCTTTTGATTGTAAACATAATCAAAATGAGTAAAACTACCTAATTGTTGGTGATGCATTATTTAAAAGTAAAAAATTATGGGAAACACACATAAATTTTGATTGAATCTTTTGATTGTAAACATGCTCGAAACAAGTAAACCTGCCTAAATCTTGGTGTTGCATTCTTCAAAACTCAAAAATGATATAAAACATGCATAAAGTGTGAATCTTTTCATTGTAAACATTCTCAAAACATGCAAAACCACTAAAATTTTGGTGTTACATTATTCAAAACCCAAAAATTATATACAACATGCATAAAGCTTAAATCTTTTGATTGTAGAAATGCTCAAAATGAGTAAAACCTCCTAGTTTTGATGTTCCATTATTCAAAACTAATCATAAGAAATGGACATTAAGTTTGAAAGTTTTGATTGTAAACATGATTGAAACGAGTAAATCCATCCATGTTTTGGTATTGCATTATTCCAAAATCAATTTATAGGAAATAATCCTAAAGTTTAAAGCTTCTGATTGTAAACATGCTTGAAATGCATAAAATTGCCTTATTGCATTATTCCAAACTCAATTTATAGGAAATAATCCTGAAGTTTAAATCTTCTGATTGTAAACATGCTTGAAATGCATAAAATTGCCTATGTTTTTTTGAATCATTATTTAATATTAAAAAAATATAGGAAATGCACATAAATTTTAAATATTTTGATTGCAAACATGCTTGAAATGAGTAAAACCACCTAGGTTTTAGTGTTGCATTATTTAAAAGTCAAGAATTATATAAAACAAGCATAAAGTTTGAATCTTTTGACTGTAAAGATGTTTCAAATGAGTAAAATTGCCAAAGTTTTGATTTTGCATTATTCAATACTAAAAAATTATAAGAAACATGGATAAAATTTTAATCTTTTGATTCTAAACATGTTCAAAATGAGTAAAACCACCTAGGTTTTGGTGTTACATTATTCAAAAATCTAAAATTATAGAAAAGACGCATGAAGTTTGAATCTTGTGATTCTAAAATTGATCTAAATGAGTCAAACCACTTATGTTTTAGTGTTGCATTACTCAAAACTCAAAAATTATAGGAAACCCTCATAAATTTGAGTCCTTTAATTCTAAACATACTTAAGTTTTAGTGTTGCTTATGTTTTCATTTTACATTATCCAAAACTAAAAATATATTGGAAACACATATAAAGTTTGAATCTTTAGAAAGTGAACATGCTCAAAATGAGTAAAACAACATAAGATTTGGTGTTACATTATTTAAAACTTAAAAATTATGTGAAATGAGCATAAATTTTGAATCTTTTGATTAAAAACATGCTTGAAATGAGTAAAACTTCATAAATTTTGGTGTTCCATTATTCAAAAATAAAAAATTATAGAAAAAATGCATAAAGTTTGAATATTTTAAATGTAAACTTGCTCAAAACGAGTAAAACTACCTACATTTTGGTGTTTCATTATTTGAAACTCAGAAATTATAAGAATGCATATAATGATTAAATCTTTTGTTTGTCAACATGCTTGAAATGAGTAAAATTTCCTAAGTTTTGGTGTTGTATTATTCAAAACCCAAAAATTATAAGAACAATACGTAAAGTTTGAATCTTTTGATTTTAAGCATAATCACAATGAGTAAAACTGCCTATGTTTTGGTGTTATATTACTAAAAAATTAAAAGTTTAGGAAACATGAATAAATTTTGAATCTTTTGATTGTAAACATGCTCTAAATGATTGCAACTACCTAAAATTTGGTGTTGCATTACTCATAACTCAAAAATTAGAATGAGTAAAACTACCTACATTTTGGTGTTTCATTATTTAAAACTAAAAAATTATAGGAATGCACATAAAGATTAAATATTTTACTTGTCAACATGCTTGAAATGAGTAAAACCACCTAAGTTTTGGTGTTGCATCATTCAAAACCCAAAAATTATAGGAACAATAGATAAAGTTTGAATCTTTTGATTTTAAACATGCTCAGAATGAGTAAAACTACCTAATTTTTGGGGTTACATTATTAAAAATTTAATAATTACAGGAAACATGAATAAATTTTGAATCTTTTGATTGTAAACATGCTTGAAATGACTAAAACTACCTAAGATTTTATGTTGCATTACTCAAAACTCAAAAATTAGAGGAAATGTGCATAAAGTTGGAATAATTTGATTGTAAACATGCTCAAAATGAGTAAAACCACCTATGTTTTACTATTACATTATTCAAAACTCAAAAATTATTGGAAATATGAATAAAGTTTGAATCTTTTGATTGTAAACATGCTTCGAATGAGTAGAATTGTCTACATTTTAGTGTTACATTATTGAAAACTAAAAAATTATAAGGAAGGTTCATAAAATTTAAGTCTTTTGACATTAAACATGCTCAAAATGAGTAAAACCACCTAAGTTTTAGTGTTGCATTATTCAAAACATAAAAATTAGAAGAACAATGCATAAAGTTTGAATATTATGATTGTAAACATGCTTGAAATGAGTAAAATTACTTAAATTTTGTTCTTGCATTAATCAAAACTCAAAAAATATAGGAAACGCGCATAATGTTTAAATATTTTGATTGTAAACATGCTAGAAATGAGTAAAACTACCTAAGTTTTAGTGTTACATATTCCAAATATATAAATTATAGGGGACATGCATAAATTTTGAATCTTTTATTTGTAAACATGATTGAAACGAGTAAATCCATTCATGTTTTGGTATTGCATTATTCCAAACTCAATTTATAGGAAATAATCCTAAAGTTTAAATCTTCTGATTGTAAACATGCTTAAAATGCATAAAATTGCCTTATTGCATTATTCCAAACTCAATTTATAGGAAATAATCCTAAAGTTTAAATCTTCTGATTGTAAACATGCTTGAAATGTATAAAATTGCCTATGTTTTTTTGAATCATTATTTAATACTAAAAAATATAGGAAATGCACATAAATTTTAAATATTTTGATTGCAAACATGCTTGAAATGAGTAAAACCACCTAGGTTTTGGTGTTGCATTATTTAAAAGTCAAGAATTATATAAAACAAGCATAAAGTTTGAATCTTTTGACTGTAAAGATGTTTCAAATGAGTAAAATTGCCAAAGTTTTGATTTTGCATTATTCAATACTAAAAAATTATAAGAAACATGGATAAAATTTTAATCTTTTGATTCTAAACATGTTCAAAATGAGTAAAACCACCTAGGTTTTGGTGTTACATTATTCAAAAATCTAAAATTATAGAAAAGACGCATGAAGTTTGAATCTTGTGATTCTAAAATTGATCTAAATGAGTCAAACCACTTATGTTTTAGTGTTGCATTACTCAAAACTCAAAAATTATAGGAAACCCTCATAAATTTGAGTCCTTTAATTCTAAACATACTTAAGTTTTAGTGTTGCTTATGTTTTAATTTTGCATTATCCAAAACTAAAAATATATTGGAAACACATATAAAGTTTGAATCTTTAGAAAGTGAACATGCTCAAAATGAGTAAAACAACATAAGATTTGGTGTTACATTATTTAAAACTTAAAAATTATGTGAAATGAGCATAAATTTTGAATCTTTTGATTAAAAACATGCTTGAAATGAGTAAAACTGCATAAATTTTGGTGTTCCATTATTCAAAAATAAAAAATCATAGAAAAAATGCATAAAGTTTGAATATTTTAAATGTAAACTTGCTCAAAACGAGTAAAACTACCTACATTTTGGTGTTTCATTATTTGAAACTCAGAAATTATAAGAATGCACATAATGATTAAATCTTTTGTTTGTCAACATGCTTGAAATGAGTAAAATTTCCTAAGTTTTGGTGTTGTATTATTCAAAACCCAAAAATTATAAGAACAATACGTAAAGTTTGAATCTTTTGATTTTAAGTATAATCACAATGAGTAAAACTGCCTATGTTTTGGTGTTATATTACTAAAAGATTAAAAGTTTAGGAAACATGAATACATTTTGAATCTTTTGATTGTAAACATGCTCTAAATGATTACAACTACCTAAAATTTTGTGTTGCATTACTCATAACTCAAAAATTAGAATGAGTAAAACTACCTACATTTTGGTGTTTCATTATTTAAAAGTCAAAAATTATAGGAATGCACATAAAGATTAAATATTTTACTTGTCAACATGCTTGAATTGAGTAAAACCACCTAAGTTTTGGTGTTGCATTATTCAAAACCCAAAAATTATAGGAACAATAGATAAAGTTTGAATCTTTTGATTTTAAACATGCTCAAAATGAGTAAAACTACCTAATTTTTGGGGTTACATTATTAAAAATTTAATAATTACAGGAAACATGAATAAATTTTGAATCTTTTGATTGTAAACATGCTTGAAATGACTAAAACTACCTAAGATTTTATGTTGCATTACTCAAAACTCAAAAATTAGAGGAAATGTGCATAAAGTTGGAATAATTTGATTGTAAACATGCTCAAAATGAGTAAAACCACCTATGTTTTACTATTACATTATTCAAAACTCAAAAATTATTGGAAATACGAATAAAGTTTGAATCTTTTGATTGTAAACATGCTTTGAATGAGTAGAATTGCCTACATTTTAGTGTTACATTATTGAAAACTAAAAAATTATAAGGAAGGTTAATAAAATTTAAATCTTTTGACAGTAAACATGCTCAAAATGAGTAAAACCACCTAAGTTTTAGTGTTGCATTATTCAAAACATAAAAATTAGAGGAACAATGCATAAAGTTTGAATATTTTGATTGTCAACATGCTTGAAATGAGTAAAATTACTTAAATTTTGTTCTTGCATTAATCAAAACTCAAAAATTATAGGAAACATGCATAATGTTTAAATATTTTTATTGTAAACATGCTGGAAATGAGTAAAACTACCTAAGTTTTAGTGTTACATATTCAAAATATATAAATTATAGGGGACATGCATAAATTTTGAATCTTTTATTTGTAAACATACTCTAAACAAGTAAAACTACACAAGATTTGGTATTACATTATTCAAAACTGAAAAATTATATGAAACACACATAAAGTTTGAATCTTTTGATTGTGAACATGCTTGAAGTAAGTGAAACCACTAAAGTTTTGATGTTGCATAAAGTTATAGCAGAAATGCATAAAGTTTGAATTTTTTGATTGTAAACATTCTTGAAATGAGTAAAATTGCCTAGGTTTTGGTGTTAGATTATTCAAAACTCAATAATTATATGAAACATGCATACAGATTCAATATTTTGATTATAGACATGCACAAAAACAATTAAAATTGCCTATGTTTTAGTGTTGCATTATTCAAAACTTAAAAATTATAGGAAAGGCACAGATAGTTGGAACATTTTGATTGTAAACATGCTCTAAATGAGTAAAACCACCCATGTTTTGGTGTTGCATTATTCAAAACTCAAAAATTAAAGAACACAAACATAAAATTTGAATCTTTTGATAATAAACATGATAGAAACAAGTAAAATTGTCTATGTTTTTATGTTACATTATTCAAGACTCAAAAATTATAAGAAACACGCATAAATTTTGAATCTATTTGTTGTAAACATGATCAAAATGAATCTAAGTTTTGGTGTTGCATTTTTCAAAACTAAAAAATTATAGGAAAATCACATAAAGTTTGAATCTTTTGATTATAAACATGGTCAAAATAGGTAAAACATGTATGATTTGGTTTTATAGTATACAAAACACAACAATTATAGGAAATCCACATATATTTTAAATCTTTTTATTTGAAAAATGCTCAAAATTAGTAAAACCACCTAAGTTTTGGTGTTGCATTATTCAAAATTCAAATAATATAGGTAACACCAATTAAGTTTGAATCATTTAATTGTAAATATGCATGAGATGATAAAAATTGATTAAGTTTTGGTGTTACATTATTAAAAACACAATAATTATAGGAAACATGTATAAACATGCTTGAAATGAGTAAAACCACCTATGTTTTGGCATTTCATTATTCAAAAGTCAAAAGTTATAGGAGAAGTGCATAAAGACTGAATATTTTGATTGTAAACATACTTGAAATGAGTAAAATCATCTAAGTATTAGCTTTGCATTATTCAAAACTAAAAAAATATTGGAAATACACAAAAAGTTTGAATCTTCTAATGTTAAACATGATCAAAATGACTAAAATCACCTAGTTTTTGGTGTTGCATTATTCAAAACTAGAAAATTATATGAAATACATAGTAAGTTCAGATATTTTGATTTTCAACATGCTTGAAATGAGTAAAACCACTTAAGTTTTGGTGTTTCATTATTAAAAAATCAAAAAAAATCTAGGAAATGTGCATAAATTTTGAATATGTTGATTTTGAACATGCTCAAAATGAGTAAAATAACTTATGTTTTTGTGTTTCATTATTTAAAACTCAAAAATTATAGGAAATGCACATAATGTTTGAATCTTTTGATTTTAAACATGCTCTAAATGAGTAAAAAGACTTAAAATTTGGTGATTTATTACTCAAAACTCAAAAATTATAGGTAAAACCTATAAAGTTTGTATCTTTTGATTTTAAACATGCTCAAATTGAATAAAACCACTTAAGTTTTGTTGTGATGTTATTCAAAACTCAAAAATTATAGGAAACATAGATAAAGTTTGAACATGTTCGAAACAAGTAAAACTACCTTTATTTTGGTGTTGCATTAATCAAAACTAAAAAATTATAGGAAAGACACATAATGTTAAAATATTTTGATTGTAAACATGCTTAAAATGAGTAAAACTACCTATGTTTTATTGTTGCATTATTTAAAAATAAAAAATTATTGGAAATGTACATAAAGTTTTAATCTTTCGATTGTAAACATGCTTGAAATGAATAAAACTACCTATATTTTGGTGTTGCATTATTCAACACTCAAAAATTATAGGAAATATGTATAAAGTTTGAATATTTTTATTGTAATCATGCTTGAAATGAGTAAAACTGCTTATGTTTTGGTGTTACATTACTCAAAACTAAAAAATTATAGGAAATGTGTATAAGGTTTGAATATTTTGATTGTAAACATACTCAAAATGAGTAAAATTGCCTACATTTTATTCTTACATTATTCGTAACTCAAAAATTATAGGAAACATGCAAAAGTTTTGAATCTTTTGATTGTAAACATGCTCAAAATGAGTAAAACGACCTAAGTTTTGGTGTTGTATTATTAAAAACTAAAAAAATATAGTAAATATGCATAAAGATTGAACCATTTGATTGTAAACATGCTCAAAACAAGTAAAAGCACATAAGTTTTGGTTTTTCATTATTAAAAACTCAAAAATTATAGGAAACGCGTAGAAAGTTTGAACATGATCAAAATGAGTAAAACCACATAAGTTTTGGTGTTGCATGATTCAAAACTCAAAAAACATAGCAAAGGCACATAAATTTTTAATCTTTTGATTACATACGTGCTATTAATGAGTAAAATTTCCTATGTTTTATTGTTACATTATTTAAAACTAAAAAATTATATGAAATGCACATAAAGTTTGAATCTTTTGATTGTAAACATGCTCAAAATGAGTAAAAATGCTTAAGTTTTGGTGTTGCATTATTCAACACTAAAAAATTATAGGAAATTCATGTAAAGTTTGAATCTTTTTATTGTCAACATGATTGAAATGAATAAAATGGCCCATGTTTTGGTGTTGCATTACTCAAAACTTAAAAAATATAGGAAATGTGCATAAATTTTGAATCTTTTGATTGTAAACATGCCCAAAATGAGTTAAAATGCCTATGTTTTGGTATCACATTATTCAAAATTCAAATTATAGGAAACATGTCTAAAACTTGAATCATTTGATTGTAAACATGCTCAAAATGAGTAAAACTACCTATGTTTTGGTTTTGCATTATTAAAAAATCAAAAACTATAGGAGAGGTGCTTAAAGTTTGAATCTGTTTTTGTAAACATGCTCAAAATGAGTAAAACTACTAATATTTTATTGTTGCATTATTGAAAAATAAAAAATTATAGGAAATGCAAGTAAAGTTTGAATTTTTTGACTGTAAACATGCACAAAATGAGATAATTATCCCAAGTTTTCTTATTTCATTATTCAAAACTCAAAAATTATAGGAAATATGCATAATGTTTGAATCTTTTGATGGTAAACGTTCTTGAAATGAGTAAAACAATGTAAGTTTTGGTGTTGTATTATTCAAAATTAAAAAATTATAGGAAAACTTCTTAAATTTTTAATCTTTTGATTGTAAACATGCTCAAAATGAGTAAAACCATCTAGGTATTCGTGTTGCATTATTCAAAACTAAAAATTTATAGGAAATGCACATAAAGTTTGAATCTTTTGATGTTAAACATGCTCAAAATGAGTAAAACAACCTAATTTTTGGTGTTTTATTTTTCAAAACAAAATAATATATGTAATATGGATAAAATTTTGAATCTTTTGATTTTAAACATGCTTGAAATGAGTAAAACCACTTAACTTTTGGTGTTGCATTATTCAAACCTCAAAAATTATAAGAATTATGTATAAAGTTTGAGTCTTTTGATTTTAAACATTCTGAAAATGAGTAAAGCAACTTATGCTTTTATGTTGCATTATTTAAAACTCAAAAATTATATTAAATGCATGTCAAGCTTGAATCTTTTGATTTTAAACATGCTCGAAACGAGTAAAAAGACTTAAGTTTTGGTGTTGCATTATTCAAAAATAAAAAATTATACGTAACACTCATAAAGTTTGTATCTATTTATTTTAAACATGCTCAAAATAAATAAAACCACTTATGTTTTGTTGTTTCATTATTCAAAACTCAAAATTATAGGAAACATAGATACAATTTGAACATGCTCGAATGAGTAAAACTACCTATGTTTTGGTGTTGCATTATTCAAAACACAAGAATTATAGGAAAGGCAAATAAATTCTAAATATTTTGATTTTAAACATGATAAAAATAAGTAAAACCACCTATATTTTATTTTTATATTATTCAAAAATCAATAATTATATGAAATGCACATAAAGTTTGAATCTTTGGATTGTAAACATGCTCAAAATGAGTAAAACTACCTAAGTTTTGGTGTTTCATTCTTCAAAACTAAAAAATAATAATAAATACATATTAAGTTTGAATATTTTAAATGTAAATGTGCTTTACATGAGTAAACCTACCTATGTCTTATTGTTGCATTATTCAAAACTCAAAAATTATAAGAAATGTGCATAAAGTTTCAATCTTTTGATTGTAAACATGCTCGAAACAAGTAAAGTTGCTTAATTTTTTGTGTTGTATTATTCAAAACCAAAATAATATAGGAAATGTAGGTAAAGTTTGAATCTTTAGATTGTAAAAATGCTTGAAATGAGTAATATGGCTTAAGTTTTGGTGTTTCAGTACTCAAAAACTTAAAAAATATAGGAGATGTGCATAAATTTTGAAGCTTTTGATTGAAAACATAGTCAAAATGAGTAAAAATGCCTGTGTTGGTTTCATATTATTCAAAATTCAAATTATAGGAAACATGCATAAATATTGAATCTTTTGATTGTAAACATGCTCAAAATGAGTAAAATTGCCTACAGTTTTGTTTTGCATTATTAAAAACTCAAGAATTATAGAAAAGGTACATAAAATTTGAATATTTTGATTGGAAACATACTCAAAATGAGTAAAATAGCCTATGATTTATTGATGCATTTTTCAAAACTAAAAAATTATAGGGAATGTGCATAAAGTTTGAATCTTTTGATTGTAAACATGCTGAAAATGAGTAACACTACCTAAGTTTTTGTGTTACATTATTCTAAACTTAAAAATTATAGGAAATTTTCATAAAGTTTGAATATTTTTATTATAAATATGTTTGAAATGAGAAAAATGGCCTAAGTTTTGGTGTTGCATTACTCAAAACTCAAAAACTATAGGAAACAGCATATATTTTTAATCCTTTTATTGTAAACATGCTCAAAATGAGTAAAAATGCCTATGTTTTGGTATCATATTATTCAAAATTCAAATTATTGGAAATATGCATAAAGCTTGAATCTTTTGATTGTAAACATGCTCAAAATGAGAAAAAATATCTATGTTTTGGTTTTTCATTATTAAAAACTCAAAAATTATAAGAAGGGTTCATAAATTTTTAATCTTTTGATTGTAAACATGCTCGAAATGAGTAAAACTACTTATGTTTTATTGTTGCATTATTCAAAACTTTAAAATTATAGGAAATGAACATAAATTTTAAATCATTACATGCTTGAAATGAGTAAAACCACCTAAGATTTGGTGTTGTGGTATTCAAAACACAAAAATTATAGGAAACCTGTATAAAAATTTAATCTTTTGATTGTAAACATGCTTGAAATGAGTAAAACTACCTATGTTTTGGTGTTGTATTATTCAAAACTAAAAAATTATAGAAAACGTCCATACAGTTAGAATATTTTGATTGTAAACATGTTAGAAATGAGTAAATCTACCTAAGTTTTCATGTTGCATTATTCAAAACTAAAAAATTATAGGAAACGTGTATAAAGTTTGAAATTTTTATGGTAAACATGCTCAAAATGAGTAAAAATGCGTAATTTTTGTTGTCTCATTATTCAAAACTCAAATTATAGTAAATGCGCATAAAGTTTTAAACTTTTGATTGTAAACTACCTAATATTTGGTATTGCATTATTCAAAACTCAAAATTATAAGGTTTGAGTATAAATATTAAACCTTTTGATTGTCAACATGCTTGAAATGAGGATAAATTTTAAATATTTTGATTGTCAACGTGCTCTAAACAAGTAAAACCACCTATTTTGGTGTTACATTTTTAGAAACTCAAAAAATATTGGAAAAAGACATAAATTTTGAATCTCTTAATTGTAAACATTCTCAAAATGAGAAAAACAGCCTAAGTATTGTTTTTGCATCATTCAAAACTCAAAAATAATAGGAAACACACATAAAGTTTGAATCTTTTGATTTTAAACATGATAAAAAAGAGTAAAATTACCTATGTTTTGGTGATACATTATTCAAATCTCAAATAATATAGGAAAAACACATAAAGTTTAAATATTTTGATTGTAAACATGCTTGAAATGAGTAAAAACACCTAAGTTTTGGTGTTGCATTATTCAAAACTCAAATATTATAAGAAACATGCATAAAGTTTGAATCTTTTGATTGTAAACATGCTTGAAATGAGTAAAACTTCCTAGGTTTTGGTGTTACATTATTCAAAACATAAAAATTATAAGAACCACACATAAAGTTTGAATCTTTTGATTGTAAACATGCTCAAAACAAGTAAAATCACCTAAGTTCTGGTGTTGCATTATTCAAAACTCAAAAAATATAGGAATCACCTATAAAGCTTGAATTTTTTTAGTGTAAACATGCTTGAAATGAGTAAAATTGCATAAGTTTTAATGTTGCATTGTTAAAAACTCAAAAATTATAGGAAAGGCACTTAAATTTTGAGTCCTTTGATTGTAAACATGCTATAAACAAGTAAAACTACCTATGTTTTGCTGTTGAATTATTCAAAACTCAAAAATTATAGGATATGCACATAAAGCTTGAATCTTTTGATTGTAAATATTTTTGAAATGAGTAAAACCATCTAGCTTTTGGTGTTCTATTATTCAAAACTCAAAACTTATAGGAAACATTCATAAAGTTTAAATATTTTTATTTTAAACATGCTCATAATGACTAAAAATGCTTATCTTTTGGTGTCACGTTATTCAAAACTCAAATTATAGGTAACATGCATAAAGCTTGAATCTTTTTATTGAAAACATGCTTGAAATGAGTGAAATTACATAAGTTTTTGTGTTGCATTTTTTAGAACTCAAAAATTATATGAAATGTCCATAAAGTTTGAATCTTTTGAATGTTAACATGCTTGGAACGAGGAAAATGCCCTAAGTTTTTGTGTTGCATTATTCAAAACTCAAAAATTAAAGAAAACATGCATAAAGTTTGAATCTTTTTATTGTAAACATGCTCAAAATGAGTGAAAATGCCTATGTTTTGGTGTCACTTTATTCAAAACTCAAAATATAGAAAACATGCATAAAGCTTGAATATATTGTAAATAGGCTTAGAATGTGTAAAAAATCTTCTATTTTTGTGTTGCATTATTTAAAAATAAAAAATTATATGAAATTCATGCAATGTTTGAATCTTTTGACTTTGAACATGTTCAAAATGAGTAAAAATACTTCTATTTCGATGTTGCATTATTCAAAACTCAAAAATTATTGTTAACACCCATAAAATTTGTATCTATTGATTTTAAACATGCTCAAAATGAATAAAACCACTTAACTTTTGATGTTATATTATTCAAAACTCAAAAGCTATAAGAAACATGGATAAAGTTTGAACATGCTTAAAATTTGAAAAACTACCTATGTTTTGGTGTTGCATTATTCAAAACTCAAAAATGATAGGAAATTCACATAAAGTTCGACTCTTTTGATTGCAAACATGCTCAAAATGAGTAAAACTGCCTAGGTTTTATTTTTGATTTATTCAAAATTAAAAAATTATAGGAAATGCACATAAAGTTTGAATTTTTTGATAGTAAACATGGTCAAAATGAGTAAGACTACCTAAGTTTTGGTGTTGCATTATTCAAAACTAAAATTTTATAGGAAATACGTATAAAGTTTGAATCTTTTGATTGTAAACATGATCAAAATGAGTAAAATTGCTTATGTTTTCTTATTTTATTATTCAAAACTCAAAAATTATAGGAAATGTACATAAAGATTTAATCTTTTGATTGTAAACATGCTCAAAACAAGTAAAACTACTTTTTTTTTGGTGTTGTATTATTCAAAACTCAAAAAATATAGGAAATGCATGTAAAGTTTGAATCTTTTGATTGTAAATATGCTTGAAATGAGTAAAATGGCCTAAGTTTTGGTGTTGCATTACTCAAAACTCAAAAAATATAGGAAATGTTCATTAAGTTTGAATCTTTTGATTGTAAACATGCTCAAAATGAGTTAAAATGCCTATGTTTTGGTGTGACATTATTCAAAATTTAAATTATAGGAAACATGCATAAAGTTTGAATCTTTTGATTGTAAATATGCTCCAAATTAGTAAAATTGCATATGTTTTATTTTTGCATTATTAAAAAATCAAAAATTATAGAAAAGGTGCATAAAGTTTGAATCTTTTGATTGTAAACATGTTCAAAACAAGAAAAATTGCCTATGTTTTATTATTGCATTATTAAAAACTCAAAAATTATAGGAAATGCACATAAAGTTTGAATCTTTTGATTGTAAACATGCTTGAAATGAGTAACACTACCTAAGTTTTTATGTTGCATTATTCAAAACAAAGAAATTATAGGAAATGCACATTAAGTTTGATTCTTTTGATTGTAAACATGCTTAAAATGAGTAAAATGGCCTATGTTTTGGTGTTACATTACACAAAACTCAAAAATTATAAGAAACACGCATAAAATTTGAATCGTTTAATTTTGAACATACTCAAAATGAGAAAATATGCCTATGTTTTTGTGTCGTATTATTCAAAATTTAAATTATAAGAAACATGCATAAAGATTGAATCTTTTGATTTTAAACATGCTCAAAATGAGTAAAACTGCATATGTTTTAGTTTTGTATTATTAAAAACTCAAAATTTTTAGGAAAGGTGCATAAAGTATTAATATTTTGATTGTAAACATGCTTGAAATGAGTAAAACTATAGAGACCACAAACCTATCCTAAAACACAATTTTTTTTAATTAATGTTTTTCTATGGATATAGCTCAGGTATACTTTATCCTATCATATATCCTTTGTCAAATGGATAAGCATCTAACCATATAGGTTAGACATTCTTTTGCCAAACTGGCAATCATCTAACCATATAGGTTAGGTATTCTTTTACAAAATGGGCAAGCCTCTAACCAAATGGGTTAGGCATCTACACATGAGTAGGTTATGCTTTGGCCAAAGATTTGACTCATTAGGATCAACCTAATCCTAATTTTCTCACTGTCCATCACTCATCTCTACCTAGATAAGCATCAAGCTCATCATGATAGTAATATGTATAAAACCTATAACAAAAGTTCCATTCCACCTCAGAAGTTTTCCTAAAGCCTCGAGAACTAAAATAATCTAATCAAGATCCTTCTAAGTATATCACATAATTCTTATCTTTTTTTTGTTTATCTAAACTAGGGTCTTATTATAATGGTCTTTCCTTTTCATTTAAATTTAATCTTGTTTAGCGCACAACCCCAAACCCCATCCTATTCACCTATGTACTAGAAGCATCTTTCACTTCCCATACTACCTACATACCTACTTCTGAATAGGATCAAGGTGTAGTATGCATGTAATTCTATTTTCTATTCTAAGTTTCATGTGAACTATAAATCTGGGTATGTAGCCCTTTCTAATGCCTAGTTCCCCAAATAGTCCCTTTCTGATTACTACCCAAATAGGAGTGTAAAAATATTAGTTCAAGTGACTAAATACTTTTTTTACTAAACTAGCCTTAAATGTTAACAAGAAATAGAAAAGAAGATTTACAAGCTACATCCCCATTTTTTACTCTTTAATTACATCAATAATGTTTTTGATCATTGCTTTAGAAATCTTAATCCATATATTGATGTTGCCAATGTTTTGTTATCTGAAATCCATATGGTTGTTGGTTTTATTATAATAATTTGTTTAACATTCTCAATTCTAGTTTTCATTGCTCCTTTTCGGTGGTACCGAGTTTTGAGTAAGAAATATAATTTCTCCATTATATTTCATAAGTTCATAAGTTAGAATCATCTAGGGTAGTCGAAGTTGTTTTCTTATCTTAATTAGTGTTATTGACTAAGAGGGATTATTCCACCTCTTGGTCTTAATTACACGACATGATCCTTATTTCTCCCTAATAATCTATAGGGAAGATGCCCAAATACCATTTTTGTAGCTATGCTAGGCTATGGATGCAGTAGCTTGAGCACGATGGCATTACCTTTAAATGTGATTCAGAGGTACCACTTAATACCAAACACTATGCAGTTTTGTTTAACTTTAGATTTTTGATCTAAGTTTGATATTTGAAAAGTAAATAATACTTTAAATATATTAATGCATTATATTTCAAAATCAAATTCTTTAGTGGGAAAGTAAAAACATAATCTCCTAGTTTAGTCATCATGACAATTTTCAACTATGTTTATTCCAAATAATTATATCTTTAGCCTATTGAGATAGACTTTTCTAAAAATAATAATTTTTACACAAGGAGTTTATTGAACATGAATTTAGATAAATCCTTTATACGTTTGAAAGGAGGGTTCTAAAATTTGAGGGTTCAACCCTAGAATGAAGGACATTTTTTTCTTATGATTTAAATGAAATATTATATTCATCTTACAATTTAAATAAAATAAAACACTTCTCTTTCAATTTAAATAAAATATATTATTTACCTTATAATTTAAATAAAATAAAATATCTACCTTTTAATTTAAATAATAAAAATTATTTACCTTCTATTTTAAATAAAATTAATTATTTATTTTACAATTTGAATAAAATAATATAATCTACCTTTCATGTAAATAAAATAAATTATTTACTTCCAGTTTAAATAATATTAAATATTTATTTTACAATTTTAAATTTAATAAAATATCTACCTTACCATGTAAATAAAATAAATTATTTAATTCTAATTTAAATAATATAAAATATTTATTTTACAATTTCAAATATAATGAAATATCTACCTTTCATTCTCAATAAAATAAAATTATTTATTTTAAAAATTAAATAATTTTTTTACCTTACATTTTAAATAAATAAAATATTTACCTTTACCGTTAAAATCTTTGACTGAAATGGAATGTGAATCTACTTGAATTGAAACAACTGTGAAAATCAATGGTGGCGGTGTTGATCTTGGTTGAGTTTAAAGAAGAAAAAGGAATAAAACTTGATATGGCAAGAATGTTATTGTGGTTGGGTGATTTATTACCCCCTACTAAGCGTCGATAATCTAATACAAGTATTCCTTTGTTTCCCCTTTTCCAAAGTGTCTCTCTCCTCCTTACAAAGTGCCTCCCTCTCCATCCAAAGCTTCTCCCTCTTTGCTCTCTTAATAAAAAAATTTCTAGTCCCCCTTCTTACTTCTACATTTCAAAGTTTTGTGTCCCTTTTCCCTAGTGCATTGAAATCCTATTTATCCTTATTTTTTACACAAAATCTCCTCCTACTTATTGGGCACTGATTAGCTTAGACACAATTTTAAGTGGTAGTTCATGTGGTAAATATCCTCCATTTGCATGGTTAAATTGGGCATAGACTTAGGGAGGTGGAGTGAATTAATCCAAACTGAAAGAAGGATATTTATAATTAGTTTCCCTCCCCATATCGTGGTATGAGGTCTAGTTAACAAGTATTATTAGATTTGCATGCATGGATATAATAGGTAGGGTGGGATTTAGGTTAGATTGGTTTTATTTTAATATTTTTAGGATTTAATTTATATGTAATTAATTAATAACCTAAAATTATTTATAATTTATAATTAACTAATTATCTTAAAATTTATTTATGAAAATTATAATTAATAAAAAAATAATTTAACGCTTAAACTATTTATGAAATATAGTTTATTTGAAAGTTCTAAAATTAAAATAATTAAATAAAAGAAAAGTCCCTTTTTATACAAAAATAACTTTTGAAAATATCAAATATTAATCCATTCATTATTTTTACACATATATTAAGACAACATTGTATTTATACATTTCTATGAAAAGAAATAGCTTTAATACTTTATCAATATAATTCCCCTTTTCTTTTGAAAATTTGAAAAATGAAATTAAAACATACATTGCTTTCTTGCAAAATCTCATTGATGACCTGATAGCTCTTTGAAAATCACAAAAGTTAAATTAAAAAATATCAACTCATTTCAATAATAAAATATTATATGAGGTCCAAATCAACTTAAAGTATGAGCACAAGTCCACAGTATGGGAAGAGAGGTCATGACATCATCCCCCCATTAATTGTGCATTGTCCCAATGTACTACCAAAGTTTGATTAACTTCATAAATTTAAAATAAAAATAGAAACATGTTTTTCATTTCTTTAGCATCCTCCCAAGTTGCACTTCCTTCACCATATTGATCCCACTATACCTTAAACTGATCAAACTTTATATTAAGCATTTGGTACCAGTGCCTCTTTAGCACTCTGTATGGCTCTATTGTTATTCTATCAGGCTCTTGTACCTATAAATCATTCCAATTTAAAATGTGTTTATTATCAAACATATATTTCTTAAGAAGTGACACATGGAAGACATCAAGAATGTGACTTAACTATGACAGAAAGGCCAATTGATAGGCTACTAGGTTGATTCTCTCTAGGATCTGAAAAGGTCCTACAAAGCAATGTGCTAACTCACCTTTTGCCCAAAGGTTATGGAACTTTTGTGCAATCTAACCCTTAAAACACCTTATCACCAATCAATAATTCTCTCTAAACTCTTTTCCTATCTACGTAGCTCTTCTATCGATCTAATGCTTCCTTCAACCTTTGCCTTATAAATTTCACCTATTCTTGCATGTCTTTTAACATTTAGGTACCAATTACTATTCTTTCCTCAAGGTTATCCCAACTAAGTGGTGTTTGACAACTTCTCCCATATAGAGTTTCAAATGGAGTTATACCTAAAGATGTTTGAAATGAGTTATTATAGAAAAATTCTACCAATGGGAGATAAGCTTCCCATTTGGTTTACTAATCCATACAATACATCATTAGGATTTTTTCTACAACCTTATTTGTCCTTTCTATTTTCCCATCTGTCTCAAGATGAAATGTGGAGCTAAAGTTTAATTGTGTACCTAAGGCTGATTGTAGGGTCATCTAAAACCTTGAAGTAAACTTGGAATCTCTATTTGGTATTATCTTTTCTATAAGTCCATGCAATTTAACCACTTATTTCATAAATTGGTTGGCTAAGGTCAGTGCATCATCAGTCAAGTTCCCAGGTATGAGATGTTCTACCTTAGTAAGCTTGTCAATTACCACCATAATAGCATCATGCATGTAGGGTGTCATAGGTAATCCTTATATGAAATCTATACTGACAAACTACCATTTATATTGTGTAATGTTGTGTAGATATAAAATTCCTATAGAATTCTAGTGTTTTACTTTAACCCTCTAAGATTTCAAGCATCACACCACATATAATACTATATCTCCTTTTAGCCCTTGCTAAAAGTATAGTTTCTTAAGATTTGAATATAGTTTGTTTTTCCTTGGATGACCTAAGTAGGGTGCATCATGAGCTTTAGTTAAAATTTTATACATTAAGTCTTCTACATCTAGAACATAGATCCTATTCTTATACCAAACCAAACCTTCCCCATCCATGGTATGTCCTTTAGTTTTGGGCCTTATGAATTTTATTCTATCATTATTTTCACTTGATTATACCAAGGATCTTGGTTTTGTCTTTCTAGTATGTGCCCTTTTAGATTAAATCAAAGCATTATTATATTCATCATGTGTCTTCTCCTACTCAAAGCATCATCAACCCTATTCTAATTTTCCTTGATATACTCAATTCAAAATCACACTCAATCAAAAACCCTAACCACCTTCTTTGCCTAGCATTCAGATGGGTTGAGTTAATATGTATTTTAGCCTTTGATGGTCATTTTTTAATTGAAAAGGTTTACCAATAAGTAAATGCCTCCACTTCTGTAAAGTGTGAACAATTTCCAACAATTCTAAATAATGAGGGGCATAATTTACTTCATGGGTTTTCAATTTCCTAGACTCATATGCTATTATGCCATCATTCTGAATGAGTACCCCTCCCAATCCTTCGATGGATGTATATGTTACAACCACAAAATTTCTATTTAGATTAGGTACCTTCAAGATGGGTGTCATTTAAAAATTTTCCTTTAGAATATGGAATGCTTTATCACACTGCTCTATCTATATAAACTTCTTACCTTTCCTTTACAATGTCATAATCTAGTTAGTGATCCTAGAAAAACCTTCAACAATCTCCTACAATATCTTACTAACCCCATGAAATTCTATACTTATGATATGTTCTTGGGAATTGGTCATTCCATTATTGCCTTTATCTTGTCTACATCTAATATAATTCCTTCTTTGGATATGATGTGGCCTAGGTAATGGATTTCCTTCTTAAAGAATGCACATTTAGACAACTTACCATATAGTTTAAGTTCTCTCAATGTTTGAAGAACCAATTGAATATGTGTTAAATGTTCTTCCTCAGTTTTAGACTATATTATAATGTCATCTATGAACACCAAGATGAACTTATCTAGGTAACTATGGAATACACTATTCATTAAGTTCATAAATGTTGAAGGAGCATTTGTTACCCAAAATGGTACTATAGTAAATTCATAGTGTCTATATCTGGCCTTGAAAGTAGTTTTTGTAATATCCTCCTCTTTAATTCTTAGTTGATAATATCCTGATCAAAGGTCTATCTTTGAGAAAACAATTTTTCCTTTTATCTACTCAAAAATGTCTTCTATACGAGGTAGGGGATATTTATTTTTAATTATGACCTTATTCAACATTCTATAATCAATGCATAATCTTAGAGTTCTTTATTTTTAACAAACAAGATTGGCACTCCCTAAGGAGACACACTTGTTCTAATCAATAATTTACTCAAGAGTTCCTCTAGCTAAATTTTAAGTTTCATCAACTCAGTTGTGTTCGTTCTATAGGGTGCTCTAGAAATTGGCTCAACTCCTAGTACAATATCAATCAAGAAATCAATTTCTCTCTTATGGGGCATTCCAGGTAATTATTCAAGAAACACATCCTAAAATTTCCTTAGGAATTGATAACCTTCCAGATTTGTTTCATCTTTCCTTTCATCCTTATCATCTATCATTACCATGAAAATTAGAGCTCCCTTCCTTTTCTCCTTCAGCTATATAGTTGATATGGTTTCTACTTTTATGGGTCTATGACCCCATTAAATCATGACCCATCTCCCCTCATCATTATAAAACCTAACCAAATTTTTATAATAGTATATTTTAGCTTGGTTCTTGGTGAGCCAACTCATCCTTATTATCACATCATAGGCTCCTAAAGGTGCTACAAATAGGTCTAAATTTATCTCAAAATCTAGAAATTGTATTTTTGCCTTGGGTAGACACTGAGACACTTTCTTGACTACCTTATCCCCATAATAAATCATCCATGATAAATTCATGTGATTCATTAGAAGAGAATTTTTATTACTAATTCTATAGAAATGAGATATTCTGATGAATTGGTATCTATGAGAATTTAAATGGGTTTACCCAATATTTTAATTATAACTTAAACTAGGACATTTTAGTATCTATTTTGGTGATTCTTTATTACAATATTAATCCTTAAATATGGTCTTCTCTAAGGATAATTGGACCTTATTTATCATTGCATCCTTGGGCACTCTTGAGCAAATTTATTTCCTCCATAAGAAAAACATCCTCCTGGTGGACCTTTGGTACTAGGTCCCTTGGGGCATCACCAAAATACATGGAGGATACATTAGGAGATTGTAATTCCTTTGATCATTCCTATTACTATCTCCTCCCCTAGTGATGTTCCTTTTAAAATTATTTCTCTAATTTTGATTAGTTGGGGGTGCTCTGCCTATTGGATTTTCTCTTGGGTCTTTATCCACAACTTGTTCTCTCCTAAAATCTGGTTTCTTTTTGAAGGCTCTATTTTTGTCATTATTAAAGTTTTGTCTTGCTATAGCTAGGGATTATAATTTACATTCCTATTTGAGAGATTTTTCTAGAACTTCATTCATTTTATCAGGGTTGTGCATATCTACTTCCACTCTTATGTTTGCATTCAATCTTAGGATGAACTTTCTAGCCTGACCTCTTTCATCCTTTTGGTACATTTCCACATACTTAAGTAATTGGTGAATCTATCCAAATACTATTGGACTGACATGACTCCCTACCTTAGGTTGTGAAATTCAGTTGTCTTCTCATCAAAGAATAACTAGGGTGACCATCTCTTCTTGAAATAATGGTCAAACTGATCCCAGGTCAAATTTTCCTTGGTAATTCTATTTAATTCCTTCATGTCAGTCCACTAGCTAGCTACCTCTCCTACCAGTTGGAAGGATCCCCACAACACCTTAGTTTCATCATTGTAGTTTCTCAAGTTAAAGTACTTATCCATCTCATTTATCCAATTCTCAACTCCTTCACCTAAATATTTCCCATCAATATTATGGGGTAAAATATTCTTTAAATCCTTGCTTAGATCAGAAAATGGAACTTAAATTATGGGAGCTACAACCTCCATTTCATTGATTGGTGGTGGATTCTCTTCAGGTAGATTATCAAGGTTAGGTTCCAATATATTTTATACATTTTCTTACCTATAATTAAGATGGTTAATCACCTACTCAAGTGAGTCTATTTTATCTCTTTGCTTGGTCAACAAATTGATTAGGGTATCTCTCCCTGATTCTCTATTTTATGGAACCTATTGTTCAACATTTTCATTATTGGGTTCAACGTATCTCAAATTTTCCCTTCGATTCCTAGTTTATTGTCTAGGTCATGCCGTTTGGTTTCTTGATAAAAATAAAAAAATCTTCTAAATTTTTATTCAAGATAATTGATCATATAACTCTCTTTTGGATAACTTAATTTCTCATACATTTTATTATTGATCACAGTCACACATAGGATCAAAAAAAAAGTAAGCATTTGATAATCTCATTCATTTTGTTATTACATATAGTTCTTAGTTTTATAGAGGATAAGCTTTATGACTATAATATATAGATGTTTGTATAACATGGATTCAAAATTATTCTAAATAGAATATTCTTCATCCAGTTCCATTTCTTTAGGATCTTTGTCTTCTAAGTGAGCCACATACTAGTGGCATTAATTATATTCATTACATACTTTAGGTGTTATTTAAGGTACATATAAACCCATTCCAAATGGAAAATATCTCATTGTTGAGGGCCTCTTAAATAGACATTTGACTAAAGCTTCAACCATAGCTAGTTATATGTTAACTGGCTCCACTTTCAAAGATTTGAGTTTGCTCTAGATTGTAACCATTGTACCTGAGTTAGAAATTTAAATAGGTTATTTTGAATTGGAGGGAATTTTTATTTTCCCTTTTCTCTTTGTTCCTTTTCCTTTTCTTTAAGTTTTCCCATGATCCATGTCTGAACAACCAATTTAACTAAATTAATTTCCTCATAATTTTTAGTTTTCTTTAACAAGTTAATATCAATAACTAATATTTTACTAATCATAGGTTTTAGTAGGTTTAAGGCCTATATTTTGAACCTAGGATCTGATACCATAATGTAGAGACCACAAACCTATCCTAAAACATAGGTTTTTTTTTAAATTTTGAAAAATGAAATTTAAACATAACTTGCTTTCTTTTGAAATCTTGTCAATGACCTAATAGCTCTTTAAAAATCACAAAAGTTAACTTTAAAAAATTAACTCATTCTAAAAATAAAATATTAAATGAGGTTAAAATCAACTTAAAGTATGATCATGAGTCCACAGTATAGGAAGAGAGGTTGTGAAAAAAAATACCTATGTTTTATTGTTGTATTATTCAAAACTCAAAAGTTATAGGAAATGTGGATAATGTTTGAATCTTTACATGCTCAATACGAGAAAAACCATCTAAGTTTTGGTGTTTAATTATTTAAAATAGAAAATTATAGGAAAAGTGCATAAATTTTGAATCTTTTTGATTGTAAACATAATCAAAATGAGTAAATTTGCCTAATTTTTGGTGTTGCATTATTAAAAACTCAAATTATATAAAATGTCTATAAAGTTGGAATATTTTGACTATAAACATGATAGAAATGAGTAAAACTATCTATGTTTTGGTGTTGCATTGTTCAAAAATAAAAAATTGTAGGAAACATGTATAAAGTTTGAATTTTTGATGGTAAACATTATAAAAATAAATAAAAATGCCTAATTTTTCATGTCTAATTAATTAAAACTCAAATTATAGGAAATACACATAAAGTTTGAATCTTTTGATTGTAAACTACCTATGTTTTGGTATTACATTATTCAAAACTTAAAATTATATGAAATGAGCATAAATATTAAATATGTTTATTGTCAACTTGCTCTAAATTAGCATAAATTTTAAATATTCTGATTTTAAACATGCTCAAAATGAGTAAAACCACTTATGTTTTGCTGTTACATTTTTAAAAACTCAAAAAATTCTAGGAAAAATGCATAAAGTTTGAATATCTTGATTGTAAACATGTTTAAAAAGAGAAAAATATACCAAAGTATTTGTGTTACATTATTCAAAACTCAAAAATTATAGGAACATGCATAAAGTTTGAATCTTTTGATTTTAAACATGCTCAAAATGAGTAAGATTACATATTTTTTAGTTGTTGCATTATTCAAAACTTAAATAATATAGGAAACTTGCATAAATTTTAAATATTTTTATTGTAAACATTCTTAAAATGAGTAAAACCACCTAAGTTTTGGTGTTGCATTATTCAAAACATGAAAATTATAAGAAACATGCATAAAGGTTGAATCTTTCGATTGTAAACATGCTTAAAATGAGTAAAATTGCCTATGTTTTAGTGTTACATTATTAAAAACACAAAAATTATAATAGTTATGCATAATGTTTGAATCTTTTTATTGTAAAAATGATCAAAACAAGAAAAATCACCTAATTTCTGGTGTTGCATTATTTGAGACTCAAAAATTATAGTATACACATATAAAGTTTGAATCTTTTGAATGTAAACATGCTTGAAATGAGTAAAAATACATAAGTTTTGATGTTTCACTATAAAAAACATATAAAATATAGGAAAGGCACATAAATAAATAATCTTTTGGTGTTGCATTATTCAAAACTTAAAAAATATAGGAAATGCACATAAAGTTTGAATCTTTTGATTGTAAACAATCTTAAAATGAGTAAAACAACCTAGGTTTTGGTGTTACATTATTCAAAAATAAAAAATTATAGGAATCATGCATAAAGTTTAAATCTTTTGATTGTAATCATGCTCAATATGACTAAAAATGCCTATGTTTTGGTGTCACATTATACAAAACTCAAAATATAGGAAACATGCATAAGGCTTGAATTTTCTAATTGTAAATATGCTCAAAATGTGTTAAATTATCTATGTTTTTCTTTTGCATTATTAAAATATCAAAAATTATAGGAAAGGTGCATAAATTTTGAATCTTTTAATTGTAAACATTCCTAAAAAGAGTAAACTGCTTATGTTTTATTGTTTCATTATTCAAAACTCCAAAATTATAGGAAATGAGCATAAATTTTGAATCTTTTGATTTTAAATATGATCGAAATGAGTAAAATTAATTAAGTTTTGTGTTACATTATTCAAAACTAAAAAATTATAGGAAACATAGATACATTTTGAATGTTTTGATTGTCAACATACTTGGAATGAGTAAAAATTCCTAAGTTTTTGTGTTGCATTATTCAAAACTCAAAAATTATAGAAAATGTGTAGAAAGTTAGAATATTTTAATTGTAAGCATGCTCAAAATGAGTAAAATCACCTAATTATTGGTGTTGCATTATATAAAACTCAAAAATTATAAAAAACATGCATAAATTTTTAATCTTTTGATTGTAAACATGCTTGAAACAAGTAAAACCACCTATGTTTTGGTGTTACATTATTCAAAACTCAAAAATTATAGAAAATGTGCATAAAGATGGAATATTTTGATTTTAAACATGCTATAAATGAGTAAAACTACCTATGTTTTGGTGTTGCATTATACAAAACACAAAAAATATAGAATACGTGTATAAATTTTGAATTTTTTATGTTAAACATGCTCAAAATGAGTAAAAATGCATAAGTTTTGATGTCTCATTATTCATAACTCAAATTATAGGAAATTTCCATAAAGTTTGAATCTTTTGATTGTAAACATCCTTGACATGAGTAAAACTACCTATTTTTTGGTTTTTCATTATTAAAAAAATAAAAATTATAGGAAAGACACATAAAGTTTGAATCAAAAATCAAAAATTAAAGTTTAAATTTTTGATGTTGCATTATTCAAAAATAAAAAACTAAAGTTTAAACAGATAAAGTTTGAATATTTTAATTGTAAACATTCTTTAAATGATTAACAATACCTAAATTTTTGTGTTACATTATATAAAACACAAAAAATATAGGAAACACGCATAAAGCTTAAATATTTTGATTGTAAACATGCTCAAAATAAGTAAACCCACCTAAGTTTAGGTGTTGTATTATTCAAAACTCAAAAAATTGTGAAATACACTTAAATTTTGAATCTTTTGATTATAAACATGCTAAAAATGAGTAAAAATGTTTATAATTTTTTGTGTTGCATTATTCAAAACATAAAAATTATAGGCAACACCCATAAAGTTTTTATCTTTTGATTTTAAATATGCATAAAGTTTTTATTATTTAATTTTAAACATGCATAAAGTTTGAATCCTTTTATTGTTAACATGCTCAAAATGATTAAAACCACCTATGTTTTATTATTGCAACATTAAAAACTCAAAAATTATAGGAAGTGTGCATAATGTTTGAATCATTTGTTGTAAACATGTTAATAATGTAAAATTACCTATGTTTTGGTGTTGCATTATTCAAAACTCAAAAATTATAGGAAATGTTCATAACTTTGAATCTTTTGATTGTAAACATGTTAGAAATGAGTAAACCCACCAAAGTTTTGGTGTTGCATTATTCAAAACCCAAAAATTATAGGAAATATGTAGAAAGTTTGAATCTCTTGATTTCCAATATGATCAGAATGAGTAAAAATGCCTATGTTGTGCATAAAGTTTGAATAATTCAATTGTAAACATACTCAAAATGAGTAAAACTACCTATGTTTTGGTGTTGCATTATTTAAAATTCAAAAATTATAGGAAACGAGCATAAAGTAAAAATCTTTAATTGTCAACATGCTCTAAATGAGGATAAAGATTAAATATATTGATTCTAAACATGCTCAAAATGAGTAACACCTCCTATGTTTTGGTGTTATATTATTAAAAACTAAATATTATAAGAAAAGTGCATAAAAATTGAATTTTTTTAATTGTAAACATGCCCAAAATGAGAAAAATTTCCTAAGTATTGGTGTTGCATTATTCAAAACACAAAACTTATAAGAAACATGCATAAAATTTGAATCTTTTAATTTTAGACATGCTCAAAATGAGTAAAATTGCCTATGGTTTGGTGTTGCATTATTTAAAACATAAAAATATAGGAAATGAAAATAATGTTTAAATCTTTTGATTGTAAACATGCTCGAAATGAGTAAAACCACCTAAGTTTTGGTGTTGCATTATTCAAAAGTCAAAAATTATAGGAACACACATAATGTTTGAATCTTTTGATTGTAAACATGCTTAAAAATGAGTAAAACCTCTTAAGTTTTTGTGTTGCAGTATTAAAAACTTAAAAACTTTAAGAAACATGCATAAAATTTGAAACTTTTGATTGTAAACATGATCAAAACAAGTAAAATCATAAAGGTTTTTGTGTTGGATTATTCAAAACTTAAAAATTAAAATAAACATGAATAAAATTTTAATCTTTTGATTGTAAACATGATCAAAATGAGTAAAACCACCCATGTTTTTGTCTTACATTATTCAAAACTCAAAAATTACAAGATACATGCAACAAATTTGAATGTTTTGACTATAAACATGCTTGAAAGGACTAAAATTGCCTAAGTTTTGGTATTGAATTATTCAATACTCAAAAATTATAGGAAATGTGGATAAAGTTATAATATTTTGATTGTAAACATACTCGAAACATGTAGAACCACCTAAGTTTTGGTGTTATATTATTCACATCTAAAAAATAATAGGAAAAGTGCATAAAGTTCTAATCTTTTGTTTGTAAACATGCTCAAAACGAGTAAAATAATACCTAATTTCTGGTATTGCATTATTTAAAACTCAAAGAATCGAATAAATGCACATAAATTTTAAATATTTTGATAGTAAACATGCACAAAATGAGAAAAACCACCTAAATTTTAGTGTTGCATTATTCACAACTCAAAGATTATAGTAAATATGCATAAAGTTTTAATTTTTTTTATTATAAACATGCTCAAAATGAGTAAAATAGACTATGTTTTGGTGTTTTATTTTTACAAACTCAAAATTATAGGAAAAAACCATAAAGTTTGAATCTTTTAATTGCAAACATGCTTAAAATGAGGAAAACTACCTAAGTATTGGTGTTGCATTATTCAAAACTCAAAAATTCTAGGAAATGAGTTTAAAGTGTGAATATTTTGGTTTTAATAATTTTCAAAATGAGTGAAGCCACCTAAGTTATGGCGTTGCATTATTCAAACACAAAAATTATATGAAATACACATAAAGTTTGAATCATTTGATTTTAAACATGCTTAAAATTAGTAAACCCGTTTAAGTTTCGGTGTTGCATTATTCAAAACTCAAAAATTGTAGAAAACATGCATAAAGTTTAAATTTTTTGACTGTAAATATGATTGAAATGAGTAAAATTGACAATTTTTTTGTGTTAAATTATTTAAAACTCAAAAATTAAAAGAAATGCACATAAAGTTTGAATCTTTTAATTTTGAACATGCTCCAAATGCATAAAATCACTTAGGTTTTGGTGTTGCATTATTCAAAACTAAAAAGTATAGGAAACACAAATAAAGTTTATATGTTTTGATTTTAAACATGCTCAAAATCAGTAAAACTACTTAAGTTTTGGTGTTGCATTATTCAAAAATAAAAAATTATATGAAATATGCATAAGTTTGAACATGCACAAAATGAGAAAAAATGCATAAGTTTTGGTGTTGCATTATTCAAAACTCAAAAATTATAGGAAAGGCATATAAAGTTTGAATCTTTTGATTGTAAACATGCTGAAAATGACTAAAACTACCTATGTTTTATTGGTGCATTATTTAAAATGAAATGTGGATAAAGTTTGAATCGTTTGATTGTAAACATGCTAGAAATGAGTAAAATTGCCTAAGTTTTGGTGTTGCATTATTTGAAACTATAAAATTATAGAAAATGTGCATAAAATTTGAATCTTTTGAATTTAAACATGATTGAAATGAGTAAAATCACATACATTTTGGTGTTGTATTATTTAAAACTCAAAAATGATGGGAAACATGCATAAAGTTTGAATCTTTTAATTCTAAACATGCTCAAAATGAGTTAAAATGCCTATGTTTTGGTGTTGCATTATTCATAACTCAAATTATAGGAAACATGCATATAAATTAAATATTTTGATTATAAACATTCCTGAAATGAGCAAAACTACATAAGTTTTTGTGTTACATTATTCAAAACTAAAAAATTAAAGGAGACACACATAAAGTTTGAATCTTGTGATGGTGAACATGCTTAAAATGAGTAAAAATGCATAAATTTTGGTGTCTCATTATTCAAAACTCAAATGATAGGAAATGTGAATAAAGTTTTGAATATTTTGATTGGAAACATCCTCAAAAAGAGTAAAACTACCAATGTTTTGGTTTTGGATTATTAAAAACATAAAAATTGTGGGAACCACACATAAAGCTTGAATATTTTCATTGAAACTTGCTCGAAACAAGTAAAATTTACTATGTTTTTAAGTTACATTATTCAAAACTAGAAAATTATAGCAAACATGCATAAAACATGAATCTTTTAACTGTGAACATGCTTGAAATGAGTAAAACCACCTAAATATTGGTGTTACATTATTCAAAACTCAAAAGTTATAGGAAACATGCATAAAGTTTGAATCTTTTGATTATAAACATGCTCTAAATGTGCAAAATCACTAATGTGTAAACATGCTCAAAATGTGTAAAACTGCCTAAGCTTGGTGTTCCATTATTGAAAACTCAAAAATTATAAGAACCATGCATAAATTATGAATCCTTTGATTGTAAACATGCTCGAAATGAGTAAAATTGCCTAAGTTTTGGTGTTGCATTATTCAATAGTAAAAAATTATAGGAAATGCTCATAAAGTTTAATCTTTTGATTGTAAACATGCATAAACTAATTAAAATCTCCTATGTTTTGTTGTTGCATTATTCAAAACTCAAAAATTATAGGAAATATGCATAAACTTTAAATCTTTTGATTGCAAAATTGTTCAAAATGATTAAAACCACCCAAGTTTTGGTGTTGCATTATTAAAAAATCAAAAACTATATGAAAAGTGCATAAAGTTTGAATATTTTGATTGTAAATATGCTCTAAACAAGTAAAACCACATATGTTTTGGTGTTAAATTATTCAAAACTTAAAACTTATAGGAAACATGCATAAAGTTTAAATCTTTTGATTGTAAAGATTCTCAAAATGAGAAAAAATCTTAAGTTTTAATGTTGCATTATTCAAATCTAAAAAATTATAGGAAACACATATAAATTTTGAATCTCTTGATTGTAAACATGCTTGATATGAGTAAAACTACCTAAGTTTTCTAGATGGATTATTAAAAACACAAAAATTATAAGAAAAGTGCATAAATTTTCAATATTTTCATATTAAACATGCTCAAAATGAGTAAAACCAACTAAGTTTTGGTGTTGCATTATTCAAAACTCAAAAACTATAGGAAAAGTGTATAAATTCTGAATCTTTTGATTGTAAACATGTTCTTGACAAGTAAAACCACCTAGCTTTTAGTGTTGCATTATTCAAAACTAAAAAATTATAGGAAACATACATAAATTTTGTATCATTTAATTGTAAACATGCTCGAACTAAGTAAGACCGCTTAAGTTTTGATGTTGTTTTATTCAAACTCTAAAATTATAGGTAACACAAATAAATTTTGAATCTTTTTATTGTAAACATGCTCAAAATGAGTAAAACTACATATGTTTTGGTGTTACAAGATTTAAAAATAAAAAATTATAGGATACATGCATAAATTTTGAATCTTTTAATTGTAAACATGCTAGAAACGAGTAAAATTGCATATGTTTTAGTGTTGCATTATTCAAAACTCAAAAATTAAAGGAAACATGCATAAAGCTTGAAATTTTTGATTGTAAGCATGCTTGAAATGAGTAAATCCATCTATGCTTTTGTGTCACTATAGAGACCACAACCTATCCTAAAACACATAATTTTTTTAAATTAATGTTTGTCTATGAATATAACTTAGGTATACTTTATCCTATCAGACATCCTTTGTCAAATGGATAAGATTCTAACCATATGTGTTAGGCATTACTTTACCAAATAGGTAAGCATCTAATCATATGGGTTTGACATTCTTTTTCCAAATAGGCAAACATCTAACCAAATGGGTTAGGCATCTACACATGAGTAGGTTATGCTCTGGCTAGAGACTTGACCCATTAAGATCAACCAAATCCTAAGTCACTCACTGTTCACTGCTCATCTCTACTAAATAAGAACCAATGGTATCATGATAGTAGCATGTATAAAACATACAACAAAAATTCATATTCCTCTTTAGAATTTGGCCTAAAGCCTAAAAAATTATGATGATCTAACTGGGATCCTTTTGAGTATATCACATAATTCTTATCTTTTCTTTGTTTATCTAAACTAGGGCCTTATTATAATAGTTTTGCCTTTTCATTTAACTTTAATCTTGTTTAGCGCACAACCCCAAACCCCATCCTATTCACTTGCATACTGGAAGCATCCTTCACTTCCTAGACTACCTACATACCTACTTCTAAATAGGATCAAGGTGTAGTATGCATGTAGTTCTATTTTTCTATTCTAAGTTTCACATGAACTATAAACTAGATATGTAACCCTTTCTATGGCCTAGTTCTACAGATAGTCCCTCTATGATTACTACTCAAATGGGAGCATAAAAGTATTAGTTCAAGTAATTGAATACTTGTTTTACTAAACTAGCCCTAAATCTTAACAAGAAATAGAAAAGAACATTTACAAGCTACATCCCCCTTTTATAATCTTTAATTACATCAACAATGTTTTTGATCCTTGCTTTAGATATCTTAATCTGTACAATTAATATTGCCAAAGTTAAATTATCTGAAATCCATATGGTTGTTGGTTTTTTTATAATAATTGGTTTAACATTCTCAATTCTAGTTTTCGTTGCTCCTTTTCAATGGTACCAATTTTTGAGTAAGAAATGTACTTTCTCCATTCTATTTCATAAGTTCAGAAGTCAGAATCATTTAATGTATTTGACGTCACTTTCTTATCTTGATTAGTTTTGTTGACCAAGAGGGATTATCCCACCTCTTGGTCTTAATGAGATGACATGATCCTTATTTCTCCTTCATAGTTTGTAGGGATGATGCCAAGACATTATTATTATAGCTATGTTAAGCTATGGATGTAATAGCTCAAGTATGATGACATTACCCATAAACATGAGCCAAAAGCACCACTTAATACCGAATGTTGTGTAGTTTTGTTTAACCTTAAATTCTTGATCTAAATTTGAGATTTGAAAAGTAAATAATACTTGAAATAAATCAATGCATTATATTTCAAAATCAAATTCTTTAGTAGGAAAGTAGAAACATAATCTCCTAGTTTAGTCATCATATTGATTTTCAACCATGTTTATTTTAGATAATTATATCTTTAGCCTAATTAGCTAAACTTTTGTAAAAACACTAACTTATACACAAGGAGTTTATTGAACTTGAATTTACATAAATCCTTTATACATTTGAAAGGAGGGTTTTGAAATTTGAGGGTTCAACCCTAGAATGAAGGATATTTTTTCCTTACAATTTAAATGAAATATTATATTCATCTTATAATTTAAATAAAATAAAATATTTCTCTTACAATTTAAATAAAATAAATTATTTACCTTATAATTTAAATAAAATAAAATATTTACCTTTCAATTTAAACAATACAAATTATTTACCTTCCATTTTAATTAAAATAAATTATTTATTTTACAATGTAAATAAAGTAATATAATCTACTTTTCATGTAAATAAAATAAATTATTTACTTCTAATTTAAATAATATAAAATATTTGTTTTACAATTTTAAATATAATATCTACCTTACCAACTAAATAAAATAAATTATATACTTCCAATTTAAATAATATAAAATATTTATTTTAAAACTTTAAATATAATATAATATATACCTTTCATTTTCAATAAAATAAAATAAAATCATTTATTTAATAAATTAAATAAAAAAATTTTACCTTAAATTTTAAATAAATAAAATATTTGCCTTTGCCGTTGAAATATTTAACTGAAATGGAATGTGAATCCGCTTGAATTGAAATAGCTATGAAAATGAATGGTGGCAATGTTGATCTTAACTAAGTTTAATGAAGAGAAAGGAACAAAACTTGATATGGCAATAATGTTACTATGGTTAGGTGATTTTTTGCCCCTTGCTAAGCATCGATCCTCTACTGAATTTATTCCTTTGTTTCCCCTTTTTCAAAGTGTCTCTCTTCTCCTTACAAAGTGCCTCCCTCTCCTTCCAAAGTGTCTCCCTTTTTGCTCTTAATATTTTTTTTATAGTCCCCCTTCTTGCTTCTATGTTTCAAACTTCTACATCCCTTCTCCCTGGTGCATTGATCTCCTATTTATCCTTTTTTGACACAAAATCTCCTCCTACTTATTGGGTGTTGATTGGCTTAGGCTCAATTTTAGGTGGAAGTTCATGTGCTTAAGTGGCAGTTCATGTGAATATATCCTCAGTTTGCATGGTTAAAGTGAGCGTAGATATAGGGAGGTGGAGTAAACTACTTCAAATTGAAAGAAGTATATTTATAACTAAAAGTTTATAATTGTTTTCCCTCCCCATGTGGTGGTAGAAGGTCTAGTTAACAAGTGTTATCTGATTTTCATGCATGGATTTAGTACATAGGGTGGGCTTTAGGTTAGATTGGTTTTATTTTAATATTTTTAGGTTTTAAATTAAATGTAATTAATTAATAACCTAAAATTATTTATAATTTATAATTAATTAATTATCTTAAAAATTATTTACAAAAAATATAATTAATAAAAATAATAATTGAACTCTTAAACTATTTACGAAATATAGTTAATTTGAAAGTTCTTAAATTAAAATAATTAAGTAAAAGAAAAGTCCTTTTTTTATAAATAATTAACTTTTGATGATTTCCAATATTAATCCACTCATTAGTTTTACACATAAATATTAAGACAACATTGTATTTATACATTTCTATGAAAATAAATAGCTTTAATACTTTATCAAATTAATTCCCTTTTTTTTTTTTGAAATTTTGAAAAATGAAATTAAAATGTACCTTGATTTCTTGAGAAATCCCATTGATGACCTAATATCTCTTTGAAAATCATAAAAGTTAAGTTAACATAAAAAAATAACTCATTCTGAAAATAAAATATTAAATGAGGTCTAAATCAACTTAAAGTATGAGCATGAGTCCATAGTGCAGGAAGAGAAGTCATGACATCTACACCACCCCCCCCCCCCCCCCTTAAATTATGCATTATCCCAATGTAATAATTTTTTTTGATTAATTTTATAAATTTAAAAATAAAAATGGAAACATGTTTTTCATTTCTTCAGTGTCCTCCCAAGTTGCACTTCCTTCACCATATTGATCCCATGTACCTTCCACTAATCAACCTCCCTATTGCACATTTGGTATCAATGCCTCTATAGCACTCTATATGGCTCTATTATTATTATGTCAAGCTCCTAGACCTGCAAAGCATTCCAGTTTAAAATGTGTTTATTATCAGGCCCATAATTCTTAAAAAGTGACACATAAAAGACATCATGAATTTGACTCAATTATGGGGGCAAGGCCAATCGATATGCTACACAGGTGATTCTCTCTAGGATATCAAAAGGTATTACAAATCGAGGAGCTAACTTTTCCTTTTTCCCTAAGGTTATGGAATTTTTGTGTGGTTTGACCATTAAAAACACCTTGTCACCAATCAAGAATTCTTTATGAACTCTTTTCCTATCTGCATAGCTCTTCTATTTATTTGATGCTTCCTTTAACCTCTACCTTATAACTTTCATTTGTTCCTCCATGTTTTTCAACATGTCAAGACTGATTAATATTATGTTCTCAAGGTTATCCCAATAAAGTGGTGTTTGACAACTTCTCCCATATAGAGCTTCAAATGGAGCCATACCTAAAGATGTTTGAAATGAGTTATTAAAGGAAAATTATACCAATGGGAGACAAGATTCCGATTTGGTTTATTGATCCATATAATACATCCTTAGGAGGTCTTTTACAACTTGATATGTCCTTTCTATTTACCCATCCATCTTAAGATGAAATGCAGAGCTAAATTTCAATTATGTACCTAAGGCTAACTATAGGGTCATCCAAAACCTTGAAGTAAACCTAGGATCTCTGTCTGATATGATCTTTTCTAGAATTCCATAAAATCTAAAAAATTCCTTCATAAATAAGTTGGCTAACATTGGTGCATCATTAGTCAAGTTCTTGGGTATGAGATGCACTACCTTATTAAGCTTGTGAATTACCACCATAATATCATCATGCATGTAGGGTGTCATAAGAAATCCTTGTATGAAATCTATACTGATAACTTACCATTTATATTGTGGAATGTTGTGTGGATATAAAAGTCCTATAGTATGTTGGTGTTCTACTTTATCTAATATTCACATATCATGCCACATATAATACTATATCTCCTTTCATCCCTTGCCAAAATTATAGTTTCTTAAGATCAACATATAGTTTTTTTACCCCTGGATGACTTGAGTAGGGCGCATCATGAGCTTTAGTCAAAATTTTCTTCCTTAAGTCTTCTACATCTGGAACATAGATCCTATTGTTATACCAAATCAAACCCTCATTTTCCAAGGTATATCCTTTAGTTTTTGGGTCTTTTGCATTTTCTTCTCTAATTATTTTCACTTGATTATACTAGAGATCCTACTTTTGTCCTTACAGTATTTGCCCTTTTAGATTAAATCTAAGCATTTTTATATTCATCAGGTGTCTTCTCTCACTTAAAGCATCAACAACCATGTTATTCTTTCCCTTGATATACTCAATTTAAAAATCATACTCACTCAAAAACTCCAACTACCTTCTTTGCCTAGCATTTAGATTGGGTTGAGTGAATACATATTTTAGCCCTTGAAGGTCATTTTTTAGTTCAAAGGGTTTCAAAATAAGGAAATGTCTCCACTTATATAAATCATGAATAATTTATGCCAATTCTAAATCATGAGGGGTATAATTATAAATGAGTACCCCTCCTAATCCTTTGATGAACACATCTGTTACAACCATGAAATATCCATTCAGATCAAGTACCTTCAAGATGGGTGCCTTCATTAACTTTTCCTTCATAATTTGGAAATATTTATCACATTTCTCTATCCATATAAACTTCTTACCTTTCCTTTTCAATGTCGTAATCAAGTTGGTGATCCTAGAAACACCTTCAACAAATCTCTTATAATATCCTGCTAACCCCATGAAACTCATTACTTCTGATATGTTCTTAGGAATTCACCATTCCATTATTTACTTTATCTTATCTAGATCTACTGCAATTCCTTCTTTGGATGTGATGTGGACTAGATAATGTATTTCCTTCTTAAAGAACACACATTTGGACAACTTACCATATAGTTTAAGCTCTCTCAACCTTTGAAGAACCAATTGAAGATGTGTTAACTATTCTTCCTCATTTTTAGAGTATATCAGTATGTCATCTATGAACACCAAAATTAACTTATCCAAGAAACTATAGAACACACTATTCATTAATTTCATAAATGCTAAAGGATAATTTATTACCATAAATGATACTACAATAAAATCATAGTGTCCATATCTAGTCCCGAAAGCAATTTTTGGAATATCCTCCTTAATTTTGAGTTGATGATACCCTAATCAAAGGTATATCTTCAATAAAATCATTTCTACTTTAATTTTTTCAAAAAGGTATTTTATTCAAGGTAGGGGATATCTATTTTTAATTATGATCTTATTCAACATTTTATAATCAATGCATAATATTAGAGTTCCATATTTCTTTTTAACAAATAAGACCAGTGCTCCCCAAGGAGACATACTTGGTATAATCAATCCTTTACTCAAGATTTACTCTATATAAATTTTAAGTTCCATAAAACTAGTTATGTTTATTCTTAGGGTGCTCTAGAAACTGGCTTGCCTTTAGGCCAAATATTAATTAAGAAATCAAATTCTCTCTTAATAAATTCTTCAAGAAACACATCCCTAAATTCCCTTAGGAATGGATAATCTTATAGATTTGGTTTGTATATTCTTTCATCCTTATCATCTATCATTACCATGAAAATTAGAGATCCCTTCCTTCTTTCCTTTTTGAACTGCATAGCTAATATGGTTTCTAATTTTATTGGCCTATGAGCCCCTTAGATATTGACCCACCTCCCTTCATCACTGTAACACCTAACCAAATTTCTATAATAGTTTATTTTAGCTTGGTGTTTGATGAGCCAATTCATCCCTATTATCACATCATAAGATCCTAAAGGTGCTACAAATAGGTCTAAACTTGTCTCAAATTCTATAAATTATATTTTTAGCTTGGGTAGACATTGAGACACATCTTTGAATACCTTATCCCCATACTAGACTATCCATGATGAATTCATGTGATTTAGTAGAAGATAAATTTTTATTACTATTTCTATATAAATAAAACATAATGATGAACTGGTATCTATGAGAATAAAAATGGGTTTACCCAATAATTTACTTGTATCTTCAACTAACACATTTTGCTATCTATTTTAGTGATTCCTTATTGTAACATTCCTTTATTGTGGTCCTCTCTAAGGATGATTGGCCCTTATCTATCCTTGCATCCTTGGGAACTTTTTAAAAAAATGATTTCTTCTATAAGTAAAACATCCTCTTAGTATCCCTTTTGGTACTAGGTTCCTTGAGGCATCGCCAAAAAACCATGGAGGATACATTGGGTGATTGCAATTCCTTTGATTATTTCTATTATTATCTCCTCCCCTATTATTGTTCCTTCCAAAAGTATTTCTTTGATTTTGGTTGGTTGTGGGTTATCTACATATTGGATTTTCTCTTGGGTCTTTATCCATAACTTTTTCTCTCCTAAAATCTAGTTTCCTTTTAAAGGCTCTATTTCTGTCATTGTTAAAGTTTTGTCTTGTCGTATCTAGGGCTTATAATTTCTATTCCTATTTGAGATATTTTTATATCAATTTTTTCATGTTCTCAGGGTCATGCATATCTTCTTTCACTCCTATATTTTCATTTAGTCCTAGGATGAACTTTCTAGTCTAACCTCTTTCATCCTTCTAGTACATGGGCACATACTTAAGCAATTTGGTGAATCTATCCCAATACTCTTAGACTGACATGCCACCCTACCTTAGGTTATGAAATTTAGTTATCTTCTCATTAAATAATAACTAGGGTAACCATCTTTTCCTAAAATGATGGTCAAACTGATTCCAAGTCAAATTTTCCTTAGTTATTCCATTTAATTCCTTCATGTTAGTCCACCAGCTAGCTACCTCTCCTACCAGTTGGTAAGATCCCCGAACACCTTAGTTGCATCATTGTAGTTTCTCAAGTTCAAGTATTTATTCACCTCATTTAGCTAATTCTCAGCTCCTTCACCTAACTATTTCCCACAAATTTAGTGGGTAAAAGATTCTTTAAATCCTTAGATCATAAAATAGAACATCAATTCTGGGAGCTACAACCTCCATTTCATTGACAAATGGTTGATTTTCTTTAGGAAAATTATCAAGGTTAGGTTATAATATGTTTTCTACATTTTCTTACCTTGATTTAAAAATTTTAAGCACCTACTCAAGTGAGTCTATTTTATCTCTTTGCTTGGTCAACAAATTGATGAGGGCTTATATCCCTGGTTCTCTATTTTTAGGAACCTGTTGTTCAACATTTTCATTATTGGGTTCAACATATATCACATTTTCCCTTCAGTTACTATTTGATCATCTAGGTCTTTCTATTTGTTTTCCTAATATAAATAACACATTGTTCTAAGTTTTTATTCAAGACAATTGATAGCATAACTCTCTTTTGGATAACTCTAATTTCTCATACATCTATTATTGATCACAGTCACACATAGGATTGACAAAAATTAAGCATTTGATAATCTCATTCATCTTCTTATTACATATATTTTTTAGCTTTATAGAGGATAAGATTTATGATTATAACATATAGATGTCTATATAACATTGATTCAAAATTCTTCTAAATAGAATCTTCTTCATCCAGTTGCATTTCTTTGAGATCTTTATCTTCTAAGTGAACCACATATTGATGGCATTGTTTATATTCTTTACAAACGTCAAGGCTTATGTAAGGTGTGTCATAACCCATTCCAAAAAAAAAATCTCTTATCATTGAGGACCTCTTCAATGGACATTTGATTATAGGTTCCATCATAGCTAGTTTTGTTTTAATTAACTCCACTTTCATATATTTGAGTTTACTCTTGATTGTAGCTATTATATCAGGGTCAAAAATGTAAATGGGTTATTTTGAAGTAGAGGAAAGTTCTATTTTTCCCTTGTTCTTTATTCTTTTCCCTTTTCCTTTCCTTGAATTTTTTCCATGAGCCATGTCTGAACAACTAGTTTTAACCAAATTATTTTTACTCAAAAAATTTAGTCTTCTCAATAAGTTAACATCAATAATTAATCTTTTACTAATCATAGGTCATAGTAGGCTTAAGGCCTAGCTTTCAAACCTAGGCTCTGATACCATAATGTAGAGACCACAAACCTATCCTAAAACATATATTTTTTTTAAAATTAATGTTTGTCTATGAATATAAATTGGGTATAATTTATCCTATCAAACATCCTTTATTAAATGAACAAACATCTAACCATACAGGTTAGGTATTCCTTTGACAAATGGGTAAACATATAATCATACAGATGAGGCATTCATTTTCAAATGGGAAAGTGTCTAACCAGATGGGTTAGACATCTACATATGAGTAGGTTATGATATGACCAGAGACTTGACTCATTGGGATCAACTAGATATTGAGTCACTCACTATTCACCATTCATCTCTACTAGATAAGCACCGAGGTCATCGTGATAGTAGCATGTATAAAACATATAAAAAATTTGTGTTTCACCTCAAAATTTAGCCTAACGCCTCAAAAAATAAGATGATCTAATTAGGATCCTTCCAAGTCTATCATAGAATTCTTATGTTTGCTTTGTTTATCTAAAATAGGGCCTTATTATAATGGTCTTACCTTTTTATTTAACTTTAATATTTTTTAGCATACAACCCCAAACCCCATCTTATTCACCTATGTATTGGAAGCATCATTCACTTCTTAGATTTCCTACATACTTACTTTCGAATAGGATCAACATGTAGTATGTATGTTGTTCTATTTTCTATTATAAGTTTCATGTGAACTATAAATTTGGGTCTGAAACCCTTTCTAGGGCCTAGTTCGCCACATAGTCCCTCTATGATTGCCACCCAAATAGGAGTGTAAAAGTATTAGTTCAAGTGACTAAGTACTTATTTTACTAAAATATCCCTAAATATTAATAAGAAATAGAAAAGAAGATTTGCAAGCTGCATCCCCCTTTTCTACTCTTTAATTACATCAAAAATGTTTTTTATCCTTGCTTTAGACATCTTAATATGTACAATTGTTGTTGTTAAAGTTTTGTTATCTGAAAGCCATATGGTTGTTAGTTTATTGATAATAATTGGTTTAACATTATCAATTTTATTTTTGATTACTCTTTTTTGGTAGTACCAAATTTTGAGTAAGAAATGTACTTTCTCTATTCTATTTGATAAGTTCGCAAGTCAAAATCATCTAAGGTAGTCAAAGTCATTTTCTTATCTTGATTAGTGTTGTTGACCAAGAGGGATTGTCCAACCTCTTGGTCTTAATGACATGACATGATCCTTATTTCTCCCTGATAGTTTATAGGGATGATGCCTAGATGTTGTTGTTGTAGCTATGTTAGGCTATGGATATAGTAGCTCAAGCATTACCTATAAATGTGAGGTAGAGGAATCGCTTAATACCAAATGCTACATATTTTTGTTTAACCTTCAATTCTTGATCTAATTTTGAGATTTGAAAATTAAATAACACTTTAAATAAATTAATGCATTATATTTCAAAAGCAAATTCTTTTGTAGGAAAGTAGAAACATAATCTCCTAGTTTAGTCATCATTTCAATTTTTAACCATGTTTATTTTGGACAATTATCTTTTTATCCTATTTTGGTGAACTTTTTGAAAAACAATAACTTATACATAAGGAGTTTATTAAACTTGAATTTAGATAAATCCTTTATACGTTTGAAAGGAGGGTTCTAAAATTTGAGGGTTCAACCCTAGATTGAAGGATTTTTTTTTCCTTATTATTTAAATGAAATATTATCTTCATCTTACAATTTAAATAAAATAAAATATTTATCTTACAATTTAAATAAAATAAATTATTTACCTTATCATTTAAATATAATAAAATATCTATCTTTCAATTTAAATAATATAAATTATTTACCATCTATTTTAAATAAAATAAAAAATTTATTTTACAATTTAAATAAAATAATATAATCTACCTTTCATGTAAATAAAATAAATTATTTACTTCTAATTTAAATAATATAAAATATTTATTTTATAATTTTAAATATAATAAAATATCTACCTTTCATTCTCAATAAAATAAAATAAAATCATTTATTTTAAAAATTAAATAAAATATTTTTTTTTACCTTACATTCTAAATAAATAAAATATTTACCTTTACTATTGAAATCTTTAACTAAAATGCAATGTGAATTCACTTGAACTGAAACAATTGTGAAAATGAATGGTGGTGGTGTTGATCTTGGCTAAGTTTAATGAAGATAAAGGAACATAACATGATATGCTAATAACAAAAATGTGGTTGGGTGATTCACTACCCCCTCCTAAGTATTGATCCTATACTACAATTATTCCTTTGCTACCCCTTTTTCCAAAATGTCTCTCTCCTCCTTACGAAGTGCCTCCCTCTACTTTCAAAGTGTCTCCCTCTCTACTCTCTTAATAAAAAATTTTGGTCCCCATTCTTACTTTTTCATTTCAATTTTTTCATCCCTTCTCCTTGGTGTGTTGATCTCCTATTTATCCTTTTTTTTACATAAAATCTCCTCCTACTTATTGGGTGTTGATTGGCTTAGAATCAATATTAAGTGACATTTCATGTGGCATATATCTTCTATTTGCATGGTTAAAGTGGGTGTAGACTTAAGGAGGTGGAGTGAATTACTCCAAACTGAAAGAAGGATATTTATAACTAAAATTTTATAATTATTTTTCCTCCCTGTATGGTGGTCAGAAGGGTCTAGTTAACAAGTGTTATTAGATTTACATGCATGGATTTATTACGTAGGGTGGGATATAGGTTAGATTGGTTTTATTTTAAATTTGTAGGTTTTAAATGAAATATAAATAATTAATAACCTAAACTTATTTAGATTTTATATTTAATTAATTATCTTAAAAATTATTTATGAAAAATATAATTAATAAAAAAATTGAACTCTTAAACTATTTATGAAATATAGTTTATTTAAAAGTTCTAAAATTAAAATAATCAAATAAAAGTAAAGTCCCTTTTTATAAAAAATAACTTTTGATGATTTCCAATATGAATCCATTCATTATTTTTACGTATATATATATTAAGACAACATTATATTTATACATTTCTATAAAAATAAATAGCTTTAATACTTTATCAATTTAATTCCCCTTTTTTAAAATTTTGAAAAATGAAATTAAAACATACCTTTCTTTCTTGTGGAATCCCATTGATTACTTGATAGGTCTTTGAAAATCACAAAAGTTAACTTAAAAAAATCAACTCATTCTAACAATAAAATATTAAATGAGGTCTAAATCAAATTAAAGTATGAGCATGAGTCCACAGTGTGGAAAGAGAGGTCGTGACAGTTACATTTTACAAAACTAAAAATTTATAGGAAAAGTGCATAAAATTTGAAACTTTTGATTGTAAACATACTCAAAACAAGTAAAACCTCTTAAGTTTTGGTGTTGCAATATTCAAAACTCAAAAATTATAGGAAATACACATAAAGTTTGAATATTTTGAATTCAAAGTTTCTCAAAATGAATAAAACCACCTATGTTTTGGTGTTGCATTATTCAAAACTCAAATAATATAGGAAGCACACATAAAGTTTGAATATTTTGATTATAAACATATAAAAATTAAGAAAACCCACCTAAGTTTTGGTGTTTCATTATTAAAAATTTATAAATTATAGGAAATACACATAAATTCTAAAACTTTTGATTGTAAACATGCCCAGAATGATTAAAACTGAGTACATTTTAGTGTTACACTTTTTGAAACTCAAAAATTATAGAAAAAGTGAATAAAGTTTGAATCTTTTAATTATAAATATCCTCAAAATAAGTAAAACCACCTAAGTGTTGGTGTTTCAATATTTAAAACTCAAAAATTATATGAAATGTGCATAATGTTTGAATCTTTTGATTTTAAACATGCTTGAAATGAGTAAAACCATTTAAGTTTTGGTGTTGCATTATTCAAAACTAAAAAAATGTAGGAAACACACATAAAATCTAAATCTTTTGATTTTAAACATGCTCCAAATGATTAAAATGACTTATGTTTTTGTTTTTCATTATTTAAAACTCCAAAATTATAACAAATGTTCATAAATTTTGAATCTTTTAATTTTAAACAATCTCGAAAGTAGTAAAACTGTAAGTTTTGATGTTGCATTATTCAAAAATAAAAAATTATACGAAACACCCATAAAATTTGTATGTTTTGATTTTAGACATGCTTAAAATTAGTAAAACCACTTAAATTTTGTTTTTGTAGTATTCAAAACTCAAAAATGATAGGAAACGTGTTTAAAGTTTAAACATGCTCAAAAATCGTAAAACTTGATAAGTTTATGTGTTACAAGATTCAAAACTCAAAAATTATAGGAAAGGCACATAAAGTTAGAATATTTTGATTGTAAAAATGCTCAAAATGAGTAAAATTAAATATGTTCTTGTTGCATTATTCAAAACTCAAAAATCATATGAAATGCACAAAAAGCTTGAATCTTTTGATTGTAAACATGCTCGAAATGAGTAAAATTGCCTAAGTTTTGGAGCTACATTATTTAAAACTCAAAAATTATAGGAAATGCAAATAAATTTTTAATATTTTGATTATAAATATTATTGAAATAAGTAAAACCACCTTTGTTTTGGTGTTACATTTTTCAAAACTCAAAAATTATAGAAAATGTGCATAAAGTTTGAATCTTTTGATTGTAAACATTCTTAAAATGAGTAAAAATGCCTATGTTTTAGTGTCACATTATTTAAAACTCAAATTATAGTAAATATGCATAAATCTTGAATATTTTGATTGTAAACATGCTCAAAATGAGTAAAATTGCACAAGTTTTTATGTTACATTATTCATAACTCAAAAATTATAGAAAATATGCATAAAGTTGTAATATTTTAATTGTAAACATGCTTGAAATGAGTAAAAAAACATAATTTTTTGTCTTGAATTATTTAAAACTCAAAAATTATAGGAAACATGCTTAAATTTTGAATCTTTTAATTGTAAACATGCTCAAAATGAGTAAAAATGCCTATGTTTTGGTGTCACATTATTCAAACTTCAAATTATAGGAAACATGCATAAAGTTTGAATTTTTTAATTGTAAACATGCTCAAAAAGAGTAAAACTACCTATGTTTTAGTTTTACATTATTAAAAACTCAAATATTATACAAAAAACACATAAAATTTGAATCTTTTGATTGTAAACATGCTCAAAATGAGTGAAACTACCTATATTTTATTATTGCATTATTAAAAACTCAAAAATTATAGGAAATGTGCATAAAGTTTGAATCTTATGATTATAAACATGGTCTAAACAAGTAAAACCACCTATGTTTTGATGTTGCATTATTTAAAACTAAAAAATTATAGGAAACACAAATAAAGTTTGAATCTATCAATTGTAAACATGCTTGAATTGAGTAAAACTACCTAAGTTTTGGTGTTACATTATTTGAAACTAAAAAATTGTAGGAAATGTGCATAAAGTTTGAATATTTTGATTATAAACATGATCTAAATGAGTAAAACTACCTGTGTTTTGGTGTTGTATTATTCAAAACACAAAAAATTTAGGAAACATGCATAAAGTTTGAATATTTTAATTGTAAGCATGCTTGGAATGAGTAAAACTACCTATGTTTTGGTGTTGCATTATTCAAAACTCAAAAATTATAGAAAATTTGCATAAAGTTCAATTTTTTTTATTTTAAACATGCTTCAAATGAGTAAAATAACGTAAGTTTATGTTTTGAATTATTCAAAACTCAAAAAATATATGAAACATAATAAAGTTTGAATCTTTTGATGGTAAACATGTTCAAAAAGAGTAAAAATGCCAAAGTTTTGGTGTCTAATTAATCAAAATTCAAATTATAAGAAACATGCATAAAGTTTTAATCTTTTGATTTTAAAGATGCTTGAAATAATTAAAAGTTCTTAAATTTTGGTGTTGCATTATTTAAAACATAAAAATAATAGGAAACATGCATAAAGTTTGAGTCTTTTAATTGTATATATGGTTGAAATGAGTAAAACTACCTAAGTTTTGGTGTTGCATTATTTAAAACTCAAGTATTATACGAAACATAAATAAAGTTTAAATATCTTGACTATAAACATGATCAAAATGCATAAAACTAGTTATGTTTTGGTGTTGTATTATCCAAAACTAAAAAATTATATGAAACTTGCATAAAGTTTGAAACTTTTGATTGTAGACATAATCAAAATGAGTAAAATAATGTAATTTTTGGTGTTTCATTACTCAAAACTCAATCTCATAATAATCCCACAAAAACTTTGAATCTTTTGTTTTTAAAGGTTCTTAAAATGAGTAAAACTGCTTAAATTTTGGTGTTGCACTATACAAAACTCAAAAATTATAGAAAACTCAAATAAAGTTTGAATCTTTTGATTCTAAAGATGATTGAAATAGGTAAAACTACTAAAGATTTTGTTGCATTATTCAAATCTCAAAAATTATAGTATAAATAAAGTTTGAATCTTTTGATTGTAAACACACTTGAAACAAGTAAAACAACTTATGTTTTGGTGTTTCATTACTTAAAACTCCAAAATTGTAGGAAATACACATAAATTTTGAATCTTTTGATTGTAATCATACTCAAAACAAGTAAAATCACTTAAGTCTTGAAGTTGTATTATTCAAAACTCAAAAAGTATAGGAAACATGCATAAAGTTTAAATCTTTTGATTGTAAACATGCATGAAATGAGTAAAACCACTTGTGTTTTGGTGTTGCATTATTCAAAACTCATAAATTATAATAAATGTGCATAAATGTTGAATATTTTGACTATAAACATGCTTGAAACATGTAAAATTGCTTATGTTTTGGTATTACTTTATTCGAAACAAAATAATTATAGGAAATGCACATAAAGTTTGAATATTTTGATTGTAAACATGGTTGAAATGAGTAAATCCACCTAAGTTTGGGTTCTCCATTATTCAAAACTCAAAATGTGCAGGAAACACACATAATGTTTGAATCTTTTGATTGTAAACATACTCAAAATGAGTAAAACCACCTACGTTTGGGCGTTGCATTATTCAAAACTCAAAAATTATGGAAAACATGCATAAATTTTGAATCTTTCAATTGCAAACATACTCAGAATGAGTAGATCTACCTAAGTTTTTTGGTGTTACATTTTTTAAAATTAAAAATTTGTGGGAAACACGCATAAAGTTTAAATTTTATGATTGTAAACATGCTAAAAATGAGTAAAACTACCTATGTTTTAGTGTTGTATTATTCAATTCTAAAAAAATATTGTAAACACACATAAAGTTTGAATCTTTTGATTGTAAACATGCTTAAAATGAGTAAAATTGCCTAAGTTTTTCTATTATATTATTCAAAACTCAAAAAAATTACAAAAGATGAATAAATTTTGAATTTTTTGATTGTAAACATGCTAAAAATGAATAAAACTACCAAAGTTTTGGTGTTTAACTATTAAAAACTCAAAAATTATAGGAAATGTGCATAAAGTTTGAATCTTTTGATTGTAAACATGATTGAAATGAGTAAAACCACCTAACTTTTGATGTCAAATTATTCAAAACTCAAAAATTATAGGAAATGCCCATAAAGTTTGAATTTTTTGATTGTAAACATGCTCAAAATGAGTAAACCCTCCTAAGTTTCAGTGTTACATTTTTCAAAACTCTAGAATTATAGTAAATACAAATAATTTTTAAATCTTTTAATTGTAAACATTCACAAAATGAGTAAAACCACTTAAGTTTTGGTGTTGCATTATTCAAAAATAAAAAATTATAAGAAATGCACATAAAGTTTGAATCTTTTGATTGTAAACATACTTCAAATGAGTAAAACCTCTTAGGTTTTGTTGTTGCATTATTAAAAACTCAAAAATTATAATAAATGTGCATAATGTTTAAATCTTTTGATTGTAAACATGCTCAAAATGAGTAAAACTACTAAGTTTTGTTGTTACATTTTTTTAAAACTCAAAAATTATAGGAAACATGTATAAATTTTGAATCTTTTTATTGTAAAAATGCTCAAAATGAGGAAAATTGTTAAGTTTTGGTGTTGCGTTATTCAAAACTTAAAAATAATAGGAAATGCAAATAAAGTTTGAATATTTTGACAATAAACATTCTTGAAATACATAAAACTACTTAAGTTTTGGTGTTGAATTATTCAAAACTCAAAAATTAAAGGAAACACAAATAAAGTTTCAATATTTTGATTGTAAGCATGTTTGAAATGAGTAAACGCCCCTAGGTTTTGGTATTGCATTATTCAAAACTCAAAAGTTATAGGAAACACGCATAAAGCTTGAATATTTTGACTTTAAACATTCTCAAAATGAGTAAAACTATGTAAGTTTTGGTTTTACATTATTCAAAACTCAAGTATTATAGGAAACATGCATAAAGTTTGAATATTTTGATTTTAAATATGCTCAAAACATATAAAATCATCTATGTTCTGGTGTTGCATTATTAAAAACTCAAAAATTAAAAGAAACATGCATTAATTTTAAATATTTTAATTGTAAACATACTCAAAACAAGTAAAATCACCCACATTTTGGACTTCCATTATTCAAAACTCAAAAATTACAAGCTACACGCATAAATTTTTGATCTTTTGAGTGTAAAGATGCTTGAAATAAGTAAAACCACTTAAGTTTTGGTATTGCATTATTCAAAACTCAAAAATTATAAGACACATTCCTAAAGTTTGAATCATTTTATTGTAACCATACTTGAAAAGAGAGAAACCATTTAAGTTTTGGTGTTACATTATTCACATCTAAAAAATTATAGGAAAAGTGCATAAATTTCTAATGTTTTGTTTGTAAACATGCTTAAAACGATTAAAACCCCCTAAGTTTTGGTGTTGTATTATTTAAAACTCAAAAATTATAGGAAATGCACATAAAGTTTGAATCTTTTGATTTTAAAAATGCTCAAAATGAGTAAAACCACATAAGTTTTGGTGTTGCATTATTGAAAACTCAAATAATATAGGAAACATACATAAAGTTTGAATCTTTTGATTGTAAACATGCACTAAATGAGAAAAACCACCTATGTTTTGGTGTTGCATTATTCAAAACTAAAAAAATATAAGATATGAATAGAAATTTTGAATATTTTGATTTTAAAAATACTTGAAATCAATAAAAACATATAAGTTTTGTTCTTGCATTATTCAAAACACAAATAATATAGGAAACATGCATAATGTTTGAATCTTTTGATTGTAAACATGCACGAAATGAGAAAAAATACCTAAGTTTTGATCTTGCATTATTTAAAACTAAAAAAATTATAGGAAACATGCATAAAGTTTTCAACTTTTGATTGTAAACAAGCTCGAAATGAGAAAATAGTCTATGTTTTTGTGTTGCATTTTTCAAAACTCAAAATTATAGGAAAGACAAATAAAGTTTGAATCTTTTGATTGTAAACATGCTCAAAACAAGTAAAATCACTTAAGTATTGGTGTAGCATTATTCAAAACATAAAAATTATAAGAAAAACCACCTAAGTATTGCTATAATATAATGTTTGAATATTTTAGTTTTGAACATGTTCTAAATGAGCAAAACCCCTAAGTTATGTTGCATTATTTAAAACTAAAAAATTATAGGAAATTCAGATAAAGTTTGAATCTTTTGAGTTTAGACATGGTAAAAATGAGTAAAACCACCTAATTTTTGTTGTTACATTATTTAAAACTAAAAAATTATATTAAATGTGTATAAATTCTAAATCTTTTGATTTTAAAAATGCTTGAAACAAGTAAAACTTTTTATGTTTTGGTCTTGCATTATTTAAAACTAACAAATTGTAAAAAACATGAATAAAGTTTGAAACTTTTGATTGTAAACATGCTAAAAATGAGTAAAACCTCTAAATTTTTTGTGTTCCATTATTTAAAACTCAAAAAATATAATAAAAGCAGCTAAAGTTTGAATCTTATAAATTTAAACATGCTCAATATGAGTAGAACCACTTAAGTTTTGGTGTCGTATTATTTAAAACACAAAAACTATAGGAAACACACATAAAGTTTGAACATGCTTGAAATAAGTAAAATTGCCTAAGTTTTTGTTTTGCATTATTCAAAACTCAAAAATTATAGGAAAGGCGTATAAAGTTTGAATATTTTGATTATAAACATGCTCAAAATGAGTAAAATTACCTATGTTTTATTGTTACATTATTCAAAACTAAAAAATTATAAGAAATGTGCATAAAGTTTGAATTTTTTTTATTGTAAGCATGATTGAAATGAGTAAAACTACCTAAGTTTTGGTGTTGCATTATTTAAATATAAAAAATTATAAGAAATATACATAAAGTTTGAATCTTTTGATTGTAAACATGAATAAAATGAGTAAAACCACCTATGTTTTGGTTTTGCATTAATTAAAACTCAAAATTTATAGGAAATACGCTTAAAGATTAAATATTTTGTATGTAAACATGCTCAAAATGAGTAAAAATGCCTATGTTTTGGTGTTACATTATTCAAAACTCAAATTATAGGAAAAATGCATAAAGTTTGAATATTTTTAATGTAAACATGCTTAAAATGAGTAAAACTACATAAGTTTTGGTGTTCCATTATTCAAAACTAAAAAATTATAGGAAAGGTGCATAAAGTTTGAATATTTTGATTGTGAACATGCTCAAAATGAGTAAAAATGCATAGTTTTTGGTGCCTCATTATTCAAAACTCAAATTATAGGAAATACACATAAAGTTTGAATCTTTTGATTTTAAACATCCTCAAAATGATTAAAATTGCCTATGTTTTGGTTTTACATTATTAAAAACACAAAAATTATGAGAAAGATGCGAAAGGTTTGAATCTTTTCAATGAAACATGCTCAAAATAAGTAAAATTACCTATGTTTTTATGTTGCATTATTCAAAACTCCAAAATAATAGGAAACACGCATAATGTTTAAATCTTTTAATTGTAAACATGCTCGAAATGAGTAAAACCATCTTAGTTTTAGTGTTACATTATTCAAAACTCAAAAATTAGAGGAAAAGCACATAAATTTTGGTTCTTTTGATTATAGACATGTTCTAAACAAGTAAAACTACCTAAGTTTTCATGTTTCATTATTCAAAACTCAAAAATTATAGAAAACATACATAAAGATTTGAGGAAAATCACTTAAGATTTGTTCTTGCATTATTCAAAACTAAAAAATTATAGAAAAAGCACATAAAGTTTGAATCTTATGATTGCAAACGTGCTTGAAATAAATAAAACCACCTATGTTTTGGCATTGAATTATTCAAAATACAAAAATTATAGGATGCACACATAAAGTTTGAATCTTTTGATTGTTAACATGTTAAAAATGAGTAAAACTACTTAAGTTTTGGTGTTGCATTATTCAAAACTCAAAAATTCTAGGAAACATGCATAAATTTTGAATCTTTTGATTGTCAATATGCTCAAAATGAGTAAAACCATCTAAGTTTTGGTGTTACATGTTTGAAAACCAAAAAATCATAGGAAAAACATATAAAGTTTGAATCTTTTGATTGTAAACATGCTCAAATAACTAAAACTGCCTAAATTTTGGTGTTGAATTATTCAAAACTCTAAAATTATAGGAAATGCACATAAATTTTGAATATTTTGATTTCAAAATTTCTCAAAATGAGTAAAACAACCTATGTTTTGGTCTTGCATTATTTGAAACTCAAATAATATAGGAAACAAGCATAAAGTTTGAATCTTTTGATTCTAAACATGCAAGAAATGAGAAAAACCACCTATGTTTTGGTGTTACATTATTCAAAACTCAAAAATTATAAGAAACATGCTTAAAGTTTGTAACTTTTGATTGTAAACATGCTCGAAATGAGAAAAACCACCTATGTTTTGGTGTTCTATTTTTAAAAACTAAAAAATTATAGAAAAATTGCCTAAAGTTTGAATCTTTGGATTGTAAATATGCTCAAATGAAAAAAAATACCTAAGTATTGGTGTTGCATTATTAAAAACTCAAAAATTATAGGAACATGCATAAAGTTTGAATCTTTTGATTTTAAAAATGTTCAAAATGAGTAAATCACCTAAGTTATGGTGTTTCATTATTCAAAAATCAAAAATCATAGGAAATGTGAATAAAGTTTGAATCTCTCAATTGTAAACATGCTCAAAATGAGTAAAACCACCTAAGTTTTGGTGTTGCGTTATTTAAAACTCAAAAATTATGTGAAATGCACATAAAGTTTTAATCTTTTGATTTTATACATGCTTGAAATGAGTAAAAGCATTTATGTTTTGGTGTTACATTATTCAAAACTAAATTTTTTTAGGAAACACACATAAAGTTTTAATCTTTTGATTTTAAACATGCTCCAAATGATTAAAACCACTTAAGTTTTTGTGTTGCCTTGTTTAAAACTAAAAAACTATAAAAAAATGTGTGTACAGTTTGAATCTTTTAATTTTATACATCTTCAAAATGAGAAACTATTTAAGTTTTCATGTTGCATTATTCAAAACTCAAAAATTATAGGAAACACCCATAAATTTGTATGTTTAGATTTTAAACATGCTTAAAATGAGTAAAACCACTTAAGTTTTGTTGTTGCATTATTCAAAACTAAAAAATTATAGGAAAGATGCATAAATTTGGAATCTTTTGATCGTAAACATGCTTAAAATGAGTAAAATTACCTATGCTTTTTGTTACATTATTCAAAACATTAAAATGATAGGAAATGCAAATAAATTTTAAATCTTTTGAGTGTAATCATGCTCGAAATGAGTAAAACTACCTAAGTTTTGTTGTTGTATTATTTAAAACTAAAAATTTATAGGAAACACCCATAAAGTTTGAATATTTTGATTGTAAACATGCTCAAAATGAGTAAAAATGCCTATGTTTGGGTGTCACATTATTCAAAACTAAAATTATAGAAAACATACATAAAGATTGTATTTTTTGATTTTAAACATGCTGGAAATGAGTAAAATTGCTTAAGTTTTTGTGTTGCATTATTCAAAACTCAAAAATTATAGGAAATGTGTAGAAATTTTGAATCTTTTGTTTTTAAACATGCTCAAAATGAGTAAAACCACCTATGTTCTATTTTTTCATTATTCAAAACTAAAAAATTATAAGGAATGCACATAATGTTTGAATCTTTTAATTGTAAACATGTTCAAAATGACTAAAACGTTCTAAATTTTGATGTTGCATTATTCAAAACTAAAAAATTATAAGAGATGTGTATAACATTTGAATCATTGGATTGTAAAAATGCTTAAAATGTGTTAAACCACCTAATTTTTGGTGTTGCATTATTCAAAACTCAAAAATTATAGGAAAAATGCATAAAGTTTGAATATTTTGATTATAAACATGCTCAAAATGAGTAAAATTATTTAAGTTTTGTTGTTGCATTATTCAAAACTCAAATATATAGAAAATGCACATAATGTTGGAATCTTTTCATTGTAAACAAGTTCAAAATGATTAAAATTGATTATGTTTCAAGTTTGTATTATTCAAAACATAAAAAATATATGAATCACACATAGAATTTTGAATCTTTTAATTATAAACATGCTCAAACTAAGTAAAACTGAATAAGCTTTCGTGTTACATTATTCAAAACTTAAAAATTATAAGCACTGCACAAAATTTTTGATTCTTATGATTGTAAACATTATTTAAAAATAAAACTACTTATGTTTTGTTGCTGCATTATTTAAAACTTAGAAATTATAGGTAACATGCATAAAGTTTGAATCTTTTGATGTTAAACATGCTAGAAATGAGTAAAATAGATTAAGTTTTGGTGTTGCATTATTCAAAACAAAAAAATTATAGGAAACATGCATAAAATTTGAATCTTTTAATTCTAAATATGCTTAAAATGACTAAAAGCACTTAAGTTTTGGTGTTAAATTATTCAAAACTCAAAAAATATAGGAAACACACACAAAGTTTGAATCTTTTGATTGTAAACATGCTCAAATTGATCAAAATTGCCAATGTTTTGGTGTTGCATTATTCAAAACTCCAAAATTATAGGAAATGAGGATAAAGTTTAAATTTTTTGATTTTAAACATGCTCAAAATGAGAATAACCACCTAATATTTAGTGTTTCATTATTCAAAACACAAAAAACTATGGGAAAAGGACATAAAGTTTGAATCTTTTTATATTAAACATGTTCAAAACAGGTAAAACTACCTAAGTTTTGGTGTTGCATTATTCAAAATTCAAAAAGTATATGAAACACCATAAATTTGAATCTTTTGATTGTAAATATGTGCAAAATGAGTAAAACTACTTAAGCTTTCATGTTGTATTCTTCAGAACAAAAAAATTATATGAAATACCATAAAGTTTGAATCTTTTAATTGTAAACATGCTCAAAGTGAGTAAAACTATCTAAGTTTTGGCATTACATTTCTCAAAACTCAAAAATTATAGGAAAGGCACATAAAGTTTGAATCTTTTGATTGTAAACATGTTTAAAACAAGTAAAATTGCCTAAGTTTTATTAGTACATTATTCAAAACTCAAAAATAATAGGAAACATACATAAAGTTTAAATCTTTTGATTGTAAACATACTCAAAATGAGTAAAACCACCGATGTTTTGGTGTTGCATTATTTAAAACTCAAAAATTATAAGAAACATGCATAAGATTTGAATATTTTGATTGCAAACATGCTCAAAATGAGTAAACCACCTATGTTTTGGTGTTGCATTATTCACAACTCAAAAATTATAGGGAATACCCATAAAGTTTCAATATTTTGATTGTAAACATTCTCGAAATGAGAAAAACTGCCTAAGTTTTGGTGTTGTATTATTAAAAACTCAAAAATTATAGGTAACACACAAAAAGTTTGAATCTTTTAATTATAAACATGCTCAAAATGAATAAAACTGCTTAGGTTTTGGTGTTACATTTTTCAAAACTCAAAAATTATAAGAAACTAGCATAATTTTTGAATCTTTTAATTGTAAACATGCTTAAAATGAGTAAAACCACCTCTGTTTTGGTGTTGCATTATTCAAAACTCAAAAATTATAAGAGTCATGCATAAAGTTTGAATCTTTTGATTGTAAACATGCTCAAAATGAATAAAACCACTTAAGTTTTTTTGTTTCATTATTCAAAACTAAAAAATTATAGGAATCATGCATAAATTTTGAATCTTTTCATTGTAAACATGCTTGAATCAAGTAAAACCACCTATCTTTTGGTGTTGTATTATTCAAAACTAAAAAAATATAGGAAATGCAGATAAAGTTTGAATCTTCTGATTGTAAACATACTCGTAATGAGTATTATTGCTTATGTTTTGGTGTTATGTTATTCAAAACTCAAAATTTATATTAAAAGTGCATAAAGTTTAAATATGCTTGAAATGAGTAAAACCAAATAAGTTTTGGTGTTACATTATTCAAAACCCAAAAATTATAGGAAATATGCATAAAGTTTGAATCTTTTAAATTTAAACATGCTCAAAATGAGTAAAAGTGCCTAAGTTTTGGTGTTACCTTGTTCAAAACTCAAGTAATTAGAAAACATGCATAAAGTTTAAATCTTTCGATTGTAAACATGCTTGAAATGAGTAAAGCTACCTAAGTTTTGGTGTTGTATTATTCAAAACTAAAAAATTATAAGAAATACACATAAATTGTAAATGTTTTTAATTATAAACAAGCTCAAAAAAAGTGAAACCACCCAAGTTTTGATGTTGCATTATTAAAAACTCAAAAATTATAGGAAATGTACATAAAGTTTGAATCTTTTGAGTGTAGACATGTTCAAAATGAGTAAAATTGCCTAAGTTTTGGTGTTGCATTTTCAAAAATAAAAAAGTATAGGAAATGTGAATAAAGATTGAATTTTTTTATTAAAAACATTATCTAAACAAGTAAAACCCTATAAGCATTGGTGTTTCATTATTTAAAACTCAAAAATTATAGGAAATACACATAAAGTTTGAATCTTTTGAATGTAAACATGCTCAAAATGGGTAAAACTACCTAGGTTTATGTGTTACATTGTTCAAAACTCAAAAATTATAGGAAAGGAGAATAATATTTGAATATTTTGAAGGTAAACATGCTAAAAATGAGTAAAACTACCTAAGTTTTGGTATCACATTATTCATAACTCAACAAATATAATAAACATGCATAAAGCTTGAATCCTTTGATTGTAAACATTCTAAAAATGAGTAAAACTACCTAAGTTTTTTTGTTACATTATTCAAAACTAAAAAATTATAGGAAATGCACGTAAATTTTGAATATTTTGATTGTAAACATTCTTGAATCATTTAAAACCACCTACATTTTGGTGATGCATTGTTCAAAACTTCAAAATTATAGGAAACATGCATAAAAATTAAATCTTCTGATTGTAAACGTACTTAAAATCAATAAAACTACTTATGTTTTGGTGTTAAATTAATTAAAACTCAAAATTTATAGGAAAAGTACAAACAAATTAGATCTTTTAATTATAAACATGCTTGAAACAAGTTAAACCACACAAGTTCTAGTGTTGCATTATTCAAAACTCAAAAATTATAAGAAATTCACATAATGTTTGAATCTTTTGAGTGTAAACATGTTCAAAATGAGTAAAATTGCTTAAGTTTTGGTGCCACATTTTTCAAAAATAAAAAATTATAGGAAATGTAAATAAAATTTGAATTTTTTTATTGCAAAGATGATCTAAACAAGTAAAACCCCCTAAGTTTTAGTGTTGCATTATTTAACACTCAAAAATTATAGGAAACACACATAAAGTTTTAATCTTTTGATTGTAAATATGCTCAAAATGAGTAAAACTACCTAGGTTTATGTGATACATTATTCAAAACTCAAAAATTATAGGAAAGGAGCATAATGTTTGAATATTTTGATGGTGAACATGCTCAAAATTAGTAAAACTACCTAAGTTTTGGTATCACATTATTCAAAACTCAAAAAAATATAAGAAACATGCATAATGTTTGAATCCTTTGATTGTAAACATCCTAAAAATGAGTAAAACCACCTAAATTTTTTTGTTGCATTATTCAAAACTAAAAAATAATAGGAAATACACATAAATTTTCAATCTTTTGATTGTAAACATGCTTGAATCATGTAAAACCACCTACATTTTGGCATTGCATTGTTCAAAACTTCAAAATTATAAGAAACATGCATAAAAATTGAATATTTTGATTGTAAACATACTCAAAATTAGTAAAACCACATATGTTTTGGTATTAAATTATTTGAAACTCCATATTTATAGGAAAATTTCACAAAAATTAGATCTTTTAATTGTAAACATGCTTGAAATAAGTTAAACCACATAAATTCTAGTGTTGCATTAGTCAAAACTCAAAAAATATAGGAAATGCACACAAAGTTTGAATCTTTTGATTTTAAACATGCTCAAAACAAGTAAAGCTTCCTAAGTTTGGTGTTATCTTCTTCAAAACTCAAATAATATACGAAATGTGCATAAGGTTTAAATCTTTTGATTGTAAACATGCTTGAAATGAGTAAAACTACCTAAGTTTTGATGTTGCATTATTCAAAACTCCAAAATTATAGGAAATGCACATAAAGTTTGAATGTTTTTAATTTTAAAAAAGATGAAAACAAGTAAAACCACCTATGTTTTGGTGTTTCATTATTCAAAACTCAAAAATTATAGGAAATGCATATAAATTTCTAGTCTTTTGATTTTACACATACTCGAAATGAGTAAAACTGCCTATGTTTTAGTCCTACATTATTCTAAACTCAAAACATACACGAAATGTGCATAAATTTTGAATCACTTGAATTTAAACATGCTAAAAACAAGTAAAACAACCTAATTTTTGATGTTACATTATTCAAAACTCAAAAATTATAGGAAACATGCATAAAATTTAAATGTTTTTATAGTAGAGATGCTCAAAATGAGTAAAACCGCTTACGTTTTGGTTTTGCATTATTTAAAATTCAAAAATTATAGGAAACACACGTGAGGTTTAAATATTTTGATTGTAAACATGATCAAAATGAGTAAAATGGATTAAGTTTTAGTGTTGCATCATTTAAAACATATAAATTAATGTAAACATGCATAAATTTTGATTCTTTTGATTGTAAACATGATCAAAATGAGTAAAACCACTTACATGTTGGTGTTGTATTATTCAAAACTCATAAATTATAAGAAATATGAATAAAGTTTTAATGTTTTAATTTCAAACATCCTTGAAATGAATAAAATTTCTTAAGTTTTGGTGTTGCATTATTCAAAACTCAAAAATTATAGGAAATGCAATATAATTTGAATCTTTTGATTGTACACATGCTCAAAATGATTAAAATTATTTGAGTTTAATAGGAAGTATGCATAATGTTTTAATTTTATTATTGTAAACATGCTCAAAATGAGTAAAACCACTTAAATTTTTGTGTTTCATTATTCAAATCTCAAAAATTATAGGAAACCTGCATAAAGTTTGAATCTTTTGACTGTAAACATGATTGAAATGATCAAAACTGCTTATGTTTTGAGGTTACATTATTCAAAACTCAAAAATTATAGGAAACACACATAAATTTTGAATCTTTTGATTGTAAACATGCTCAAAATGTGTAAAATTGCCAAAGTTTTGGTATTACATTTTTCAAAAACACAAAAATTATAGGAAACATACATAAAGTTTGAATCTTTTGATTTTAAACATGCTCAAAATGAGTGTAACCACTTTAATTTTAGTGTTGCATTATTCAAAACTCAAAAAATAAAGGAAAAACACATAAAATTTGAATTTTTTGATTTTAAATATGCTCAAAATGAGTAAAACAACCTAAGTTTTGGTATTGCATTATTCAGAATTAAATTTTTTTAGAAAATGCCATAAAGTTTGAATTTTTTGATTGTAAACATGTTCAAAACAAGTAAAAATATCTATGTTTTGTTGTTACATTATTCAAAACTAAAAAATATTAGGGAATGCCATAAATTTTGAATCTTTTGATTGTAAACATGCTTGAAACACGTAAAACCTCCTAAGTTTTGGTGTTGCATTATTCACTACTAAAAAATTATAGGAAACAAGCGTAAAGTTTAAATCTTTTTATTGTAAACATGCTCGAATTAAGTAAAACTACCTAGATTTTACTATTGCATTACTCAAAACTAAAAAATTATATGGAATGTGCATAAAGTTTGAATCTTTTGATTGTAAACATGCTTAGATCGAGTATGTATAACTACCTATGTTTTGGTGTTGCATTATTTAGAATTCAAAAATTATAGTTAACAAGCATAGTTTTTTGAATATTTTGATTGTAAACATGCTCCAAAGGAGTAAAATTGTCTATGTTTTGGTGTTCCATTACTCAAAACTCAAAAATTATAGGAAGCATGCATAAAATTTGAATTTTTTATGGTAAACATGCTCAAGATGAGCAAAAATGCCAAAGTTTTGCATTTAAATTTTTCAAAACTCAAATTTTAAGAAACATGCTTAAAGTTTGAATCTTTTGATGGTAAACTTGTTTGAAATGAGTAAAATTGTCTATGTTTTGGTGTTGCATTATTCAAAAATAAAAAATTATAGTAAATTAACATAAAGTTTGAATCTTTTCATTGTAATCATGCTCAAAACAAGTAAAACCACCTAATTTTTTGTGTTATGTTATTCAAAACTTAAAAATTATAGGAAACGTGCATAAAGGTTGAATCTTTTGATTGTAAACATGCTCAAAACATGTAAAATCACCTATGTTTTGGTATTGCATTATTCAAAAATCAAAAATTATATGAAACACACATAATTTTTAAATATTTTGATTGTAAACATGATCAAAATAAGTAAAAACACCTAAGTTTTGGTGTTGCATTATTCAAAACTCAAAAAATTATAGGAAATGCACATAAAGTTTGAATATTTTGATTGTAAACATGCTCAAAATGAGTAAAACTACATAAGTTTTGGTGTTTCATTATTCAAAACTCAATAATTATATGAAATGTACATAAATTCTTAATAATTTAATCGTAAACATGCTCAAAATGAGTAAAACAACCTAAGTTTTTGTCTTGCATTATTTAAAACTCAAAAATTAAAGAAAAAGGTGCATAAAGTTTGAAATTTTTTAATTTAAACATGCTCAAAATGAGTAAAACCTCCTAAGTTTTTGTTTTGCATTATTCAAAACTCAAAAATTATATGAAACACACATAAAGTTTGAATCTTTTGGTGGTAAACATTCTCAAAATAAGTTAAAATGCCTATGTTTTGGTGTTGGATTATTTAGAATTGAAAATTATAGGAAACGTGTGTTTTATTATTTTTGGGAATCTAGTGTTTAGATCTTAAATAATAAGGTTCTGGAATGATAGGAAAAATATACTTTGACAGGGAAAAATATAGATTTTAACTGATAATTATATAATAGAAATAGAAATTAACTTATCTGAATTCATACTGAAATGGAAGATTTTGAGGCTAGAAATTAAAGTGTAGGACTGAGACACTGTCAAGAACTTGAATTTGGCTTCTATTTTCTCATTGGATAGGAGTGTCAAAAATAGGAGACCCTAGTGTTTGGTGCTATTGTCCTTCTTAACACTATTGTCCTAAGGATCTAAGCTTTATGGGTTTTGTTTGCATAGTCAATATGAACATGCATACCAAATTTTGAGGGTTGGAAGTCATCAGAGCTCGTTATAGGTCTATTTCAATCTTCAATACCTATATTCATCTACACACATGCAAACAATGAATACATAAAAATCAAAAAGAGGAAAAACTAGGTTAGGATAAGAATGATCACACAATCAAAAACCCATATTATTTTAATTATTGCCTACATTAACCCTCAAGCTAGGGTCTCAAATATGATGTAGTTCTCCCTTAGCAAACATGCATAATCAATGTGCACAATAGATGAAATAATGAATTTCACCTAGGGCCTTCCTTGATCAAGCATGCAAGTCTATGTGTGATGTAGAGAAGCTAAGATATACTATTGACTAATTTTTGTTATGTTTGATGTGCCAAAGTAGTAAGTGCTAGATATAAAATGCCTTGTGTAGTCCTTTTTATAGGAGACTCATTATTTTGAATTTGGGAGTTTTATTTGTATTTGGATGACATTAAAAAACTTATAAATGAAGCAAACAAAAGGGTTTAGACTCATCTTATAGGTGAAAGTGACCATTGGAATTAAATTTTCACTTGGATAATCCAAAAATTGGACACCCTAGGTTTCAACACTTTAGTCCTTTTTGGGCACTAATATCTAGAGGGTATAGGACCTAAGGGATGGAATAAGCATTGAAAGAGTAACTTGGGTCAGTAAGGGTTATGTTTGGAAGGTTACAAATGACTAGAAAAAGTCAAAAATGTGTCTACGGTATGAAATAAGACCAAGACAAATTAGACAAAAAGACATGGCTAGATGTGAATAAGACTCATATTCTCCAATTGGAGTCTCCTATGAAAGGACTATGAAAATACATGATATGTGTGATTTCTTGGCCAATTTATGGTGTATACATTTGCCTCCCTTTTAATCTAGTGATGCAATGAGATTAAGTACTATAGTAAAACAAAGAAAGAATATGCATACCTAAACATATATGTATGCAAATAAGTGTACTAAAAAAAGGATCCAATTTCCTAGCCAAGAAAGTGCATGGAGAATTGAATAGTGCCCGAAGAATGAAGGAATCCCTATAAATAATGCCCCATGTATTTAATCTTAATAGTGCATAGAGAAAGAAGGAATCCCTATAATGGACAACCCATGTACTAAATTTGAATAGTGCCTAGAGAAAGAAGGAATCCTTGTAATTAATACCCCCTATACCAAGAATCTAAATAGTGCCTAGAGAAAAAAGGAATCCTTATAATGGATACCACCTATATTGAATCTAAGTGAGAAATGAGAAATGCTTAAAGGCCCAAAACCAATGTCTACCCTCTGTCCAACATAAACTCATGTAATTTGGAATGTGTGTATAGAATCTGTATGTTGTGAAGAGTAAGATCTAAAATGCCCCCACTTTAAATAATATGAACTAGATATGAGAAGTGCTCATAGGTCCAAAACTAATTTATACCTTATATCTAGTATAAACTCCTAGGTCTAGGAAATGTGATGGGCCAACTGCTGTAGATGATCATATGGTCCAACTTGGGTATGCTTGGGTGTAATTTGAAAACTCTAGTAAAATGTGTAAGAGAAAATGGCCTATCTTACCATTCCAATTTGTATAATACTAGATGCTAAAGAAAATGATCATTTGTGTCATGCCCCCAAAACTAGTATGAGAGTGATACATTTATATAGTTTGGAAATCTATATAACTACATATGTCATGATATATCATGCCATGTTCCATGTGCAAAACTAGAGATCAAAACAATGTGCTATGCACTATGCCTATAATCTATTATTTGGTCATGTAATAGTGTCATGTTGTATGAAGCTATATATATGAGATGTGTAGTAATATACATGCCCCTAAATATAGTATCTAAGTTTATATCATAGTCACCATGAGTCCATATAATCTGAACCACTATATCTGAATAGTTTGTGTATCTATAAACTAATAGTGTATCCCTCTAGATGCCCAAGTAATATTGAATGACTGACATAAAATAAATCACTATATAATCTTGACCAATCTAAGATGAGTAATGCTAATATTCTAGATTCTAAAGGTGTAAAAACCATGTTGAGTGGACCATTATAGTCTAAATCACTGTATAATCTAAACCAATCTGTACTGAGTCTGATAATCTGCCTACTGGAGTTTTGAGAATAAAAGTGTATTTACCTATAAGAGTGGATAGGGATACTAAGTAATTTGTAGAGATATTAGTAATGATGCCTCCCTTTTAGGGAAAGGGATGCAATCTGTGATAGAGGAGGTTGAGTCAAAAGTGATGACTAGTGGCTTATGAATAGTAACAAAGCTGGTATAATTTGAATTAATTGAGAAGTTGTTTGTTTGATTGGTGAGATTTGAACTATGGGATTGGAATGTGTCTTTTATTGGTTAGGATCAAATCTTGTATCTAGGTATAGTAGATATGTAAAGATGTTCATGTCATGGTAGGAAAATGAGGTAGTAATGGATCAAATGGATTGAAAAGTTGATTGATCGATTAATCTAGGTTGTTTGAATGTTTGTAAAAAATGTTTTTGATTAGTAAGTACCAACTTATATGTTAAGGTATAAAAGAGGTATAGGGATGTGTGTATTCCATAGTAGGCAAATGATATAATGAGAGAGAAAGGGTTATGTGATGTTTAAGGTATCATGATCATGATTTTGTTGAATCAAATGGTTTGTAAAATGGATCCACAAGGCTCTAGTTATGGTCAAAATAATGTTTTGATTTTTGAATAGAAAAGTTGATTGACATAGGAATTTTGATTTGACTTTGGGTTCATTTGTGTAGTGACTAGTTTGAGATATTGGAGCTTTGGAGTGAAAAATGCCTAGGAGATGAGCACCTTCTATGAATCATTTTGAGTAGTTGGTAGCCCAAATTCAGATTGGCAGAGAGATTAGCCTAGTGAGTAAGCTTAACACTTGATTCTTACTTGTTTAGAATCCTATTTTAGATATTTTTGATCTATTTTAAGTAGTCTAGGAATGTTTTTACTAGCTCTAGTTCTCCTATCCTAGAGTTAACATTGTTATCTAATGTGGATGGTTTTTTCAATTTTTGGGTTGTTCTTGATTTTTTACTTCTTAACTATTTTTAATGGCATGGTTATTTGACATATGGTATATTTTTGGTCTTTTCAAGGTGAGGTGTAGATGAGAGAGTTCCATAGAGGCCAGGTGATGGAGATATTGAGGACGTTGCCCTTGTTAGCTGATGAGAGAGCTGTGATAGATAGAGCAAGATTGGATCATATATATGACCTAGGTATGGTGTAGTGGGATAGGTATTTGATCATCACCTTATGTGAGAGGTGGAATGTAGACACTTGTACATTTTGTCTTCTTACAAGGGAGATCACTGTGACCCTAGAGTATGTGTATCTGATTCTACATTTGCAAGTTAGTGGGTGATGGCTAACATTATAGGATGATATGGGTGTTGATTCCATTGCTCATGCATCCTTGTATTTTATTGGTGTGCCTTTAGGTTCACATCAAAGAGGTAGTGATAGCAATGTATTACTATTAGTTATTATGTAATCAAGTGTTATGCTCTTGTGGAAGTGTTTAGCCATACTATTGGATTCATTTGTTGCAGTAGATGGTAGTATAGTTTTTATTGCTTATAAGATGCATAGGGTGGTTTTTAGTGTCAAGAAGTATGTTACTATTTTATCATGGGGTAGGACTATGCTTACCCATTTATATAGAGATTTATATATATTTACACAAGAGGCATTCATTGGTGGTGTGGGTGTGGCTAATTTATTACATTGAGAGGCTTATGAGCACATAATAGTTGTATGACCAATTGGATTATTGAGAGTGAGTTGGACATATCTACAGCCATCTAGAAAGTGATGGATGTGTGATTTGGCTATCTGATCTCCTAGGATAGATCACTATAGGAGGATCTTAGATAGATTGGTGGCTATAGATATCATATAGAGGCCCTATAGAGGATTCCATAGATGGCCTAAGTATGGAGAGCAATTATTGTACATGAGGTTCAGTTGTTGGTTACATGATCATTGGGCTAGAGTATATGAACTCTTTTAGTATGAACACATGACTAGGTAGTTTAGAGTTTGATAGGATGTCCCTCCTATGGAATGTGTATGTTTGAGGAGTGCATAGGCACCAATGAGAGTAATATCTTGTGCAAGACCCATTAATGCTAAGTTGGCACCATTACCCTTGAATGTGTAAGATGTGGTTATAGATATTCCTAATGTAAATGATGTGGGATGTACTAAGGAATATAATACACAGTGGGTTGGGCATTGATGGGCTCTATTATATCTTATTTATGGAGTGAATTTTCATACATATTGTTGGACGGTGGAGCTTATTCTTATTTTAATGATAAATTCCTAATAGGGGGTGTGGGGGGAGGGGCAATGCCCCCCCCCCCCCAACTAGGATCATTATGGGGGTCTAGAGGGGAAATAAAACCTATGAGTACACCTTTGGGAGGGCACTTCAAATTAAGCAAGGATCAATGTCCTAAAACATAAGAAGAAATAAATTACATGACTAAAGTGCCATATGATTCAACAATTAGAAGTTTAATGTATGTTATGGTGTGCACTAGACCAAATATTACTCATGCAGTGGGAGTTATCAATATTTTTTTAAACAATCTAGGAAAAGATCATTGGGATGCAGTCAAGTGGATTCTCAGGTACTTGAGAGGGACCACTAATAGACATTTATGTCATGAAGGTCCAAATGTTACCTTGTAAGGATATGTTGATGCAGTCATGGCTGGAGATTTAGATGGTCGGAGGAACACCATAGATTATGTATTCACTATTGATGACACAATAGTTAGTTGGATTTCAAAATGTTAGAAGATAGTTACTTTGTCAACTACAAAAGAATAATATGTTATAGATATAGAAGCTATAAAGGAGATGATATGGATGCAACATTTCATATAAGAGTTGAGGCATAAGCAAGAATATTACAGGTTATATAGTGATAACTAGAGTGTAATTCATTTATCAAAAATCTCATCATTCTACTCTAGAACCAAACATATGTAATTTAGGTATCACTTCATTCATTCAATTTTGAAGGATGGTCAACTGAAGTTGGAAAAGATCTATATGAGTCAGAATCTTGTAGATATGCTAACAAAGGTAGTTATTAAAGATAACATAAAGAGTTGATCATATTTAATAGGTCTTCAAGGATAACAAGGAAGATGAGAAACATGATAGGGTCAAAGTTCAAAGAAAAGTCCAAGTAAGAGTTTTAGTAATGGAGTTTCAACAATTAGTCTCCAAGTGGGAGATTGTTAGATGGTGGAGCTTGATCTTATTGTAATGCTCTATTATTGATAGGGGGTGTAGGGGGAAAATGTCCCCCTAATAGGGTCACCATAGGTTTCTAGGGGGTTGATGGACTATTTTTGATCCCATCTGGTGGGGGTTTAGGGGTGGTGCCCCCAAAGAAAAATTTTGTGAAAAATGCATTATAAAATATTGTAATTTTATAGTTAATCTAGACCATTTACTATTAGGTTTTAGATCTAATGGTAGAAATTAAGTTAGTGTATTTTCTCCCTATTTGTAACCCTGTTTTGATATGAGGGCATTGTAATCATGAGGAAATTATGTGAGAGTGAAGAGGATATTGTAGTGGATGTATTATAGGTTTTTTCTCTTCATTAATTAGACTAAATAATAAGGACTTGTAGTTTCTATGTGAACATAGCCCATATTGGGTAAATCATGTTAGATCTACGTCTCTATTCTATTATGTTTTCTAAATTTTAATTCTATATTTATTTCATTATTATTTCTCTACATTATATATTCATGACACATATGAGGATCTTGAGCCAATCCAAATGATGAGAGGTAATCAGTGATTACATTTGAGTTGTACTGGTTTGGATTTAAAAGTATATATCTAATATAGTGTTGTACTTATTATGTGTGTAGGTGGGGTGGGAAGTGCACAAGATGAGGCATCTACTAGGGTGGGGAGGGGAGATGATGAGCTCTGGGAGACTATCATTGATGCAACACTATGAGAGATCACACAACATGTTCTTAATGATATGATGGAGGAGGGTTTGATAGAGTGAGTGATGGTTATGGCTAGCATTTATTCTCATTTATTTGATAGGGATGCTATAGCTATAGTTGCATATGTTATGGTAAAAAGAGAGAGATATGAGCTTATAGTTGAGTTGGATAGGCATAGGATGCCTCCACTTTATTGTGGTGTGGTGGGCATGAAGATTATGGATGACTATATGGATCTTCAGTGGTGATATGCAGACTTGTGTAAGGAGCATGGGCAACTATTAGAGTGGGTAGTTGCTACAAGAGGCACTCAAGAGCTTGAAGAGGTGTAGTGTCATTGAGTGCTAGATAGGATTATGGGACTAGAACTATAGGAGAGAGTGAGATTGATAGTGAGGGCCTGATGCCCATTCATGATTGATTGTACCTTGACATGATGTATATGTTTTGAAAACTTTGTGAAATATATATGGATACTTGTTTTATGTGGATTCTTATTCATTACATTATTGGATTTGAAGTGTGATGGTATATTGGTATATTCATTACAAATGTTTGAAAATGGTTGATATGACATTGTTGTTTAAATTTTGTGTTTGGTACTTGGAATATTTTATTTAAATGTTTTGTTGATGAGTTGAAGTGTGATGTTAGGTTTTGATTTTTAAGAAAAAATTTGATGTTTTTTATAATTTTTAAATTGTTTAGATAAACTAAGCTAGGTTTGACATTTGGAAATTGTTTAAATAAGTTGATTGGGTTTAATAATGGTAAAATAGGATTTGGAAAGATCTAGATGTTGATAGGCTGGTTTAAGATTGGTAAATTATTCAAATGAGTTGATTGGGTTTAATATTGGTAGAACAGTTGGATATGTTGAGTTGGTAATATTTATATTTTGATGCATTGGTATTTGGATAGGATAGTTATTGGGAATTAGGAATGCTAGTTGTTAGTAGGGGGATGTAAGATATCATTATGTGTGTATTACTTCCCTAAGAGTTTCTCAAGAATAAAAAGGGCAGCTATACCTTTGGCTCCATCATTTCCTTGCTAAGTGAAGCTTAGAAACTAAAACTAGTATGATTGTACATTGTAATATTCTATGTTGTATCACTATCTAAACCCTATTGGCCAACTAAACAAGTACCCATATTGATCATGTGTAGGAATGTGCTCTATATCTAATAATATCTACTAAGTGCTAATGGTTGATATGTGTGGAGATTCTACAAAATTTAACTTTATTGGTCATGTAACTAAAATTTTATGTTGTGGAGGAGGCTAATATATTTGCAATCATAGTGGATTTCTATGTGAAATAACACCATGTGGCCTATACTATGATGTAGATGACTGAGCAATAGATTGAGATGGAACTATGACATGTGATGGGGGTTCATCTCATCTTAACCATAGTAGGCTACTATGTGAGATAGGACCCTAAATATCTACCTATAGTGAATATTTCTCATGAGTGGTACTCTACTATTGTGCCTATTACTTTATTGGATATGCATATGGAAATGCACTATGTAGCCCTTAGACTACGGTGATATATGTAGGCTATTATTATTGTAATCATTTCTAAACCTTCTAATGTGGTGGAATATGAGATATCCTATGAGATTCTATCCTAAAACTTGTATTACACTCACGATGAATGACTAATGATTCCTATAAAGGAATGTCCTAGGATGGCTCAGTCTTGGAAGAATGAGGTCTAGAGTTCGATAATGGATGACATATATGTGCCCCCTATGTGAATGCTATGATACCATTATCAACACATCTAGTAATTCAATCTATGAGTCCAAAATAGTCATTATCTCTATGTCCATAGATACAATGATAGTGACAAAAAGGCCAATGTGGTTATCTATGTAAGAGACATGGATATCATCAATGAGTAGAAGGTAATGTGATTAACCTCCTATTTATTAGTGATGATAATATGGAAGATGTACTATCTCACTTTGAATAAAACTATAGTGGTGATTTATTTTTGTTCTCTATAGTGTAAACTATAGGTTGCGATCTGGAAGCTGGGTCTTTATTCTTGACTAGTTACTTTTTTAGTTGTGGTCTCTTATCTTGTCAAGGACATGGTGGATGTTGAGTGTTAGGAGATGTATCTGAAGATGATTCTATGAAACTAGATTGATTTGATCAACTAAATCTACCTCAATCAATCCCAATTTATTTTCCAAAGATAAAACTATATAACACAAATGTCTGAAAGAAGACTCTGTATGATATAGTATATGTTCAAGTAGAGGTTGGTGAAGCCCCTTGATAAAGATATGTTGAATCTTTAGATCTATTAGTTTATATATTAATATTAACATGTGAGCCTTGAATCTTAAGATATAATCACTAACTGGCTCTAAATAATTCCAATGTAGTGTGGCAAGTTTCTCATATGTAACACGAGGGCCCATGTTTATGATGTAATATATGAGAAATGCCTCCTCTAAGTCATCATATGCGTGTAATGAACTAACAGGGAGTAGATGAAAGAAATAATTATGTGCTTCCCTCACTAATGTCTACTTGAATAATTTTAGAAGAATAAATGGAACCACATGATATGGCAAAGCCTTTTGAAAGGCCAGAAGGTGTACAAACAAATCTCCAATTCCATCAAAGTGAGGTAATGATGGTATCTAAAAATGCTTAGGGAATGAAGATTGTATTAATGTCTTTAAAATTGGGTTACCATGTAGATCATTGGCATCCATCCAAGACTTATAAGCCTTGTTTTCCAAGGTAAGGAGGTGTACTTAGTGTTGTAATTAACCAACCACATTCATTAATGAGATGATCTCCTGGGATGGTATATTAGCATCTTGAAGTGGTTTATTTAATCATTGAATTTAATTGTTAATTTTATCCATGGGAATGCTAAATTTAGTAATTGGATTATAAAGAGGGGTTGTACTCACTTGAACCTTGGGAGTAATAGTAGCTTAGACCTTACTAGAGGGATGTGGGATACCATTCTCTTTAGGTGAAGGGTGAGAACTGGGTTATACCGTAGTGAGGGGTGGACTAGGGGATTCAATGGTATCTTTATGTTTTAATGTGCCACATTCTAATTGATTAGAATATGTACTATTATAATTAACATGTGCACTATTTGAAATAGAATCATTCATATAAGTATAAACAACATTTTGAAGTTCATTATGTTTGAGAAGAAAATTGAGAGAAGAGTTAGAAACATGAGATGCATATTCTTCTTCACTATGTGCATAATTATCATCATCATTATCATATATATAACATTGTTCATAATTAATCTCATTTTCATATTCATTGGCATGATCACTATCATATTCATTATCACTTCCATCATTGCTAGGGAGAGGTGTAATAGAAGGATTGAGTTCTTTTCAAATATACATTAAATTATTATTTGGCATTGGAATATCATGTGCATCTATGTTATATATGTTTGAAAGACATGCATTATTTTCATGTGCAATATGTGAAGTAAGAGTAAGAGAGTTATCACTTAAACATTCTTTGGATAAAGTAGAGTTGAGAGTATGAGATGCATCATTTAAACTACGCTTTGGTAATTTTATTCTATTGCATTTATATTTTTATATTTTGAACATAGTAATAGCAAGAGAAAGAGAGAGATTAGGTTCACATGGAAGCAAATTATCACCTATTAGAGGTTCATTTGGAAGTTAATGACTAATTTATTCATTTTGTGCATTGTGCGTAGGAGAATTAGGTGAGAAGTATTTTCCCCATTTATCAAAATTATCTTCTTTATAAGAAGGGATGAAAGAGACAAATTTGAGAGGAGAATATGCATCTATTTTTCCTTCGCTATCACTTTCATATGCACGATAATATTACTCATTACAAAAATATTAATTATCTTCATTGTAATTATATTAATTTTTCAAATTTTTAGCTAATGTGCAATTTTGCAAATTTGTCCACTCATTATTATAATTATGCACAAAATTAAGAAATTTGTCTATGGGATGAGAGGGAAGAAGTTCCTTAGTGGCCATTTTATTTCTTTCACCACAAAGAATATGAAAAATTACTATTAAGAAAATAAATTCAATAATAAATAATAACATGGAAATTTTTAAAATACTTGTGACTATCTAAACAATTTTCAAAAATTTTGAAATTAATTTCTAAAAATTACAAGGATGAATGGTTTGAAGGTGGTGGACCTAGTTTAGGAATCTAGGATTTTCAGCTAGGGTTTTAGAATTTTTTCAAATTATGGTTATAATTTAAATTCTAAAATTAATTTGAACAAGATAATTGCACAAAAATGGATACAAAAATTAGAATTTTGAAATTGAATTTTTGCACAAAATAACTACTAATTTAGAAATTTTGAAAATGTTTTTGGTACACTAAACAATTTTCAAAAATTTTGAAATTAATTTCTAAAATTTGTAAGGGAGGGAAACTTGGGGTTTGAAAACCTAGTTTGGAAATCTAGGGTTTTGAGCCAAGGTTTTAGAATTTTTGAAAATTATGGATATAATTTAAATTCTAAAATTAATTTAAAAAAGTTAATTTCATAAAAATGGATACAAAAATTAGAATTTTGAAATTAAATTTTTGCACAAAATAACTACTAATTTAGAAACTTTGAAAATATTTTTGGCACACTAAAAAATTTTCAAAAATTTTGAAATTAATTTCTAAAATTTGTAAGGGAGGGAAACTTGGGGTTTGAGGACCTAGTTTTGAAATCTAGGGTTTTAAACTAGGGTTTTAGAATTTTTGAAAATTATGGCTATAATTTAAATTATAAAATTAATTTTAATAATATAATTACATAAAAATTGATAAGAAAATTAGAAATTGAAGTTTTTGCACAAAATAATGAAAGAACAATAAGTGTAGCTAGGGTTTTAGGTTTGTTTGAAGTAAGTTGGGTTCACCAATTTTATTATTATTTTTGGGAATCTAGTGTTTAGATCATAAATAATAAGGGTTTTGAATGATATAAAAAATCTACTTTGATAGGGAAAATATAGATTTTAAATGATAATTATACAAGAGAAATAGAAATTAACTTATCTGGATTTGTACTAAAATGGGAGATTCTAAGGCTAGAAATTGAAGAGCAAGATTTAGACACTATCAAGAACTTGAATCTAGATTTTATTTTATGATTGAATAGGAGCACTAAAAATAGGACACCTTGGTTTTTCGTGCTATAATCCTTCCTGGTGCTATTGTCTTGAGGATCTAAGTTTTTAGGATTTTGTTCACTTGATCAATATGAGCTTGCGTACCAAATTTTGAGGGGTGGAAGTCACTGAAGCTCATTTTAGGTCTATTTCAATCTTTAATACCTATATACATATACACACATGCAAAAAATAAATACATCAAAATCAAAAGGGGAAAAAACTATGTTAGGGGAAGAATGATTGCACAATAAAAAAGCCTTGATGTTTTAATTGTTGCCTACATTAGCCCTCAAGATAGGGTTTCAAATATTTTGTATTTCTCCCTTAGGGAATGTTAATAATCCACATGCATGATAGATGCAGGAATGAATTTTGCCTAGGCCCTTCCTTGATCAAGCATGCAAGTATATGTGTGAAATAGAGAAATCAAGTTATACTATTGACTAATTTTTATTATGTCTAATGTGCCAAAATAGTAAGTGTTATATATAAAATGCCTTTTGTAGTCCTTTATATAAGAGACTCATTATTTTAAATTTTCAACTTTTATTCACATTTAGCCAACATTGGAAAACTTAATAATGAAGCAAAGAAAAGGGGTAAGACTCATCTTGTGAGAGAAAATGATCATTAGAATCAAATTTGTACTTGGACAACAATGCTGAAAACTAGACACCTTGGGTTTCAATTCTATAGTTCTCTTTGGGTGCTATTGTCTAGAAGGTCTAGGACCTAGAGGGATGGAATACACATGAAAAGAGTAACTTGGGTAATAAAGGGTTAAGCCTATAAGGTTACAAATGATTGGGAAAAGTCAAAAAGGTGTCTAGGGTATCAAACAAGACCAAGACAAATTAGACAAAAAGACATGGATAGATGTGAATAAGACTCATTCTCTAATCAGAGTCTCCTATGAAAGGACTGTGAAAATACATTATATGTGTGATTACTTGACCAATTTAGGTTATATACAACATGCATAATGTTTAATTCTTTTGATTTTAAACACACTCAAAATGAGTAAAACCACCTAAGTTTTGGTTTTACATTATTCAAAAGTTAGAAATTATAGGAAACGGGCATAAATTTTAAAACTTTTGATTTTAAACATGCTCAAAACAAGTAAAACCACTTAAGTTTTGGTGTTGCATTATTGAAAATTCAAAAATGATAATAAATACCATAAAGTTTGAATCTTTTGATTATAAACACATTCAAAATGATTAAAACTATCTATGTTTTGGTGTTACATTATTCAAAACTAAAAAATTATAGGAAATTCCATAAAGTTTGATTCTTTTGATTTTAAACATGCTCGAAATGACTAAAATAATATAGGAAATGCACATAAAGTTTAAATCTTTTGATTTCGGTGTTGCATTATTCAACACTCAATTAATATAGGAAACACGTATAAATTTTGAATCTTTTAATTATAAACATGATCAAAATGAGTAAAATTGCTTAAGTTTTAGTGTTGTATTTTTCAAAACTAAAAAATTATAGGAAATGCGTATAAAATTTGAATCTTTTGATTATAAACATGCTCGAAATGAGTAAAACTATCTAATTTTTTGTGTTACATTTCTCAAAATTAAAAAATTATACAAAAAAGCATAAAGTTTGAATCTTTTGATTGTAAACGTGCTCAAAGTAAAACTACATAAGTTTTGGTGTTGCATTATTCAAAACTCAAAAATTATAAGAAATGTACATCAAGCTTGAATCTTTTGATTTTAAAATTTATTGAAATAAGTAAAACCACCTAAGTTTTGGTGTTTCATTATTAAAAACTTAAATAATATAGGCAACATGGATAAAATTTGAATCTTTTGATTGTAAACATGCACAAAATGAGAAAAACTGCCAAAGTTTTGGTGTTGCTTTAATCAAAACTCAAAAATTATAGGAATCACACATAAAGTTTGATACTTTAGATTGTAAGCATGCTCCAAGTGAGTAAAAACACTTATGTTTTGGTTTTGTACTTTTTAAAACTAAAAAATTATAGGAAAAGTGCATAAAGTTTGAATCTTTTGCTTGTAACTATGCCTGAAATGAGTAAAACTACCTAAGTATTGGTGTTGCATTATTCAAAATTCAAAAATTCTAAGAAATTTTCATAAAGTTTGAATCTTTCCATTTTAAACATGCTCAAAATGAGTAAAACCACCTACGTTATGTTGTTGCATTATCCAAAACTAAAAATATATAGGAAATACACATAAAGTTTGAATCTTTTGATTTTAAACATACTCAAAATGAGTAAAACTACTTGATTTTTGGTGTTGCATTATTCAAAACTAAGAAATATATTAAATGTGCATAAAATTTGAATCTTTTGATTTTAAACATGCTTGAAAAGAGTAAAACCATTTATGTTTTAGTGTTGCACTATTCAAAACTAAAAACATATAGGAAACATGCATAAAGTTTGAATCTTTTGATTTTCAACATGCTCCAAAAGAGTAAAATCACATAATTTTTTGTGTTGCATTATTTAAAACTAAAAAATTATAAGAAATGTGCATAAAGTTTAAATCTTCTAATTTTAAAAAAGCTCAAAATGAGTAAAACCATTTATGTTTTTGATGTTGCATTATTCAAAACTCAAAAATTATAGGAAAAGTGCATAAAGTTTGAATCTTTTGACTGTAAACATGCTTGAAATGATCATAAAGGTTAATTAGTTTTTTTACAAACATGCTCAAAATGAGTAAATTGCTTATGATTTTGTGTTACTTTATTAAAAACTAAAAAATTATAGGAAAATTGCAAAAAGTTTGAATCTTTTGACTATAAACATGATCAAAATTAGTAAAATTGCCTACATTTTGGTGTTGCATTATTCAAAACTAAAAAATTATAAGAAATATGCATAAATTTTTAATATTTTTAATGTAGATATGCTTAAAATGAGTAAAATCATCTATGTTTATATGTTACATTATTGAAAATTAAAAAATATATAGGAAACACGCATAAAGTTTGAATCTTTTAATTGTAAATATGTTCAGAAGGAGTAAAACCACCTAATTTTTGGTGTTGCATTATACAAAATTCATGAATTATAGGAAACATGCATAAAGTTTGAATCTTTTGATTATAAACATGCTCAAAATGAGTTAAATTTCCTTAGTTTTTGTGTTGCATTATTCAAAACTAAAAAGTTATAGGAAATATGCATAAAGATCAAATTTTTTGATTGTAAACATGGTCAAAACAAACAAAATCACCTAAGTTTTGATGTTGCATTATGCAAAACACAAAAACTAGAAGAAACATGCATAAAGTTTTAATTTTTTGATTGTAAACATGCTTGAAACAAGTAAAACCACCCAATTTTTGGTCTTGCATTATCAAAACTCAAAAAATATAGGATACACACACAAGGTTTGAATCTTGTGAGTGTAAACATGCTCAAAATGGGTAAAACACCTAAAAATAGGTATTGTATTATTCAAAACTCAAAAATTATAAAACCACTCAAGACAAGTAAATTATTCCATAAAGGTTGAATCTTTTGATTACAAACTACTCAAGACAAGTAAAACCATCTAAGTTTTGAAGTTATATTATTCATAACTAGAAAATTATAGGAAATGTACATAAAGTTTAAATCTTTTATTTGTAAATATGCTCAAAATGTGTAAAACCTCCTATGTTTTGGTGTTGCATTATTTAAAACTAAAAAATAATAGAAAATGCATAGAAAGTTTGAATCTTTTGATTTTAAAAATGCTTGAAATGAGTAAAACCACCTAAGTTTTGCTGCTGCATTTTTAAAAACTCAAATAATATAGGAAATACATATAAATTTTATATCTTTTGATTCTAAACATACATAAAATGAGTAAAACCAGTTAATTTTTTATGTTGTATTATTTATAACTCAATAATTATAAGAAATACACAAAAAGTTTGAATCTTTTAATTTTAAACATGCTTAAAATGATTAAAATTGCTTAAGTTTTGGTGTTTCATTATTCAAAACTCAAAAATGATAGGAAACACCCATAAAGTTTGTATATTTTGATTTTGATCATACTCAAAATGAGTAAATCAACTTAAGTTTTGATGTTGCATTATTCAAAACTCAAAAAACTATATGAAACGTGTTTAAAGTTTGAACATGCTTGAAATGAGTCAAATTGCTTATGTTTTGGTGTTGCATTACTCAAAACTCAAAAATTATAGGAAAGGTGCATAACTTTTGAATCTTTTGACTATAAAAATGATCAAAACAAGTAAAACCACCTATGTTTTATTATTACACTACTCAAAACTCAAAAATTATATGAAATGTGCATAACTTTTAAATCTTTTGACTGTAAACATGCTCAAAATGAGTAAAAGAGCATAAGTTTTGGTGTTGAATTTTTCAAAACTTAAAAGTCATAGGAAATGCTCATAAAGTTTGAATCTTTTGATTGTAATAATACTTGAAATGAGTAAAACCACCTATGTTTTGGTGTTGCATTATTCAAACCTCAAAAATTATAGGAAATGTGCATAAAGTTTGAATCCTTTGATTGTAAACAAGCTCAAAATGAGTAAAAATGCCTATGTTTTAGTGTTGCATTATACAAAACTCAAATCATAGGAAACATACAGAAAGCTTGAATCTTTTGATTATAAACATGCTCAAAATGATTAAAAATTGCCTATGTTTTGGATTTACATTATTAAAAACTCAAAAATTATAGAAATCACATATAAAATTTGAATCTTTTGATTGTAAACATTCTTGAAACAAGTAAAATTGCCTATGTTTTGGTGTTACATTTTTCAAAATTCAAAAATGATAGGAAACATGGATACAGTTTGTATATTTTAATTTTAAACATGGTCAAAATGAGTAAAACCACTTAGGTTACATTATTTAAAACACAAAAATTATAGGAAACACACATAGAGTTTGAATATTTTGATTGTAAACATGCTCGAAACAAGTAAAACTACTTATCTTCTAGTGTTGCATTTTTCAAAATTCAAAAATGATATGAATTTTGCATAAAGTTTGAATCTTTTGATTGTAAACATGCTCAAAATAAGTAAAACCACTTAAGTTTTTGTGTTGCATTATTCAAAACTCAAAAATTATATAAAACGTGCTTGAATTTTGAATCTTTTGATTGTAAACATGCTCAAAATGAGTAAAATTGCCTAAGTATTGGTGTTGCATTAATCAAAAGTAAAAAATTATGGGAAATGCATATAAATTTTGAACCTTTTGATTGTAAACATGCTTGAAATGAGTAAAATTGCCTATGTTTTGGTGTTACATTATTCAAAAGTAAAAAATTATAGGAAATATGCATATAGGTAGAATCTTTTCATTGTAAAAATGCTCAAAATGAGCAAAACTACCAAAATTTTGGTGTTGAATTATTCAAAACTAAAAAATTATTGGAAATGTCCATAAAGTTTGAATATTTTTATTTTTTTATGTGATTGAAATGATTAAACCACCTAAGTTTTGATGTTGCATTATTTAAAACCCAAAAATTATAGGAAATGCACATAAAGTTTGAATCTTTTGATTGTAAACATGTTAAAAATGAGTAAAACCATCAAATTTTTGGTGTTACATTATTCAAAAATAAAATTATATGAAACGTTCATAAAGTTGAATCTTTTGATTGTAAACATACTCAGAATACATAAAACCACCTAAGTTTTGGTGTTGCATTTTTCAAAACTCAAAAATTATAGCAAACACACATAAAGTTTAAATATTTTGATTGTAAACATACTTGAAATGAGTAAAACCACCAATGGTTTGGTGTTGCATTATTCAAAACTCAAAAGTTATAGCAAACACACATAAAGTTTGAATCTTTTGATTTTAAACAACTGAAAATGAGCAAAATTACCTAATTTTGGTGATGCATTATTAAAAACTCAAAACATTATAGGAAACACAAATAAAGACTCAATCTTCTAAATGTAAATATGTTCCAAAAAAGTAAAACCACCTAACTTTTGGTGTTGCATTATTCAAAACTCAAAAATTATAGGAAACATGCACAAAGTTTGAATCTTTTGATTGTAAACATTATTAAAAGGAGTAAAATTGCCTATGTTTTGGTGTTACATTATTCAAAACTAAAAAATTATAGGAAACATACATAAATTTTTAATTTTTTAATTGTAAACATGCTCAAAATGAGTAAAGCCACTTAGGTTTTAGTTTTGTAATATTCAAAACTAAAAAATTATAGGAAACACATATAAAATTTAAATCTTTTGATTGTAAACTTGCTTGAAATGAGAAATACTACCTAATTTTTGTTGTTGCATTATTCAAAACTCAAAAAATTATAGAAAACCCACATAAATTTGAATATTTTAATTCTAAACATGCTCCAATGGAGTAAATCTACTTTAGTTTTGGTGTTACATTATTCAAAACTCTATTAAATAGAATAAGAATGTAGTGACTTAATATTACTTATCAATGTAAATATATACAAATGCATTTACCAAAATATGGTAACAACATACTGGGAATGGTGGTAACAACATTCTAGAACTTTGATACTATGTAACTAAAATAATTACACCAAAAAGTCTAGAAAAATAATATAAAACAACTTGTACCTATATCAAATTATGTTAACAATGCCCCGTTATTACATTATTTTTACAAACATCATATTCCTGACAGTGGACCCCCTTATTTCAAACATAGTAAAAAGTTTTTATACTCTCTCTATAGCCTGCTCACTTTATGAGGTGGCATGCCATCTTTATGGCTTCATGGTCTTGGTGGCACCTTGGTTTTTCCTTACAGGATTGCCACAAACCTGGAAGTGACATGAGTACATCTCTCTACATAACACCTTCAGTGGTTTCTTGGATTACTACAAACCCACATGGTTTTCTACTACAGGTTAACCATGAACTTGGAGTTAATACAAGGTCTCAACTATTTTATACACTTTGGTGGTTTCTTAGATTTTCATAAACCCTTTTCCAAGAACCAAAGACTAATTTAGTGCTTTTGTTCCCCATAATTTTCTTCATCAAGAGGTATCAAACTAAAAAATAATATTTAGTATTTTATTTAAAACCACATTGCATAATAAAACCACATCATGCATAAAAAAATGAGGACAAATCCCTCATCACTTCCTGTAGCGTCTATATGTGATTGTTGCCACTCAATTTTTCATAGTATAGATATTCACCACTACCACTAGTGATCATCCTCGACATAGTTAATTTAGCCCATAGTATACTACTATCTCAAAACATGACCCCATCACTACTAGCTTGTGAGAGTATACCAATTGTCCTCCAACCTCTATGTATCATCCATCCTCTAGTAATTGCTACTTATTTGATGTATTGATGAAGCTTAAAAAATTTAAAATATATTGAGTACTCTTGATAATGCATCTATATACAAATATTTTACAATAATAACTCAATTTTGACTCTTTTGATAGAAAAATGACTCTTACATACAATGACAATAACTCATCACATTTTAATATTTGATCAACTTGCTTCTCATAATACTATGTATTTAATAAAATATTAAAACATGATTCTATATAAACAAAACCTAAGAAAAGTCACGACTCATGAAAATATTAAGGACTTAATACTTTATATTCTAACTATTAACTTGTAACATGACATTAAAAAACAAAACATTATACTAGACTTAATATGAATAAGACAAAAAACTATAATAAGATTGTAAAATGAAGATTATTCTCTAAATCAAAGCTTTTGGCATGGTAAATTGAAATTGACTACCATTTGTCTTTAATAGATTCTTACGGCATGCTACATGCTAGGAAAGACCTTGGTGTAGAGTTTAACCAAGTTGATTCCAATGTGATGTGATTCAAGCAGATCTAGTAACAACCTCCTATGACCTATATCACATGCATAAGGTACATTGGAACTAATTTTATTTGCTAAAGGTTTTACAAATATCTCATTTGTTAAATCGTATAGCATTTTACCCATCATTAGATGTCAGATCATAGAATATGATGCATAACATTAATAATATAGATACATGCTGACTGTGATGCATGACACTTGGCACAAAATAAATAGGGATACTGATTAAATTGTGTTGATTGATATATTGCTTAGATAAAAAAAGAACCATTTATAAGCAGAGAGGATTCTGGATTATGATTAGATCAGTGGATAACTTGAACCAAACATGAAGTATGTTTGTATGAGAATATTGGAAAATGAGATGGTGGATTAACCAAAATTACATTAAAGCTTTAGATGGAAATCATGCAAAACCATATTTTGATTTCTTCTCTTTTTGACAAAAAAATAAATATGCTATTCTAATATATATATATATATATATATATATATATATATATATATATATATATATAATCATCATTACAAAAAAATATTCAAATAAAACCATTACTTGGGGCAATGATAGACAATATTATTTCCCTAGACTATTTTCAAAATCTCATTACCAGTAAAGGGTCAAGACTAATCTGCAAATTGTCCTACCTATAAGCTCTTCAACATAGGCATCAAATTATGGCTTGGATATCAAAAGCTCTGATACCAATTATTAAATGGAATAAGAATGTAGTGATTTAATATTACTTATCAATGCAAATATATACACATTTATTTACCAAAATATGGTAACAACCTACCAGGAATTGTGGTAACAACATTCTAAAAATGTGATATTTTGAAACTAAAATAGTTACACCAAAAAGTCTAGAAAAATAATGTAAAATAACCTATACCTTTATTTGATTATGCTAACAAACTCATAATTTATTAAAATAATGCATAAAGTTTGAATCTTTTGATTGTAGACATGGTCATAATGAGTAAACCCACCCAAGTTTTGGTGTTGCATTATTCAAAACACAAAAATGATAATAAATACACATAAATATTGAATCTTTTGGTTTTAAATTTTCTCAAAATGAGTAAAACTACCTAAGTTTTGGTGTTCCATTTTTCAAAAATAAAAAATATAAGAAATGTGCATAAAGTTTGAATCTGTTGATTGTAAGCATGCTCAAAATGAGTAAAATTGTCTATGTTTTGGTGTTTTATTATACAAAACTAAAAAATTATAGTAAAAGTACATAAAGTTTGAATCTTTTAATTGTAAACATGCTCTAAACAAGTAAAATTGCCTAAATATTTGTGTTGCATTATTCAAAACTCAAAAACTATAGGAAACATGCATAAAATTTGAATCTTTTGATTGTAAACATGCTCAAAATGAGCAAAACCACTTAAGTTCTGATGTTTCATTCTTCAAAACTAAAAAATTATAGGAAACACACATAAAGTTTTAATATTTTTATTATAAACATGCTCAAAATGAGTAAAATCACCTAAGTTTTGGTGTTGTGTTATTCAAATCTCAAAAACTATAGGACACATGCCTAAAGTTTGAATGGTTTGATTGTAAACATGCTAGAAATGAGTAAAACCACATAGGTTTTAGTGTTGCATTATTCAAAACTCAAAAATTATTAGAAACAAACATAAAGTTTAAATATTTTTATTGTAAACATGCTCAAAATGAGTAAAACTATCTAAGTATTGGTGTTACATTTTTTAAAACTAAAAATTTATAGGAAAAGCACATCAATTTTGAATCTTCTGATTGTAAACATGCTCAAAACAAGTAAACCCACCTATGTTTTAGTGTTGTATTATTCAAAACTCAAAAATTATAGGAAACACATATAAAGTTTGAAACTTTTTATTCTAAACATGCTTGAAATGAGTAAAACTACAAATGTTTTGGTGTTACATTTTTAAAAACTCAAAAATTATAGGAAAAACACATAAATTTTGATTGTAAACATGCTCTAAATGAGTAAAACTAAGTAATTATTTGTGTTGTATTATTTAAAACTAAAACATTATATGAAACACACATAAAGTTTAAATCTTTTGATTTTAAACATGATCGAAAAGAGTAAAACTACCTAAGCTATGGTGTTGCATCATTCAAAACTCAAAAATTATAAGAAATGTGCATAAAATTTTAATATTTTGATTTTAAAAATTCTTGAAATGAGTAGAACCATTTAAGTTTTAATGTTGTATTATTCAAAATCAAAAGATTTAAGAGACACACATAAATTTTGAATCTTTTGATTTTAAAAATGCTCGAAATGAGTAAAATCACTTAGGTTTTTATGTTTTATTATTTAAAACTCAAAATTATAGGAAATGTGTGTAAACATTGAATCTTTTAATTTTAAACATACTCGAAATGAGTAAAACCATTTAACTTTCGGTGTTGCATTAATCAGAACTCAAAATTTATAAGAAACACACATAAAGTTTGTATGTTTTGATTTTAAACATGCTCAAAATGACTAAAACCACTTAATTTTTATTGTTGCATTATTAAAAATTCAAAAATTATATTAAACATGCATAAGGTTTGAACATGCTCAAAATGAGTAAAACTACCTAAGTTTTGTTGTTGCATTATTCAAAACACAAAAATAATAGGAAAGCCACATAAAGTTTAAATATTTTTATTGTAAACATGCTCAAAATGAGTAAAATTTCCTATGTTTTATTGTTGCATTATTCAAAACTCAAAAATTATAAGAAATGCACATAAAGTCTAAATCTTTTGATTGTAAACATACTCATAATGAGTAAAATTGCCTATGTTTTGGTGTTGTATTATTTAAAACTCAAAAATTATAGGGAGTGTGCATAAAGTTTGAATCTTTTGATTGTAAAATTGCTTGAAATGGTTAAAATAACCTAAGTTTTAGTGTTGCAATACTCAAAACTCAAAAATTATAGGACACACACATAAGTTTGAATCTTTTGATTGTAAACATGCTCAAAATGAGTAAAAATGCCAATGTTTTGGTTTCACATTATTGAAAACTAAAATTATAGGAAACATGCATAAAGTTTGAATCTTTTGATTGAAAACATGCTCGAAATGAGTAAAACTTCCTATGTTTTCTAGTTTTACATTATTAAATCTCAAAAATTATAGGAAAGGTGCAAAAAATTTGAATCTTTTATTTGTAAACATGCTTGAAATGAGTAAATTCGCCTATGTTTTATTGTTGCATTATTCAAAGCTCAAAAATTATAGGAAATGCACATAAATATTGAATCTTTTGATTGTAAACATGCTCAAAATGAGTAAAACTACCTAAGTTTTGGTTTTGGATTATTCAAAACTTAAAAAATATAGGAAACATGCATAAAGTTTTAATCTTTTGATTGTAAACATGCTCATAATGAGTAAAACTACCTAATTTTTGGTGTTGCATTTTTCAAATCTCAAAAATTATATAGAATGTGTATAAAGTTGGATTTTTTTGATTGTAAACATGCTTGAAATGAGCAAAATTGCCTATGTTTTGGTTTTATATTATTCAAATCTCAAAAATTATAGGAACTATGCATAAATATTTAATATTTTGATTGTAAAATGCTTGAAATTAGTGCAACCACCTATGTTTTGGTATTACATTATTCAAAACTCAAAAAATTTAGGAAACACACATAAAGTTATAATCCTTTGATTGTAAACATCCTCAGAATAAGTAAAAATTCCTAATTTTTTATGTCGCATTATTCAAAATTCAAATTATAAGAAACACACATAAGGTTTGAATATTTTGATTGTAAATATCCTTGAAATGAGAAAAATTGCTTGTTTTTTATTTTAAATTAATTTAAACTCAAAAATTGTATGAAACACGCATAAAGCTTAAATATTTTCAATGTAAACATGCTCAAAATGAGTAAAACAGCCTAAATTTTGATTTTGCATTATTCAAAACTCAAAAATTATAGGAAACATGCATAAAGCTTGAATTGTTTCATTGTAAACATGCTCGAAATGAGTAACACCTCATAAGCTTTGATGTTGCATTATTCAAAATTCAAAAATTATAGGAAACATGCATAAATTTTGAATCTTTAAATTGTAAACAAGTTTAAATTGAGTAAAACCACCTAAGTTTTGGTGTTTTGTTATTAAAAACTCAAAAATTATATGAAAAGTGCATCAAAATAGAATCTTTTGATTACAAACATGCTTGAAATGAGTAAAACCACCTAATCTTTGGTGTTTCATTATTCAAAACTCAAAAATTATAAGAAATGCAGATAAAGTTTTAATCTTTTGATTGTAAACATGCTTGAAATGAGTAAAATCATCTAAATTTTGGTGTTACATTATTCAAAACTCAAAAATTATAGGAAAGGTGCATAAAGTTTTAATCTTTGAATTTTAAACACACTCAAAATGAGTAAAACCAACCAGTTTTTCTTTTTGGTGTTACATTATTCAAAAATAAAAAATTATAGGATACACACATAAAGTTTGAATTTCTTGATTGTAAACATTCTTGAAACAAGTAAAATCACCCCAGTTTTGATGTTGGATTATTTTAAACTCAAAATTTATAATAAACGAGCATAAAGTTTAGATCTTTTGATTGTAAACATGATTGAAATGAGTAAAACCTTCTAAGTTTTGGTGTTACATTTATCAAAACTAAAAAATTATAGGAAAATTGCAAAAAGACTGAATCTTTTGATTGTAAACATTTTCTAAATGAGTAAAACAACCTATGTTTTGGTGTTACATTATTCAAAACTCAAAAATTATAGGAAATGTGCATAAAGTTTGAATATTTTGATTTCAAAAATGATCTAAATGAGTAAAAACATCTAACTTTATTTGTATCATTATTCAAAACTAAAATAATATAGGAAACACACATAATGTTGGAATCTTTTCATGGTAAACATGCATGAAAAAAGATAAACTGCCTAAGTTTTCTTTATGCATTATTCAAAACTCAAAAATTATAGGAAGCATGCATAAAGTTTGAATACTTTGATTTTAAACATGCCCAAAATGAGTAAAACAACCTATGTTTTATTATTACATAATTCAAAAGTAAAAATTATAGGAAAAATTCATTAAGTTTGAATCTTTTAATTGTAAACATCCTTGAAATGAGTAAAACCACCTAAGTGTTAGTGTTGCATTATTTAAAAATAAAATATTATCTGAAATTTGCATAAAGTTTGAATATTTTGATTTTAAATATGCTTGAAATGAGTAAACCCACCTAAGTTATAGTGTTGTGTTATTTCAAAACTAAAAATTTATTGGAAATGCACATTAAGTTTGAATCTTTTGATTTTAAACATGCTCCAAATGAGTAAAACTACCTAATTATTTATGTTTCATTATTTAAAACTAAAAAATTATATTAAATGCATATAAATTTTGAATCTTTTGATTTTAAACATGCTTGAAAGGAATAAAACCACTTAAGTTTTTGTGTTACATTATTCAAAACTCAGAAATTATAGAAAACATGCATAAAGTTTGAATCTTTCAATTTTAAACATGCTCAAAATAATTAAAACCACTTATGTTTTTGTGTTTCATTATTTAAAACTCAAAATTTATTGAAAATGTGCATAAATTTTGAATATTTTGATTTTAAACAAGCTCAAAATGAGTAAAAAGACTAAAGTTTTGGTGTTCCATTATTCAAAACTCAAAAAAATCAGGCAATACCCATAAAGTTTTTATCTTTTAGCTTTAATCATGCTCTAAATGATTAAAACCATTTAAGTTTTATTGTTACATTATTCAAAAATAAAATATTATATAAGACACACATAAAGTTTGAACATGATTGAAACAAGTAAAACTACCTATGTTTTAGTGTTTCATTATTCAAAACTCAAAAACAATAGGAAAGGTGCATAAAGTTCAAATCTTTTTATTTTTAACATTCTCAAAATGATAAAAAACAACAATGTTTTATTGTTGTATTATTCAAAACTCATAAATTATATGAAATGTGTATTACTTTGAATCTTTTGATTGTAAACATGCTGAAAATGTGTAAAACTACCTAAGTTTTGGTGTTTCATTACTCAAAACTCAAAAATTATAAGAAATGTGATTAAAGTTTGAATATTTTGATTGTAAATCTGATCAAAATGAGTAAAAATGCATATGTTTTGGTGTCACATTATTTGAAACTTATATTATATGTAACATGCATGAATCTTAAATATTTTGATTGTAAAGATGATGTAAACAAGGAAACCCGCTTATGTTCTATTTTTATATTATTAAGAACTCAAAAATTATAAGAAACATGTATAAAGTTTGAATATTTTGATTGTAAACATTCTCAAAATGAGTAAGACTATCTTAGTTTTCGTATTGCATTATTCAAAACTCAAAAATTATAGGAAATGCACATAAAGTTTGAATCTTTTAGTCGTAAACATGCTCCAAACAAGTAAAACTACCTAAGTTTTGGTGTTGCATTATTCAAATCTCAAAAATTATAGGAAACATGCATAAAGATTAAATATTTTAATTGTAAACATGCTTGAAACGAGAAAAACCACCTAAATTTTGGGGTAGCATTATTCAAAACTCAAAATTATAGGAAACATGCATAAAGTTTGAATATTTTAATTGTAAACAAGATCAAAATGAGTATAACTACCTAAGTTTTGGTGTTGCATTTTTCAAAAATCAAACATTATAGGAAACACACATCAAGTTTGAATATTTTGACTATAAACATGCTTAAAATGTATAAAACTACTTATGTTTTGGTGTTTCATTATTCAAAACTTAAAAAATATAAGAAACATGCGTAAAGTTTAAATCTTTTAATTGTAAACATGATCGACACAAGTAAAACCACATAATTTTTATTGTTTCATTATTCAAAACTCAATATTATAGGATAACCACATAAACTTTGAATCTTTTATTTCTAAAGATGCTCAAAATGAGTAAACCCACTTAATTTTTTGTGTTGCATTATTTAAAACTCAAAAATTATAGGAAACCCAAATAAAGTTTGAATCTTTTGATTCTAAACATGGTTGAAATAAGTAAAATTTTTGAAGATTTGGTGATGCATTATTCAAAACTCAAAAATTATAGAATTAAATAAAGTTTGAATCTTTTGATTGTAAACATTCTCTAAATAAGTAAAACCACTTATGTTTTGGCATTGAATTATTCAAAACTCAGAGATTATAAGAAACACACATAAATTTTGAATCTTTTGATTGTAAACATGCTTGAAATGAGTAAAAACCATGTAAGTTTTGAGGTTGCATTATTCAAAACTCAAAAATTATAGGAAACATGCATAAAGTATGAATCTTTTAATGTTAAACATGTGTGGAATGAGTAAAACCACCTAAGTTTTGGTGTTACATTATTCAAAGCTCATAATTTATATGAAATGTGTTGTCATGTCCCCTTTTTAGAGGACATTGACAGACTTCATAATTAACCTATTATGCGACCTTCATAGGCTAATAGGATGGATAGAGGGTCATAATGGAGATTGGCTTAACTTCAATTTGCAGAATGGTTTCAGTGGGCATTCATTCGGGGTCTTTTAGACATGTTTGCTTGATGCTCCTATTATTTAGGGATATTTGACATGCAGCAGAGCACCCTTATTTTGGTATGGTCATGTGCAGAATCACTCCCTAATTCACCAGCTTCGATCGGTTTGAGGATCTGACGTATATTGAGGGAGATATTAATATTTGATTGATTTAATCAAATATTAATTATTTGGTCTAATTTTAAATTAGAAACCCTAATGCTAATTTAAGAAACCCTAATTAGGGCAAGCATATATTTTGAGGGTATAAGGGTTTCACATGGAGGCCATTATTGATTATGTATGAATTAATTATTGAATTGAAGACAGATTTTGCTAAGGGTTTTCCCTGAGAAGACTGAGCCAAGGCTCCAGGATTCCATTTGCAGTGGAGAACGTCAACTCTTCATTGTGTATGATTCAGAGGCTATGAAATATCAGCTGATCTATTGCCAAATTGAGAGATAGCTTCATCCAGAAGTTATCATAGAGGTTTCAGGTTTGAGAGATAGCTTCACCCAGAAGTTATCATAATATTACAGGTATTTGAGAGATAACTTCACACAGAAGTTTATCACAGAGCTTTTCAAGTATTTCTTGGTTTATTTTATGTTTTGTTTCAATAAAATATATAGAGAGAGATCTGTTGTATTAGATACCATAAATTTATAGATCAGGGATCAAACAGATAGGTTGTGCTAAATTGGCAGTCGTACGAAGTCCGTACAAGTCCATACAGATCCATGCAGATACCGACATCGACAGACAAAGATCCCCAGTGACCAACATCGGCCGTCTGAGGACCGACGTCGGCAGATAAGGACCTATAGAGACTGCCGTCGGCAGTATATCGACCGACACCGGTGACTGTGTGTTTAACACAGCAGGCTGAGACTTCCAAATTCATATTTGTTTCCAGATTTGCACAAGATCAGGGTTTTAAAATAGTATTGTAATATTCTTGAGGTGCATGACAGAGATCTATTGTAATAGTCTAAGCAAATAAATAAGAAATTATATTGTGGTAATTTGTTTATTTGAATTGATATTATGCAAGTTTATATGCAGATCAGAGCTTTTATTATAGAAAAAGGAGCCCCTAAGTAAGGGACATCACAGTGGTATCAGAGCTTTTGTGTAGATAAAAGAGCCCCTAAGTAAGGGACATCACATTGGTATTAGAGCTGAGGTCTCGAGGTCGAGACCTTCTGGGCATGGTGGTTTGTGATGATCCAATGTCGGGCCCCATTGGACGACAACCCAGCGGTCGGGAGTGATCTCTTGGTCGGTCAGTAAGAGTCAACGGCACCACGTGCTCGAGGGTGTTGCCTCAACGGTCCTTCGGTGACTGGCCATATAGGGGTCTGGAAGAGGACCCAAATCATCCCGGGACTTTTGGTGTGACGGCCAGTCCCCATTGGTATCAAAGCTTTTGTGCAGATAAAAGAGCCCCTAAGTAAGGGACATCATAGTGGTATCAGAGCATTATCTGCATTATCTTCATAGGTAGGAGTAGTTGAGGATGTTGTGGATGAGCTTTGTCTTAAGGTGAGTCTAACTCAGGAGTTAGACAGTGAGGATGAGTCTGATGCTTGCATTCAGAGTGTGGAGGTGTACTCAGATGTTAGTACACTGAGTGTTGGTGATGAGTATGTTTTTATAGCTGCTTATGAAGAGCATGTGGTTGCGGCTCACACACATATTCAAGACTTGGGAGTACCTGATCCTAATGAGTTTGGGATACCAGTGGAGTCGAGTCTCCAAATTGATTCTTCTCATACAGATGATAGTGTGGTACAGTTGGTTGTGCCACCTTTACACAGGGATCAGTTATGGGATGGATTGGCACCATCTTTTGTAGATGGGATTGACAATTTGTTAGTGCATGACTTAGAGCAGGAGTTGATTAGATATTCTGACCACATTAGAGGTACAGTGTGTGGATTATCCATACTTGGCATAGATCCATTTGGGAGTTGTTGTAGAGTTGGAGCGTGCCTTCCGCATAGCATGGTGGAAGGTGTATATGATATTTGTGATCTTAGAGGTTGCTCGAGTTTTGTTCACCAATTTGATTATGGGTTCCTCTTTGTTCTACTACTAATGATATTGTAGGTGTTTGCATTGATTTTCATCAGTGTAGATCATGACTACATTTGGGATCCAGGAGGATCGAGTGGTTCATTGTTCTGAGATTGCTTGGGGACAAGCAATTTCAGGAAGGGCATATTGTCATGTCCCCTTTCTAGAGGACATTGACAGACTTCATGATTAGCCTATTATGTGACCTTCATAGGCTAATAGGATGGATAGAGGGTCATAATGGAGATTGGCTTAACTTCAATTTACAGAATGGTTTTAGTGGGCGTTCATTTGGGGTCTTTCAGACATGTTTGCTTGATGCTCCTATTATTTAGGGATATTTGACATGCAGCTAAGCACCCTTATTTTAGTATGGTCATGTGCAAAATCACTCCCTAATTCACCAGCTTCGATCGGTTTGAGGATCCGACGTATATTGAGGGAGATATTAATATTTGATTGATTTAATCAAATATTAATTATTTGGTCTAATTTTAAATTAGAAACCCTAATGCTAATTTAAGAAACCCTAATTAGGGCAAGCATATATTTTGAGGGTATAAGGGTTTCACATGGATGCCACTATTGATTATGTATGAATTAATTATTGAATTGAAGACATATTTTGCTAAGGGTTTTCCTTGAGAAGACTGAGCCAAGGCTCCAGGATTCCATTTGCAGTGGAGAACGTCAACTCTTCATTGTGTGCGATTCAGAGGCTGTGAAATATCAGCTGATCTATTGCCAAATTGAGAGATAGCTTCATCCAGAAGTTATCACAGAGGTTTCAGGTTTGAGAGATAGCTTCACCCAGAAGTTATCATAGTATTACAGGTATTTGAGAGATAACTTCACACAAAAGTTTATCACAGAGCTTTCCAAGTATTTCTTGATTTAGTTTATGTTTTGTTTCAATAAAATATATAGAGAGAGATCTACTGTATTAGATACCATAAATTTCTAGATCAGGGATCAAACAGATAGGTTGTGCTAAATTGGTGGCCGTACAAAGTCCGTACAGGTCCGTACAAATCCACGCAGATACCGACATCGGCAGACAAAGATCCCCAGTGATCGACATCGGCCGCCTGAGGACCGACGTCAGAAGATAAGGACCTACAGAGACCGACGTCAGCAGTATATCGACCGACGCCGGTGACTGTGTGTTCGACACAGCAGGCTGAGACTTCTAGATTCATATTTGTTTCTAGATTTGCACAAGATTAGGGTTTTAAAATAGTATTGTAATATTCTTGAGGTGCATGACAGAGATCTATTGTAATAGTCTGAGCAAATAAATAAGAAATTATATTGTGGTAATTTGTTTATTTGAATTGATATTATGCAAGTTTGTATCCAGATCAGAGCTTTTATTGTAGAAAAAGGAGCCCCTAAGTAAGGGACATCACAGTGGTATCAGAGCTTTTGTGCAGATAAAAGAGCCCCTAAGTAAGGGACATCACATGTGCATAAAGTTTGAATATTTTGACTGTAAACATGCTCAAAACACATAAAATTGCTTAAGTTTTTGTGTTACAATATTCAAAACAAGCCAATCTTAGGAAATTCACATAAAGGTTGAATCTTCTAATTGTAAACATGATTTAAATGAATAAAACTACCTAAGTTTAATAGTTGCATTATTCAAAACTCAAAAATTATAGGAAACATGCATAAATTTTGAATCTTTTGATTTTAAACATAATCAAAATGAGTAAAACCACCTAAGTTTTGGTGATGCATTACTCAAAAATTATGGGAAACATGCATAAAGATTGAATATTTATATTGTAAACATGCTCGAAATGAGTAAAACTACCTATGTTTTGGTGTTACATTATTTAAAATTAAAAAATTATAGGAAACACACCTAAATTTTGAAACTTTTGATTGTAAACATGTTTGAAACGAGTAAAAATGCCTAAGTTTTGGTGTTGCATTATTCAAAACTCAAAATTTTTAAGAAACACACTTAAAGTTTGAATTTTTTTGGTTATAAACATGCTAAAAATGAGTAAAACTACCTAAGTTTTGGTGTTGCATTATTCAAAACTCAAAAATTATAGGAAACACACATAAATTTTGAATCTTTTAATTGTAAACATGCCCAAAATAATTAAAACTACCTATGTTTTGGTGTTATGTTATTCAAAACTCAAAAAATATAGGATACATGCATAAAATTTGAATCTCTTGATCATAAACATGCTTGAAATGAGTAATATCACCTATGTTTTGGTGTTGCATTATTTGAAACTCAAAAATTATAATAATTGAGCATAAATTTTGAATCTTTTGATTATAAACATGCTCAAATTGAGTAAAATGACTAATTTTTGGTGTTACATTTTTTAAAATTAAAGAATTATTAAAAAAGTGCAAAAACTATTTTGATTGTAAAAATGTTCAAAATGAGTAAAACTGCTTAATTTTTCATGTTACATTACTCAAACCCCATAAATTATAGGAAACACACATAAAGTTTGAATATTTTGATTGTAACCATGATAAAAATGAGTAAAACTACTTATGTTTGTTGTTGCATTATTCAAAACTAAAAAATTATAGGAAACACACTTAAAGTTAGAATATTTTTCATTGTAAAACATGCTCAAAACATGTAAAACTTCTTAATTTTTGATGTTACATTATTATCAACTCAAAAATTATAGAAAACACACAAAAAGTTTTAATCTTTTGATTGTAAACATGCTCGAATCAAGTAACACCACTTAAGTTATGGTGTTGCATTTTACAAAACTCAAAAATTATAACAAATGCACATAAAATTTGAATTTTTTATTATAAACATGCTCAAAATGAGTAACATCATTTAAGATTTGTTGTTTCATTAATCAAAACTAAAAAATTATATGAAACATGCATAAATTTTGAGTCTTTTGATTGTAAACATACTTAGAATGAGTTAAATCAACTAAATTTTGGTGTTGCATTATTCAAAACTCAAAAATTATATGGAACTTACATAAAGTTTAAATTTTTTGATTTTAAAAATGCTCAAAACAAGTATAACCACCTAAGTTTAAATGTTGCATTATTCAAAACTAAAAAATTATAGGAAATGAGCATAAATTTTGAATCTTTTAATTTTAAGCATGCTCAAAATGAGTAAAACCACTTAAGTTTTAGTGTTGCATCATTCAAAATTCAAAAAATATAGGAAATTCCATAAAGATTGACTCTTTTGATGGTAAACATGCTTGAAATGAGTAAAATTACCTAAGTTTTGGTGTTACATTATTAAAAACTCAAAAATTATAGGAAACATTCATAAAGTTTGAATGTTTTGATTGTAAACATACTCAAACTGAGTAAAATTGCCTATGTTTTATTGTTACATTATTTAAAATTTAAAAATTATAGGAAACATGCATGATGCTTGAATCTTTTGATTGTAAACATGCTCAAAATGAGTAAAATTGCCTAGGTTTCGATGTTACATTATTCAAAACTAAAAAGTTATAGGAAATGTGCATTAAGTTTGAATCATTGTATTGTAAACATGTTAAAAAAAAGTAAAAGCTCTTATGTTTTGGTGTTGCATTATTCAAAACTAAAAAATTATAGGAAAAATGCATAAAGTTTCACTCTTTTGATTATAAGCATGCTCAAAATGAAAAAAAACTATCTAAATTTTTATGTTGCATCATTCAAAACTCAAAAATTATAGGAAATGTGGATAAAGTTTGTATGTTTTGATTATAAACATGCCCAAAATGAGTAAAACCACCTAAATTTTGGTGTTACATTATTCAAAACTCAAAAATTATAGAAAACATGCATAAAGTTTGAATATTCTAAAGGTAAACATTCTCAAAAAGAGTAAAACCACTAAAGTTTTGGTGTTGCATTATTCAAAACGTAAAAATTATATGCAACATACATAAAATTTGAATTTTTGATTGCAAACATGCTTAAAATGAGTAAACCTACCTATGTTTTGGTGTTGCATTATTTAAAACTCAAAAATTAGGGGAAACACAAATAAAGTTTGAATCTTTTGATTGTAAACATGCTTAAAATGAGTAAATGCACTTAAGTTTTTGTGTTGCATTAATGATTCGAAACTCAAAAATTATTGGAAATGTCCATAAAGTTTGAATATTCTGATTGTAAACATGATTGAAGTGAGTAAAACTACCGATGTTTTGGTATTGCATTATTTAAAACTCAAAAATTATAGGAAATGTGCATAAAATTTGAATCTTTTGATTGTAAACATGCTCAAAATAAGTAAAACCACCTAAGTTTTTGTGTTACATTATTCAAAACTCAAAAATTACAAACACACACAAAGCTCGAATCTTTTAACTGTAAATATGTTTGAAATGAGTAGAATACCCTAAATTTTCATGTGGCATTATTCAAAACTCAAAATTTTTAATAAATGCACATAAAATTTGAATCTTTTGATTGTAAAAAAACATAAAATAAGTAAAATTGCCTATGTTTTATTGTTGCATTATTCAACAATAAAAAATCAGAGGAAATGCATATAAAGTTTGAATCTTTTGATTGTAAACATGCTCAAAATGAGTAAAACCACCTAAGCTTTGGTGTTGCATTATTTAAAACTTAAAAATTATAGGAAACACACATAAAATTCTAATCTTTTGATTGTAAGCATGCTCAAAATAAGTAAAACCACTTAAGTTTTTATGTTTGATTATACAAAACTCAAAAATGATAAGAAACACACATAAAATTTGAATCCTTTGATTGTAAACATGTTCAAAGTAAGTAAAACCACTTATGTTTTGGTGTTTCATTGTTCAAAACTAAAAAAATTATAGGAAACCCACATAAATTTTGAATCTTTTGATTGAAAAGATGATTGAAATGAGTAAAACCACATAAGTTTTTATGTTTTATTATTCAAATCTCAATCTTATTGGAAAACCACATAAATATTGAATCTTTTGTTTTTAGACATGCTCAAAATGAGTATAACTGCTCATGTTTTGGAGTTACATTATTCAAAACTCAAAAATTATAGGAAACTTGCATAAAGTTTGAATCTTTTGATTGTAAACATGCTCAAAACAAGTAAAAACGCTTATGTTTTGGTGTTGAATTTTTCAAAACTCAAAAATTATAGGAAATCCACATAAAGTTTGAATCTTTTGATTATAAACATGCTCAAAATGAGTAAAATTGCTTATGGTTTGGTGATGTATTATTCTAAATTCATGAATTATAGGAAACATGCATAAATTTTGAATCTTTTTATTTTAAACATGCTTGAAATTAGTAAAACCACTTATGTTTTGATGTTGTATTATTCAAAACTCAAAAATTATATAAAATGAAAATAAAATTTGAATTTTTTGACTGTAAACATGCTCAAAATGCATAATACTACATAAGTTTTGGTTTTACATTATTATAAACTCAAAAATTAAAAAAAAAATGCACATAAAGTTTCAGTCTTTTAATTGTAAACATGCTCGAATCGAGTAAAACCACTTATGTTTTTGTGTTGTATTATACAAAACACAAAAATTATAAGAATTTTGAATATTTTGATTGTAAACATGCTTAAAACAAGTAAACCCACTTAAGTTTTCATGTTTCATTATTCAAAACTAAAATTTATAGAAAGGCACATAAAGTTTGAATCTTTTGATTGTAAACATACTCAAAATGTAAAATCAACCATGTTTTGATAATGCATTATTCAAAACTCAAAAATTATAGGAAACTTGCATAAAGATTGAAACATTTGATTTTAAACATGCTCAAAATGAGTAAAATTGCCTGAGTTTGGTGTTTTATCATTCAAAATTCAAAAATTATAAGAAATGCCATAAATTTTGAATATTTTGATTATAAATATGCTAAAAATGATTAAAACCACCTATATTTTAGTGTTGCATTATTCAAAACTAAAAATTATAGGAAATGCCAAAAATCTTGAATCGTTTGATTGTAAACATGTTTAAAATGAGTAAAACTGCCTATGTTTTGGTGTTGCATTATTCAAAACATAAAAAATATAGGAAACACACATAAAGTTTGAATGTTTTGATTGTAAACATGCTTGAAATGAGTAAAACTACCTAAGTTTTTTTATTGCATTATTCAAAACTCAAAAATTATAGGAGACATGCATAAAGTTTAAATCTTTTGATTGTAAACATGCCCAAAATGAGTAAAGCCATCTAAGTATTTGTGTTACATTATTCAAAACAGAAAAATTATAGGAAATGTACATAAAGTTTGAATCTTTTGATCGTAAACATGCTCAAAACAAATAAAAGCACCTATGTTTTGGTGTTACATTATTCAAAACTCAAAAATTAAAGGAAATATGCATAAAGTTTAAATCTTTTGACTATAAATATGCCTAAAAGGAGTAAAACTACCTAATTTTTGGGATATCATTATTTAAAACTAAAAACATAAATGAAATTTACATAAAGTTTGAATATTTTGATTGTAAACATGCTCGAAACAAGAAAAAATGGCTTTCTTTTAATGTTGCATTATTCAAAACTAAAAAATTATAGGAAATGTGCATAAAGTTTGAATATTTTGATTGTAAACATGCTCGAAATGGGTAAAATCCCCAATGTTTTAGTGTCACATTATTCAAAACTCAAGAAATATAGGAATCACACAAAGTTTAAATCTTTTGATGCTAAAAATGCTCAAAATGAGTAAAATCACCTAAGTTTTGGTGTTGCATTATTCCAAACTCAAAAATTATATGAAATGCATATAAATTTTGAATCTTTTTATTGTACAGATGCTCAAAATTAGTAAAATTGCTTATGTTTTTTGTGTGGCATTATTCAAAACTTAAAAATAATAGGAAACATGCATAAAGTTTGAATTTTTTTTATTGTAAACATGCTTGAAATGAATAAAACCACCTAAGTTTTGGTGTTTCATTATTTAAAACTCAAAAATTTTAGGAAAGACACATAAAGGGTGAATCTTTTGATTGTAAACATGCTTGAAATGAGTAAACCTACCGATGTTTTGGTGTTGCATTATTCAAAACTAAAAAATTATGGAAAATGCAAATAAAGTTTGAATCTTTTGATTGTAAACATGCTTGAAATGAGTAAAACTACCTAAGTTTTGGTGTTGTATTATTCAAACCTAAAAATGAAGAAAAATGCAAATAAAGTTTGAATCTTTAAAATGTAAACATGGTCAAAATGAGTAAAAACACATAAGTTTTGGTGTTGCATTATTCAAGACTAAAAAGTTATAGAAAATGTGAATTAATTTTGAATATTTTGATTGTAAACATGCTCGAAATGAGTAAAACCACTGAAATTTTGGTGTTGCATTATTCAAAACTCAAGAATTATAGGCAATGCACATAAATTTTGAATCTTTTATTTTAAAACTTGCTCGAAATGAGTAAAACCACCCAATTTTTGGTGTTGTATTATTTAAAACTATAGGGAACGTAACTAAACTTTGAACCTTTTGATTGTAAACATGCTCAAAATGAGTAAAACCACTTAATTTTTAATGGTACAATATTCAAAAATAAAAAATTATAGGAAATATGCATAAAGTTTGAATCTTGTAATTGTAAACATGCTCAAAATGAGTAAAACACATAATTTTTGGTGTTGCATTATTCATAACAAAAATATTATAGGTAACACACATAAATTTTGAATCTTTTTATTGTAAACATGCTCAAAATGAGTAAAATTGCCTATGTTATGGTGTTGCATTATTCGAAACCAAAAATTATATGAAACACATAAAAAGTTTGAATCTTTTGATTATAAACATGCTTGGAACGAGTCAAACCACATAAGTTTTGGTGTTGCTTTATTTAAAACTCAAGAAATATAGGAATCACACAAAGTTTAAATCTTTTGATGCTAAAAATGTTCAAAATGAGTAAAATCACCTAAGTTTTGGTGTTTCATTATTCCAAACTCAAAAATTATATGAAATGCATATAAATTTTGAATCTTTTTATTGTACAGATGCTCAAAATTAGTAAAATTGCTTATGTTTTTTGTGTGGCATTATTCAAAACTTAAAAATAATAGGAAACATGCATAAAGTTTGAATTTTTTTTATTGTAAACATGCTTGAAATGAATAAAACCACCTAAGTTTTGGTGTTTCATTATTTAAAACTCAAAAATTTTAGGAAAGACACATAAAGGGTGAATCTTTTGATTGTAAACATGCTTGAAATGAGTAAACCTACCGATGTTTTGGTGTTGCATTATTCAAAACTAAAAAATTATGGAAAATGCAAATAAAGTTTGAATCTTTTGATTGTAAACATGCTTGAAATGAGTAAAACTACCTAAGTTTTGGTGTTGTATTATTCAAACCTAAAAATGAAGAAAAATGCAAATAAAGTTTGAATCTTTAAAATGTAAACATGGTCAAAATGAGTAAAAACACATAAGTTTTGGTGTTGCATTATTCAAGACTAAAAAGTTATAGAAAATGTGCATTAATTTTGAATATTTTGATTGTAAACATGCTCGAAATGAGTAAAACCACTGAAATTTTGGTGTTGCATTATTCAAAACTCAAGAATTATAGGCAATGCACATAAATTTTAAATCTTTTATTTTAAAACTTGCTCGAAATGAGTAAAACCACCCAATTTTTGGTGTTGTATTATTTAAAACTATAGGGAACGTAACTAAACTTTGAACCTTTTGATTGTAAACATGCTCAAAATGAGTAAAACCACTTAATTTTTAATGGTACAATATTCAAAAATAAAAAATTATAGGAAATATGCATAAAATTTGAATCTTGTAATTGTAAACATGCTCAAAATGAGTAAAACACATAATTTTTGGTGTTGCATTATTCATAACAAAAATATTATAGGTAACACACATAAATTTTGAATCTTTTTATTGTAAACATGCTCAAAATGAGTAAAATTGCCTATGTTATGGTGTTGCATTATTCGAAACCAAAAATTATATGAAACACATAAAAAGTTTGAATCTTTTGATTATAAACATGCTTGGAACGAGTCAAACCACATAAGTTTTGGTGTTGCTTTATTTAAAACTCAAGAAATATAGGAATCACACAAAGTTTAAATCTTTTGATGCTAAAAATGCTCAAAATGAGTAAAATCACCTAAGTTTTGGTGTTTCATTATTCCAAACTCAAAAATTATATGAAATGCATATAAATTTTGAATCTTTTTATTGTACAGATGCTCAAAATTAGTAAAATTGCTTATGTTTTTTGTGTGGCATTATTCAAAACTTAAAAATAATAGGAAACATGCATAAAGTTTGAATTTTTTTTATTGTAAACATGCTTGAAATGAATAAAACCACCTAAGTTTTGGTGTTTCATTATTTAAAACTCAAAAATTTTAGGAAAGACACATAAAGGGTGAATCTTTTGATTGTAAACATGCTTGAAATGAGTAAACCTACCGATGTTTTGGTGTTGCATTATTCAAAACTAAAAAATTATGGAAAATGCAAATAAAGTTTGAATCTTTTGATTGTAAACATGCTTGAAATGAGTAAAACTACCTAATTTTTGGTGTTGTATTATTAAAAACTAAAAATGAAGAAAAATGCAAATAAAGTTTGAATCTTTAAAATGTAAACATGGTCAAAATGAGTAAAAACACATAAGTTTTGGTGTTGCATTATTCAAGACTAAAAAGTTATAGAAAATGTGCATTAATTTTGAATATTTTGATTGTAAACATGCTCGAAATGAGTAAAACCACTGAAATTTTGGTGTTGCATTATTCAAAACTCAAGAATTATAGGCAATGCACATAAATTTTGAATCTTTTATTTTAAAACTTGTTCGAAATGAGTAAAACCACCCAATTCTTGGTGTTGTATTATTTAAAACTATAGGGAACGTAACTAAACTTTGAACCTTTTGATTGTAAACATGCTCAAAATGAGTAAAACCACTTAATTTTTAATGGTACAATATTCAAAAATAAAAAATTATAGGAAATATGCATAAAGTTTGAATCTTGTAATTGTAAACATGCTCAAAATGAGTAAAACACATAATTTTTGGTGTTGCATTATTCATAACAAAAATATTATAGGTAACACACATAAATTTTGAATCTTTTTATTGTAAACATGCTCAAAATGAGTAAAATTGCCTATGTTATGGTGTTGCATTATTCGAAACCAAAAATTATATGAAACACATAAAAAGTTTGAATCTTTTGATTATAAACATGCTTGGAACGAGTCAAACCACATAAGTTTTGGTGTTGCTTTATTTAAAACTCAAGAAATATAGGAATCACACAAAGTTTAAATCTTTTGATGCTAAAAATGCTCAAAATGAGTAAAATCACCTAAGTTTTGGTGTTTCATTATTCCAAACTCAAAAATTATATGAAATGCATATAAATTTTGAATCTTTTTATTGTACAGATGCTCAAAATTAGCAAAATTGCTTATGTTTTTTGTGTGGCATTATTCAAAACTTAAAAATAATAGGAAACATGCATAAAGTTTGAATTTTTTTTATTGTAAACATGCTTGAAATGGATAAAACCACCTAAGTTTTGGTGTTTCATTATTTAAAACTCAAAAATTTTAGGAAAGACACATAAAGGGTGAATCTTTTGATTGTAAACATGCTTGAAATGAGTAAACCTACCGATGTTTTGGTGTTGCATTATTCAAAACTAAAAAATTATGGAAAATGCAAATAAAGTTTGAATCTTTTGATTGTAAACATGCTTGAAATGAGTAAAACTACCTAAGTTTTGGTGTTGTATTATTCAAAACTAAAAATGAAGAAAAATGCAAATAAAGTTTGAATCTTTAAAATGTAAACATGGTCAAAATGAGTAAAAACACATAAGTTTTGGTGTTGCATTATTCAAGACTAAAAAGTTATAGAAAATGTGAATTAATTTTGAATATTTTGATTGTAAACATGCTCGAAATGAGTAAAACCACTGAAATTTTGGTGTTGCATTATTCAAAACTCAAGAATTATAGGCAATGCACATAAATTTTGAATCTTTTATTTTAAAACTTGCTCGAAATGAGTAAAACCACCCAATTTTTGGTGTTGTATTATTTAAAACTATAGGGAACGTAACTAAACTTTGAACCTTTTGATTGTAAACATGCTCAAAATGAGTAAAACCACTTAATTTTTAATGGTACAATATTCAAAAATAAAAAATTATAGGAAATATGCATAAAGTTTGAATCTTGTAATTGTAAACATGCTCAAAATGAGTAAAACACATAATTTTTGGTGTTGCATTATTCATAACAAAAATATTATAGGTAACACACATAAATTTTGAATCTTTTTATTGTAAACATGCTCAAAATGAGTAAAATTGCCTATGTTATGGTGTTGCATTATTCGAAACCAAAAATTATATGAAACACATAAAAAGTTTGAATCTTTTGATTATAAACATGCTTGGAACGAGTCAAACCACATAAGTTTTGGTGTTGCTTTATTTAAAACTCAAGAAATATAGGAATCACACAAAGTTTAAATCTTTTGATGCTAAAAATGCTCAAAATGAGTAAAATCACCTAAGTTTTGGTGTTTCATTATTCCAAACTCAAAAATTATATGAAATGCATATAAATTTTGAATCTTTTTATTGTATAGATGCTCAAAATTAGTAAAATTGCTTATGTTTTTTGTGTGGCATTATTCAAAACTTAAAAATAATAGGAAACATGCATAAAGTTTGAATTTTTTTTATTGTAAACATGCTTGAAATGAATAAAACCACCTAAGTTTTGGTGTTTCATTATTTAAAACTCAAAAAATTTAGGAAAGACACATAAAGGGTGAATCTTTTGATTGTAAACATGCTTGAAATGAGTAAACCTACCGATGTTTTGGTGTTGCATTATTCAAAACTAAAAAATTATGGAAAATGCAAATAAAGTTTGAATCTTTTGATTGTAAACATGCTTGAAATGAGTAAAACTACCTAAGTTTTGGTGTTGTATTATTCAAAACTAAAAATGAAGAAAAATGCAAATAAAGTTTGAATCTTTAAAATGTAAACATGGTCAAAATGAGTAAAAACACATAAGTTTTGGTGTTGCATTATTCAAGACTAAAAAGTTATAGAAAATGTGAATTAATTTTGAATATTTTGATTGTAAGCATGCTCGAAATGAGTAAAACCACTGAAATTTTGGTGTTGCATTATTCAAAACTCAAGAATTATAGGCAATGCACATAAATTTTGAATCTTTTATTTTAAAACTTGCTCGAAATGAGTAAAACCACCCAATTTTTGGTGTTGTATTATTTAAAACTATAGGGAACGTAACTAAACTTTGAACCTTTTGATTGTAAACATGCTCAAAATGAGTAAAACCACTTAATTTTTAATGGTACAATATTCAAAAATAAAAATTATAGGAAATATGCATAAAGTTTGAATCTTGTAATTGTAAACATGCTCAAAATGAGTAAAACACATAATTTTTGGTGTTGCATTATTCATAACAAAAATATTATAGGTAACACACATAAATTTTGAATCTTTTTATTGTAAACATGCTCAAAATGAGTAAAATTGCCTATGTTATGGTGTTGCATTATTCGAAACCAAAAATTATATGAAACACATAAAAAGTTTGAATCTTTTGATTATAAACATGCTTGGAACGAGTCAAACCACATAAGTTTTGGTGTTGCTTTATTTAAAACTCAAGAAATATAGGAATCACACAAAGTTTAAATCTTTTGATGCTAAAAATGCTCAAAATGAGTAAAATCACCTAAGTTTTGGTGTTTCATTATTCCAAACTCAAAAATTATATGAAATGCATATAAATTTTGAATCTTTTTATTGTATAGATGCTCAAAATTAGTAAAATTGCTTATGTTTTTTGTGTGGCATTATTCAAAACTTAAAAATAATAGGAAACATGCATAAAGTTTGAATTTTTTTTATTGTAAACATGCTTGAAATGAATAAAACCACCTAAGTTTTGGTGTTTCATTATTTAAAACTCAAAAAATTTAGGAAAGACACATAAAGGGTGAATCTTTTGATTGTAAACATGCTTGAAATGAGTAAACCTACCGATGTTTTGGTGTTGCATTATTCAAAACTAAAAAATTATGGAAAATGCAAATAAAGTTTGAATCTTTTGATTGTAAACATGCTTGAAATGAGTAAAACTACCTAAGTTTTGGTGTTGTATTATTCAAAACTAAAAATGAAGAAAAATGCAAATAAAGTTTGAATCTTTAAAATGTAAACATGGTCAAAATGAGTAAAAACACATAAGTTTTGGTGTTGCATTATTCAAGACTAAAAAGTTATAGAAAATGTGAATTAATTTTGAATATTTTGATTGTAAGCATGCTCGAAATGAGTAAAACCACTGAAATTTTGGTGTTGCATTATTCAAAACTCAAGAATTATAGGCAATGCACATAAATTTTGAATCTTTTATTTAAAACTTGCTCGAAATGAGTAAAACCACCCAATTTTTGGTGTTGTATTATTTAAAACTATAGGGAACGTAACTAAACTTTGAACCTTTTGATTGTAAACATGCTCAAAATGAGTAAAACCACTTAATTTTTAATGGTACAATATTCAAAAATAAAAAATTATAGGAAATATGCATAAAGTTTGAATCTTGTAATTGTAAACATGCTCAAAATGAGTAAAACACATAATTTTTGGTGTTGCATTATTCATAACAAAAATATTATAGGTAACACACATAAATTTTGAATCTTTTTATTGTAAACATGCTCAAAATGAGTAAAATTGCCTATGTTATGGTGTTGCATTATTCGAAACCAAAAATTATATGAAACACATAAAAAGTTTGAATCTTTTGATTATAAACATGCTTGGAACGAGTCAAACCACATAAGTTTTGGTGTTGCTTTATTTAAAACTCAAGAAATATAGGAATCACACAAAGTTTAAATCTTTTGATGCTAAAAATGCTCAAAATGAGTAAAATCACCTAAGTTTTGGTGTTTCATTATTCCAAACTCAAAAATTATATGAAATGCATATAAATTTTGAATCTTTTTATTGTACAGATGCTCAAAATTAGTAAAATTGCTTATGTTTTTTGTGTGGCATTATTCAAAACTTAAAAATAATAGGAAACATGCATAAAGTTTGAATTTTTTTTATTGTAAACATGCTTGAAATGAATAAAACCACCTAAGTTTTGGTGTTTCATTATTTAAAACTCAAAAATTTTAGGAAAGACACATAAAGGGTGAATCTTTTGATTGTAAACATGCTTGAAATGAGTAAACCTACCGATGTTTTGGTGTTGCATTATTCAAAACTAAAAAATTATGGAAAATGCAAATAAAGTTTGAATCTTTTGATTGTAAACATGCTTGAAATGAGTAAAACTACCTAAGTTTTGGTGTTGTATTATTCAAAACTAAAAATGAAGAAAAATGCAAATAAAGTTTGAATCTTTAAAATGTAAACATGGTCAAAATGAGTAAAAACACATAAGTTTTGGTGTTGCATTATTCAAGACTAAAAAGTTATAGAAAATGTGCATTAATTTTGAATATTTTGATTGTAAACATGCTCGAAATGAGTAAAACCACTGAAATTTTGGTGTTGCATTATTCAAAACTCAAGAATTATAGGCAATGCACATAAAGTTTGAATCTTTTATTTTAAAACTTGCTCGAAATGAGTAAAACCACCCAATTTTTGGTGTTGTATTATTTGAAACTATAGGGAACGTAACTAAACTTTGAACCTTTTGATTGTAAACATGCTCAAAATGAGTAAAACCACTTAATTTTTAATGGTACAATACTCAAAAATAAAAAATTATAGGAAATATGCATAAAGTTTGAATCTTGTAATTGTAAACATGCTCAAAATGAGTAAAACACATAATTTTTGGTGTTGCATTATTCATAACAAAAATATTATAGGTAACACACATAAATTTTGAATCTTTTTATTGTAAACATGCTCAAAATGAATAAAATTGCCTATGTTATGGTGTTGCATTATTTGAAACCAAAAATTATATGAAACACATAAAAAGTTTGAATCTTTTGATTATAAACATGCTTGGAACGAGTCAAACCACATAAGTTTTGGTGTTGCTTTATTTAAAACTCAAGAATTATAGGAAATGAGCATAAATTTTGAATCTTTTATTTTTAGACTGGCCCAAAATGAGTAAAACCACCTAATTTTTGGTGTTACATTATTCAAAACTCAAAAATTATAGGAAAAATTCATAAATTTTAAATCTTTTGATTGTAAACATGCGTAAAATGTTTAAAAACACTTAAGTTTTGGTATTACAATATTTAAAAGTCAAAAATTATAGGAAATACATATAAAACTTGAATCTCTTAATTGTAAACATGCTCAAAATAAGTAAATTTACTTATGTTTTGGTGTTACATTATTCAAAACTCAAAAATTATAGGAAATGCACATAAAGTTTGAATATTTTGATTATAAACATGTTCAAAATGAGTAAAACTACCTATGTTTTGTTATTGCATTATTTAAAACTAAAAAATTATAGGAAATGCACATAAAATTTAAATATTTTGATTTTAAACATCCTAGAAATGAGTAAAACCACCTAATTTTTCATGTTACATTATTCAAAAGTAAAAAATTATAGAAAACACCATAAAGTTATGATATTTTGATTGTAAACATGCTCCAAACAAGTAAAACTACCTATGTTTTTGTGTTGCATTATTCATAAATAAAACAATATAGGAAATGCCATAAACTATGAATCTTTTGATGGTAAGCATGATCAAAATGAGTAAACTCATTTAAGTTTTGCTATTACATTATTTAAAACTCAAAAATTATAGGAAACACCCATAAAATTTGATTCAATTGATTGTAAACATACTCAAACGAGTAAAACTACCTATGTTTTCATGTTGCATTATTATTAACTCAAACATTATAGGAAATGTTCATAAAGTTTGAATATTTTGATTATAAACATGCTTGAAATGTGTAAAACCACCTATGTTTTAGTGTTGTATTATTCAAAACACAAAAATTATAAGAAATGCTTATAAATATTGAATCTTTTGATTGTAAACATGCTCGAAATGAGCAAAACCACTTGAGCTTGGTGTTGCATTATTAAAAATTGAAAAATTATAGGAGACATACATAAAGTTTAAATCTTTAAATTGTAAACATGATCGAAACAAGTAAAACCATCTAAGTATTGGGGTTGCATTATTCAAAACTAAAAAATTATAGGAAACATGAATAAAATTTGGGTCTTTTTATTGTAAACATGCTCAAAACAAGTAAAACCACTTAGGTTTTGGTAATACACTATTCAAAACTCACAAATTATAGGAAATGTGCATAAAATTTGAGTTTTTTACAGTAAACATGCTCAAAATGAGTAAAACTACCTACACTTTGGTGTTGTATTATTCAAAACTCAAAATATAGGAAATGCACATAGAGTTTGAATATTTTGATTATAAACATGCTCGAAATGAGTAAAAATGCCAAAGTTTTGGTGTTGTATTATTTAAAACTCAAAAAGTATAGGAAGTATGAATAAAGTTTAAATCTATTGATTGTAAACATGCTTGAAATGAATAAACCCACCTAAGTTCTGGTGTTACATTTTTAAAAACTCAAATATTATTAAAAATGTTCATAAAGTTTGAATCTTTCGATTGTAAAAAGGTTCAAAATGAGTAAATCCACCTAAGTTTTGGTGTTGCATTATTCAATACTCAAAATTATAATCAACATGCATAACATTTTAATATTTTGATTGTAAACATGCTCAAAAGCTCAAAAACCACCTAAGTTTTAGTGTTGCATTATTCAAAATTCAAAAATTATAGGAAACACATATAAAGTTTGAATCTTCTGATTGTAAACATGCAGAAATGAGTAAAACTACCTAAATTTTGGTGTTGTAATATTCAAAACTCACAAATTATAGTAAGCACACATAAATTTTGAATCTTTTGATTATAAACATGCTTGAAATGAGTAAAACTACCTATGTTTTGGTGTTGCATTATTCAATACTCCAAAATTATATGAAATGCATAAAAAGTTTGAATCTTTTGATTGTAATCGTGTTTGAAAATAGTAAAATAGCCTATGTTTTAGTGTTACATTTTAATAAACTTAAAAATTATTGGAAAGGCACATAAATTTTGAATCTTTTGATTATAAACATGGTTGAAGTGAGTAAAACCACCTAACTTTGGGTGTTGCACTCATAAAGTTTGAATATTTTTATTGTAAACATGCTCAAAATGAGTAAAACTACATAAGTTTTGGTGTTGCATTTTTTAAAACATAAAAGTTATAGGAAATGTGAATAAACATTAAATATTTTGATTTTAAAAATGCTTGAAACGAGTAAAAAAATCAACGTTTTGGTGTTGGATTATTAAAAACTCAAAAATTATAGGAAATGCGCATAAAGTTTGAATCTTTTGATTATAAACATGCTCAAAATGAATAAAATCACCTATGTTTTGGGTTTGCATTATTCAAAACTCAAAACTTATAGGAAGTGCTTATAAATATTGAATCTTTTGATTGTAAACATGCTTAAAATAAGTAAAATCGCTTAATTTTCGGTGATGAATTATTCAAAATTATAAAATTATAAGAAACATGCATAAAGTTTGAATCTTTTGATTGCAAACATCCTAAAAATGATTAAAACTATATAAGTATTGGGGTTCATTTATTCAATACTAAAAAAATATTGAAATGCACATAGAGTTTAAATATTTTGATTGTAAGCATGCTCAAAATGAGTAAAAATGTCAAAGTTTTGGTGTTGCATTATTCAAAACTAAAAAAGTTTAGGAAACACACATAAAGTTTGAATCTTTTGACTTTAAACATACTTAAAATGAGTAAACCCACCTAAATTTTGGTGTTTCATTATTCAAGACTCAAAAATTATAAGAAACATACATAAAGCTTGAATCTTTTGATTGTAAACATGCTCAAAACTTCAAAAACCACATGAGTTTTGATGTTGCATTATTTAAAACTCAAAAATTATAGGAAATGTGCATAAAGATTGAATCTTCTGATTCTAAACATGCTCAAAATGAGTAAAACTGCCTAAATTTTTTTGTTACATTATTCAAAACTTAAAAATTATAGGAAACACAAATAAAGTTTAAAATTTTTGATTGTAAACATGCTCAAAATGAGTAAAACTACCTAAGATTTTGTGTTGCATTATTCAGAACTCAAAAATTATAGGAAACACAGATAAATTTTGAATCTTTTGATTATAAACATATTTGAAATGAGTAAAATAGCCTATGTTTTGGTGTTGCACTATACAAAACTCTAAAATTATTGGAAATACACATAAAGTTTAAAATTTTTGATTGTAAACATGGTCTAAATGAGTAAAAACAACTAAGTTTTGGTGTTGCATTATTCAAAACTCAAAAAAATATAGGAAACACTCATAATGTTTGAATATTGTGATTGTAAACATGCTCAAAATGAGTAAAACTACTTAAGTTTTGTTGTTGCATTATTCAAAACAAGTAAAACCACCTATATTTTATTGTTGCATTACAAAAAAAAATCAAAAATTAGAGGAAATACTAATGAAGTTTGAATCTTTTGATTGTAAACATGCTCAAAATGAGTAAAATCACCTAAGTTTTGGTGTTGCATTAATCAAAACACAAAAAACTTAGAAATGTGCATAAATTTTGAATTTTTTGAGGGTACACATGCTCAAAACATGTAAAACCATCAAAGATTTTGTGTTGCATTATAAAAATATCAAAAATTATAAGAAATGTGCATAAAGTTTGAATCTTTTGATTATAAAAATGCTCAAAATGAGTAAAATCACCTATGTTTTGGTGTTGCAATGTTTGAAACTCAAAAAAATATAGGAAATTCACATAAAATTTGAATCTCTTGACAATAAAATGCTCAAAATGAGTAAAACAACCTAAGTATTGGTGTTGCACTATTCAAAACTCAAGAATTTAGGAAACACATACAGATTTAATCTTTTAATTTTAAACATGCTAGAAATGCGTAAAACCAATTAAGTTTTGGTTTTGCATTATTCTAAACGAAAAAATTATAGGAAACACATAAATTTTGAATCTTTTGATTCTAAACATGGTCAAAATGAGTAAAATCACTTATGTTTTGATGTTACATTATTCAAAACATAAAAATTATAAGAAGCATGCATAAAGTTTGAAAATCTTGATTCTAAACATGCTCAAGACATGTAAGACCTCTTAATTTTTGATGTTGTATTATTCAAAACCCAAAAATTATATGAAATGTGCGTAAAATTTAAATCTTTTGATTGTAAACATGATAAAAATTAGTAAAATTGCCTAGGTTTTGGTGTTGCCTTATTCAAAACTCAAAAATTATAGGAAATGTTTACAAAGTTTGAATCTTATGATTATAAACATGCTTAAAGTTATAGGAAACACACTTAAAGTTTAAATCTTTTTATTTTAAACATTTGTGAAACACATAAAATAGAGTATGTTTTGGTCTTACTTTATTCAAAACTCAAAAAATATAGAAAACATGCATAAAGTTTGAATCTTTAGATTATGAATATGCTTGAAATGAATTAAACTACCTACTTATTGGCATTGCATTATTCAAAACTTAAAAATTATAGGAAACATTCATAAAGTTTGAATCTTTTGATTGCAAACATGTTCAAAATGAGTAAAACCACCTAAGTTTTGGTGTTGTATTATTCAAATCTCAATAATTATAGGAAACATACATAAAACATGAATCTTCTAATTTTAAACATGCTCAAAATGAGAAAAACCACTTAATTTTTTGTGTTACATTATTTAAAACTCTAAAAATATAGGAAATACACAAAAAGTGTGAATCATTTGATTGTAAACATGCTCAGAATGACTAAAACCACCTAAGTTTTTCTATTGCATTACTCAAAATTCCAAAATTATAGGAAACATGCTTAAATTTTTAATCTTTTTATTTTAAACATGCTCAAAACACATGAAACCACATAAGTTTTGGTGTTGTATTATTTAAAACGCAAAAATTAAAGGAAACACGCATATAGATTGAATCTTTTAATTGTAAACATGCTCAAAATGAGGAAAACTACTTAATTTTTGGTGTTGTATTATTCAAAACTTAAAAATTATAGGAAATGTGCTTAAGTTTTGAATCTTTTGATTGCAAAGATGCTTAAAACAAGCAAAACTACCTAAGTTTTGGTGTTTCATTATTCAAAACTCAAAAATTATAGGAAACATGCATAAATTTTGAATCTTTTGATTGTAAACATGCTCAAAATGAGTAAAACCACCTAATTTATGATGTTGCATTATTCAAAACTCAAAATTTAACGAAACACTCATAAAGTGTTAATCTTTTGATTGAAAACATGCTTGAAATGAGTAAAACTACCAAATATTTGGTTTTACATTATTCAAAACTAAAAAACTATAGGAAATGCACATAAAGGTTAAATATTTTGATTGTAAACATGCTCAAAACAAGTAAAATCACCTAAGTTTTGGTGTTAATTTATTCAAAACTTGAAAGTTATAGGAAACACACATAAAATTTGAATCTTCTAATTTTAAACATGATCGAAATGAGAAAAACTGCTTAATTTTTTGTGTTGCATTATTTAAAACTAAAAAATTATAGGAAATGCACATAAATTTTGAAAATTTTGATTGTAAACATGCTCAAAATGAGTAAAATCACCTAAAATGTGGTGTTGCATTATTCAAAATTCAAAAATTATAGGAAACATGCTTAAAGTTTGAGTCTTTTTATTTTAAACATGCTCACAACACATAAAACCTCCTAAGTTTTAGTGTTACATATTTCAAAACTCAAAATTAATAGGAAACATGCATAAAATTTGAATCTTATAATTGTAAACATGTTCAAAATGAGTAAAAACACTTAATTTTTGGTGTTGCATTATTAAAGAATTAACAATTGTATGAAACGTACATAAAGTTCAAATCTTTTGATTGTAAACATGCTCAAAATGAGTAAAATTGCCTAATTTTTGGTGTCACATTATTCAAAACTCTAAAATTACACAAAAAATGCATAAAAGTTTGAATATTTTGATTGTAAACATGCTCAAAATGAGTAAAACCACCAAAGTTTAGGTGTTAGAATATTAAAAACTCAAAAATTATAGGAAATGCACATAAAGTTTGAATCTTTTGATTTAAACATGCTTAAAATGAGTCAAATCACTTAGTTTTTTGTGTTACATTTTTTAAAACTCAAAAACTATAAGAAATTCACATAAGTTTGAATCTTTTGATTTTAAACATGCTTAAAATGAGTAAATCCACTTAAGTTTTGGTGTTGCATTATTTAAAACTATAAAATTATAGGAAACATGCATAATTTTTTTATCTTTTGATTTTAATCATGGTCAAAATGAGTAAAACCACTTAAGTTTTATTGTTGCATTATTCAAAACTCAAAAGATACATAGGAAATGCACATAAACTTTGAATCTTTTGATTGTAAACATGCTTGAAATGAGTAAAATTGCCTATGTTTTGGTCTTCCATTATTGAAAACTCAAAAATTATAGGAAATGTATATAAATTTTGAATATTTTGATTATAAACACGATTAAAATGAGTAAAACCATCTAAGATTTAGTGTTGCATTATTTAAAATAAAAAAATATAGGAAACAAGCATAAATTTTGAATCTTTTGATTGTAAACATTCTTCAAATGAGTAAAACTACCTATGTTTTGGTTTTACATTACTTAAAACTCAAAATTTATAAGAAACATGCATAAAGTTTGAATCTTTTGATTGTAAACATGCTCAAAATAAGTAAAACAACCGAAGTTTTGATCTTGTATTATTAAAAACTCAAAAATTATAGGAAACATGTGTAAAGTTTGAATCTTTTAATTGTAAACATGCTTGAAATGGGTAAAACCGCCTAAGTTTTAGTGTTACATTATTGAAAAATAAAAAATTATAGGAAATGCACATGAAGTTTGAATCTTTTGATTATGAACATGCTCGAAATGAGTAAAATAGTCTATATTTTGATGTTCCATATTCAAAACTCAAAATGAGAACATACATAAAATTTTAATTTTTTATTGTAAACATGCTCGAAATGAGAAAAACCACTTATGTTTTGGTATTGGATTATTCAAAATTCAAAAATTATAAGAAATGTGAATAAATTTTGAATCTTTTGATTGTAAACATGCTCAAATGAGTAAAACATCCCAAGTTTTGGTATTGCATTATAAAAAACTCAAGAAACATAGAAAATGCAAATAAAGTTTGAATCTTTTGATTGTACACATGATTGAAATGAGTAAAAATGCTTAATTTTTTGTGTTGCATTATTCAAAACTCAAAAATTATAGGAAACACACATAAAGTTTAAATATTTTGATTGTAAACATGCTCAAAACGAGTAAAACCCCTTAATTTTGGTGTTGCATTATTTAAAACTAAACAATTATAGGAAACATGCATAAAGTTTGAATCTTTTAATTGTAAATATGTTCAAAAAGAGTAAATCTAATTAAACTTTAGTGTTGCATTATTTAAAACTCAAAAATGATAGAAAACACAATAAAGTCTGAATATTTTGATTGTAAACATGTTCAAAATGAGTAAAAATACCTATGTTTTAGTGTTGCATTAGTCAAAACTAAAAATATTTAAGCAACATGCATAGAGTTTGAATTTTTTTGATTCTAAACATGCTCAAAATGAGTAAAACCACCTAGGTTTTGGTGTCACATTAATCAAAACAAAAAACATAGGAAACATGCATAAAGTTTGAATCTTTTGATTGTAAACATGCTGAAAAGGAGTAAAATTGCTTATGTTTTGTTGTTGCATTATTCTAAAATCAAAAATTATAGGAAACATGCATAAAGTTTGAATATTTTGATTGTAAACATGCTAGAAATTATTAAAATTGAATAGGTTTTAATTTTGCATTATTCTAAACTAAAAAATTATATGAAACATGCATAAAGTCTGAGTCTTTTAATTGCTAAACATGCTTAAAATGATAAAACTACTTAAGTTTTGGTGTTGCATTATTTAAACCTCCAAAATTATAAGAAATGAGCATAAATTTTGAATTTTTTTATTTTAAGCATGCTCAAAAATGAGTATAACCACTTAAGTTTTAGTGTTGCATTATTCAAAACTCAACAAATTAGAGGAAATGCACATAAAGTTTGAATTTTTTTCATTTTAAACATGCTCAAAACAAGTAAATCCATCTAGGTTTTTGGTGTTGCATTGTTGAAAATTTAAAAATTATATGAAACACCATAAATTTGAATCTTTTGATTATAAACATACTCAAAATGAGTAAAAACTGCCTATGTTTTGGTGTTGTATTATTCAAAACAAAACAATTATAGGAAATTCCATAGAGTTTGAATATTTTAATTGTAAACACACTTGAAATTGAGAAACATTGACTAAGTTTTAGTGTTACGTTATTCAAAACTCAAAAAAAATAGAGGAAAGGTGCATAAAGTTTGAATCTTTTAAACATAAACATGCTCAAAAAGAGTAAAACTCGCCCATGTTTTTTGTGTTGCATTTTTCAAAACTAAAAAAATTATGGGAAATACACATAATGTTTGAATATCTTAATTGTAAACATGACCAAAATAGGTAAAATTGCTTATGTTTTACTGTTGCATTATTCAAAAATAAAAAATTATAAGAAATATGTATAAACATTAAATATTCTTATTGTAATCATGCTCAAAATGAGTAAAAATGCCCATTGTGTTGGTGTTGCATTATTCAAAACTCAATAATTATAGGGAATGTGTATAAAATTTGAATCTTTTGATTGTAAACATGCTAAAAATGAGTAAGACCACCTAGGTTTTGGTGTTGCATTATTCAAAACTCAAAAATTATAGGAAACATGCATAAAGTTTGAATATTTTGATTGTAAACATGCTCAAAATGAGTAAACCCACCTAAGTTTTGGTGTTGCATTATTCAAAACTCAAAAATTATAAGAAACACAAAAGTTTGAATCTTTTTATTATAAACATGCTCGAAATGAGTAAAACTACCTAGGTTTTGGTGTTGTATTGTTCAAAACTCAAAAATTATAGGAAATGAGCATAATGTTTGAATCTTTTGAATTGTAACATGCTCGAAATGCATAAAACAATCTAGGTTTTGGTGTTGCAATTATTCAAAACTTACAAATTATAAGAAACATACATAAATTTTGAATCTTTTGATTGTAAACATGCTCAAAATGAGTAAAAATCACCTATTTTTTTTGTTGCATTATTTAAAACTAGAAAATTATAGGAAACATGCATAACGTTTGAATCTTTTGATTGTAAACATGCTTGAAATGAGTAAAAACAGTCTAGATTTTGGTGTTGCATTGTTCAAAACTAAAAATTAAAGGAAACATGCATAAAGTTTGAATCCTTTGATTTGTAAACATACTCAAAATGACTAAAAGATCCTATGTTTTGGTGTTATGTTATTTAAAACTCAATATGTATTGGAAAAGTGCATAATGTTTGAGTCATTTAATTGCAAACATTATTGAAATGAGCAAAACCACATAATTTTTGTTGTTGCATTATTCAAAAACCCAAAAATTATAGGAAATGTGCATAAAGTTTGAATCTGTTGATTTTTAAACATGCTTAAAATGAGTAAAATTGCCTAAGTTTTCATGTTGTCTTATTCAAAACACAAATAATATACGAAACATTCATAAAGTTTAAATATTTGATTGTAAACATGCTTAAAATAAGTAAAAACTGCTTAAGTTTTATTGTTGCATTATCCAAAACTAAAAAATTATAAGAAATGAGCATAAAGTTTTGAATCTTTTTAACTGTAAACAAGCTCAAAATAAGTAAAAACCACCTATGTTTTGGTGTTGGAATTATTCAAAACTCAAAAATTATAGGGAACACATGTAAATTTTGAATCTTTTAATAACAAACACACAAGAAATGAGTAAAATTGCCTATGTTTGGTGTTACATTATACCAAACTCAAAACTTATAGCAAATATGCATAAAATTTGAATCATTTGAATTTAAACAGGCTTGAAACATGTAAAACAACATAAATTTTGATGTTGAATTATTCAAAACTCAAAAATTATAGGAAACATGCTTAAAATTTAATTATTGTTATTGTAAACATGCTCAAAATGAGTAAAACAACTTGTATTTTAGTGTTGCATTATTTAAAATTCAAAATTTATAGGGAAACACACATAAAGTTAGAATCTTTTGATTATAAACATGCTTGAAATGAGTAAAATCACTTGAGTTTTGGTGTTGCATCATTTAAAACTCAAAAATTAATGTAAAACATGCATAAAGTTTGAATCTTTTGATTGTAAACATGCTCAAAATGAGTATAACCACTTATGTTATAGTGTTGCATTATTCAGAACACAAAAATTATAAGAAATATGAATAAAGTTTTAATCTTTTAATTGTGAACATGCTTGAAATGAGTAAAACTGCCTAAGTTTTGTTGTTCCATTATTCAAAACACAAAAATTATAGGAAATACAAATAATGTTTGAATATTTCTATTGTACACATGCCCAAAATGAGTAAAATTCTGTGCTTTGGTTTTACATTATTCAAAACTCAAAAATTATAGGAAACTCACATTATGTTTGAATCTTTAGATTGTAAATATTCTTGAAATGAGTAAAAATTAGTTAAGTTTTGGTGTTACATTATTCAAAACTTAAAAATTACATGAAATGTGCATAAAATTTGGCAAATATTTTGATTGTAAACATGCTCAAAATGAGTAAAATTGATTAAGTTTTGGTGTTACCTTATTCAAAAACTCAAAACTTATAGGAAACATGCATAAAGTGTGAGTCTTTTAATTCTAAACATGCTCAAAAGAAGTAAACATGCATAAAGATTGAATCTTTTGATCGTAAACATGCTTAAAATGAGTAAACCCAGCTATGTTTCGGTGTTGATTTATTCAAAACTCAAAAATTATAAGAAACACACAAAGTTTGAATCTTTTGATTGTAAATATATTCAAAATGAGTAAAACTACCTAAGTTTTGGTGTTGAATTATTCAAAATTCAAAAACTATAAAAAATACTCATAAAGTTTAAGTATTTTGATTGTAAACATACATGAAACGAGTAAAAATTGCCTAAGTTTTGGTGTTGCATTATACAAAACTAAAACTTTATAGGAAATGTGAATAAAGTTTAAATCTTATGATTGTAGACATTCTCAAAATGAGTAAAACCACTTACATTTTTTTGTTGCATTATTCAAAACTCAAAAATTATGAGAAACTCATATAATGTTTGAATATTTTCATAATGATTAAAACCACTTATGTTTTGAGGTTACAGTGTTCAAAACTCAAAAATGATAGGAAACACACATAAAGTTTGAAGCTTTTGAATGTAAACATGCTCAAAATGAGTAAAATTGCCTATGTTTTGGGGTTGAATTATTTAAAACTAAACAATTATAAGATACTTGCATAAAGTTTGAATCTTTTGATTTTAAAAATGCTCAAAATGAGTATAACCACTTAAATTTTAGTTTTGCAATATTCAAAACTTAAAAATAATAAGAAATACGTATAAAATTTTAATCTTTTGATTTAAAACATGCTCAAAATGAAAAAAACCACCTAAGTTTTGGTGTTGAATAATAAGAAACACCATAAATTTTGAATCTTTTGATTGTAAACATTTTCAAAATGAGTAATAATATCTATGTTTTGGTTTTGCATTATTCAAAATAATAAAATTAATGGAAATGTCATAAAGTTTGAATCTTTCGTTTGTAAACATGCTTGAAACATGTAAAACCTCCTATGTTTTGGTGTTGCATTAATCACTACTAAAAAATTAGAGGAAGCATGCATAAAGTTTGAATATTTTTATTGTAAACATGATCAAATAAAGTAACACTACCTAAGTTTTGTTTGTTGAATTATTCAAAACTCAAAAATGATAGGAAATGTGTATAAAGTTTGAATCTGTTTATTGTAAACATGCTCAAAATGAGTAAAGCTACCTAAGTTTTTATGTTTCATTATTCAAAACTCAAAATTTATAGTAAACATGCATAAAGTTTGAATCGTTTGATTGTAAACATGCTCGAAGGAGTAAAACCACCTAAGTTTTGGTGTTCTATTATTCAAAACTCAAAAAATTTAGGAAACATGCATAAAGTTTGAATTGTTTGATGGTAAACATGCTCAAGATGAGCAAAAAATGCCTAATTTTTGGTGTTGCATTATTCAAAACTGAAATTTTAAGAAAGAAGATTAAATTTTGAATCTTTTGATTTTAAACATGCTTGAAATGAGTAAAACTACCTAAGTTTTGGTGTTGCATTATTCAAAAATAGAAAATTATAGGAAATTCACATAAAATTCGAATCTTTTCATGGTAAACATGTTTGAAATGAGTTAAACCACCTAAGTTTTCATGTTGCATTATTCAAAACTAAAAAATTATAGGAAATGTGCATAAAGGTAGAATTTTTTGATTGTAAACATGCTTGAAACAAGTAAAATCAACAAAGTTTTGGTGTTGCATTATTCAAAACTAAAAAATTATATGAAACAAACATAAATTTTGAATATTTTGATTGTAAACATGATCGAAATGAGTTAAACTACCTATGTTTTGGTGCTGCATTATTCAAAACTCAAAAAATTATAGGTAATGCACGTAAAATTTCAATGTTTTGATAGTAAACATGCTCAAAATATGTAAAACTACCTAAGTTTTGGTGTTGCATTATTCAAAACTCAATAATTATAGGAAATGTGATTAAAGTTTTAATATTTTGATTGAAAATATGCTCAAATTGATCAAAACAAGCTAGGTTTTTGTGTTGCATTATTTAAAACTCAAAAAGTAGAGGAAATATGCATAAAGTTTGAATCTTTTGATTGTAAACATTCTCAAAATGAGTAAAACTACATAAGTTTTTTTTTTTATAATTCAAAACTAAAAAATTATAGGAAATGTAAATAAAATTTGACTCTATTGATTCTAAACATGCTTTAAATGAGTAAAACCACCTATGTTTTGGTGTTGCATTATTCAAAACTCAAAACTTATAGGAAATACACATAAACTATGAATCCTTTGACTATAAACATGCTCAAAATAAGTAAAATTGCCTATGTTTTGATGTTATATTATTCATAACTAAAAAATTATAAGAAAGGTGCACAAAGTTTGAATCTTTTGATTGTAAACATACTCAAAATAAGTAATATTGCTTAAGTTTTGGTGTTACTTTATTCAAAATTAAAAAATTATAAGAAATGGGTATAAAGTTTGAATCTTTTGATTTTAAACATGCTTAAAACAAGTAAAACCACCTATGTTTTGGTGTTGCATTATTTAAAATTCAAAAAGTATAAGAAATACCATAAATTTTGAATCTTTTGATTGTAAACACATTCAATATGAGTAAAACTCTCTAAGTTTTGGTGTTGCATTATTCAAAAATAAAAAATTATAGGAAATGCCATAATGTTTAAATCTTTTGATTTTAAACATGCTCAAAATGAGTAAAATAATATAAGAATGTGCATAAATTTTAAATCTTTTGATTTTGGTATTTCATTATTCAACACTCAAATAATATAGGAAATACACATAAAGTTTGAATCTGTTAATTGTAAACATGATCAAAATGAGTAAAATTGCCTAAGTTTCGGTGTTGTGTTTTACAAAACTAAAAAATTATAGGACACATGTATAATGTTTTAATTTTTTTATTGTAAACATGCACAAAATAGGTAAAACTACCTAAGGTTTTGTGTTACATTATTAAAAAATCAAAAATTATAGTAAACATACATAAAGTTTGATTCTTTTTATTTTAAACATGTTTGAAATGATTAAAACCACCTAAGTTTTGATGTTGCATTATTTAAAACTCAAAAATTATAAAAAAACACGCATACAATTTGAATCTTTTGATGGTGAACATGCTCAAGATGAACAAAAAAATTTGGTGTTGCATTATTCAAAACTTAAATTATAGGAAACACACATAAAGTTTGAATCTTTTGATTGTAAACATGCTTGAAATGAGTAAAATTGTCTATGTTTTATTGTTATATTATTCAAAAATCATAAATTATAGCAGATGCACATAAAGTTTGAAACTTTTGATTATAAACATGCTTGAAATGAGAAAAACCACCTAAGTTTTGGTGTTGCATTATTCAAAACTCAAAAATTATATGAACCATGCATAAAGTTTGAATCTTTAAATTGTTAACATGATCAAAATGATTAAATCCAGATACATTTTTATATTGCGTCATTCAAAACTCAAAAATTAAAGGAAACAAAAATAAAGCTTGAATCTTTTGATTGTAAACATGCTTTAAATGAGTAAAAATGACTAAGTTTTGGTGTTGCATTATTCAAGACAAAAAAATTATAGGAAATGTGCATAAAGTTTGAATCTTTTGATTGTAAAAAGGCTATAAATGAGTAAAACTACCTAAGTTTTGGTGTTTCCTTATTCAAAACTCAAAAATTATAGGAAATGTAAATAAATTTTGAATCTTTTGATTGTACACATGCTCAAAATGTGTAAACCCACATAAGTTTTGGTGTTACATTATTCAAACCTCAAAAAATTTAGTAAAATCACATAAATTTTAAACATTTTGATTGTAAACAAGCTTGAAATGAGTAAAATCACTTAAGTTTTGGTGTTGCATTATTCAAAACTAGAAAATTATAGAAAATGTACATAGAATTTGAATCTTTTGATTGTAAACATGCTTGAAATGAGTAAAACAACTTATGTTTTTATGTTTCATTATTCAAAACTCAAAAAATATAGGAAAGATGCATAAAGTTTGAATCTTTTTATTGTAAACATGCTCAATATGAGTAAAATAACTTAAGTTTTTATGTTGCATTATTCAAAACTCAAAAATTATAGGAACATACATAAAGTTTGAATCTTTTGATTTTAACCATACTCAAAACAAGTAAAACTACTTAATTTTAGGTGTTAGATAATTCAAAAATCAAAAATTATAGGAAACATGCATAGAGATTTAATATTTTGATTGTAAACATTTTCCAAATGAGATAAACCACTTAAGTTTTGGTGTTGCATTATTCACAACTCAAAAATTATAGGCAATGTGCATAATGTTATAATATTTTGATAGTAAACACGATCAAAATGAGTTAAACCACTTATGTTTTGGTGTTGGAGCATTCAAAACAGAGAAATTAAAGGAAACACACATAGATTTTGAATCTTTTGATTGTAAATATGCTCAAAATGAGTAAAATCACTTATGTTTTGGTGTTGCATTATTCAAAATTCAAAAATTATAGAAATTGTGCATAAAGATTGAGTTTTTTGATTGTAAACATGCTCAAAATGAGTAAATCTGCCTAAGTTTTGTTTTTACATTATTGAAAACTCAAAAATTATAGGAAACATTCATAAATATTGAATATTTTGATTGTAAACATATTTGAAATGAGTAAAACTGCCTAAGTTTTGGTGTTGAATAAAGTTTATATATTTTATTGTAAACATACTTGAAATGTGTAAAACTACCAAAGTCTTTTTATTGCTTCATTCAAAACTAAAAATTTATAAGAATGTGCTTAAACTTTGAATCTTTTTATTGTAAACATGATCAAAATGAGTAAAACCACCTAAGTTTTGGTGTTGCATTATAGGAAACAAGCATAGAGTTAAAATTTTTTAATTGTAAATATGCCTAAAATGAGTAAAACCACGTAATTTTTTTTATTACATTATTCAAAACTAAAAATTATAGGAAACACAAATAAATTTGGAGTCTTTTTATTGTAAACATGCTCAAGATGAGTAAAAATAGGTAAGTTTTGGTATTGCATTATTCAAAACTCAAATTAGAGGAAATGCGCATAAACCTTGAATATTTTGAATCTAAATACAATCGAAATGAGTAAAATCACATATGTTTTGGTGTTACATTATTCAAAACTCAAAAATTATAAAAAAAACATGCATAAAGTTTGAATCTAATAATTGTAAACATGCTCAAAATAATAAAACTACCTAAATTTTGATGGCATATTATTTAGAACTAAAAAATTATATGAAACATTCATAAAGTTTAAATCTTTTGATTGTATATGTGCTTAAAATGAGTAAACTATCTAAGTTTTTATGTTACAATATTCAAATCTCAAAAATTATAGTGAACACACAGAAAGTTTGAATCTTTTAATTATAAACATTTTCGAAATGAGGAATATTACCTATGTTTTGGTGTTACATTATTCAAAGTAAAACATATATATGAAAAGTGCCTATGTTTTTGTGTTACATTATTCAAAACTCAAAAATTATAGGAATCATGCATAAAGTTTGAGTATTTTGATTGTAAACATGCTCAAAATGAGTAAAACTACTTAATTTTTGTTGTTGCATTATTCAAAACTAAAAAATTATAGAAAACATGCAAAAAATTTGAATATTTAGATTGTAAACATGCTCAAAATGAATAAAACCACCTATGTTTTGGTGTTGCATTACTCAAAACTCAAAGATTATAGGAAATACAGATAAAGTTTGAATCTTTTGATTCAAAACATGTTTAAAATAAGTAAAATTGCTTAAGTTTTAGTGTTACATTATTCAAAATGCAAAAATTATAGGAAATGCACATAAAGTTTCAATCTTTTGATTCTAAACTTGTACGAAATGAGTAAAACCACTTAAGTTTTGGTGTTGCATTATTGAAATCATAAAACTTATAGGAAACAAGCATAAAGTTTGAATATTTTTATTACAATAACGTGATCCAAATAAAGAAAATTTCTTAATATTTGGTGTTGCATTATTCAAAACATAAAAATTATAGGAAACATGAATAACGTTTGAATCTTTTTATTGTAAACATGCTTAAAATGAGTGAAACCATTTAAATTTTTATGTTGCATTATTCAAAAATCACAATTTATAAGAACATGAATAAAAATTGAATCCTTTGATTGTAAACTTGATTGAAATGATTAAAGTTGCTTAAGTTTTGAGGTTACATTATTCAAAAATAAAAAATCATAGAAAAAATGCATAAAGTTTGAATCTTTTGATTGTAAACTTGCTCAAAATGAGTAAAACTACCTATGTTTTGGTGTTGCATTATTCAAAACTCAAAAAATATAGGAAACACCATAAATTTTGAATCTTTTAATTGTAAAGATGATCCAAATGAGTAAAACCACATAAGTTATAGTGTTGCATTATTCAAATCTCAAAAATTATAGGAAACATGCATAAAGTTTAATTCTTTCTATTTTAAACATTCTCGAAATGAGTGAAACTACCTAAGTTTTGATATTGTGTTATTCAAAATATAAAAATTATAGGAAACATGTATAAAGATTTTATCTTTAGATTTTAAACATGCTCGAAATGAGTAAAATAGCCTATATTTTGGTGTTGCATTATTTAAAAATAAAAAATTATAAGAACCACACATAAGGTTTTAATATTTTGCTTATAAACATACTTCAAATGAGTAAAATTTCTTATGTTTTGGTGTTACATTATTCGAAAAAGAAAAATTGTAGGAACCATACATAAACATTGAATCTTTTGATTGTAAACATACTCCAAACAAGTAAAACAACTTAAATTTGGTTGTTCTACCATTCAAAACTAAAAAATGAAAGGAAACATACATAAAGTTTGAATCTTTTGGATGTAAAATTACCTAAGTTTTGGTGTTTCATTATTCAAATCTCAAAAATTATATGAAATGAATATAAAGTTTGAATCTTTTGATTATACACATGCTAAAAATGAATAAAACCACTTTAGTTTTAGTGTTACATTATTCAAAACTCAAAATTTATAGTAAAATCACATAAAACTTGAATGTTTTGAATGTAAACATGATTGAAATGAATAAAATTGCTTAACTTTTGGTGTCACATTATTCAGAACTTAAAAATTATAGGAAACACATATAAAGTTTAAATCTTTTGATTGTAAACATGCTTGAAATGACTAAACCCACTTAAGTATTGGTGTTACAATGTTCAAAACTCAAAAAGTATAGGAAACACACATAAAATTTGAATTCAAAACTAAAAAAATATTGGAAATGCACATATAGTTTGAATCTTTTTATTATAAACATTCTTGAAATGAGTAAAACTAATTAAGTTTTGGTATTGCGTTATTCTAAATTCAAAAATTATAGGAATCATGCATACAGTTTAAATCTTTTGATTCTAAATATGATAGAAATGAGTAAAATTTCTTATGTTTTGGTGTTACATTATTCAAAACTAAAAAATTATAGGAAACATGTAGAAACTTTGAATCTTTTGATAGCAAACATGCTCGAAATGAGTAAAACTTCTTAAATTTTCGTGTTACATTTCCCAAAACTAAAAAGTTGTAGGAAATACATATAAAGTTTGAATCTTTTGATTCAAAACATGTTCAAAATGAGTAAAACCACTTAAGTTTTGATGTTGCATTATTCAAAACACAAAAATTATAGGAAACACACATGAAGTTTGAATTTTTTTGATTTGATAAACATGCTCCAAATGAGGAAAATTACTTAAGTTTTGGTGTTGCATTATTCAAAACTAAAAAATTATAAGAAACATGCATAAAGTTTGAATATTTTGATTGAAAACATGCTTAAAATGAGTAAAACCACTTAAGATTTAGTGTTGCATAACTCAAAACTAAAAAATTATAGGAAATGGACATAAAGTTTGAATATTTTGATTGTAAACATGATCCAAATGATTAAAACCGCTTAAAATTTGAGGTTGCATTATTCAAAAATAAAATATTATAGGAAACACACATAATGTTTGAATCTTCCGATTGTAAACATGCTTGAAATTATGACATTTTTCAAACCTCAAAAATTATAGCAAATGTGCATAAAGTTTGAATCTTTTTATTTTAAACATGCTCAAAACAAGTAAAACTACCTAAGTTTTGGTGTTGCATTGTTCAAATATCAAAAATTCTAGTAAACGTGAATAAAGTTTGAATCTATTGTTTGTAAACATGCTCGAAAGGAGTAAAACCAAATAAATTTTGGTGTTGCATTATTCTAAACTCAAAAATTATAGGAAACATGCATGAAATTTGAATTTTTTGATTCTAAACATGCTTGAAATGAGTAAAATCACTTAAGTTTTTGTATTTCATTATTTAAAACTCAAAAAATATAGGAAATGTGCATAAATTTTTAATATTTTGATTGTAAAGATGCTCCAAATGAGGAAAACCACTTAGGTTTTGGTGTTGCATTATTCAAAACTCAAAAATTATAGTAAACACATATAAATTTTGAATCTTTTGATTGTAAACATGCTCCAAAGGAGAAAAACTACCTAATTTTTGGTGTTGCAGTATTCAAAACTCAAAAATTATAGGAACGTGCATAAAGTTTGAATCTTTCGATGGTAAAAATTCTCAAGATGAGCAAAAATTCCTAAGTTTTGGTGTTGCATTATTGAAAACTAAAATAATAGGAAACACGCATAAAGTGTGAATTTATTGAGTGTAAACATGTTTGAAATGAGTAAGAACACCTACATTTTAGTGTTACATTTTTCAAAAATCATAAATTATAGCAAATGCACATAAATATAAATCTTTTGATTGAAAACATTCTCAAATTGAGTAAAACCACCTAAGTTTTGGTGTTATATTATTCAAAACTTAAATTGTAGGAAACATACACAAAGGTTGAATCTTTTGATTGTAAATATTCTTTAAATGAGTAAAATCATCTAAGTTTTTGTGTTGCATTATTCAAAACTCATAAAATATAGGAAACACACATAAAATTTGAATCTTTTGATGGTAAACAGGCTCAAGATGAGCTAAAATGTCTAAGTTTTGGTGTTGCATTATTCAAAACTAAAATTATAGGAAACACGCATAAAGTTTGAATTTTTTGATTGTAAACATGCTTGAAATGAGTAAAACCACCTATGTTTTGGTCTTGTATTTTTCAAAAATCATAAATTATAGAAAATGAATATAAAGTTTGAATCTTTTGATTGTAAACATGCTCAAATTAGTAAAACCACCTAAGCTTTGTTGTTGCATTTATCAAAAATAAAAAGTTATAGGAAATATGCATAAAGGTTGAATCTTTTTATTGTAAACATGATTGAAATGAGTAAAATTACCTAAATTTTTGTGTTGCATTATTCAAAACACAAAAATTGGAGGAAATACACATAAAGTTTGAATATCTTAATTGTAAACATCCTCAAAATGAGAAAAAAACATCTATGTTTTTTTGTTGCATGATTCAAAACCCAAAAAATATAGGAAATGCGCATAAAGTTTGAATCTTTTGATTGTAAACATAATTAAAACAAGTAAACTAACTAAATTTTGGTGTTACATTATTCAAAACTCAAAAATTATAGGAAATATGCATAAAGTTTGAATCTTTTTATTGTAAATATGCTTTAAATGAGTAAAACTCCCTAAATTTTTATGTTGCATTATTCAAAATTCAAAAATTATAGAAAATTCCATAAAGTTTGAATCTTTTTTTTTTAAACATGATTGAAATGAGTAAAATAATATAGGAAACATGCATAAAGTTTCAATCTTTTGATTTTGGTGTTGCATTATTCAACACTCAAATAATATAGGAAACACGCGTAAAGTTTGAATCTTTTGAATGTAAACATATTTTTAATCAGTAAAATTGCCTAAGTTTTCATGTTACATTATTCAAAACTTAAAAATTGTAGGAAATGTGTATAAATTTTGAATCTTTTGATTGTAAACATGCTTGAAACAAGTAAAACTACTTAAGTTTTGGTGTTGCATTACTCAAAACTCTAAAATTAAATTAAACATAAATAAAGTTTGAATGTTTGGATTTCAAACATGCTCAAAAGGAGTAAAACCACCTATGTTTTTGTGTTACTTTATTAAAAACTCAAAAATTATAGGAAACATGCATAAAGTTTGAATCTATTGATGTTAAACATACTCAAGATGAGAAAATATGCTTAAGTTTTGATGTTGCATTATTCAAAACTGAAATGATAGGAACACACCATAAAATTTGAATCTTTTGATTGTAAACATGTTAGAAATGAGTAAAACTACCTAAGTTTTAGTCTTGCCTTATTCAAAAATCATATATTATAGTAAATGCACATAAATGTTTAATATTGTGATTGCAAAATGCTCAAAACATGTAAAACAACCTAAGTTTTGGTATTTATTTATTTAAAACTCAAAAATCTTAGGAAACGTGCATAAGGAATGAATGTTTTGATTGTAAACATCCTCAAAATGAGTAAAATCACCTAGGTTTTGGTGTTGTATTATTCAAAACTAAAAAATTATAGGAAACCCACAAAAATTTATAATATTTTGACTATAAACATGATCAAAATGAGTAAAATTGACTATATTTTGGTATTGTATTATTCAGAACTAAAAAAATTATAGGAAACATGAAAATTTAGTTTGAAAATTATGAATATAAACATACTCAAAATGAGTAAAACTACCTAGGTTTTGTTGTTTCATTACTCAAAACTCAAAAATTATTGGAAAATCACATAAAGTTTGTCTCTTTTGATTGTAAACATGCTAAAATGAGTAAAATTACCTATGTTTTCATGTTTCATTATTCAAAACTCAAAAATTATAAGAAAAGTGCATAAACTTTGAATCTTCTGATTGTAAACATGCTCAAAAGGAGTAAAACTACCTATGTTTTGGTGTTGCATTATTCAAAACTCAAAAATTATAAGAAATGTGTATTAAGTTTGAATCTTTTTATTCAAAACATGCTTGAATTGAGTAAAACTACTTAATTTTTCTTGTTACATAATTCAAAACTGAATAATTTTAGTAAATGCGCATAAATTTTAAATCTTATAATTCTAAACATGCTCAAAATGAGTAAAGTCGCTTAAGTTTTGTTGATGCATTATTCAAAACTCAAAACTTAAAGGAAACATGCATAAATTTTGAATCTTTTGATGGTAAACAAGATCAATATGAGCAAAAATGCCAAAAATTTTCAAAACTAAAATTATAAGAAACAAACATAATGTTTCAATCTTTTGATTGTAAACATGCTCGAAATGAGTAAAACCACCCAAGTTTTGGTGTTGTATTATTAAAACTCGAAAATTATGGAAAACATGCAAAAAAATTTAATCTTTTGATTGTAAACATGCTCGAAATGAGTAAAACCATCATGGTTTTGGTGTTGCATTACTCAAAAATAAAAAAATATAGGAAAAAACATAAAGCTTGAATCTTTTGATTCTAAACATGCTCAAAATGAGTAAAACAACATAAGTTTTGGTGTTGCATTATTCAAAACTCAAAAATTATAGGAAATATGCATAAAGATTGAATATTTTGATTGTAAACATGCTCTAAATAAGGAAAATTGCTTAAGTTTCAATGTTATAGTATTCAAAACTCAAAATTTATAGGAAACATGAAAAAATTATTAATATTTTTAATGTAAAATGCTTGAAATAAGTAAAATCACTTAACTTTTGGTGTTGCATTATTCAAAACTAAAAAATTATGGGAAAGGTGCATAAGGTTTGAATCTTTTGATTGTAAACATGCTTGAAATTAGTAAAACTACTAAATTTTTGGGTTTGCATTATTCAAAACTCTAAAATTATCAAAAACATGTATAATGTTTGAATCTTGGGATTGTAAACATGCTCAAAATGAGTAAAGCTACCTTTGTTTTGGTGTTGCATTATTCAAAACTCAAAAACTATAGGAAACACCATAAAGTTTGAATCTTTTGACTGTAAACATGTTCAAAATGAGTAAAACCACATAAGTATTGGTGTTAATATATTTAAAACATAAAAATCATAGGAAATGTGCATAAAGCTTAAACATTTTGATTTTAAACATGCTTGAAATGAGTAAAACTACCTAGTTTTGGTGTTGAATTATTTAACACTAAAAAATTATAGAAAATGAGCATAAAGTTTGAATCTTTTAATTATAAAAATGCTCAAAATGAGTAAAACCACATAATTTTTGGTTTTACATTTTTCAAAAATAAAAAATTATAGGAATCACACATAAAGTTTGAATCTTTTAATTGTAAACATGCTTGAAATGAGTAAAACCACTTATGTTTTGGTCTCACATCATTCAAATCTCAAAAATTAAAGGAAACATGAATAAATTTTGAATCTTTTGATTGTAAACATACTCTAAATGAGTAAAACTACATAAGTTTTGGTGTTGCATTATTCAAAACTCAAAAATTATAGGAAATATGCATAAAAATTGAATCTTTTGATTGTAAACATGCTAAAAATAAGTAAATCTACCTAATTTTTGTGTTGCATTATTCAAAACTAAAAAATTATAGGAAACACATTTATGAATAAAGTTTGAATATTTTGATTGTAAACATGCTTGAAATGAGTAAAACATCTTAAGTTTTGGTGTTGTAGTGTTCAAAACACAAAAATTATAGGAAACAAGCATAAAGTTTGAATCCTTTTATTATAAACATGCTCAAGATGAGTAAAACTTAATATGTTTTTGGGTGGCATTATTTAAAACTCAAATATTATAAGAAACACACATAAAGTTTGAATAAATTTTATTTTAAACATGCTCAAAACAAGTGAAACCACTTATGTTTTGGTGTTAAATTATTCAAAACTAAAAAATTATAGGAAACCTACATAAAATTTGAATCTTTTGATTGTATACATGCTTGAAATGAGTAAAACATCTTAATTTTAGGTGTTGCATTGTTCAAAACTCAAAAATTAAAGGAAACATGTATAATGTTTGAATCCTTTTATTGCAAACATGCTCAAAATGAATAAAACTGATTATGTTTTTGTGTTGCATTATTCAAAACTGAAAAATTATAAGAAACACACGTAAAGTTTGAATCTTTTAATTTTAAACATGCTCAAAATAAGTAAAACCGCTTAAGTTTTGGTGTAAGATTATTCAAAACTCAAAAATTATAGGAAACACACGTAAACATTGAATATTTTGATTCTAAACATGCTCAAAACGAGTAAAACCACCTATGTTTTGGTGTTACATTATTCTAAACTCAAAACTTATAGGAAATGTGCATAAAGTTTGAATATTTTGATTTTAAACACACTCAAAACGAGTAAAATTGCTTATGTTTTAGTTTTGCATCATATAAAACACAAAAAATAAAGGAAACATGCATAAAGTTTGAATATTTTGATTTTAAACATGCTCAAAATGAGTAAAAATTGCTTATGTTTTGGTGTTTCATTATTTAAAACATGAAAATTATAGGAAATGCATATAAGGTTTGAATCTTTTGATTGTGAACACACTTGAAATGAGTAAAACGACCTATGTTTTATTGTTGTATTATTCAAAAATCAAAAATTATAGGAAACATGAATAAAGTTTGAATCTTTCGATTGTAAACATACTCAAAATGAGTAAAATGACCTAAGTTTTTTTATTGCATAAAGTTTGAATATCTTTATTATAAACATGCTTGAAATATGTAAAACTGGCTAAGTTTTGTTATTGTTTTATTAAAAACTAAAAATTTATATAAAACATGCATAAAGTTTGAATATTTTGATTTTAAACATGCTAGAAATGAGTAATATTGCTTAAGTTTTGGTCGTACATTATTTAAAACTCAAAAATTATGACAAACATACATAAAGTTGGAATCTTTTGATTGTAAACATGCCCAAAATGGGTATACACACCTAAGTTTTGGTGTTGCATTATTCAAAACTCAAATTATAGGAAATACACATAAATCTTGAATATTTTGATTTTTAATATGCTTGAAATGAGTAAAATTGCCTATGTTTTGGTGTTACATTATTCAAAAATCAAAAATATATAAAATATGCATAAAGTTTGATTCTTTAAATTGTAAACATGATTAAAATGAGTAAAACTACCTACGTTTTGGTGTTGCAATATTCAATACATTAAATTTGAATTTTTTGATTGTAAACATGCTTGAAATGAGTAAAACCACCTAAGTTTTGGTATTGCATTATTCAAAACTCAAAACTCATATGAAACATACATAAAGTTTGAATCTTTCAACTGTAAACATGCTCCAAATGAGTAAAACCATCTATGTTTTTGTGTTGCATTATTCAAAACTCAAAAATTATAAGAAACACTCATAAAGTTTGTATCTTTTGATTTTAGTGTTGATTATTCAACACTCAAATAATATAGGAAACATGCATAAAGTTTTGGTGTAAGATTATTCAAAACTCAAAAATTATAGGAAACACACGTAAACATTGAATATTTTGATTCTAAACATGCTCAAAACGAGTAAAACCACCTATGTTTTGGTGTTACATTATTCTAAACTCAAAACTTATAGGAAATGTGCATAAAGTTTGAATATTTTGATTTTAAACACACTCAAAACGAGTAAAATTGCTTATGTTTTAGTTTTGCATCATATAAAACTCAAAAAATAAAGGAAAAATGCATAAAGTTTGAATATTTTGATTTTAAACATGCTCAAAATGAGTAAAAATTGCTTATGTTTTGGTGTTTCATTATTTAAAACATGAAAATTATAGGAAATGCATATAAGGTTTGAATCTTTTGATTGTGAACACACTTGAAATGAGTAAAACGACCTATGTTTTATTGTTGTATTATTCAAAACTCAAAAATTATAGGAAACATGAATAAAGTTTGAATCTTTCGATTGTAAACATACTCAAAATGAGCAAAATGACCTAAGTTTTTTTATTGCATAAAGTTTGAATATTTTTATTATAAACATGCTTGAAATATGTAAAACTGGCTAAGTTTTGTTATTGTTTTATTAAAAACTAAAAATTTATATAAAACATGCATAAAGTTTGAATATTTTGATTTTAAACATGCTAGAAATGAGTAATATTGCTTAAGTTTTGGTCGTACATTATTTAAAACTCAAAAATTATGACAAACATACATAAAGTTGGAATCTTTTGATTGTAAACATGCCCAAAATGGGTATACACACCTAAGTTTTGGTGTTGCATTATTCAAAACTCAAATTATAGGAAATACACATAAATCTTGAATATTTTGATTTTTAATATGCTTGAAATGAGTAAAATTGCCTATGTTTTGGTGTTACATTATTCAAACATCAAAAATATATAAAATATGCATAAAGTTTGATTCTTTAAATTGTAAACATGATTAAAATGAGTAAAACTACCTACGTTTTGGTGTTGCAATATTCAATACATTAAATTTGAATTTTTTGATTGTAAACATGCTTGAAATGAGTAAAACCACCTAAGTTTTGGTATTGCATTATTCAAAACTCAAAACTCATATGAAACATACATAAAGTTTGAATCTTTCAACTATAAACATGCTCCAAATGAGTAAAACCATCTATGTTTTTGTGTTGCATTATTCAAAACTCAAAAATTATAAGAAACACTCATAAAGTTTGTATCTTTTGATTTTAGTGTTGATTATTCAACACTCAAATAATATAGGAAACATGCATAAAGTTTGAGTCTTTTGATTGTAAACACACTCAAAATGAGTAAAATTGATTAAGTTTTCGTGTTACATTATTCAAAACTCTAAAACTATAGGAAACACATATAAAGTTAGAATATTTTGATTGTAAACATGCTTGAAACAATTAAAACTACCTAAGTTTTGGTGTTGCATTATTCAAAACTCAAATATTATAGTAAACATGCATAAATGATCTATAAATATAAGCAATAATATGCTTGTGTATTTTAATTTTGCTTTACAATATTAATTTATAGAATAATTTAAAATTTTGACTTATAAATTATCAATTTAACAAGAATAATTCAAGAAATTCTCAAAACACAAAACAAAATTTGATAACAGAGTTCAACACAAAGGCCTACGTCTCTGAGTCATATATCGACTGATGTATTAGAAAAAACACTTAAAATATACTTACAAATGTCTCCAAAATGAAAAGTGATCAGCTAAAAAGTTGTTGCTTGGGCCAAAATAATATAAGTCCCTTTTTAGGATTTTCCCTAATTCTACCTCTGTTACTCTTTGTAACTCGTCTAAGATTTATATCTCTTAGCCTTTACTATCATTGTTTGGCTCATTTGAATGTATTTAAATACAATGTGTCAATGCTTTATATAGAGTTGAATCCCATAGCCCAAGCGGTTGGTCCTTATACCTTTTATACAGGAGGATAGAGGTTTGAAACCCATCCCAACGCTTTTAGTGGGTAATGCAAATCTATTAACCCCACATGTTATACTGGGGAGTGGCATGTAGGGTTTAAAAACCATGTTATTTATGGTGTAATGTGCCAAGTGTTTTGCATTATCAAATATTTCATGGGAATTGTAGTGGCATGTGAGTTTGGTGATGTTTTCATGTGGACATGGTGGCACGAACGTGGCATGTATGTGGATGTTTGGGCATGTAACATGGCATGTATGGTACAAAATATGGTGACATGGGTGGGTCACATGGAAATGGTAACTTATATATATGGTTTATTTGGAACATTTGAGAAATAATATAAACTTTTACCATGGTAAAATAATTATTGGCAAGCCACATGGTGGCTTGAGGACCCACCACGTGGTCCAATCTCCACTCACCACTTATCAATGTCCAACTAGATGTTCCATTCAAATCCCAAATTTTTTTTACCCTATTACATTACACCTATCGAAGATGACTATATTCACTTGTCAAAGATAAATTATTGAAATCCATTATTTTCCTCTACAAACTGACTACCATGTGTCACATTCTCATTGGTCCTCATTTTGCCACATCATCCCATTGACCAAGTTTGACAACAACTTTGACCGGCCATAACTTATAAATAAAAACTCTATTTCATGAACTATAAATTATTCAAAAAAGCTCTCAAGATAATCTATGCATTATAACTATTATTGAATCATTCCATAATGGTCAATTTTTGTAGTTTGACTAGCTTTGACTAATTTGACCAGTTTGACTGGAACTTTAACTAGCTACACAAGGATCATATGAGCTCTATTTTCTACATTCCACATATCATTGAAAAGGTCTCAACAGGCCCTATGTAATGGTGTAACTTTTGATCTACTTCAATACCTTTTCTAAATTGATCTTTGGATCAATAAAGTTTGAATTTTTTGATTATAAACATGCTTGAAAGGAGTAAAACTACCTATGTTTTTATGTTGCATATTTAATTCTCAAAAATTATAAGAAACATACATAAATTTTGAATCTTTTGATGGCAAACAAACTCAAGATGAGCAAAAATGCCTAAGTTTTGGTGTTATATTATTCAAAAATTAAATTATATGAAACATGCAGAAAGTATGAATCTTTTGATTGTAAACATGCTTGAAATGAGTAAAACCACCTAAGTTTTGGTGTTTCATTATTCAAAAATCATAAATTATAGGAATGCACATAAATTCTGAATCTTTTGATTGTAACCATGATCAAAATGAGTAAAACCACCTAAGTTTTGGTGTTGCATTACTCAAACTCAGAAATTATAGGAAATAGGCAAAAGGTTGAATCTTTTGATTGTAAACATGCTTAAAATGAATAAAACTACCTAAGTTATGGTGTTCCATTATTCAAAACTCAAAAATTATAGGAAATATGCCTACAGTTTCAATATTTTTATTGTGAACATGATCGAAATGAGTAAAACTACCAAAATTTTGGTGTTGCATTATTCAAAACTCAAAAAAATATAGGAAACATGCACAAATTTTGAATCTTTTGATTGTAAACATGCTCAAAATGAGTAAAATTTCCTAAGTTTTGGTGTTGTATTATTCAAAACATAAAAATTATAAGAAATACTCATAATGTTTTAATCTTTAGATTGTAAACATGCTCAAAATGAGTAAAACCACCTAAGTTTTTTATGTTGCATTATTCAAAACTCAACGATTAGAGGAAACACAAATAAAGTTTGAATATGTTGATTGTAAACATGCTTGAAATGAGTAACACCACCTATGTTTTGGTGTTGCATTATTCAAAACACAAAAATTATAGGAAATGTTCACAAAGTTTTAATCTTTTAATTTTAAACATTCTCCAAACAAGTAAAACTACCTCAATTTTGGTGTTGCGTTATTCAAAACTCAAAAATTATAGGAAACATTTATAATGTTTGAACCTTATGATTGTAAACATACTTGAAATGAGTAAAATTGCGTAAGTTTTGGTGTTACATTATTCAAAACTCAAAAATTATAGGAAATACAATAAATTTTGAATCTTTTGATTTTGAACATGATAAAAACAAGTAAAATAATATAGGAAACAAGCATAAAGTTTGAATCTTTTGATTTTCATGTTGCATTATTCAACACTAAATTAATATAGGAAATGTCCATAAACATTGAATCTTTTGATTATAAACATGCTCAAAATGAGTAAATTTTCCTAATTTTTAGAGTTGCATTATTTAAAACTCAGAAATTATAGGAAACACATATAAATTTTTAATATTTTGATTGTAAACATGATCGAAACAAGTAAAACTACCTAATTTTTTCTGTTAATTTATTCAAATCTAAAAAATTATAGTAAATGTGAAGAAAGTTTGATTTTTTTAATTGTAAACATGCTTGAAAGGAGTAAAACTACATAAGTTTTATTGTTACATTATTCAAAACTCAAAAATTATAGGAAATGTGCATAAAGTTTAAATTTTTTGATGGTAAACATGCTTAATATGAGCAAAAATACCTAAGTTTTAGTGTTGCATTATTCAAAAATAAAATTATAAGAAACACACATAAAGTTTGCATCTTTTGATTGTAAACATTCTTGAAATGAGTAAAACTGCCTATGTCTTCATGTTGCATTATTCAAAAATCATAAATTATAAGAAATGCACATAATTTTTAAATCTTTTGATTGTAAACATGCCCAAAATGAGGAAAACCACCAAAGTTTTGGTGTTGAATTATTCAAAACTCAAAAATTATAAGGAACATGCATAAAAGTTGAATCATTTGATTGTAAACATGCTTGAAATGAGTAAAACTACATAAATTTTGGTGTTACATTATTCAAAACTCAAAAATTATAGGAAACATGTATAAAGTTTAAATATTTTGATTGTAAAGATGCTTGGAAGGAGTAAAACTACTTAATTTTTAGTGTTACATTATTCAAAACACAAAAATTATAAGAAACATGTGTAAAGTTTGGATCTTTTGATTTCAAACAAGCTTGAAAGGAGTAAAACAACCTAAGTTTTGGTGTTTCATTATTGAAAAATAAAAAAATTGCAAGAAACGTGCATAAAGATTTAATCTTTTGATTGTAAACATGCTCAAAATGAGTAAAACTACCTAGGATTTGTTGTTGTACTATTCAAAACTCAAAAATTATAGGAAATGTAGATAAAATTTGAATCTTTTAATTGTAAACATGCTCAAAATGAGTAAAACCACCTTTGTTTTGTGTTACTTTATTCAAAACTCAAAAATTAGATAGGCTTGAAATAAGTAAAACCACCTAAGTTTTGGTGTTGTATTATTCAAAACTCAAAAATTGTAGGAAACATACATAAAAGTTTGAATCTTTTGATTGTAAACATGCTCAAAACAAGTAATACTTCCTATGTTTTTATGTTGCAATATTCAAAACTCAAAAATTATAGGAAATACGCATAAAGACTGAATCATTTGAATTTAAACATGCTTGAATTGAGTAAAGTAACCTATGTTTTAGTGTTGCATTATTAAAAACCAAAAAATTATAGGAAACACACACATAAATTTTGAATATTTTTATTTTAAACATGCTCAAAATGAGTAAAACCACTTAATTTTTGGTGTTGTGTTATTCAAAACTCAAAAATTATAGGAAACACACATAAATTTTGAGTCTTTTAAATGTAAACTTGCTCAAAATGGGTAAACCTCTTAATTTTTGGTGTTGAATCTTTCAAAACTAAAAAATTAATGGAAATGTGCATAAAGTTTGAAGCTTTTGATTGTAAACATGTTCAAAATTAGTAAAACCAATTATGTTTGGTGTTAGATTATTTAAAACTCAAAAATGATCAAAAAGGTGAATAACGTTTACATCCTTTGATTGAAAACATACTTAAAATGAGTAAAACTTTCTAAATTTTGGTCTTGCATTCTTAAAATCTGAAAAATTATAGGAAATGTGCATAAAGTTTGAATCTTTTGATTGTAAGCATGCTTGAAATGAATAAAATTACCTTGGTTTTAATGTTGTATTATTCAGATCTCAAAAATTATAAGAAATGTACATAAAGCTTTAATCTTTTAATTGTAAAATTCTTGAAATGATTAAAATCACCTAAGTTTTGGTGTCACATTTTTTATAACTAAAAAAATTTAGGAAACACACATCAAGTCTCAATCTTTTGATTGTAAAAATGCTGAAAATGATTAAAAATGCCTAATTTTTGGTGTCACATTATTTAAAACTCAATTTATATGAAACAAACATCAAGTTTGAATATTTTGATTGTAAATATCCTTTAAATAAGTAAAAATGCCTATGTTTTGATTTTCCATTATTAAAAACTCAAAAATTATAGGAACATGCATAAAGTTTTAATCTTTTGATTGTAAACATGCTCAAAATGTGTAATACCACCTAAGTTTTGATGTTGCATTATTCAAAACTCAAAAATTATAGAAAACATGCATAAAGTTTGAATCTTTTAATTGTAAACATGCTCAAAATGAGTAAAAGCACCTAAGTTCTAGTGTTGCATTATTAAAAACTAAAAAATTATAGGAAATGTGCATAAAGTTTGAATCTTTTGATGTTAAACATGCTCGAAATGATTAAAACTGCATACATTTTGGTGTTATATTATTCAAAACTCAAAAATTATAGGAAACACATAGAGAGTTTAAATCTTTTGATTGTAAACAAGCTCAAAAAGAGAAAACCACATATGTTTTGGGGTTGCATTATTCAAAACTAAAAAATTATAGGAAATGTGCATAAAGGTTGAATATTTTGATTGTAAACATGCTCCAAATGAGTAAAATCACCTAAGTTATGGTGTTGCTTTATTCAAAACTCAAAAATTATATAAAACATACCTAAATTTTGAATCTTTAGATTGTAAACATTTTTGAAATGAGTAAAACTGTGTATGTTTTGGTGTTGCATTATTTAAAACTCAAAAAATTATATGAAATGCACATAAAGTTTGAATCTTTTCATTGTAAACATGATAAAAATGAGTAAAACTTCCTATGTTTTTGTGTTGTATTATTCATAACTCAAAAATTATAGGAAATGTTTTTAAAGTTCAAATCTTTTGAAGGTAAACATGTTCAAAATGAGTAAAATGACATAAGTATTTTTGTTGTATTATTTAAAATTCAAAAATTATAGGAAATGTGAATAAAGTTTGAATATTTTGATTGTAAACATGTTTAAAATGGGTAAAACCATGTAAGTTTTTGTGTTGCGTTATTCAAAACTAAAAAATTATAAGACACACACATAAATTTTGAATCCTTTATTTGTAAACATGCTTGAAAATGACAACTTTTTGTGTTGTATTATTAAAAATTCAAAAAATATAGGGAACATGCATAAAAGTTGAATCATTTGATTGTAAACATGCTTCAAATGAGTAAAACTAAATAAGTTTTGGTGTTGCAATAATCAAAACTCAAAAATGATAGGAAACATGCATAAAGTTTGAATATTTTGATTGTAAAGATGCTTGCAAGGAGTAAAACTGCTTAATTTTTAGTGTTACATTATTCAAAACTCAAAAATAAAAAGAAACATGTGTAAAGTTTAGATATTCTAATTTGAAAAAATCTTGAAAGGAGTAAAACATCCTATGCTTTGGTGTTACATTATTGAAAAATAAAAAAATTGCAAGAAACATGCATAAAGATTTAATCTTTTGATTGTAAACATGCTCAAAATGAGTAAAACTATCTAGATTTTATTTTTTTACTATTCAAAACTCAAAAACTATAGCAAATGTAGATAAAGTTTGAATATTTTAATTGTAAACATGCTCAAAATGCGTAAAACCACCTATGTTTTTGTGTTACTTTATTCAAAACTCAAAAATTAGATACACTTGAAACAACTAAAACCACCTATGTTTTGGTGTTGTATTATTCAACACTCAAAAATTATAGGAAACATATATTAAAGTTTGAATCTTTTAATTGTAAACATGCTCGAAACAAGTAATACTTCCTATGATTTTATTGCAATATTCAAAACTAAAAAATTATAGGAAATACACATAAATTTTGAACCATTCGAATTTAAACATGCTCGAATTAAGTAAAATAACCTTAGTTTTAGTGTTGCATTATTCGAAACCCAAAAATGATAGGGAACACACATAAATTTTAAATATTTTGATTTTAAATGATGCTCAAACTGAGTAAAACCACTTAATTTTTGGTGTTGTGTTATTCAAAACTCAAAAATTATAGGAAACACACATAAATTTTGAGTCTTTTAAATGTAAACTTGCTCAAAATGAGTAAACATCTTAATTTTTAGTGTTGAATCTTTCAAAACTCAAAAGTTAATGGAAACATGCATAAAGTTTGAATCTTTTGATTGTAAACATGATCAAAATTAGTAAAACCACTTTCATTTGGTGTTAGATTATTTAAAAGTCAAAAATGATAAGAAAGGCGAATAATGTTTGAATCTTTTGATTGTAAACATACTTAAAATGAGTAAAACTTTTTAAATTTTGGTGTTGCATTCTTAAAATCCCAAAAATTATAGTAAATGTGCATAACATTTGAATCTTTTGATTGTAAACATGCTGAAATGAGTAAAATTGCCTTAGTTTTGATGTTGTATTATTCAGATCTCAAAAATTATAGGAAATGTGCATAAAGTTTTAATCTTTTAATTGTAAAATTCTTGAAATGAGTAAAATGGCCTAAGTTTTAGTGTAGCATTATTTGTAACTAAAAAATTATAGGAAACACACATCAAGTCTAAATCTTTTGATTGTAAAAATGCTCAAAATGAGTAAAAATGCCTAATTTTTGGTGTCACATCATTTTAAACTCAATTTATATGAAACAAACATTAAGTTTGAATATTTTGATTGTAAATATCCTTGAAATAAGTAAAAATGCCTATGTTTTTATTTTCCATTATTAAAAACTCAAAAATTATAGGAATATGCATAAATTTTGAATCTTTTGATTGTAAACATGCTCAAAATGAGTAAAACTAGCTAAGTTTTGATGTTACATTATTCAAAACTCAAAAATTATAGAAAACATGCATAAATTTTGAATCTTTTAATTGTAAACATGTTCAAAATGAGTAAAAACACCTAAGTCTGGCGTTACATTATTCAAAACTCAAAAATTATAGGAAATGTGCATAAAGTTTGAATCTTTTGATGCAAAACATGCTCAAAATGAGTAAAACTACATACATTTTGGTGTTATATTATCCGAAACTCAAAAATTGTAAGAAACACATAGAGACTTTAAATCTTTTGATTGTAAACATGCTCAAAAAGAGAAAACCACCTAAGTTTTGGGGTTGCATTATTTAAAACTCAAACATTATAAGAAATGTGCATAATTGTTGAATCTTTTGATTGTAAACATGCTCCAAATGAGTAAAATCACCTGAGTTATGGTGTTGCTTTATTCAAAACTCAAAAATTATATAAAACATACATAAATTTTGAATCTTTGGATTGTAAACATGTTTGAAATGAGTAAAATTGTGTATGTTTTGGTGTTGCATTATTTAAAACCCAAAAAATTATATGAAATGCACATAAAGTTTGAATCTTTTCATTGTAAACATGCTCAAAATGAGTATAACTTCCTATGTTTTGTTGTTGTATTATTCATAACTCAAAAATTATAGGAAATGTTTTTAAAGTTCAAATCTTTTGAAGGTAAACATGCTCAAAATGAGTAAAATGACATAAGTATTTGTGTTGTATTATTCAAAATTCAAAAATTATAGGAAATGTGAATAAAGTTTGAATATTTTGATTATAAACATGTTCAAAATGAGTAAAACCATGTAAGTTTTTGTGTTGCATTAATCAAAACTAAAAAATTATAAGACACACACATAAATTTTGAATCCTTTATTTGTAAACATGCTTGAAACAAGTAACACTACCTACGTTTTGGTGTTGGATTATTCAAAACTCAAAACTTATAGGAAACATGCATACATTTTGAATATTTTGATTGTTAACATACTCAAAAACAAGTAAAACAACCTAAGTTTTGGTGTTACATTATTGAAAAGTCAAAAATTATAAGAAATGTGAATAAAGTTTGATTCTTTTGATTTTAAACATGCTTAAAACAAGTAAAACTACCTATGTTTTGGTGTTACATTATTAAAAATTCAAAAATTATAGGAAACACCATAAAGTTTAAATCTTTTGAGTGTAAACACGTTCAAAATGAGTAAAGCTATCTAAGTCTTAGTGTTGCATTATTCAAAACTAAAAAATTATAGGAAATGCCATAAAGTTTGAATCTTTTGATTTTGGTGTTGCATTATTCAACACTCAAATTATAATAAATGCATATAAAGTTGGAATTGTTTGACTATAAACATGCTCGAAGAAAGTAAAACTACCTATGTTTTAATGTTGCATTATCCAAAACTCAAAAAATATAGTAAATGTGTATAAAGTTTGAATCTTTTAATTGTAAACATTCTTGAAAGGAGTAAAACCACTTATGTTTCAGAATTGCATTATTCAAACCTCAAAAATTATAGGAAGTATGCATAAAGTTTGAATATTTTGATTAAAAACATGATCGAAATGAGTAAACCTTCCTAAGTATTGGTGTTGCATTATTAAAAACTCAAACTTTATAGGAAACATGCATATAAAGTTTGAATTTTTAGATTTTAAACATGCTTGAAAGGAGTAAAATTACCTAAGTTATGGTGTTGCATTATTCAAAACTATAAAATTATAAGAAATTCACATAAAGTATGAGTCTTTTGATTTTAAACATGCACGAAATGAGGAAAACCATCTAATTTTTGGTGTTGTATTTTTCAAAACAAAAATTATATGAAATGCAGATATAGTTGTAATCTTTTGATTTTGAACATGCTTGAAACTAGCAAAGCCATTTAAGTTTTGGTGGTGCATTATTCAAAACTCAAAAAAACTAAGAAGTGTGCATAAAATTTGATTCTTTTGGTTGTAAACATGCTCGAGATGAGTAAAACCACTTAAATTTTGGTGTTACATTATTCAAAACTAAAAAATTATAGGAAATATCATAAAGTTTGATTCTTTTAATTTTAAACATTCTCGAAATGATTAAAATAATTTAGGGAATATGCATAAAGTTTGAATCTTTTGATTTTGGTGTTGCATTATTCAACACTCAAATAATATAGGAAATGTACATCAAGATTGAATATTTTGATTGTAAACATACCCAAAATGAGTAAACTGGCCTAGGTTTTGGTGTTGCATTATTCAAAACTCAAAAATTATTGGAAATATGTATAAATTTTGAATCTTTTGATTGTAAACATTCTAAAAAAAAGTAAAATTTCCTAAGTTTTTGTGTTGCATTATTCAAAACTCAAAAATTAGAGTAAACATGCAAAAATTTGAATCTTTTGATTTCAAACATTCTCAAAAGGAATAAAATTCCTGAGTAATTATGTTGCATTATTCAAAACTCAAAAATTATAGTAAACATGCATAAAGTTAGAATCTTTTGATGGTAAACAAACTCAAGATGAGAAAAAATTCCTAAGTTTTGGTGTTATATTATTCAAAACTAAAATTATTGGAAACATTCATAAAGTTTAAATCTTTTAATTGCAAAAATGCTTGAAATGAATAAAACTGCATAAGTTTTGGTGTTCCATTATTCAAAATCATAAATTAAAAGAAATACACATAAAGTTTAAATCTTTTGATTGTAAACATGCTCAAAATGAGTAAAACCACACAAGTTTTGGTGTTACATTATTCAAAAATGAAAAATTATAGGAAAAGTGCATAAAGGTTGAATCTTTTGATTGTAAACATGCTCAAAATGAGTAAAATACCCTATGTTTTGGTGTTGGATTATTCAAAACTATAAAATTATAGGAAACATGCATAAAGTTTGAATCTTTTGATTGTAAACAAGATAGAAATGAGTAAAACTACCTAAATTTTAGTGTTGTATTACTCAAAACTCAAAAAATTATAGGAAACATACATAAAGTTTAAATCTTTTGATTGTAAACCTTCTCAAAATGAGTAAAGCCACCTAAGTTTTGGTGTTGCATTATTCAAAACATAAAAATTATAAGAAATGGGCATACAATTTAAATCTTTTGATTGTAAACATGCTCAAAATAAGTAAAACTACATATGTTTTGTGTTGCAATATTAAAAACATGGATAAAGTTTGAATATTTTGAATTTAAACATGATCAAAATAAGTAAAATTGCCTAAATTTTCATATTGCATTATTTAAAACTCAAAAATTATATGAAACCTGCATTAAGTTTAAATCTTTTGACTATAAACATGCTTGAAATGAGTAAAACAACCTAAAATTAGATGTTGTATTATTAAAAAATCATATGAAATGCTATAAAGTTAGAATCTTTTGATTTTTAACATGATCAAAATGAGCAAACTAATATAGAAAACATGCATAAAGTTTGAATCTTTTGATTTTAGTGTCACATTATTCAATAGTCAAATAATATAGGAAACACACATAAACATTGAATCTTTTTGTTTATAAACATGCTCAAAATGAGCAAAATTTCCTATGTTTGGGTTTTGCATTATTCAAAACTCAAAAATTATAGGAAATGCAGATAAATTTTTAATCTTTTGAATGCAAACATGCCTAAAATGAGTAAATTTGTCTATGTTTTGGTGTTGCATTACTCAAATATCAAAAAATAGAGGAAGTTCATAGAAAGTCTAAATATTTTAATTGTAAACATGCTTAAAATGTGTAAAACTGCCTAAATTTTGGTGTTCCATTATTCAAAACACAAAAATATAGGAAACATGCATAAATTTTGAATGTTTTGATTGTAAACATGCTCAAAATGAATAAAACCACCTAAGTTTTGGTGTTACATTATTGAAAACTCAAAATTTTTATGAAACACAAACAAAGTTTAAATCTTTTGATTGTAAATATGCTCAAAACTAGTAAAACCACCTAAATTTTGGTGTTACATTATTCAAAACTTAGAATGTTTAGAAAACATGCATAAAGTATGAATATTTTGATTGTAAACATACTTGAAACAAGCTAAACTGCCTAAGTTTTGGTGTTACATTATTAAAAACTCAAAAATTATAATAAACATGCATAAATTTTGAACATTTTGATTGTAAACATGCTCAAAAGGAGTAAAACCACCTAATTTTTGGTGTTACATTCTTCAAAACTCAAAAAATTATAGGAAATGTGCATAATGTTTTAATCCTTTTATTGTATACATGCTCAAAATGAGAAAAATTACCTAGGTTTTAGTGTCATATTATTCAAAACTCAAAAATGATAAGAAATATGAAAAAAAATGAATCTTTTGATTGCAAACATGCTCAAAATGAGTAAAACCAACTAAGTTTTTGAGTTACATTATTCAAAACTCAAAAATTGGAGGAAATACACATAAAGTTTGAATATTTTTATTGTAAACATGCTTTAAATGAGTGGAACCACCTATGTTTTGGTGTTGTATTAGTTAAAACTCAAAAATTATAGTAAACATGCATAAAGTTTAAATGTTTTGATTATAAACATGCTTGAAATGAGGGAACTTTCTGTGTTTTGGTGTTACATTATTCAAAATTCAAAAATTATAGGAAATATGCATAAGGTTTGAATATTTTTATTGTAAACATGCTCGAAGCAAGTTAAACCACCTACGTTTTATTGTTACATTACTCAAAAATTTCAAGAAATGCACATAAAGTTTGAATCTTTTAATTGTAAACATGCTCAATATGAGAAAAACTACCTATGTTTTGGTGTTTCATTATTTAAAACTCAAAAATTATAGGAAACCTCTATAAAGTTTGAATCTTTTGATTGTAAACGTACTCAAAAGGAATAAAACTACCTAAGTTTTAGTTTTTCATTATTCAAAACTCAAAAATGATAGGTAACGTGCATAAAGTTTGAATCTTTTGATGGTAAACTTTCTCAAGAACAGCAAAATGCCTAAGTTTTGGTGTTTGATTATTCAAAAGTAAAATTATAGAAAACATGCATAAATTTTGAATCTTTTAATTTTAAACATGTTTGAAATGAGTAAAACTACCTATGTTCTCGTGTTCCATTATTCAAAACTCAAAAACTATAGAAACATGTAAAAACTTTGAATCTTTTCATTGTAAACATTCTTGAAATGAGTAAATCCACCAAGTTTTTGGTGATTAATTTCTCAAAAATAAAAAATTATAGGAAATGGAGATAAATTTTATATCTTTTGCTTCTAAACATGCTCAAAATGAGTAAAATTGTTTATGTTTTAGTGTTGCATTATTCAAAACTCAAAAATTATAGGAAACATTTATAAAGTTTAAATATTTTGATTGTAAACATGCTCAAAATGAGCAAAATTGCTTAAGTTTTCATGCTACATTATTCAAAACCCAAAAATTATAAAAAATGTTCATAAAGTTTGAATCTTTTGATTGTAAACAAGCTCAAAATGAGTAAATTCACCTACATTTTGGTGTTGCATTATTCAAAACTCAAAAACTAAAAGAACACACTAAATTTAGAAGCTTTTGATTGTAAACATGCTCAAAATGAGTAAAACCACAAAAGTTTTGATGTTGCATTATTTAAAACTCAAAAATGATAGGAAATATGAATAAAGTTTGAATCTTTTGATTGTAAACATCCTCAAAATGAGTAAAATGGCTTACATTTAAGTGCTGCATTCTTCAAAACTCAAAAATTATAGGAAATGTGCATAAAATTTGAATCTTTAGATTCTAAACATGCTCAAAATGAGTAAAACTACCTAAATTTTAGTGTTGCATTAATCAAAACTCAAAAATTATAGGAAACACTCATATATAAGTTTTGGTGTTGCATTATTCAAAACACAAAAATTATAGGAAATGTGGATAAATTTTGAATCTTTTGATTGTAAATATGCTTAAAATGAGTAAAACCACCTAAGTTTTTTATTTTCATTATTTAAAACTAGAAAACTAGAGGAAACATGCATAAAGTTTGAATATTTTTATTGTAAACATGCTTGAAATGAGTAAAACCACCTAAGTTTTGGTGTTGAATAATTCAAAACTCAAAAATTATAGGAAACACGCATAAAGTTTGAATCTGTTGATTGTAAACATGGTCAAAACAAGTAAAAGTTCCTATGTTATAGTGTTGCATTATTCAAAACTCAAAAATTATATGAAACATGCATAAAGTTTGAATATTTTGATTGTAAACATGCTTGATGTAAGTAAAACCACCTAAGTTTTATTGTTACATTACTCAAAACTTACAAGAAATACACAAAGTTTGAATATTTTGATTGTAAACATGTTCAAAATGAGTAAAACTACCTAAGTTTTGATGTTACATTATTCAAAACTCAAAAAATATAGGAAACATGAAAAAAGGTCGAATCTTTTTATTATAAACATGCACAAAAGGAGTAAAACCACCTAAGTTTTGGTGTTTCATTATTCAAAACTAAAAAATTATAGGAAACTTGCATAAAGTTTGAATCTTTGGATGGTAAACATGCTCAAGAAGTACAAAAATGCCTAAGTTTTGGTGTTTCATTATTCAAAACTAAAGTAATAGGAAATAGAGATTAAGTTTGAATCTTTTGCTTCTAAGCATGCTCAAAATGAGTAAAACTACTTAGGTTTTGGTGTTGCATTATTCAAAACTCAAAAATTATATGCAACACACATAAAATTTAAATATTTTGATTTTAAACATGTTCAAAATGATTAAAACCACTTAAGTTTTGGTGTTGCATAATTCAAAACTCAAAAATTAAAGGAAACATGCATAAAGTTTGAATGTCTTGATTGTAAACATGCTCAAAATGAGTAAAATTGCTTAAGTTTTGCAGTTGCATTATTCAAAACTCCAAAATTATAGGAATGGTGCATAATATTTGAATCTTTTGATTGTAAACATGCTTAAAATGAATAAAACCACCTAAGTTATGGTGTTGCATTATTCAAAACTCAGAAACTATAGGAAAAAACTTAAAGTTTGAATCTATTGATTGTAAACATGCTCAAAATAAGTAAAAACACATAATTTTTGGTTTTACAGAATTCAAAACTCAAAAGTTATAGGAAACACATATAAAGTTTAAATCTTTTGATTATAAACATGCTTGAAATGAGTAAAACTACATAAGTTTTACTGTTCTATTATTAAAACTCAAAAATTTTAAGGAATGCAAATAAAGATTGAATATTTTGATTTTTAAAATGCTCAAAATGAACAAAATAGCCTATGTTTTGGTGTTGCATTATTCAAAAATCATAAATTATAGGAAATATCCATAAATTTGGATTCTTTTGATTATAAACATGCTCAAAATGTGTAAAAGCACTTAATTTTTGGTATTGCATTATTCAAAACACAAAAAGTATAGGAACCACAAATAAATATTAAGTCTTTTAATTGTAAACATGCTCAAAATGAGTTAAACCATTAACCTTTTGGTGTTACATCATTCATAACTCTAAAATTAAAATAAACATGAATAAAGTCTGAGTCTTTTGATTGACAAAATGCTCTAAATGAGTAAAACTGCATAAATTTTGGTGTTGCATTATTTAAAACTTAAAAATGATAGGAAATGTGTATAAAATTTAAATGTCTTGATTGTAAACATGATAGAAATGAGTAAAACTGGCTAAGTTTTGGTGTTGCATTATTCAAAACTCAAAAATTATAGTAAATGCACATAATGTTTAAATTTTTTGACTGTCCACATGCTCAAAATGAGTAAAACTAATTAGGTTTTAGTGTTGCATTCTTCAAAACTATAAAATTATAGTAAACTCACATAAAGTTTGATCCTTTTGAATGTAAATAAGCTTGAAATAAGTAAAATTACATAAGTTTTTATGGTACATTATTCAAAACTCAAAAATTATAGGAAACATGGATAAAATTTAAATATTTTGATTGTAAACATGTTCAAAATGATTAAAATAGCTTATGTTTTGGTGTTACATTGTTTAAAAGTCAAAAATTATAAGAAACACGCAAAGAGTTTGAATCTTTTTATTGTAGACAAGCTCAAAATGAGTAAAACTAATTATGTTTTTGTGTTGCATTATTCAAAACTCAAAAATCATAGGAAACATGCATAAAGTTTGAATCTTTTGATTTTAAACATGCTCAAAACAAGTAAAACCCCTTAAGTTTTGGTGTTAGATTTTTCAAAACTCTAAAATTATAGGAAACATGCATAAAGACTGAATCTTTTGATTGTAAACATGCTAGAAATGAGAAAAACTGCTTAAGTTTTAGTGTTGCATTATTCAAAACTCAAACAATATAGGAAATACAAATAAAGATTAAATATTTTGATTCTAAACGTGCTTGAAATGAGTAACACCATTTAAGTTTTTGTGTTAAATCATTCAAAAGATAAAAAATAAATGAAACACACTTAAAGTTTGAATATTTTTATTGTAAACATGCTCGAAATGAGTAAATCCACTTATGTTTTAGTCTTGCATTATTCAAAACTCAAAAATTATAGGAAATGTGCATAAATTTTGAATCTTTTAATTGTAAAAAAGATTGAAATGAGTAAAACTATCTAAGTTTTGTTGTCGCATAAATTTTGATCTTTTTATTGTAAACATGATCTAAAAGTGTAAACCTACTTAAGTTTTGTTGTTTCTTTTTTCAAAACTAAAAATTTATATGAAATGCTCATAAATTTTGAATCTTTTGATTGTAAACATGCTCAAAATGAGTAAAACTACCTATGTTTTGGTGTTGCATTATTCAAAACTCAAAAATTATAGGAAACACTCATAGGGTTAGAATCTTTTCATTGTAACTATGCCCAAAATGAGTGAAACCACCTATGTTTTTATGTATCAATATTCAAAACTCCAAAACTATATGAAACATGCATAAATTTTGGATCTTTTGATTGGAAACATGTTTAAAATGAGTAAAATTGCCTATGTTTCAGTGTTACATTATTTAAAACTAAAAAATTATGGGGAACACACATAAATGTTGAATCTTTTGATTGTAAACATGCTCAAAATGTGTAAAACTACCTAAGTTTTGGTAATGCATTATTCAAAAACTCAAAAATAATATCAAACATGCATAAAATTAAAATCTTTTGATTGTAAACATGCTTCAAATGAGTAAACCCACCTAAGTTTGGGTTTTGCATTATTCAAAACACAAAAAATTATTGGAAAAACACATAAAGTTTGAATTTTTTGATTATAAAATTTTTTTAAATGAGAAAATTCAATTAAGTTTTGGTGTTGCATTATTCAAAACTCAAAACTTATAGGAAGTGCAGAAAAACATTGAGTCTTTTGATTGTAAACATGCTACAAATAAGTAAAAGTGCCTAAGTTTTAGTGTTGCATTACTCAAAACTCAATAATTATATGGAATGCACATAAAGTTTGAATCTTTTGATCCAAAACATGCTCAAAATGAGTAAAACCACTTAAGTTTTGGTGTTGAATTCTTTAAAACTCAAAAATTATATGAAAGACACATAAAGCTTGAATATTTTGATTACATATACATGCTCCAAATGAGGAAAACTCTTAAGATTTGGTGTTAAAATATTCAAAAGTCAAAAAAATTAGGAAACGCGTATAAATTTTGAATCTTTTGATTCAAAACATGCTCAAAATGAGTAAAACCACTTAAGTTTTGGTGTTTCATTATTCAAAACTAAAGAACTATAGGAAATGAGCATAAATTTTGAATCTTTTTGTTGTAAACATGATCCAAAAAAGTAAAACTACTTAAATTTGGGCTTACATTATTTAAAACTCAAAAATTATAGGAAACACACATAAAGTTTGAATATTTTGATTATAAACATGCTTGAAAAGAGTAAAACTACCTAGGTTCTCTTGTTACATTATTCAAGACATAAAAATTATAGGAAACACCATAAAGTTTTAATCTCTTGATTGTAAACATGCTCAAAATAAGTAAAACCACATAGGTTTTGGTGTTGCATTATTCAAAACTAAAAAATTATATCAAACATGCATAAAGTTTAAATCTTTTGATTTTAAACATGCTATAAATAAGTAAAACTACCTAAGTTTTGGTGTTACATAATTCAAAATTAAAGAATTATAGGAAACATGCATAAAGATTAAATATTTTGATTTTAAACATGCTCGGAACAAGTAAAATGACTTAAGTTTTGGTGTTACATTACTTAAAACTAAAAAATTATAGAAAATGCACATAAGGTTTGAATTTTTTTTATTATAAACATGGTTTAAATGAGTAAAACCACTTAAATTTTGGTGTTACATTATTCAATAATAAAAAATGATAGGAAGTGTGCATAAAGTTTAAATCTTTTGATTGTAAACATGCTAGAAATGAGTAAAATTTCCTATGTTTTTGTGTTGCATTATTCAAAACATATAAATTATAAGAAACACATAGAGTTTGAATGTTTTGAATGTACACATGCTCAAAACTAGTAAAATTATTTAAGTTTTGGTGTTGCATTATTCAAAACTTTAAAATGATAGTAAACTCACATAAAGCTTGAACCTTTTGAATGCAAACATGCTCAAAATGAGTAAAACTACTTATGTTTTGTTGTTAGATGATTCCAAAAAGAAAAATGATTGGAAACACGTATAATATTTCAATCTTTTGATTGTAAACATGCTCAAAATGAGTAAAACTACTTATGTTTTAGTGTTGCATTGTTCAAAATTCAAAATTATACAAAATGTGCATAAATTTTGAATCTTTTGATTGTAAACATACTCAAAATGAGTAAAATTGATTAAGTTTTTATGTTGTATTATTAAAAACTAAAAAATTATTGCAATCACACACAAAAGTTTGAATCTTTTGATTTTAAAAATGCTCAAAATGAGTACAATCCCTTATGTTTTGGTGTTGGATTATTCAAAACTAAAAAATTATAGGAAACATGCATAAAGTTTGAATATTTTGATTGTAAACATGCTCAAAACGAGTAAAGTTGCCTAAGTTTTGGTGCTACATTATTCAAAACTCAAAAATTATAGGAAATGTGCATAAAATTTGAATCTTTTCATTTTAAAAATGCTCAAAATGAGCATAACCACTTATGTTTAGTGATACATTATTCAAAACTCAAAAATTACAGGAAATATGCATAAAGACTGAATCTATTAATTTTAAACATGCTCAAAAAGAGCAAAACCACCTAATTTTTGGTATTGCATTATTCAAATTTGAAAAAATCTAGGAATGCTATAAATTTTGAATATTTTGTTTGTAAATATGTTCAAAATGAGTTAAAATGTCTAAGTTTTGGTGTTGTATTATTCAAAACTAAAAAAGTATAGGAAATGCCATAAAGTTTGAATCTTTTTATTGTAAACATAGTCTAAATGCTTAAAAACACCTATGTTTTGGTGTTTCACTATTCACTACTAAAAAATAATAGGAAACATGCATAAAGCTTGAATATTTTGATTGTAAACATGCTTGAATCAAGTAAAAATACCTAAGTTTTGTTGTTGCATTACTCAAAACTCAAAAATTATAGGAAACACACATAAAGTTTGAATCTTTTGATTCTAAACATGCTCAAAATGAGTAAAACTACCTAAGTTTTCATGTTGTATTATTCAAAACTCAAAAAATATATTAAACATGCATAAAGTTTGTATCTTTTGATTGTAAACATACTCTAATAGAGTAAAATCTCCTAAGTTTTGGTCTTGCATTAGTCAAAACTCAAAGATTATAAGAAACATGCATTAAGTTTAAATCTTTTGATTGTAAACATGCTTTAAATGATCAAAACAACCTAAGTTTTGGTGTTGCTTTATTCAAAATAAGACATTACAGGAAATGTACATATTGTTTGAATCTTTTTAATGTAAACATGATTGAAATCAGTAAAACCATATATGTTTTGGTGTTTCATTATTCAAAACTAAAAGATTATAGGAAACATGCATAAAGGTTAAATCTTTTGATTACAAACATGCTCGAAATGAGTAAAATCACCTAAGTTTTGGCGTTACATTATTCAAAACTCAAAAATTATATTAAACATGCATAAAGTTTGAATCTTTTAATTTTAAACATGCTTGAAAAGAGTAAAACCCCTTAATTTTTAGTGTTGTATTATTTAAAACTAGAAAATTATAGGAAACACACATAATTATTGAATCTTTTGATGGTAAACATGCTCAAGATGAGCAAAAAAGTTATGTTTTGGTGTTACATTATTGAAAACAATTTTTTTAGGAAACATACTTTAAGTTTGAATCTTTTGATTGCAAACAATCTTAAATTAAGTAAAATTGCCTAAGTGTTGATGTTGAATTATTAAAAAAATAATAATTATAGCAAATGCTCATAAAGTTTAAATATTTTGATTACATAAACGTGCTCCAAATGAGGAAAACTACTTAAGTTTTGGTGTTACATTATTCAAAAATAAAAAGTTACAAGGAATGTGCATAAAGATTGAATCTTTTGATTGGAAACATGCTCTAAACAAGTAAAACCACTTAGGTTTTGGTGTTGCATTATAAAAATTTGAAAAATTATAGGAAACATGCATAAAGTTTGAATCTTTTGATTTTAAACATGATTGAAATGAGTAAATCTACTTAAATTTTTTAGGTTACATTTTTCAAAAATCGAACATTATATGAAAGACACATAAATTTTGAATCTTTTGATTATGAACATGCTCAAGATGAGGAAAATCACTTAAGTTTTATTGTTGCATTATTCAAAATGAAAAAATTATAGGAAACATACATAAAGTTTGAATATTTTGATCTCAAACATGCTCAAAATGAGGAAAACCACTTATTTTTTGGTGTTGCATTATTCAAAACTCAAAAATTATTGGAAACGTGCATAAAATTTGAATTTTTTTATTCTAAACATGTTTGAAATGAGTAAAACTACTTAAATTTTGATGTTGCATTATTCAAAAGTAGAAAATTATAGGAAATGCTCATAAAGTTTGAATATTTTGATTATAAACATGCTCTAAATGAGGAAAATCACTTAATTTATGGTGTTGAATTATTTTAAACTCAACAATTATAGGAAACATAGAAAATGTTTTAATCTTTTATTTCTAAACATGCTCAAAAAGTGTAAAACCACTTAACTTTTGGTGTTCTATCATTCAAAACTAAAAAATTATAGGAAACATGCATAAAATTTGAATCTTTTGATTCTAAACATGCTTGAAAAGAGTAAAATCAATTAAGTTTTGGTGTTGCATTATTCAAAACTAAAAAAATATAAGAAATAAACATAAAATTTGAATCTTTTCATTCTAAAAATGCTAAAACCCACCTATGTTTTATTGTTACATTATTCAAAACTAAAAAATTATAGGAAACACACATAAGGTTTTAATATTTTTTTTTTTTATAAACATGCTTGAAATGAGTAAAACCACTTAAGTTTTGGTGTTGTATTATTGAAAACTAGAAAATTATATGAAACATGCATAAAGTTTCAATATTTTGATTGTAACCATGCTCAAAATGAGTAAACCCACTTAAATTTTGGTGTTACATTATTCAAAACTCAAAAATTATAGGAAACATGCAAAAGGTTTGAATCTCTTGATTGTAAACATGCTTGAAATGAGTAAAATTGCTTTAGTTTTTTGGTTGCATTATTCAAAACTCAAAAATTATAAGAAACACGCATAAAATTTGACTCTTTTAATTGTAAACATGCTCAAAATGAGTAAAACCACGTAAGATTTGGTGTTTCATTATTCAAAACTCAAAAACTATAGGAAACGCCATAAAGTCTGAATCTTTTGATTGTCAACATGCTCAAAATAAGTAAAACCACATAAATTTTGGTGTTGCATTATTCAAAACTCAAAAATTATAGAAAACATACATAAAGTTTAAATCTTCTAATTTTAAACATGTTTTAAATGAGGAAAACTACCTATGTTTTGGTGTTGCATTAGTCAAAACTAAAAAATTATAGGAAACATGAATAAAGATTAATTTTTTATATTTTAAAAATGCTAAAAATGAGTAAAACAACCTGTGTTTTAGTGTGTCATTATTCAAAACTCAAAAATTATAGGAAACATGCATAAAGTTAGAATCTATTGATTATAAACATCCTTAAAATGAGTAAAACCACTTAAGTTTTGGTATTACATTATTCAAAACTCAAAAATTATAGGAACCGTGCATAAAGTTTGAATCTTTTGATTCTAAACATGCTCAAAACAAGTAAAACCACTTACATTTTGGTTTTGCATCATTCAAAACTCAAAAATAAATATAAAAATAAAAATGAATAAAATTTGAATCTTTTTATTGTTAATATGCTCTAAATGAGTAAAATTGCTTAATTTTTGTTCTTGCATTACATAAAAGTCAAAATTATAAGAAATGTGCATAAAGTTTGAATCTTTTCATTGTAAACATGTTAGAAATCAGTAAAACAACCTATGTTTTGGTGTTACATTATTCAAAACTAAAAAATTATAGGAAATGCACATAAAGTGCAAATATTTTGATTGTACACATGCTCAAAATGAGAAAAGTACTTAAGTTTTAGTGTTGCATTATTGAAAAATCAAAATTTATAGTAAATTCACATAAAGTTTGAAAGTTTTGATTGTAAATAAGCTTCAGATGAGTATAATCACTTAAGTTTTGGTGTCGCATTATTCAAAACACAAAAATTATAGGAAACATACATAAAATTTGAATCTTTCAATTATAAACATGCTTGAAATGAGTAAAAAAGCATAAGTTTGATGTTGCATTATTCAAAACTCAAAAATTATAGGAAAAATGTATAAAGTTTTAGTTTTTTTATTGTAGACATGCTCAAAATGAGTAAAACCAATTAAATTTTTGTGTTGCTTATTCAAAACTAAAAAATTATATGAAACAAGCATAAAGTTTGAATCTTTTGGATTTTAAACATGTTTGAAACAAGAAAAATCACTTAAGGTTTGGTGTTAGATTATTTAAAACTCAAAAAATATAGGAAACATGCATAAAGATTGAAATTTTTGATTGTAAACATGCTCAAAATGAGTAAAACCACTTTAGTTTTACTGTTGCATTATTCAAAACTCAAAAATTATATGAAATGCCTATAAGGATTTAATATTTTGGTTCTAAACATGCTCAAAATGAGTGACACCACTTAAGTTTTGTTGTTGCATCATTCAAAACTCAAAAAATATAGGAAACATGCATAAAGTTTGAATCTTTTAATTGTAAACATGCTCAAAATGAGTAAAACTACTTATGTTTTGGTGTTGCATTATTTAAAACTCAAAAATGATAGGAAAAGCACATAAAGTTTAAATCTTTTAATTGCAAACATGCTTAGAATGAGTAAAACCACCTACATTTTGGTGTTGCATTATTGAAAACTCAAAAATTATATGAAACATGCATAAATTTTAAATCTTTCAATGGTAAGCATGCTTAAAATGAGTAAAACTACATAGGTTTTGGTGTTATAGTATTCAAAACTCAAAAATTATAGGGAAGGCACATAAATTTTGAATCTTTTGATTGTAAACATGCTCGAAACAAGTAAGACCACCTATATTTTGGTATTGCATTATTCAAAACTCAAAAATTATATGAAACATGGATAAATTTTGAATATTTTGAGTGTAAACATGCTCAAAATCAGTAAAATCACCTATGTTTTTATGTTGCATTATTAAAAACTCAAAAATTATAGGAAAAGTACATAAAGTTTGAATCTTTTGATTATAAACATGCTTTAAATGAATAAAACTAATTATGTTTTAGAGTTGCGTTATTCAAAACTCCAAAATTAAAGGAAATGCCTAAAAACTTTGAATCTTTTGATTGTAAACATGATTGAAATGAATAAAACCACCTAAGTTTTGGTGTTGCATTACCCAAAACTCAAAAATTATAGGAAATGCACATAAATTTTTAATCTTTCCATTTAAAACATGCTTGAAATGAGTAAAACCACTTAAGTTTTGGTGTTACATTATTCAAAACTCAAAAATTAAAGGACACGTGCATAAAGTTTGAGTATTTTGATTACATAAACATGATCCAAATGAGGAAAACCACTTAAGATTTGGTGTTGCATTATTCAAAACTCAAATTTTAGGAAACACATCTAAAGTTGAAATCTTTTATTTGTAAACATGCTTAAAACAAGTAAAACCACTTAAGTTTTGGTGTTGCATTATTCAAAACTCAAAAATTATAGGAAATGTGCATAAAGTTTGAATCATTTGATTGTATAGTTAATTGAAATGAGTAAAACCACTTAAATTTTGGGGTTACATTATTCAAAGCTCAAAAGTTTTAGGAAATGCACATATAGTATGAATATTTTGATTGTAAACATGCTCAAAATGAGTAAAATTGCCTAAATTTTGGCATTGCTTTATTCAAAATTAAAAAAAAAATAGGAAACACCATAAATTTTGAATCTTTTGATTGTAAACATGTTGGAAACACGTAAAACCACATAGGTTTTGGTGTTGCAATATTCAAAACTCAAAAATTATAGTGAACATGGATAAAGTTTAAATTTATGAATTTAAGCATGCTTGAAATGAGTAAAAATGCCTAAGATTTGGTATTGCATTATTCAAAACTAGAAATTTATAGAAAACATCCATAAAGATTGAATCTTTTGATTTTAAACATGCTTGAAATGAGTAAAACAACCTAAGTTTTGGTGGTACATTATTTAGAACTAAAAAATTATAGGAAATGTACATAAGTCTTGAATCTTTTGATTATAAATATTGTTAAAATGAGTAAAACTACTTATGTTTAGGTGTTGCATTATTCAAAACTCAAAAATGATAGGGAGTGTGCATAAAGGTTGAATATTTTGATTGTAAACATGTTAGAAATGAGTAAAATTGCCTATGTTTTATTGTTACATTATTCAAAACTCAAAAATTATAGGAAACACACATAGAGTTTGAATCTTTTGATTGCACATATGCTCAAAATGAGTAAATTGCTTATGTTTTAGTGTTGCATTATTCAAAACTCAAAAATTATAGTAAACTCACTTAAAAGATTCAAGACTTATTAGATGATTCAAAAATAAAAAATTATAGGAAATACATATAATATTTGAATGTTTTGATTGTAAACATGCTTGAAATGTGTAAAATTGCTTATGTTTTGATTTTGCATTATTTAAAACTAAAAATTATGGGAAACTGCATAAAGTTTGAATCATTTGATTGTAAGCATGCTCAAGATGAGTAAAATTGATTAAGTTTTAGTGTTGTATTATTCAAAACTCAAAAATTATAGGAAAGATGCATAAAGGTTTGAATCTTTTTATTTTAAACATGCTCGAAATGAATAAAACCCCTTAAGTTTTGGTGTTGGATTATTCAAAACCCCAAAATTATAGGAAACATGCATAATGTTTGAATCTTTTGATTGTAAACATGCTCAAAATGAGTAAAGTTGTCTAAGTTTTTGTGTTACATTATTGAAAACTAAAAAATTATAGGAAATGCACGTAAAATTTGAATCTTTTGATTTTAAAATTGCTAAAAATGAGTATAACCATGTAGGTTTTAGTGATGCATTGTTCAAAACTAAAAAATTATAGGAAATACGCATAAACTTTGAATCTTTTGATTTTAAACATGCTCAAAATGAGTAAAACCACCTAAGTTTTAGTGTTACATTATTCAAAATTTAAAAATTAAAGGAAATGCCATAAATTTTGAACATTTTGATTGTAAACATGTTTGAAACGAGTAAAAATGTCTAAGTTTTGGTGTTACATTATTTAGAACTAAAAAATTATAGGAAATTCCATAAAGTTTGAATCTTTTGAATATAAACATACTCAAAATGCGTAAAACTACCTAAGTTTTTATGTTGCATAATTGAACACTAGAAAAATATAGGAAACATGCATAAAATTTGAATCCTTTGATTGTAGACATGTTTGAAGCAAGTACAAATGCCTATGTTTTGCAGTTGTATTACTCAAAACTCATAAATTATAGGAAATGTGCATAAAGTTTGACTTTTTTTTTGTTATAAACATACTCAAAATGAGTAAAACTACCTATATTTTGGTGTTTCAATATTCAAATCTCAAAAATCATAGTAAACATACATAAAGTTTGAATCTTTTGATTGTAAACATGCTTGAAACAAGTAAAATTACCTACATTATTCAAAACTCAAAAATTATAGGAAATGCACATAATTTTTGAATCTTTTGATGGTAAACATGCTCAAGATGAGAAAAATGCCTAAGTTTTTGTGTTGCATTATTCAAAATTGAAATATTAAGCAACATGCTTAAAGTTTGAATCATTTGAGTGTAAACATGCTTGAAATGAGTAAAAAAACAAAAGTTTTCATGTTTCTTTACTAAAAAATAAAAAATTATAGGAAATACACATAAATTTTTAATCTTTTGGTTGTAAACATGCTTGAAATGAGTAAAACCACCTAAGTTTTGGTGTTGCATTATTCAAATCTTAGAAATTATAGGAAACATGCATAAAGGTTGAATGTTTTGATTGTAAACTTGCTCAAAACGGGTTAAATCACCTATGTTTTGGAGTTTCATTATTCAAAACTCAAAAATTATAGTAAACACACATAAATTTTGAATCTTTTGATTGTAAACATGCTCAAAAGGAGTAAAACCACCTATGTTTTGGTGTTGCATTATTTAAAACTCAAAAATTATAAGAAACACAGATAATGTTTGAATCTTTTGATGGTAAACATACTCAAGATGAGCAAAAATAGCTAAGTTTTGGTGTTGCATTATTCAAAACATAATTTTAAGGAAACACACTTGAAGTATGAATGTTTTCATTGTAAACATGCCTGAAATGAGTAAAAATGCCTAGATTCATGTTTTGCATTATTTAAAAATAAAAAATTATAGGAAATGCTCATAAAGTTTGAATATTTTGATTACATAAACATGCTCCAAATGAGGAAAACCTCTTAAGTTTTATTGTTGCATTATTCAAAAATAAAAAATTACAGGAGATGCACATAAAGTTTGAATCTTTTGATTGTAAACATGCTTGAAACAAGTAAAACCTCTTAAGTTTTGGTGTTGCATTATTCAAAATTCGAAAATTATAGGAAAAATGCATAAAGTTTGAATGTTTTGATTGTAAACATGATCAAAACTAGTAAAAGCTATTAAATTTTGGTGTTCCATTATTCAAAACTCAAAAAATATAGGAAACCCACATAAAGTTTGAATCTTTTGATTGTAAACATACACAAGATGAGGAAAATCACTTAGGTTTTGTTGTTAAATTATTTAGAACTCAAAAATTATAGGTAATGTGTATAAAGTGTGAATATTTTGATTGTAAACATGCTCCAAATGAGGAAAACCACTTAAGTTTTGGTGTTGTAATATTTAAAACTCAAAAATTATAGGAAACATACATAAAATTTGAATCTTTTGATTTTAAACATGCTCAAAATGAGCAAAAGCACTTAAGTTTAGGTGTTTCATTATTTAAAACTAAAACATTATAGGAAACACACATATAATTTGAATATTTTGATTATAAACATGCTCTAAATGAGGGAAAACACTTACGTTTTGGTGTTACATTACTTTAGACACAAAAGTTATAGGAAACACAAAAAGTTTTAATCTTTTGATTGAAAACATGCTTGAAAGGAGTAAAACCACATAAGTTTTGGTGTTGCATTATTCAAAACTTAAAAATTATAGGAAATATGTATAAAGGTTTAATCTTTTGATTGTAAACATGCTTGAAATGAGAAAAATCACCTATGTTTTTGGGTTGCATTATTCAAAACTCAAAAATTATTGGAAACATGATAAGATTTAAATCTTTTGATTGTAAACATGCTCAAAATTAATAAAACTACCTAACTTTTGGTGTTGCATTATTCAAAACTAAAAAATTATAGGAAATGTGAATAAAGTTTTAATGTTTTGATTGTAAACATGGTCAAAATGAGTAAAAATGCCTAAGTTTTTATGTTGTATTATTAAAAACAAAAAAATTAGAGTGAACGCACATAAAGTTTGAATATTTTGATTGTAAATTGCCTATGTTTTGGTGTTACATTAATCAAAACTCAAAAAATATAGGAAAAACACATAAAGTTTGAATATTTTGACTTTAAACCAGGTCAAAATGAGTAACATTGCCTAAATTTTGGTGTTGCATTATTCAAAACTCAAATAATATAAGAAACATGCATAAAGTTTGAATATCTTGATTGTAAACATGCTTAAAATGAGTACAACTATCTATTTTTTGGTGTTGTATTATTTAAAACTCAAAAATTATAGGAAAATCACATAAAGTTTGAACCTTTTGATTTTAAACATGCTCAAAATGAGTAAAACTACCTAAATTTTGGTTTTACAATATTCAAAACTCAAATAATATAGGAAACATGCATAAACTTTGGATATTTTGATTATAAATGTAGCTGATGTTAGTAAAATCACCTAACTTTTGGTGTTTCATTATTCAAAACTCAAAAATTATAGGGATCATGGATAAAGTTTGAATCTTTTGATTTTAAACATATTCAAAACAAGTAAAACTACTTATGTTTTGGTGTTTAACTATTCAAACCTAAAAAATGATAGGAAACATGCATAAAGTTTTAATCTTTTGATTCTAAACATGCTTGAAATGAGTAAAACTACATAAGTTTTGGTGTTGTATTAAACATAACTAAAAAATTATAGGAATTACACATAAAGTTTGAATCTTTTTATTGTAACCATGCTTGAAACAAGTAAATCTACATAATTTTTTATGTTGCCTTATTTAAAACTCAAAAATTATAAGAAATACAGATAAAATTTGAATCTTTTGATTGTAAACATGCCAAAAAATGAGTAAAACTATCTAATTTTTTGTGTTGCATTACTCAAAACTCAAAAATTAGAGGAAACACACATGAAGTTTGAATGTTTTAATTGTAAACATGCTCGAAACAAGTAAAATTGCCTAAGTTATGGTGTTTTATTATTCAAAACTCAAAAATTATGGGAAACATGGATAAATTTTGAATCTTTTAATTGTAAGCATTTTTGAAATGAGTAAAACTACCTCCGTTTTGGTGTTACATTATTCAAAAATAAAAAAATATAGGAAATGTGCTTGAAGTTTGATTATTTTGAATGTAAACATGCATGAAATGAGTAAAACAACCAAAGTTTTGGTGTTCCATTATTCAAAACTCAAAAATTATGGGAACATATAAAGTTTGAATTTTTTGATTGTAAACATGCATGAAACAAGTAAAAGCACTTATGTTTTGGTGTTGCATTATTCAAAACTCAAAAATTATAGAAAATGTGAATAAAGTTTGAATCTTTTTATAGTAAACATGCTTGAAACAAGTAAAACCACTTAAGTTCAGTATTCCATTTTTCAAAACTCAAAAAAACATATGAAACACAATAAAGATTGGATATTTTGATTGTAAACATGCTTTAAATGAGAAAAACCATGTAATTTTTATGTTGCATTCTTCAAAACTCAAAAATTATAGGAAAGGTGCATAATTTTTGAATCTTTTGATTATAAACATGTTTCAAATGCATAAAACTACTTAATTTTTTGTGTTGCATTATTCAAAACACAAAAATTATAGGAAACACGCATAAATTTTGAATATTTTGATTTTAAGCGTGATCAAAATGGGTCTAACCACTTAGGTTTTAGTGTTGCATTATTCAAAACACAAAAATTATAAAAAACATGCATAAAATTTGATTCTTTTGATTTTAAACATGCCCAAAATGAGTAAAACCACTTAATTTTTGGTGTTGCATTATTCAAAACTTAAAAATTAAAGAAAATGTCCATAAATTTTAAATCTTTTGATTGTAAACATGCTTGAAATGTGTACAATTGCGTAATTTTTGGTGTTGTTTTATTCAAATCATAAAGATTATAGCAAACATGCATAAATGTTGAATCCTTTGATTGTAGACACGCTAAAAACAAGAAAAACTACCTAAGTTTTTGTATTGCTTTAATCAAAACTAAAATATTATAAGAAATGCGCATAAAGTTTGAATATTTTAATTGTAAGCATGCCCAAATTGAGTAAAAACACCTAAGTTTCAGTGTTGAAAATTATAGGAAACATGCACAAAGTTCAAATATTTTGATTGTAAACATGCTCAAACTAAGTAAAACCAATTATGTTTTTTTTGCATCAACCAAAATTCAAAAATTAATGGAAACGTGCATAAAGCTTGAATCTTTTGATTGTAAACATGCTCGAAATGAGTAAAATTGCTAAAGTTTTTAGGTTGCATTAATAAAAACTCAAAAATTATAAGAAATGCTCATAATGTTTGAATCTTTCAATTGTAAACATGTTATAAATGAGTAAAACCAGCCAAGTTTTGGTGTTTTATTGTTAAATACTCAAAAATTATAGGAAATGTGCATAAAGTTTGAATCTTTTGATTGTACACATGTTCGAAATGAGTAAAACCATTTAAGTTTTGGTGTTGCATTCTTTAACACTAAAAAATTATAGTAAACTTGAATAAATTTTCAACCTTTTGATTGTAAACATGCTCAAAATGAGTAAAGCCACTTAATTTTTGGGTTTGCATTATTCAAAACTAAAAAAATATAGGAAACACACATAAGGTTTGAATCTTTTGATTGTAAACATGTTTGAAATGAGTAAAATTGCTTATGTTTTGGTATTGTATTCTTCAAAACTCTAAAATTATAGGGAACATGCATAAAGTTTGAATCTATTAATTGTAAACATGCTCAAAATGAGTAAAACCACATAAGTTTTGGTGTTGTATTATTCAACACTTAAAAAATTATAAGAAATGCACATAACATTTGAATCTTTCAATTGTAAACATGTTCAAAATGAGTAAAACCACCTAAGTTTTAGTTTTTCGCTATTCAAAACTAGAAAACTATATTAAATACATAAAAAGATTTTAATCTTTTGATTTTAAACATGATTGAAATAATGAAAATGACCTATGTTTCAGTGTTGCAATATTCGAAACTCAAAAATTATAGGTAACGTGAATAAAGTTTGAATCGTTTTCTTGTAAACATGCTTAAAACAAGGAAAACTACCTAGGTTTTGGTGTTGCATTATCAAAAACTCAAAAATTATAAGAAACATGCATAAATTTTAAATATTTTGATTGTAACATGCTTGAAACGAGTAAAACCACTGAAGTTTTAGTGTTGCATTATTCAACTCTCAAAAATTATAGGAAATGCACATAAAGTTTGAATCTTTCGATAATAAACAAGCGCAAAATGAGTAAAACCACTTAAATTTTTTTGTCACATTATTCAAAAATAAAAAATTATAGGAAATCCAAATAAAGTTTGAATTTTTTAATTTTAAACATGATTGAAAATGAGTAAAATTGCCTAAATTTTGGGGTTGTACTATTCAAAACTTAAAAATTATAAGAAATGTGCATAAAGTTTGAATATTTTGATTGCAAACATGCTCGACATGAGTAAAATGGCCTGAGTTTTGGTGCTACATTATTAGAAACTAAAAAATTATAATAAATGTGCATAAAGTTTGAAGCTTTTTATTGTAACCATATTAAAAATGAGTAAAACTGCCTAAGTTTTGGTGTTGCATTATTCAAAACTCAAAAATTAAATGATACACACATAAAGATTGATTCTTCTGACTGTAAACATGCTTGAAATGCATAAAACCAAATATGTTTCAATGTTGCATTCCTTAAAACTCAAAAAATATAGGAAACATAAATAAAATTTTAATATTTTGATTGTAAACATGCTTGAAATGAGTAAACCAATATGTGTTTTAGTTTTTGCATTATTTAAAACTCATAAATTATAGGAAACATACATAAAATTTGAATCTTTTGATTTTAAACATGCTCAAAATGATTGAAAATGCCTAAATTATAGTGTTGCACTATTCAAAACTCAAATAATATAGGAAATGCATATAAAGTTTGTATCTTTTGCTTCTAAACATGCTTGAAATGAGTAAAACTGCCTAAGTTTTGGTGTTGCATTATTCAAAACTCATAAATTATAGGAAATTTGAGTAAATTTTGAATCTTTTGATTGTAAATATTTTTGAAATGAGTTAAACCCCCTATGTTTTGGTTTTGCATTATTCAAAATTTAAAAATTATAGGAAACATGCATAAATTTTATATCTTTTGATTGTAAACATACTCGAAATGAGTAAAACTGCTTAAGTTTAGATGTTGCATTATTCAAAACTAAAAAATTATAGGAAACACACATAAATTTTAAATATTTTGATTTTTAACATGGTTGAAATAAGTAGAACCACCTAAGTTATGGTGTTGCACTATTCAAATCTAAAACATTATAGGAAATGCACATAAAGTTTGAATCTTTTGATCATAAACATGCTCAAAATGAGTTAAACCACCTAAGTTTTGTTTTTGCATTATTCAAAACTCAAAAATTATAGGAAACACACATAAAGTTTAAATTTGTTGATTGTAAACATGCTTGAAATGAGTAAAACCTCCTATGTTTTAGTTTTGCATTATTCTAAACTCAAAAATTATAGGAAATGTGCATGAAGTTTGAATCTTTTGATTGTAAACATACTCAAAATGATTAAAATCACATAAGTTTTGATGTTGCATTATTCAAAACTCAAATATTATAGGAATTTCACATAAAATTTTAATCTTTTGATTGTAAACTCTCTCAAAATGAGTAAAACCACCATTATTTAAAACTCAAAAATTATAAGATACATGCATAAAGTTTTAATTTTTTGATTGTAAACATGCTAGAAACAAGTAAAACTACCTAAGTTTTGGTGTTACATTATTTTTGGGTCCCAAATACATCTAAGTATAGGATCCTTGCTAACATAATAGACATCTAGGTGTGAGGCAATCACTTGTTGTGATTATTGATTTGTCATCTAGTGGTGCCAACTGACAGGCAACTAACAACTCCTTTTTGAATCAATCATCATTGGGAAATTGGTGCATGGTATAGTGACTAATCATTAAATACATGCATATTAAAGGTGGAAAAATGGGTACCTCTTACACCAGCTCAATGATTAGCATGCTCTATTCCCCATGATCTTAAGACACTTTGAATCCCTATAAAAGGAAGCAGAGTCTAGTTAGCAGAAAGGGATGACTAGAGTAGTGAAGCCCTGGTAGATTGATTCAAGACACTATGTTCATTATTATACTTAAGAGTTAGTTTGGGACACTCTAATTTCTCCCATTTGTAAAGCCCAAGCTCACTATGAGCCTTTAGGCCTTTAATAGCTTAAGTCGAGCTCTTGCTCAGTTATATTGACTTATCTATGTATTGTTGTTAAAAATTAGTTAATGATGAAGCTTTGTGTAGTGTTTAATGGATTAAATGTTTGATTCTATATAATTTAGGCTAAGCTATTGTGAGCTTCTAATATAACATAAATATGTCATGCATGTTAATGAGGACCCTCACCCCTGATATATGAAAAGCTATAAGCATGGTAAACCCTTGCACCTCACAATGATACTCATGACTAAGTGTATACCTATGTCTATGTCCCCCATCTAGATATCCAGTCACCCCTAAATTTCCTAAATTCTATTAATTCTAAGAACCCAAGGTTGTGCCCATGAATGCACAACTATCATTACACTAACCAAAGTTCTTGAATGGTAGAGTTGTGCCATGTCACAACTAGCCTAACACAGACCCTGGTCCCTTCTCCACTGTACTTCAGGTGAGAACATAAGGTTGGTTCCTTATGTAAAGTAATTCTAGTGTAGTCAAGTTTTAAATATTGAGCACCATAGTGTTATTCAAGGCTTACGCCCCATTATAATAGCCTAAATCTGACTTGGACAAATATTTAAGTGCATGACTAGACCCTTGACTAAAACCACCTACTTTTTTACAACATTTTGGTTTCATTATTAGGACTATTGAATTTTGTTGTTGTAATGATGCACCAGGAAAATGCTCTGAGTCTACCTTAAGAACATAGAGCACTAGCTTGAATGAGTGGAAGATAGATTTACACTAAGGCATACAACTTGTAAAGGATAAAACCCAAGGAAATGGGTGCAAAACCACTTGTATGATGCCCTGTATGAGGTTTTTTTAATTGTGAACTGCCAGAGCAAGTTTACTAATGGTTGACTACTTATGTGACACACAAGAGTCAAATCTATAAATTAGCACCTCAAGTGGATGAAAGATCACCTAAAGATGCTTAAGAACTTAGATGCCACTTTGACTAGAACCATAGACAAATGGTGGTAAGTGGATCTAAATAACTACAATACTAAGTTCATAGTATCTATGTACTCCTAACGTAAAGAAGTAAAATATCAATTCTTACATGAACCCAGAGGCACATTTATGAAATAACTTAGCACTAAACTCAAGAAGTTGATGGTGGATTATGGATTTAAAATAGTGAGGATGTAAGGTTGAAGTCCTCTCGCATATGAGCAGTGCAACGTAGGTGAGGTGAAATGGAAGGGGGTGATAAAATTAACAATTGAAAGCTCAGGAGATAGACTTATAACAAGAGGAGGCATGGTCTAATGGAAGTTTTAGAAGTTGGAAGTGATGAGAGCACCTATAGCAAGTGGGAAGGGCATGGGGAAAGATCTCTTGAATGGTAGCAATGCCTAAAGGAAGGAACCCTTGAGTCCATGAAACAAGCTCCATAGTTGACTAGTGAATACTCAAGGTCCCTATAGAAGTTGACCATTGGGGATGCATTGGATACACCTACCCCCTTTGAACCTATGGTGTGAGATCATGCATTGGATCCCCCATAGGAAGACAAAATATTGACAACTGACCTCATTATTGACTTAGAATTTGATCATTTTATAGATTTGGACCAAAATTTTGTGATTGAAAATGTTATCCCTTATGAGGAGGCAAGTGAGGATACCTATAGACCTCAAGGTACTAGCCCAACTAGATATAATTTGAGCACAAGCACCCCAATCTAGCTAATGTTAGCTATGCAGCCTAGGAAATAACTCGTAGGAAGTATCCCTATGACACTAGTTAGTAGTATAACACCATCATCTTTTGTGATGCCAATAATAGCCACAAGACCAACACCTGGCCTAGTAGTTTGAGGCCTTGAAGGATATATCCCAATATAACTACTAGGAGGACAAGTGCCTTAGACATTGGTTGCTCCCTAGCCCTATATTTATTATGATATGGCCATGCACTTTCCCAAGTATAAAGTCATAGAAAATACCATAGAACATGTACTCAAGTGTGAATTATAATAGTACACTCAACGAATAACCTAGTCTAAGGACAAGGTAACCCAATTTGTGATAACCTTTCTTAATCTTGCCCATACTTAGTATAGGAAGTTTGATCCTAATCAGGATATGGTTGATTATGATGCCCTGAAGGAAGCCTTTTTGAAGGAGTTTGATATACCTAAGTTTGAGCAACAAAGCATCACTATGCTTAAAGGGATCAATCAGGGCTTAGTAGAGAGTATATCATTGTATGATGTTAGATTCAATACTCTCTTTTTCAAGATCCATTATGATATCCACCCATCTCAACATGCACAATGGTTCATTTGAGGATTTATATTACCTTTCATAAGGGTGTTATCCATGAAAACATTCACATACCCTTTATAAGTTTTATAACTCATGCTCAGATCAAAGGTGGTGGGAAGCACTGATATAAGAATTAGCCATTTCATGGTGGTATAGTTTGCATCTATGGCCTACCAACTATAAAATATAACCTCTAGTTTATCATAATATGATTGAAGTGGGTTATGGTGTACCGATTGTGAGACAAAGGGCCATAATAGAAATAACTACCCTCAAAGGAATATGCACGCACTTCTCACTTTGAAGTTTGTCATGAGGTGCATGATGTTTATGATTTCCCCTTATTACAACATGCCATTTAGGTCAGCATAATGATCTATTATCGATTATGCAATGCCTATACCCATAACATGTTTGATTTTCACATAAATGATGAGATGCATGATAACATGAGGAGAGGTGGATGACAAGCAATGACGGTATCAAGAAGGCAAGGATCCCAAGGAAATGAGGGTTATGCCAAGTAGAATGTAGGCTATGGGATGTAGAGAGGTACTAGAGGGTGAGGTGGTGGATGTGGTAGAGGAAGGTTGCCACCATGATCATATTATAAGTGTGGTTTGATTGAACACTATTAGCATAAGTGCCTTAAACATCCAACATGTGGGTAATATAAAAAAACACAAAAGGTCAAATAATGCCCCAACTTGTATAAAAATTTGTTCCAAAGTAGATTAGATGATGATAGGGGTGTAGGGATGATCAAGCACAAGTCTAAATAGGTGATATTCACTCCAAAAGGCACAACTAGCATGCACAGAGTTGATCGAAGTGAAGGCAACTACTTAGAGTGGACTCACCACTCAATTGCTAGTTACACCAACACCAAAGTTTCACCTAGAATATGGGATGTTGAGTTACAATGAACATATTATGAATCCAAAACCCAAAGATGCACCTTACCTAGACCCTATGTGCCAAAATGATATACTATATTAGGCCATGAGTGTGATCTAGAACCTACAAAGAGAGCTTTAATTATCATGAGACCTAGAGGCATAGGTTGTTGTCTCTCATAAAAAGTAAGATGCCCAAGAGGCTAAAGTACAAGAGATAATAGAGATCTTGTGCCTCCTAAAAATAGAAGGCATGTTGCCCCTATTAAAAAACCACATAGGTTGTTGTCTCTCATTAAAAGTAAGATGCCCAAGAGGCTAAAGTACAAGAGATAATAGAGATCTTGTGCCTCCTAAAAATAGAAGGCATGTTACCCCTATTAAAAAACCTACTTCTAGAACATATAGGATAACAATCAATTGAAGTTATTGTACCATGCATGAAAAGGACATGATAAGTTAGGCATACACAGAACACAAAGTATAACCAAGAACTCTTAGTGAATGCCACCATTGACAGATGATCCATATGTGAGGTTTTAATTGACACTAGTACTGAGGTGAATATCATGAACAAAAACACATGAGAACAGATGAGTAGTCCAACCTTGAGGCTTTCTCCCCATATACTTTTCATGGCCGACAAAACCTAAGTGCAGTCGATTAGGATTCTAAATAGCACCATTATAGGTATTATGGGTGTCAAATTCCATACTAACTTCAAGGTAATCATGTTGGATGAATAGGATAAATATCCAACACTTCTAGGAAGGCCATAGTGCTACACCAATAATGGAGATATGCACTTCAAGAAGTGATATATGACCTTTGCAAATGGAAAGGAAAGGGTAATGATTCCCCTTTCAAGTGACCAAGGACATATTTATGTGGAGAGAGTTGATTTAGAGGATGAGATAAACCATATATATAACATCATGGCACAAGGCACCAAGAATCTCAACCCTTATGATCAAGGAGTGCTCTCTTAAGAGGATGGGTGATTAGCTTTAGATATCACTAATGTCACTTATGATAGATGGGTCAAAGAGGCTTAAGAGGCCACTAGTCATAATGGTTGCTACTTAGTGCATGAAAATATGCCAAAGATCATGAAGATTGGTTGGGTTCAGATTGATTACACTCCAAAATAATGGGTCCCACACTAGAAGAAGAAAGTAAAGAGGGTATTCTACCTGATAAAAGGCAAGCTTGTGGTGCTCCCAAAATTTTAAGGGAACAACCGAATATAAAGGTATGTCCATGACCTTGAATCATGTATCCCTACAGAAATAGACAAAATGGTTACCCTAGTGTATACCTTAAGAATCACTATCACACATTGTTGGGTAGTGCAAAGGTCTAACTTACCAACCTAGCCAGAGGTAAAAGCGGCCATTTACACTATATTTGAGAGGAGTAATGAGAACTTGGATATCTCAGAATACTTTAGTGACTCTTATCCCATGGCACATGTGCACCTATGCGAAGAGAAATTGACTTATTGTAGCATGACTACCACAAATAACTTATGGGTAACACCTTTTACAAGACTCTATAGACATGGGTGTGAGCATGGTCTATGCTCATTGAGATGCATTGATAGATAACCAATTGTGAGGCCCTTAAGGAGAAGTTTGTGCACACTTTCTCCTTTTCCTCATAGAACTTGGAGTTAGTTGAGCCATAACAAGTGATTCAGAGGGCAGTGTTTGAGGACATCATCATCCTTGAGGAACATTTGAAAGAAATGTTTGAGGAAAAAGGGTTGGCACTCCTAAATTTCTTTGGTGAGCAAACGCTTAAAAGTGACTCAAGTAAGAAGATGATGAAACTTAGAAGGAGTGATAATAGAAAATATTGACAACCAAAAGAAAGTTCATGTGTCATGTAGATGATAGTTCTCCAACTAAAGAAGACCCAACTCATATTCATGTAGAGACAATAGAGGGAACTTGATAAGTCAAGGACTCACACTAGTATAAGAATGAACCATACTATGCACCACTAAAGACCATCAAAGTAGACATTAATGTAGAAGGAGAGCCAAAGATGGCTACTCTAGGCACCTATTGGTCTACATGCATCATAGAACTCCTAAAAGAATTCAAAGACTTATTCCCCATTACTTATCAGGATATGAAAGACACCCACCCATACCTTGGGAAGATGAGCATAAAGTTTATCAACAATGTAAGATCAGTCAAAAAACACCCCTATAATATGAATCCCAAATTCTACACTAAGGTCAAAATATAGATCAAAAAAATGATAGCCACAAGGGTCATTTACCCTATGCAAGAGTCTGAGTAGGCGAGCTTGATGGTAATAAGCATCAAGAAAGATGGGTGCATTCACATTTACATTAATTATATAATGTTGAACACTGCATGCATTAGTGACCCCTCCCTAATTTTTTTCACAAATGAAATCCTAGAAGACATCATAGGATATGAGATAGACACCTTCACTGATGGGATCTCTAGCTAAAACCAAGTCTAGATTGAGGAGGAGGACAAGATGAAAATAACCTTTGTGATTAAATAGGGATATTTTTATTATAATGTGATGGCCTTTGGACTCAATAATTCACCAGCTATGTTCTCTAGAGTGTTGATCACCACATTCAAATATTTCATCCACAGGTTCCTCCAAGTTTATCTAGATGACTAGATGGTGTATGGCCTTGTCAAGGACCATTATGACAACCTATTCCTAATGTTTGAGAGGTGTAGGTAACTTTAGATATACTTTAACCTAAAAAAGTGTATCTTCATAACACCATTTTGAACCTTAATTAGGTAAATAATCTATAAGGATGGTTTGCTCATCAATCCAGTAAATATTGCCATCATCATTCAGCTCCAAACTCCTTCCACATAGAAAGATGTTCATTCCTTTCTTGGCCACTATGAATATTATAAAAAAATTATAAGTAGCTATGTAAAAATTATAGTGTTAATAGAAGAGATATTTCATAAGGATGGCATGTTTGACTAGGGAAAAGCCTAAGAGGATGCCTTACAAACTTTAAATCTCATATTGATTAGTGCACCTATCTTATAATTTCTTGACTAGATGATCCCATTCCATGTCCATGTCAATTATTCTAGATCTATGATTGGTTAAATCTTGGTGTAGCCTAGAGAAGGCAAAATGGATCACCCCTTATCCTTCACTAATATAAAATTAATGAAGGCAAAACAAAAGTATACTATGATCGAGCATGAGGCACTCACCATGGTTTATGCCTTACAAAAATTTAGATAATATTTGTTAGTGACCCAATTCATCTTTTTCATATATCATGAGGCACTTAATTACCTCATGAATAATCCCATTCTCGATGGGTGCATTTGTAGATGGATTATTCTATTTCAAGAATTCTAGTCCTCTATTATTGTCAATCTTGGAAAATAAAACTTGGGTCTAAACCATTTATCTCATATAGACTTTGGTGATAATAACACCAATTGAAGATGATATGCTAGATACACAAATGTATAGAATCCAACATTCCCCTAAGGATTTGATAGAGATATACACCTTTATAACATCTACATCTATGCCCTAAACAATGACAATAAAAGAAAAGAAGTAACTCATAGTTCACATTACCCTTTTCATCTCATTAGTGAGGAACTATATAAACTAGGTTGACATGAAATTTTACACCAATGTGTTTTGGAGCATGAAATGAATTCCATCATACAAGAGGCACATGAGGGGATAATAGGATGCAATTACATCAAATATTGAATGGTGTGTAAGGTGTTATAGTCAGGCTTATGGTGCCCATGTTTGTTTCAAGATGCAAAATATTGTGCCATGGCATGTGACATATGTCAACACATAGGGAAGCCCAACCACTAAGATTAGATTCCTCTCATCCCCATTATTACCCAAGAACCATTAGAGAAGTGGGTCATTTAATTTGTTAGGCTAATTAATCCTTTAAAAAGGTGCATAAGCACCAGGTATATTCTAATAGCCACTGACTATTTTACCAAGTGGGTCAAGGCTTCACCAATTAAAAATTGTATAGCCACCAAAACCACAATATTAATCTAGAAAAACATAATAATCAAGTATGAGTGCCCACTTAGATTGACTATTAATAGAGGCACACACTTCATTAATGAAACTATGTAGATCTTGTTAATAGAATATATGGTGGAAAACCACAAGACAATGCCTTATCATCCCCAAGTGAATGGCATAGCTGAAGCATTCAATAAGATCATAACGACATGCTTCATAGATATATGTAATGTTGGTTATAAGGATTGGGATGATCAAGTGTTGATAGTGTTATGGGCATATCGTACAACCTACAAGTTCTTGAATAAGGCTATACCATTTTAACTAATGTCTAGCACTAAGGCAATCCTATCAATGGATTTTTTGGTGTGATCATTACACATCATATGAATTGATCAATAATTTGACCAAGAATCACTAAATACAAGGCTGAAATACTTAAGTGCTTAGATGAGGCATGTACTGAAGAAAAGTGGAGCTATTATATAAAAAAAACATGGTAGAAGCTCTAGCATGATAAGCATATAAATCACAAGGTGATAAAAAAGGCCCATTCATTTTGTTCTATAAATCCAAGTATATCAGGAACCTAGACAATCTATAGATAAGGTGAATGCAACCATACATCATTCATAAAATATTAGAGACTAGTGCATGCAAGCTACACATGTTGATGGGTGAAATGCTCCCTAGGCTTTTAAATGGTAATTGATTGAAGCTATATCAGAAATAAGGTGGAACTTGTGCCATGAGACACTAACATTTTAGTCACAAGTCAAGTGTATTGAGTGACCAAAATAAAGTTTGGCATAAGCCAAATAGGTTCTATTTATTATGGTAGGTGAATAACCAACACTTTGAGGCCACTAATAAAATGTTTCTAGCATTTTCATGCATAGCTCTAGCTAGGTGAGTTGAGCACAAATGCTCTCCAAGTGCCTGAGGCTAGACGCCTAAGTTATGGGCATGGGTAGATTACCAACATTAGATACAAGGTGCACCAAAACTTTGTGTGTAAGACTCAAGAAACAAGGCATCTTTAGGCACATAGAAGGGCTAGTTTGGCACTTTTAAGCATAATATCAGCCAAGTGATTCGAGTGAGGCTACTTTTTAATCACCTATGCTAGACATCTAAGTCTCTAGGCACATAAAACTCACTAGACTTGGATAAACTATGAAATGAGAGAGTCACACAAGATATAGGCATGTAAGAGATGTGTGGGGAGATAGTGAAGATAGACAAATTGATCATATGCAAAAGACTAGATAAGAATGCCATGCTAGAGGCTACCATAAGGAATTTGTATGAGGTAGGAAAGGCCAAGGAAAGAAGATGAAATCATAGTGAAATCAACCAATATAGATAAGTGCACTTCAAATAGAAGTGCAACTGGAAAAGGAAATGTGACCAAGGAGGTTAAATTACATGCATTTGAGGTGATACACCTAGGCTACCATGTTGAAGGTGAAGGTCATGCCAAGAGAACAAATCAAAAGAGAAGATCATTAGGACAAGTTGGCATCTACCCAAAGCAAGGTAAAAAGTGATTGTTTAAACTACACATCACTTCACCAAAAAGTCATTAGGAGAATTTAATATAGTAGTAGTGGAGGCAAAAATATCCAAATTAAATGTGCATATAATAGAATATTTTAATATTTTTTATAGGGCATAAAAAATACCAAGGAGTTTAGTCACTACCATGCCATTAATGAACCATAATTAAGGTGGTAGATGAGAAGTAGAGGTATAAATTAGTAAATAATTGATTGTGTTTGGTTACAAATCTTGGGTGAATTTGAAATTTCAATAGACAACTAGAGAAACCATCAAACTAAAGAGCTAAACCAAGGAAAACCCTACTGTAATGAGATCCTAAACACCCCTAGATGACAAAAACAAATGACTATGTAGGGGGACAATTTGTGTTCCTTATAAGATTTGTAGAGGAAAGAAAGGGGCATGATTTTAGTAGAGAACCAACATACTAAAAACATAATTGATGTTAAGGCTACCATTTATATCACATAAATCTCAAGAGCTAAACATACAGTCACAAACCTTGTGACTATGTGAAGCACCACTGAAGATTGAAGGCTTCAGCAAGATCAACAAATTGAGATTCAACACCAACATATTTATAATAGGGAAAAGTGGATGAGCTTGGGCCTATAGTAGGCACAAAAATATGCCAAAAGAGCATGACTAGAACTAGAAAACACCATTGTGAAAATAGTAGCACCAATAGTGAAAGGAGTGAGTGTCACCCAAATTGATCCAAAAGCAATCGAGAAGATGTTTTAATAGGATATGTAGTTCCTTGAGGAAGTTTTGATGGGACAAAATTTGGTGTTATTTGTTCATAACTACCACCTAAAAGAGTACAACTAAAAAACCTCCAGTAATTGAAATGACCTGGTGAAAGATTAGATGGTAAACATGGGGGAAAAGAATGTAAAAGGCACAATGTTATTTGATGTATCTATCCAAGACAAACTGATGATCATCAACATAACATAACTTTATAAGTTATAAAGTTTCATTAAGTTAGAGTACCTTGTGTAGTTCCTCCTCTCACACATCCATAGGGAGAGGTTTTACTTTGTAGGGAGGTTTATGAGGCTTATGGAAAACCTTATTAGCTAAATAAATAGACTCCCAAGCTTTGGTGTAAATATTCACCAGATTATGGTAGAGGACATGGGAGTTGAAAGGGTAAAAAAGTTCTTGGGTTACTAAAAAGGATGCTTTGAATTCTCAATCAAGGATATCAATGACCCAAGGATGAGGGTAGCTTCACACTTGGTCCGTTCCATACTATGCTGAGGAGGAAGGTGGGTAGATTTAATGAAGACCTACCTATGCATCACATACCAAATGGTATAGGGGAGGAAATTTAACATTGTCAAGTTAATCATGGAAGACATGATCATGAATGTGCTCAAATGCCACATGGTAAAAGTGACTTTCCATTAGAGTTCCATGTTGATCTTTATTTTGATGGAGGATATCAACATGCCTGATGGTGATGAAGACAACCTATAGGTCTTCCTAGTGCATAATGACTCCCTAACACTCAAGTATCAAAACTTTACTTCCCCCCCCAAATTTCACCCTAAAGTAAAAACCATGCCTAATGGGATGATGCACCTAGTACGTTAAATCATTTAGATAAGAATGGCACATCCTAGAGAAAATCCCTTAGAATTTATTTATAATGGTGAGATTCACCATTATGAATCACTTCTACATCATTTAATTAGCATTCATAGATGGGAATCACTTGAGTTGGATAAAATTACCTTATGAACTTTTAGCTAAGTACCTCAGAAAGGTGCTATGAAGAATCCCTAATACACAAAAAATAGATATCTCAGTGAATAATGTGGATATAGAGATTTGTAGGCTAAGGTGGCAATACATGCACGTAGGGGAAAATCAATCGAATATGAGGAGGATAATTTGGATGGCATTGATATCTTTCCTTTCAAAGGAGAAGTCATGCTTGGGAACATCCATAGGCTCTTCTATGAGGTGAAGCCAAGGAAGAGGAGCACAAATGTAGATAAAGATGATGACCACCCCCTTCAGGTCAATAAAGAAGGAGAGTTGGTACTGGAGGCACCCGTGGCACCAAGTAAATCCCCTAAAATAAAGTGAAGAGAAACATTGGAGGAAATACAAGAGCCCCTTCATCTAAAAATTTCTTTTGAAAGTGAAGATGTCCCCTCATCACCAAGAAAGAAGCATGTGGTAGTCATATAAATAATTTCCTCACCCAAGCTGAGGAAGGAGAAAAAGAAGAATTCTAAGGGGATAGTGGTGATGCCTTCAATAACCATGGCCAAGATGGAGGTGTAAGAGGTGCAAGAGGAAGTAAAGGTTAAATGGGTGCACAAAAACTAAGGAGGGATGAGGGTTTATATAATCCAAGAAGAAGAGATAGAGGAAGAGCCCAGTGTAGTTAAAATTCACGAAGTTCTTGAAGGTACTATTGTTACTGTGTTTGAGGAAGTAGAACCATCAAATCAAGCACCCCAACCTTAGAATATGTGACACAACCTCCATAATCTAAGGAGGAAAAGAGGCACCAATGGACAAGAATGGGCCTCAATAATGACTAAATAAAAGTGGTGCTAGAGTTACAATAAAAAATGGAGGCCATGAAGGCCAACGACATGACACAAACAAAGATCAACAAAGCTAAGGATAAGGAGATAAGGGTTGAAGTACATAAGATGATCACACTAGTAAAGAAAAGGAAGGAAGATAGAAATAAGGATGAAAAAGAGAAGGACATGAGAGAAAAAGAATAATATAGTGTTACCATAAGCACAAAACCCATAAAATACAAAGTAGTAGAGGTTCCTAGTTTCCCCACTAAAATAGTAGAAGAAGCTATAGCACAGGCTTGCCCAAGTAGTGAAGGGATGCCTAGAGACAAGGAAGGCTTTTATAGGGAATGATTAGTCATGTGTTAGATTTATTTGTGCTAGGTTAACATAATGAAGAATAGGAGTCAGATGAACATGATAATTTAGGCTCAAAATTCTAATGGATAAGAGTGTAAAAAATGGGACACCCTAGGGTTTAATGTTTTAGTCTAGGTATGGCACTCTTATCCTACAAACTTAGCACCTAAGGGGATAGGACTGGCCTATAAATTAGAGTCTATTTGAGCTAAAATTAGGGTTTAGAAGGTTTTGAATGACTTGAAATGAGAAAAAATGTGTGTAGGAAGATCACAAGAACATGTAAAAGGATTTATGGGTAGGGTGTCATAATCCACACTCATACTACCAATTTGGACATTTTATATGACTGCATTTGCCCCTCTTTATTTTAGTGATGCAATAAAGTGAAATACTAGGATAAAGGAAAATTAGAAAGCATACCTAAACTTACCTTCAATGTTGAATCCCATGAAGATGTGTGATGTTGAGTTTGTATGGAGAGAACACATCATGAATCATAAATCTATAAGATAAAATAAAGAGTAGATTAGTTATTACTAGACATTTTATGTATAAAATAAGAATATACAAATGTTATGTAAAAGAGAGGAAAATAAAGGAACGAATATACCTCATCGAGTATGTAAACCAATACAAAACCTATTATGATGTTGAGTTACATTTGAGTGATGTTGGGTATGTGCTAAACTAATAGTAATATCATGAATAGAGCTGAGTGCTCAATTCTTTGAAGGTGGCTCAAGAATACCTTAAAGGTTGTCCCTTTATTTCCATCATCACCCACTAAGTGAAGATATGTGATCATGTATGTGTTAATAAATGTTTGGACTATGTGTCCAATCCCTCTAAGTAGGTGGTTCAAGAATACAAAGGCTAGCTAGTCCTTTGGATCCATCATTTCCCACTAAGTGAAGCTATGAACGAATATCACTATGAATGTGTATTGTATGAGATGGATCCTAAATTTCATGAACACTCTGTAATCTAAGAATGTGGTGTGGATAGCCAATTGTGTGCTAAGAATTAGGCCAATCTTGGACACTTTCAAAATTGGATATTAGGCTTGTATGAAAGCCACTCTAAAATTGGGAACTAGACTTATATAAAAGCCACTCAAAATGATACCAACCAATTTTAGATGGAATAAACCACACAACTAATAAGAATACCTAGCTAACCCACTAAATTGGAAAGAAAAGAAGGAAAATGTGCCATGCACATTGTCCCCAATCATTGGTGTTTGTAACATGGATTCCAATCTAGAAGTTATACCAACTACCCAATCTAAAATTAGAAGTGAGAGCCATAATTCCATGAAAGATGCCCCCTATACCTAGATTCTCTGAGAAAACTATACTAAAACTACCTAATCTAAACTAAACTTACCTTTCTATTTGTTTCTAGAAATACAGTTTTTCTAATGTTTGGATAGGAGCACCAAAAACATGACACTTTATTATTTGGTGTGGTATTCCAAGTATGTTAGTCTTTTCCTTTTATATTTTGGATCAATTTTATATACTCATCAATATTTTCCTAGTCTATTATACTTGGTTTAGGTTTTGGTTACTATTCTAAGTGTTTTAAAAATTGATTTTTTAATCAATAGAAGGCTTTAATCTCTGTGACAAGACCCCTATTTGTTTCTCCCTCTTCTAAGGGTAGGAATGAAGACCCTATAATTACTACCCTAAAAATAAAGAGACTTGTAAGTATGTTATGCTATAAAATACATGATATAGTAATGATAATCCAAAAGATGTCTCAAGATATAACATTGTTTGTATTATATATTGTTAGATCAATAAGGGTATGCCTATATAGATGTAATAATGTAATAGCATGTGTAGTACACTAAACTACAAGTATAAATGTTAGTTTTTATTTATCAAGGAGATATGGAATATGATGTCCATCATGGCATCCAAGAAAGTAAGATAATGAATGATGTGGATCATGGCATTTTAGACAATTGAGAAGCAAACAAGTAAATAATCGCACAAGGCAAGAAGTAAGAAGTATAAAAAATTGGCCAAGGGGCTAAGCAAATAAGGGACATGGTCACATGTCACTCAAACTAGGAAAACAAGCATACAATGCATGTTTAAATGCCACATACACATATAATTGAAAACAAGCAAGGTTGCCATGAGGGCCATAGGCACATAGAAGAGAACAAGAAAAGGACATTGGCAAATGTCCTAAGGCACAAAAAAAATAGATGCAAAAGACATTGTAAAATGTGTTAAGGCACATATAAGAGACAAAAACAAGAACTAAGAATTGAAATCACATATAACTACGTAAAGTAATAAAGGAAAGCATGCAAATTATAAAAACACAATCACATCTAACTAATTAAAGCAAGAAGTGAAATTATGCAAAACATGTAGTACAAGACTAGGTAGATGTAATCACATATAGTTATGTAAATCAAGAAAGGAAGGCATGTAAATGATGGAAATAAAATCACATCTAACTAATTAAAACTATAAGTGAAAGTATCTAAAACATGTAGTACAAGACTAGGTAGATGATAAGAAATACACAAGTTCTATATACTAGTGAGTGTAAAAAGAATAATTTATGTAAGCTAGTAAGTAATGTACATCAACATGATAATTGGAATGTGTGGTGTATGAATGACATAACCTAGATGGTTTAGTCATGTAGAATATGCCCTCGATGGGTAGATATATTAATGTATGTCTCAAATGTATGAAGTAGGATGACCCCTCAATGGGTATAGTGAAGCAATCAAATATTTGGGTGTCACTGTACACACTCAATGAAGATCAAGTAAAGTATGGTAATGTAGATAAATCAACAAATAATATCATAGAATAGTAAAATGCAAGTCTAGCATGGAAGTAGAAATGTAAAGCATGGGTAATTCATACAATTGAAATGTTTTTGGTATTTTGAGTTATTTGAATGTTTTTGTAATTTTGAAATAAACTATGTACAAGCAAACATAAAAACATTATGTACAAGTAATTGAAAATAAGTTATGTACATGTAATTTAAAAAATTATGTACAAGAAAGACTAAGAAAAAATGATACTAACCAATGAGTCTCATGAGAGAATCCCTATGGTGTCCTATGTCAAGGAGACGGATCATGCATGATAAAAGGGATGAGGTTTTTTGACTCTAAAATATATGTATGTTATAAATGCTCTAAAATATCTATAGTGTAAATTGATTGTTGGGTCCCCTTGGAACTCTGAGAAGTGGATACAACTATAGGGCTCTTAGGGACCCATTTGGTAGTAGAAGAATCTCTCTAAAAGTTTGCTTTGTATGTAGAGTCATGAGACCTCAATGATATTTCCCTAGGTGTGAACACTATAGTTGAAAATTATCTATAATCTTGAAACTATGGTTGCTCTAAATGAAGCCTCCATGGAAGTGTATGAACTCTCTATGTTGGTGAGGGAGGCCTCAACTATGTCTGAATCTAAATTGGAGGAAAAAATGTAATTGGTGGAGGAGCTAAAAATGGTGGCTATAAATTAGTAGATGGCTCTGAAGTGGGGATTGGTAACTCATATAGAACTCCACCAATTTTAACAACCTAATTAACATGAGTGAATTACATGCATCTATGAACTGTAGAAGGTACTACACAAAAATTTTGAATCCATGGTCAACCAAGAAATATATCAAAGACTTATTCAATGGGAATAATAATAAATGGTGTGAATAAATGTGTTGGACCAACCTATAGAGGAAGTACAATCTCACCTAGTGAACTCTGTATGTGCCCACTAAATCCACTAATAAATTTGACTATTGGGGTAATATACTACTCTAAATATCCCAAATTCTAAAATAATGTCATAATACACATGTTTACACTGGATCCATCATCTCTAAGAACACTATGAATGGGATTATGATTAACGTAAGCTCTAACAAAGAGTGCAAGGTAATTTGAATCATCCTTAAATATCACCTGCTATAAAAGGAGATGGAAGGTCTAATTACAACTCAAGAATTAAACACACCAATCATGTTGCTCAAAGGATGTGACTTAATTAAAGGTACTTTGTATGTAGCTAGTGGAGGGTGTGCATGATATGCATGGTGAACACCTGATGTATCCCCTATCTCTTTTTTAGAATGATTTAAGAAAGGATATGAGAAGATTTAAAAGATTTGTTTATGTTTGCTTTGCCTAAGGAGGCTCAATTAGAGTGCCAAGATCAATGAGGTTGCCATCTATCAAGTCCTATATCTTGTGTTGAAAATTAATGCATCTATTCATTGTGTGGCTTCGTGCCCTATGAAAATCACAAAATGCATTCTGATCATATCCATATGGAAGAGGCTTTGTTGTATCAACTTCCCAAATAGGAGGGAGATATATGATATTGAATTTTAATAGCTATTCTAAGACTTTGGCTGGAGATACTGGTAGATTGGTAAAGGTTCATTGTGGATGTATTGATAAAACCACTCACTGAGGTAGCTCATAACCCACATTAATTGTAGGTTGATTTTGACTTTTGTTATCATTAACCTTTACTCTATATGGGATTTTATTGTTACTCTTGTTTGTTGTTTTTTATATGCTTGTGTACTTGAGTTTAACCATTGAAATCAATTCGACTTCCCATTCCTTTAGTGTATGACATAAATTAGTGAAGAAAGAGAAAATTTTAAACATTATTGAATCATATAAAGCTATCAGAAGACTCTATTTGAAGAGATCTTCTAATTATTGATTGGCCATGGGGTTAGTCACTCTAGCCAAAATAGTCTTATATCAAAGAACATAATCTATGAGATGATCATTTGACCTTTATTTCTATTATGTAATTTGGGCATAAGAAATCTTGTCACCTATGTTAATATTGAAATGATATAGGAATATGTTAGCTAAAGGATTGAATGCATTGACTGATTGATTCAATAGACTATAAATCCATTATAGAGCATAATCCTTTAAACTCTTTAGAAATAGCTTAGTTAGTAACCAATAATTTGGCATATAGTCCAAGCACGCTACGTGAAAATATCTCAAGTGTGTCTTTGGATCACCCTTTCCATCATATAGAGTAAACTTGGGTTGAACAAAACCTAGTGGAAAAGGTGTAGAAGCAATATAACATGCCAATGGTGTATGAAGTAGAGCAAGAGAGTCAAAAGCCTATGTTGTTGTAGAGGCACCTTAATCAAGGTATCACCTTAGATTGAAGATATTTTATCTCTTACACAAGGGTAGCCACATCAAGAGATAAGGATGTACTAGCCATAATTGGTGGTGCCTCATAAGAAGGTTGGACTACTATACATGGATGTTGAGACATAGTTTCCCTCGTAGTGTCATTTGTAATTGGTTTTTCTAAAGGAATGGAAGACTCACTTGCTTAGGATTTTTAATTTATATCATATATTGTAAGATAAGGGCATGATCTTAGGGTTATTACCTAAGTCTCTCAATAGAAATTTGTAGAATCAAATATTTTTTGATGACCACATCATTATCAATGATAGGTGGAAGTGGATCAAGACCCTGATGTGGTGGGTTGTGAACATATATGTGTGTATCATCATTATTATTCTCAGACTACTCATTGTTGAAATTATCCTCATAGAAATTAGTGTAATATAGATGTGTAAGATCTATAATAGAAAGCTGAGTTGGTTGTTTATCCATGGTATATGAATAGGTTAGAGGAATCTAGGTGAATTCAATAGGGTTGCTACTAAGTCTTGCACTTCATCTCAAAAGAAGAGATGAAAGGAGATTATATGGCATAAGAAAAATAAATTTAAAAATGTAAGAGAATATTAAATAAATATAATCTAAACAACAAACTGGAATATGAATTAAAAAGGATATGAAGCTCACAAACATGTAAGGTGATACCTCAAGAGTGTAGGAACCTAGTAAATTCAACTAGGGTTTGAAGGAAATAGTTTTCAAAATTACTATGGTAAATTTTAAAAATTAAATGTGAATGTCTAATTTATATATGTAAAATAAAAATTAGAAAAATAGTAGAAAAATTAGCAAAGAATTTTCCCTAGGGTTTCTAGGGGTTTTGTGTACAAATGGTTCACGTCAGGTTCACCAAATGATTTCACTATTTTGGGAATAATTGAGTTTATTTCCTATTTTAGTTAAGGGTCTAGATTAATAAATTAGTAAATAATATTGCAATAATTACAATCCTAATTTGTATAGTTTATCTTTTTTACCTTTCTAAGAATAGTAATAAAGGTTAAGATGGTTGATACAATGTCTAAAACTAGTTATGTAGGATTATGATAGTGTCATAAATTAAGATCTAAATTTTCTTTGGTGAAAGGATAGGAGCATAAAAAATAAGACACTTTGGGGTCTGAAACTATTATCCACTTTTGTTGTTATTGTCCAAACTAGTCACAAAAACCTGAGCTTTCTAGGTTCTTTACATTATTTTTGTGTAAGCTTACCTGTGAAATATAAAGTGTTGAATGTCAACGGAGCTCACTATAGAGATGAATTAAGTTTGAATATTTTTATTGTAAACATTCTTGAAATAATTAAAACTATCTAAATTTTTATGTTGCATTATTCAAATCTAAAACATTATAGAAAAAGTGCATAAAGTTTAAATCTTTTGATTGTAAACATTCTCAAAATGAGTAAAACTACCTATGTTTTGAATTTTTATTATTAAAATCTCAAAAATTATAGGAATTATTCATAAAGTTTGAATATTTTGATTGTAAAATGATTGAAATTATTAAAACCACCAGATTTTTATTGTTGCATTATTCAAAACACAAAAATGATAGGAAACACACATAAAGTTTGAATCTTTTGATTGTAAACATGCTCAAAATAAGTAAAACTGCCTAAATTTTTGTGTCACATTATTAAAAACTCAAATCATATGAAACACACATAAAGTTTGAATCTTTTGAATGTTTTGATTTTGCATTATTAAAAACTAATTTTTTTTTGGAAAGATGCATAAATTTTGAATCTTTTGATTGTAAACATTCTCAAAATGAGTAAAACCACCTAAGTTTTGATATTTCATTATTCAAAACTCAAAACATATAGGAAACACATAAAAAGTTTCAATTTTTTAATTGTAGACATGATTGAATTGAGTAAAATTGCCTAAGTCAAATGGTGTTGCATTATTCAAAACTCAAAAAGTATAGGAAAAGCACATCAAGTTTGAATCTTTTAATTCTAAATATGCTTGAATTAAGTAAAACTAACTAATTTTTTATGTTACATTATTAAAAAAGAGAAAATTATAGGAAATGTGCATAAATTTAGAATCTTTTGATATTAAAAATGCTCAAAATGAGCAAATTGCCTAATTTTTTTAGTTACATTATTCAAAACTCAAAAATTAGAGGATATGCACATAAATTTTCAATATTTTGATTGTAAATATGCTCAAAATGAGTAAAACCACCTAAGTTTTGGTGTTGCAATATTCAAAACTCAAAAAATATAGGAAACACGCATAAAGTTTGAATCTTTTAATTTTAAACATGTTCTAAATGAGTAAAACTACATACATTTTTGTGTTGCATTATTCAAAACCCAAAAACTATATAAAACATGTATAAATTTATAATATTTTGATTATAAACATGATCAAAATGAGTAAAACCACCTAAGTTTTGGTGTTGAATTATTCAAAACACAAAAATTGTAGGAAAAGTGCGTAAAGTTTGAATCCTTTGATTATAAACATGCTCGAAATGAGTAAAACCACCAATGTATTGGTGTTTCATTATTCAAAATTTATAGGAAACACACATAAAGTTTGAATTTTTTTATTTTAAACATGCTTTAAATGAGTAAAACCCCTTAAGTTTTGGTTTTACATTATTCAAAACTCAAATAAAATAGGAAACACATAAATTTTGAATCTTTTCATTGTAAACATGCTTAAAGTGAGTAAACCCACCTAATTTTTGGTGATGCATTATTCAAAACTTAAAAAATATAGGAAATACACATAAATTTTAAATCTATTGACAATAAACATTCTTGGAATGAGTAAAATTACTTAAGTTTTGGTGTTGCATTATTCAAAGCTCAAAAATTATAAGTAACATGCACAAAGTTTGAATCCTTTAATTATAAACATACTTGAAATGAGTACAACCACTTAAATTTTTATATTCCATTATTCAAAACAATTTGAATCCTTTAATTACAAACATACTTGAAATGAGTACAACCACTTAAGTTTTTATATTCCATTATTCAAAAAAAAAATATTATAGGAAACATGCATAAATTTTGAATCTTTTGATTGTAAACATGCTCAAAATGAGTAAAACTATTTAATTTTTTGTGTTACCTTATTCAAAACTTAAAAATTATAGAAAACACACATAAATTCTAAATCTTTTGATTCTAAACATGATTCAAACATGTCAAACCTCTTAAGTTTTGGTGTTGTATTATTAAAAACATTATCACAATGAGTAAAATTGCTTATGTTTTAGTGTTGCATTATTCAAAACTCAAAAAATATAATAAACACACGTAGAGGTTGAATATTTTGATTATAAACATGCTCAAAATGAGCAAAACCACCTATTTTTTTTATTATTTCATTCTTTAAAACTAAAAAATTATATAAAATGTGCATAAAGTTTGAATCTTTTGATTGTAAACATGCTAGAAACGAGTAAAATTGCTTTAGATTTGGTGTTGCATTATTCAAATCACAAAAAAATATATGAAATATGCATAATGTTTGACCTTTTGATTGTAAAATGTTTTAAATGAGTTAAACTACCAAGTATTGGTGTTTCCTTATTCAAAACTCAAAAATTATAGGAAACACACATAAAGTTTGAATCTTTTGATTATAAACATGCTCAAAATTAGTAAAAATGCCTAAAATTTGAAGTCACATTATTCAAAACTCAAATTATATGAATGCATAAATTTTAAATCTCTTGATTTTAAACATCCTTGAAACAAGTAAAACTACCTATGTTTTGGGTTTGCATTACTAAAAACCTAAAAATTATAAGAAACACTCAAAAAGTTTGAAACTTTTGATTGTAAACATGCTAGAAATGAGTAAAACCACCTATGTTTTGATTTTACATTATTAAAAACTCAAAAATGATAGGAAATATGCATAAAATTTGAAACTTTTAATTGTAAAGATTCTTGAAATAAATAAAACCACCTAGTTTTTGTTGTTACATTATTCAAAACTCAAAAATTATAGGAAACCCACATCAAGTTTGAATCTTTTGATTATAAACATGCTTATAATGAATAAAATTTCATAATGTTTGGTGTTGTATTATTAAAAATTAAAAAATTATAGGAAATTCTCATAAAGTTTTAATCTTTTGATTGTAAACATGTTTGAAATGACTAAAACTGCCTATATTTTTGTGTTGCATTATTCAAAACTAAAAAATTAGAGGAAGTGTGCATAAAAGTTGAATATTTTGATTATAAATTTTCTTTAAAAAATTAAAATGACCTAAGTTTTAGTGTTGCATTATTTAAAACTTGAAAATTATAATAAATATGTATAAAGTTTGAATCTTTTGATTGTAAGCATGTTCTAAATGAGTAAAACTACATACATTCTGGTGTTACATTATTTAAAACTCAAAAATTATAGGAAACATATATAAAGTGTAAATATTTTGATTGTAAACATGATTTAAATGAGTATAACAACCTAAGTTTTGGTGTTGCATTATTCAAAACTCAAAAGTTATAGGAAACGTGCATAAAAATTTAAATCTTTTGATCGTAAACATGCTTGAAATGAGTAAACCCACGTAGGTATTGGTGTTGCATTATTAAAAAATAAAAAATTATATGAAACAAGAATAAAGTTTAAATATTATGATTTTAAACATGATCAAAATGAGTAAAACCCCCTAAGTTGTGGTGTTGCCTTATTTAAAACTCAAATAATATGGGAAACACATATAAAGTTAGAATATTTTGATTGTAAATGTGCTTGAAATGAGTAAAAATGCATAATTTTTGGTGTTTCATTATCTATAACATAAAAAATATAGGAAATACACATAGAGTTTGAATCTATTGACAATAAACATTCTTAAAACAAGTAAAACTGCCTATGTTTTGGTGTTGCATTAATGAAAATTCAAAAATTATAAGAAACGTGCATAAAGTTTTTGAATCCTTTAATTATAAACATACTTGAAATGAGTACGACCACTTATGTTTTTTGTGTTGCATTATTTAAAACTAAAATTTATAGGAAACATGCATAAAGTTTGAATTTTTTGATTCTAAACATGCTCGAAAGGAATAAAACTATTTATGTTTTGGTGTTACATTATTCCAAACTTAAAAATTATAGGAAACACACATAAAGTCTAAATATTTGATTCTAAAAATGATCAAAACGTGACAAAACTCTTAAGTTTTTATGTTGTATTATTCAAAACATGATCAAAATGAGTAAAATTACTTATGTTTTGGTGTTGCATTATTCAAAACTCAAAAATTATATGAAATTAAAATAAAGGTTGAATCTTTTTATTGTAAACATGCCCAAAATGAGTAAAACTGCCTATGTTTATTATTTCATTATTTAAAAATAAAACTTTATAAGAAATGTGCATAAAGTTTGAATCTTTTGAGTGTAAACATGCTAGAAACTAGTAAAACCACCTAAGTTTTGGTGTCAAATTATTCAAATCTCAAAAATTATAGGAATTGTGTATAAAGTCTAAATATTTTTATAGCCAAATGTTTGAACTGAGTAAAACTTTCTAAGTATTGGTGTTGCATTATTCAAAACTCAAAAATTATAAGAAATGTAGATAAAGTTTGAATCTTTTGATTATAAAGCTACTCAAAATGAGTAAAAATGCATAAATTTTGGAGTCACATTATTCAAAACTCAAATTATAAGAAATAAAAATAAATTTTAAATCTTTTGATTGTAAACATCCTTGAAATGAGTAAAACCACTTGTGTTTTGGGTTTGCATTATTAAAAACATAAAAAATATAGGAAACACTCAAAAAGTTTGAAACTTTTGATTGTAAACATGCTCAAAATGAGTAAAACCACCTAAGTTTAGATATTTTATTATTCAAAACTCATAAAATATATAAAAACCACATCAATTTGGAATGTTTTGATTGAAATATGCTCAAAATGATTAAAACCACCTAAGTTTTGGTGTTACATTATTAAAAATGCAAAAATTATAGGAAATTATCATAAAGTTTTAATCTTTTGATTGTAAACATGCTTGAAATGACTAAAACTACCTATGTTTTTGTGTCTCATGATTCAAAACTCAAAAATTAGAGAAAACACACAAAGTTTGAATAATTTAATTGTAAACATGCTCAAAATGAGTAAAATTGCCTAATTTTTGGTTTTACATTATTCAAAACTATAAAATTATAGGAAACACAAATAAAGTTTGAATCTTTTGATTTTAAACATTCTTGAAATGAGTAAAACTACCTACATTTTTGTTTTGCAAAATTTAAAACTCAAAAAATTATAGAGAACAGGCATAAGGTTTAAAACTTTTGATTGTGAACATGCTAAAAATGAGTAAAAATGCTTATGTTTTTTTTGTTGCATTATTCAAAACTCAAAAATTATAGGAACAACGTATAAAGTTTGAATCTTTTGATTGTAAACATACTCAAAATGAGTAAAACTACATAAATTTTTGTGTTGCATTATTCAAAAATTATAGGAAACGTGCATAACTTTTAAATATTTTGATTTTAAACATGATCAAAACGAGTAAAACCACCTAAGTTTTGGTGTTTCATCATTCAAAACTCAAATAATATAGAAAATGCACATAAATTTTAAATCATTTTTTTGTAAACATGCTCAAAATGAATAAAAATACTTAAGTTTTGGTGTTACATTATTCAAAACTCCAAAATTATAAAAAAACACACATAAATTTTTTATATTTTGATTTTAAAAATGTTTGAAATGAGTAAAACCACTTATGTTTTGTTATTTCATTATTCAAAATTCAAAAACTATATGAAATGTGCATAAAGTTTGAATCTTTTGAACTTAAACATGCTCAAAACAAGTAAAATTTCCTAAGTTTTGGTGTTCCATTATTCAAAACTCAAAAATTATAAGAAATACGTATAAAGTTTCAAACTTTTGATTGTAAACATGCTTGAAATGAGTAAAATTGCATATGGTTTATTGTTGCATTATTCAAAACTCAAAAATTATAGAAAATGTGTAAAAATTTGGAATATTTTGACTGTAAACATGGTCAAAAGGACAAAAACCACCTATGTTTTGGTGTTGCATTATTCAAAACTCAAAAATTATAGGAAACATGTATAAATTTTGAATTTTTTAATTGTAAACATGCTTGAAATGAGTGAAACCAACTCTGTTTTGGTGTTACATTATTCAAAACTAAAAATTTATAGAAAATGTGCATAAAGTTGGAATCTTTTGATTATAAACATGCTCAAAAAGAGTAAAATTGCCTGAGTTTTAGTCTTGTATTATTCAAAACTCAAAAATTATAGGTTACACACATAAAGCTTGAATATTTTAATTGTAAACATGCTTGAAATGAGTAAAACCTCCTAAGTCATGGTGTTGCATTTTTCAAAAATCATAAATTATAGAAAATGCACATAAAGTTTGAATCTTTTGATTGTAAACATTGTCAAAATAAGTAAAATCACCTAAGTTTTAGTGTTGCATTATTTAAAACTAAATTTTTTTAGGAAATGCACATAAAGTTTGAATCTTTTGATTTTAAACATGCCCTAAATGAGTAAAACCACCTAAGTTATGGTGTTCTATTATTCAAAACTAAAAAAATATATGAAATGAACATAAAAAATATAGGAAACACCCATAAAGTTTGTATCTTTTTATTTTAAACATGCTCAAAATGAGTAAAATCACTTAGGTTTTTTTGTTACATTATTAAAAACTCAAAACTTAAAGGAAACATGTAAAATTTTTGGTGTCTCATTATTTAAAAATCAAATTATAGGAAATATACATAAAGTTTAAATCTTTTGATTGTAAACATCCTTTAAATGAGTAAAACTACCTATGTTTTGGTTTTGAATTATTAAAAACACAAAAAATATTGGAAACATGCATAAATTTTGAATCTTTTCATTCTAAGCATAATGGAAATGAGTAAAATTGCCTAAGTTTTGATGTTGCATTATGCAAAACTCAAAAATTATAGGAAATAAGTACAAAGTTTAAATATTTAATTCTAAACATGCTTTAAATGAGTAAAACCATCTAAATTTTGGTGTTGCATTATTCAAAACAAAAAAATTATAGTAAATGTGCATAAATATTGACTCTTTTGATTATAAACATGCTTTAAATGAGTAAAACCACCTAATTTTGGTGTTGCAATATTCAAAACTCAAAAATTATAAGAAATATGTAAAAAGCTTGAATCTTTTGATTAGAAACATGCTCGAAATGAGTAAAACCACTTAAGTTTTATTGATGCATTATTCAAAACTCAAACATTACAGGAAACATGCATATAGTTTGAATCTTTTGATTGTAAACATGTTCAAAATGAGTAAATCCACCTAAGTTTTAGTGTTGCATTATTCAAAACTCAAAAATTATAGGAAATGAGCATAAATTTTGAATCTTTTGATTGTAATCTCAATTGAAATGAGTAAAACCACCCAATTTTAGATGTTGCATTATTCAAAACTAAAAAGTTATAGGACACATGCATAAAGTTTGAAACTTTTGATTGTAAACATGCTAGAAACAAGTAAAAATGCCTATGTTTTGTTGTATTATTATTCAAAACTCAAAAATTATAAGAAACATCCATAAAGTTTGAATGTTTTGATTGTAAACATGCTTGAAATGAGTAAAACCATTTATGTTTTGGTGTTTCATTATTTAAAAATAAAAAATCAAAGGAAAAACACATAAAATTTGAATCTTTTGATTGTAAACATGCTCTAAACTACTAAAAGTGCCTATGTTTTACTGTTGTATTATTCAAAACCCAAAAATTATAGGAAACATGTTTAAAGTTTAATTATTTTAATTGTAAACATGCTCAAAACATATAAAACCATTTCAGATTTGATGTTGCATTATTCAAAACACAAAAATTGAAGGAAATGCACATAAAGTTTGAATCTTTTCATTAAAACATGCTCGAAATGAGTAAAACCACCTATGTTTTGGTTTTGCATTATTCAAAACTTAAAAATTATAATAAATGTGCATAAAGGTTGAATCTTATTATTGTAAACATGCTGAAAATGAGTAAAACCATCTAAGTTTTGTTGTGCATTATTCAAAACACAAAAAATTATAGGAAAAGTGCACAAAGTTTGAATTTTTTGATTGTAAACATGCCCTAAACAAGTAAAACTACCTACGTTTTGGTTTTCCATTATTCAAAACTAAAAAATTATAGGAAATGCATTTAAAGTTTGAATATTTTGATTTTAAAATCAAAATGAGTAAAACCATCTCTGTTTTGGTGTTGCATTATTCAAAACTCAAATAATATACGAAACACACATAAATTTTGAATCTTTTGATTGTAAATATGCACAAAATGAGAAAAATTACATAAGTCTTGGTGTTGCACTTTTCAAAACTCAAAAATTATAGGAAACACACATAAAGATTTAATCTTATGATTGTAAACATGTTATACATGAGAAAACCACCTAGGTTTTGGTGTTACATCATTCAAAACTCAAAAATTATACGAAACGTGCATAAATTTTGAATCTTTTGCTTGGAAACATGATCAAAATGAGGAAAACCATCTAAGTTTTTACGTTACATTTTTTTAAACTAAAAAAATATAGGAAAAGTGCATAAAGTTTCAATATTTTGATTGTAAACATGCTCGAAACAATTAAAATCACCTATGTTTTAGTGTTGCATTTTTAAAACTCAAAAATTATAGGAAATGGACATAAAGTTTGAATCTTTTGATTTAAAAAATGCTCAAAATGAGTAAAACGACCAAAGTTTTGGTTTTACATTATTTTAAACTCAAATAATATAGGAAACATGCATAATATTTGAATCTTTTGATTGTAAACATGCACAAAATGAGAAAAACCACCTAATTTTTTGTGTTGTATTATTCAGAACTCAAAAATTATACTAAATATGCATAAAGTTTAAAAAAAATTCTTGCAAACATGCTGAAAATGTGTAAAACTCTCTATGTTTTGGTATTGCATTTTTCAAAACTCAAAAATTATAGGAAAAACACATAAATTTTGAATCTTTTAATTGTAAACATGCTCAAAATGAGTAAAACAACCTAAGATTTGGTGTTGTATTATTCAAAACTCAAAAATTGTAGTAAATATGCATAAATTTTGAATCTTTTGATTGTAAACATGATCAAAATGAGAAAAAATGCCTAAATTTTAGTGTTGTATTATTAAAAAAAATAAAAATTATAGGAAACAGACATAAAGTTTGAATCTTTTGACTTTAAACATACTCAAAATGAGTAAAATTACCTAATTTTTGGAGTTAGAATATTAAAAACTAAAAAATTATACAAAATGCACATAAAGGTTGAATCTTTTAATTTTAAACATGCTTGAAATGAGTAAAATCATTTATGCTTTGGTGTTGCATTATTCAAAATTCAAAAATTGTAAGAAACATGTTCGACATGAGTAAAACTGCTTAAGTTTGAATATTTTGATTTTAAACATGTTTGACCTGAGTAAAACTGCTTAAGTTTTTGTGTTGCATTATTCAAAACATAAACTATAGGAAACATGCTTAAAGATTCAATATTTGGATTGTAAACATGCTTGATATGAGTAAAACTACCTATGTTTTGGTTTTGTATTATTAAAAATTCAAAAATTATAGGAAAAATGCATATATTTTGAATAATTTGATTGTAAACATGCTCAAAACGAGTAAAACTACCTAAGTTTTGGTGTTATATTATTCAAAACTCAAAAATTATAGGAAACATGCATAAAGTTTGTATATTTTAATTTTAAACACATTCAAAATGAGAAAAAATCCTATCTTTTGGTGTCACATTATTCAAAACTCAAATTATATGAAACATGAATAAAAATTGAATCTTTTGATTATAAATATGATCAAAATGAGTAAAACTTCCTATGTTTTGGTTTTGCATTATTAAAAACTCAAAAATTATTTGAAAAGCACATAAAGTCTAAATCTTTTGATTGTAAGCATGCTTGAAATGACTAAAACAACCTATATTTTATTGTTGCATTATTCGACACTCAAAAATTATAGGAAATGCACATAAAGTTTGAATCTTCATATTGTAAACATGATTGAAATGAGTGAAACCACCTAAGTTTTGGTGTTTTATTATTCAAAACTAAAAAATTATATGAAACATGCATAAATTTTTAATCTTTTGATTATAAACATGATCAACATGAGTAAAACTACCTAAGTTTTTGTGTTGTATTATTCAAAACTCAAAAATTATAGAAAATATGCATAATGTTGAAATTTTTTTTTTGCAAACATGCTTGAAATGAGTAAATCCACCTAAGTTTTGGTGTTGCATTATTCAAAACTCAAATTATAGGAAATATGAATAAAGTTTGAATCTTTTGATTGTAAACATCCTTAAAATGAGTAAAATTACCTATGTTTTTGTTTTTTATTATTAAAAATATAAAAGTTATAGGAATCACACATAGAGTTTGAATCTTTTGATTGTAAACATGCTCAAACTGAGTAAAACTACCTATGTTTTGATTTGCATTATTCAAAAATAAATAATTATAGGAAACATGCATAAAGTTTGAATCTTTTAATTGTAAACATGCTTGAAATGAGTAAAACTACCTAAATTTTGGTATTGCATTATTCAAATATCAAAAATTATAGGAAATGCACATAAATTTTGAATCTTTTGATTGTTAACATGGTCAAAATGAGTTAAACTACCTAAGTTTTCATGTTACATTATTCAAAACTTAAAAATTATAGGAAATGTGCTTAAAGACTAAATGTTTTGATTTTAAACATGCTCAAAACAAGTAAAATAGCTAAATTTTTTATATTACATTATTCAAAACTCAAAACATAGAGGAAATTCACATAAAGTTTGAATATTTTGATTGGAAACATGCTCAAAATGAGTAAAACTACCTATGTTTTGGTGTTACATTATTCAAAAATAAAAAAATATAGGAATTACGCATAAAGTTTAAATATTTTTATTTTAAAATTTCTCAAAATGAGTAAAATGACCTCAATTTAGGTTTTGCATTTTTTAAAACTTAAATAATATAGGAAACACACTTAAAGTTGAATATTTTGACTTTAAACATACTCAAAATGAGTAAAACTACCTACATTTTGTTGTTGCGTTATTCAAAACTCAAAAATAATAGTAAACTCATGTAAAGTTTAAATCTTTTGATTGTAAACATGCTTGAAATGAGTAAAACCATCTAATTTTTGGCATTGCATTATTAAAAACTCAAATTATAGGAAACACTCATAAAGTTTGAATCTTTTGATTGTAAAATTACTCAAAATGCATAAAATATCTTAGGTTTTAGTGTTGCATTATTTAAAAATGAAAAATTATAAGAAACATGTATAAAGTTTGAATATTTTGATTGTAAAACATGGTTAAAATGATTTAAACCACCTATGTTTTGGTGTTGCATTATTCAAAACTCAAAAATTATAGCAAACATGCATAAATTTTGAATCTTTTGATTGTAAACATGCTCAAAATGAGTAAAATTGTCTAAGTTTTGTTGTTACATTATTCAAAACTTAAAAATTATAAGAAAAACATATAAAGTTTGAATCTTTTAACTGTAAACATGCTTAAAATGAGTAAAAGCACCTAAGTTTTTAGTGTTGCATTATTCAAAACTAAAAAATTATAAAAAAATTCACTTAAAGTTTGAATCTTTTGATTGTAAACATTATCAAAATGAGTAAAATCATCTAAGTTTTAGTGTTACATTATTCAAAACTCAAAAATTATAGGAAATGCACATAAATTTTGAATCTTTTGATTGTAAACATGCTCAAAATGAGTAAAACCATGTAAGTTTTGGTGTTGCATTATTCAAAACTCACAAATAATAGGAATTAACCATAATGTTTGAAATTTTTGACTGTCAACATGCTCAAAATGAGTACAACCACCTAACAAAACACAAATAATATAGGAAATGTGCATAAAGATTGAATCTTTTAAGTGTAAACATGCTAGAAATGACTAAAACCACTTAAGTTTTGTCATTGCATTATTCAAAACATAAAAATTATCAGAAACCTGCATACATTTGAATTTTTTAATTATAAACATGCTCTAAACAAGTAAAACCACCCAAGTTTCGATGTTGCATTATTAAAAACTAAAAAAATAATGGAAGCATGAATAAAGTTTGAATATTTTGAATGCAAACATGCTCAAAGTGAGTAAAATTGCATAAGTTTTGATGTTGCATTATTCAAAATGGGCATAAATTTTGAATATTTTAATTGTAAACATGCTCGAAATGTGTAAAACTACCTATGTTTTCATATTGCTTTTTCCAATTTTAAAAATCTTAGGAAACATGCTCAAAAGGAATAAAATTACCTACATTATGGTGTTACATTATTCGAAACTCAAAATTTAATAGAATATCATCTAAATTTTAAATAATTTAGTTGTAAACGTGCTCAAAATGAATTAAACCACCTAGGTTTTGGTGTTGCATTATTTAAAACTCAAAAATTATAGGAAATATATATAAAGCTCGAATGCTTTGGGTTTAAACATGCCCAAAATGAGTGAAACTACCCATGTTTTGTTGTTGTATTTTTCAAAACTAAAATAATATAAGAAATACACATAAATTTTGAATCTTTTGATAGTAAACATGCTTGAAATGAGTAAAATTACTTATGTTTTGGTGTTACATCATTTAAAACTCAAAAACTAATGGAAACACACGTAAAGTTTGAATCTTTTGATTGTAAACATGCTTGAAATGAGTAAAACCACTTATGTTTTAGTGTTACATTATTCAAAACTCAAAAATTATAGGAAACACATAAAATTTGAATCTTTTGATAGTAAACATGCATGAAACAAGTAAAATTGCCTAAGTTTTGGTGTTGCATCATTAAAAACCCAAAAATGATAGGAAATGTGCATAAAGTTTGAATCATTTGAATTTAAACATTCTTGAAATAAGTAAAAAAGCCTATGTTTTGGTGTTCTAATATTCAAAAATCAAAAATTATAAGAAATGCACATAAAGTTTGAATCTTTTGATTTTAGACATGCTCAAAATGAGTAAAGCTGCTTAAGTTTTGGTGTTGCATTATTCAGAACTAAAAAATTATAGGAAACTCACATAAACTTTGAGTCTTTTGATTGTAAGCATGCTCGAAACAAGTATAGGAAATGCACACAAAGTTTGAATATTTTGATTTAAACATGCTCAAAATGAGTAAAACTATTTATGTTTTGGTATTGCATCAATCAAAACTAAAAAATTAATTGAAACATGTGTAAAGTTTAAATTTTTTGATTGTAAACATATTCAAAATAAGTAAAAGCATTTATATTTTGGTGTTGCATTATTCAAAACTATAAAAAGATAAAAAATTCATATAAATTTTGAATCCTTTAATTGTAAACATGCTTAAAATGAGTAAAACCATCTAAATTTTGGTGTTGCATTATTCAAATCTCAAAAATTATAGGAAATGTGCATAAATTTTATCTCTTTTGATTGTAAACATGCTCAAAAAGAGTAAAACTACCTAATTTTCCATGTTGTATTATTCAAATGTCAAAAATTATAGAAAATGTGCAATAAAGTTTAAATCTTTTGATTGTAAAAATGCTTAAAACGAGTAAAACCACCTAATATTTGATGTTGCATTATTCATAACTAAAAAATTATAGAAAACACTGATAAAATTGGAATATTTTGATTGCAAACGTCCGTTGAATGAGTAAAAATGCCTAATTTTTGGTGCCACATTATTCAAAACACAAATTATAGGAAATACACATAAAGTTTGAATATTTTTTTTGTAAATATCCTTGAACCAAGTAAAACTACATATGTTTTGATTTTGCATTATTAAAAATAAGAAAATTATAGAAACACGCATAAAGATTGAATCTTTTGATTCTAAACATGATCAAAATGGGTAACACTACTTAATGTTTTGGTGTTGCATCATTCAAAACACAAAAACTAATGGAAACATGCATAAAGTTTGAATATTTTGATTGTAAACATGTTTAAAATGAGTATAACCACATATGTTTTGGTATTGCATTATTCAAAACTCAAGAATTATAGGGAACACACATAAATTTTGAATCTTTTTATTATAAACATGCTTGAAATGAGTAAAATTACCTATGTTATGGTGTTGCATTATTCAAAACTCAAAAATTATAGGAAATGCACATAAATTTTGAATCATTTGAATTTAAACATGTTTGAAATGAGTAAGATAGCCTAAGTTTTGGTGTTGCATTTTTCAAAACTCAAAAATTTTAGGAAATACACATAAAGTTTGCATCTTTTTATTCTAAACATGCTCAAAATGAGTAAAACTACTTATGTTTTGGTGTTTTATTATTCAAAACTCAAAAATTATAGGAAATGCACATAAAGTTTGATTATTTTATTTGTAAACATGTTCAAAATGAGTAAAACCACTTAAGTTTTGGTGTTGCTATTAGTGTAACTTTATATATTATATTATATTATTAATACAGTTTAGTGATCTGATTAGGAGCAATGATTAGGTGCTTAGTTAGCATGTTGGTTAGGTGTTATAATTATATAGTTATGAATCAATTCATTACAGTTATGAACCGAACCATTTCACATTATATATATTTATCCTCTTATTATTCAATAACATTAAAGCATTCTGCATTATATTCCTTCATTGGTATCAAATTCTATTCAATCATGGTGGGAGTAACGTGACTGCTCATGATTTGTCATGGCTTGGAGTCAAGCATTGGTTTGAAATAATGAATTTTATGTTGAGCTCTACCAAAATAATGACCCTTATTATCATTAACACATCTTGAGTGGTAAGTTGTTTGTCTTCAAAATACATAGTTCTGTTCATGAGAAGATTCTACATCTTTCAAAGGAGGAAAAATTACAGTATAAAGGCAATTATTGCTTTGGTATACAAGGCATGGGATAACCCTAGAATCCACCAATTTATCAACACTTGCAGTCCACCACTGGTATCTTACCAATCACATCCTAAGTCACTTCTTGAATATCACTTATTTTGTATTCTCTTCTATTCAATATAATACCTATAGATTTAAGTTTCACCTTGCTTTGCAAAGAAAGAGCCTTGGTGAAATAGTCATGTTGGTCTAGATTGCGAGAGCAAGTGCCATGTTTATACCACTCATGGCCCCATAATTTATATCCATTACTACTTGGGTATCTCATGAAAGAGAGTAAATAAGTGTGAAGAAGCAACAAAAACATTGCTAAGTGTTGAACTGAGTAGGAAAGCATACCAAGACTCAAACATGTACATCATAACGTCTGAAGACTAGATTGTATTAAAGTCTTACCCCCAAAGGTGTTCCAAATCTACAAGGTAATTTCCTTTACATGATACCCACTAAGTAACTTCCTTTACTAGAGGTTTGAGGATACATCGAGATTAGAGGAAATTTGTCATCCTCTCATGAGTCACCTATGATGGGGTTATAACATTGCTATGGTGACAAATTTTGGTGTGTTTATTTATGTTTTGTAGTGTGTTTTTCAATAAACTATTGAGCAATATTTCCAGTTTGGTACCTCCTAAAAAAGAATATTATGAGGAGCAAAATCACTAAAGTAATTCTTGGTTCTTGGAAAAGGATTTGTGGTAATCTAAGAAACCACCAAGTTGTAGTAAAAACCTCCTATAACCCTCTAAGTTCATGGTCAGCTTGCAGTATAAAACCATATGGGTTTGTGGTAATCTTCATAATCTGAGAAACCACCAAAGGTGTTATTAGAGAGAAGTGTTCCTATCACTTCTAGGTTTTTGGTAATCTTGCAAGGAAAAACCAAGGTGACACCAAAACTTTGAAGCCACAAAGATGGCATGCCACCTCACAAAGAGAGCAGGCTATGTTGAGAGTGTAAATCTTTTTATAGTGTTTGAAATAAAGGGAGGATCACTATCAAGAAATATGATGTTTGTAAAAAAATGTAATAAAGGGGGGGATATTAGAGTAACTTTATATATTATATTGTATTGTTAATACAGTTCAATGATCTGATTAGTAGTAATGGTTAGGTACTTAGTTAGCATATTGGTTAGGTGTTACAATTCTATAGTTATGAACAAATTCCTTGCAGTTATGAACTGAACCATTTCCCATTATATCTATTCATCCTCTTGTTATTCAATAACATAAAAGTATTTTACATTATATTCTTTCAGTTACATCATTCAAAACTCAAAAATTAAAGGAATAGTGTGTAAATTCTAAATCTTTTGATTATAAACATTCTCAAAACGAGTAAAACCACTTATGTTTTAGTGTTACATTATTTAAAACTCAAAAATGATATAAAATGTGAATAAATTTTGAATCTTTTGATTGCAAACATGCTTAAAAGGAGTAAAATCATCTAAATTTTTGTGTTTCATTATTCAAATCTCAAAAATCATAAGAAATGTGCAAAAAATTTCAATCTTTTGATGGTAAACATGATCAAAATGAGTAAAACCACCTAAGATTTATTGTTGTATTATTCAAATCTCAAAAATTATAATAAATGTGCATAAATTTTGAATCTTTTGATTATAAAATGCTTGAAATAAGTAAAATCACCTAATTTTAGGTGTTGTATTATTCATAACTCAAAAATTATAGGAAACACAAATAAAGTTTGAATCTTGTGATTGTAAACATGCTCAAAATGAGTAAAAATGCCTAATTTTTTGTGTCACATTATTCAAAATGCAAATTATAGAAAACACACATAAACTTTGAATCTTTTGATTCTAAAAATCCTTGAAATGAGTAAAATTGCCTATGTTTTGAATTTGTATTATTAACAACTCAAAAATAATAGGAAACATGCATAAAATTTGAATCTTTTGATTGTAAACATGCTCAAAATGAGTAAAACCACATAATTTTTTATGTTACATTAATAAAACCTCAAAAATTATAAATAACATTCATAAATATTGAATCTTTTAATTGTAAACATGCTCAAAACAACTAAAATTGCTTAACTTTTGGTGTTGCATTATTCAAAACTAAAAAATTATAGGAAATGTGCAATAAGTTTGAATCTTTTAACTGTAAACATGCTCTAAATGAGTAAAACTACATACATTTTAGTGTTGCATTATACAAAACTCAAAAATGATAGGAAATGTGCATAAATTTTAAATATTTTGACTGTAAACCTACTTAAAATGAGTAAAACCACTTATGTTTTGGTGTTGGATTATTCAAAACTCAAAAATTATAGGAAAATCACATAAATTTTGAATCTTTAGATTGTCAACATGCTTAAAATGAGTAAAACCACCTAAGTATTAGTGTCACATAATTCAAAAATAAAAAATTATAAGAAATTTTCATAAAGTTTGAATCTTTTGATTTTAGACATGCTCAAAATGTGTAAAACTACCTAAGTTTTGGTGTTACATTATTCAAAACTCAAATAATATAGGAAACGTGCATAAAGTTCTAATCTTTTGATTGTAAACATTCTAGAAATTAGTAAAACTACCTATGTTTTGGTGTTTCATTATTCAAAACTCAAAAAATATAGGAAATGCACATAAAGTTTGAATCTTTTGACAATAAACATGATCAAAACATGTAAAATTATTTATGTTTTGATGTTGTATTGTTCAGAACTCAAAAATTATAGGAAACATGAACAAAGTTTAAATTGTTAAATTGTAAACATGCTTGAAATGAGTAAATCCACTTAATTTTTATTATTGCATTATTCAAAACTAAAAAATGATAGGAAATGTGCATAAAGTTTGAATCCTTTGATTCTAAACATGCTCAAAATGAGTAAAAATGCTTATGTTTTGGTATTTCATTATTTAAAACTTAAAATTTATAGGAATTGCACATAAAGTCTCAATCTTTTTGTTCTAAACTTGATCGAAACATGTAAACCCTCCTAGGTTTTGGTGTTGTATTATTCAAAACTCAAAAATTATAGGAAATATGCATAAAGTTTGAATCTTTTGATTGCAAACTTGCTTGAAATGAGTAAAACTACTTAACTTTTGGTTTTGAATTATTTAAAAATAAAAAATATAGGAAATGGCCATAAAGTTTGAATATTTTGATTTTAAACATGCTTGAAATGAGTAAAACTACCAAAGTTTTGGTGTGGCATTATTCAAAACTCAAAAAATATAGGAAACGTGCACAATTTTTTACTATTTTGATTGTAAACATGCTCAAAATAACTCAAACTACCTAATATTTTATGTTACATTATTAAAAAATAAAAAATTAGAGGAAATGCACATAAATTTTGAATATTTTGATTGCAAACATCCTCAAAATGAATAAAACCACCTATGTTTTGGTTTTGCATTATTGAAAACTCAAAAATAATAGGGAACATGTATAAAGCTTGAATATTTTGACTATAACCATGATAGAAACAAGTAAACTGCCTACATTTTGGTCTTTCATTATTAAAAACTAAAAAAATATAAGGAACGTGCATAATGTTTAAATCTTTTGATTGTAAAAATGCTCAAAACAAGTAAAACCACCTATTTTTTAGTGTTTCATTATGTAAAACACTAAAATTATAGGAAAACACATCAAATTTGAATCTTTTGATTGTAAACATGGTCAAATGAGTAAAATTGCTTAAATTTTTGTGTTGCATTATTCAAAAATAAAAAATAATAGGAAACGTGCAAAAAGTTTGAATCTTTTGATTTTAAACATGCTCAAAATGAGTAAAACCACCTATGTTTTGGTGTTACATTATTCAAAACTCAAATAATATAGGAAAATCATATAAATTTTGAATCTTTCAATTGTAAAAATGCTCAAAATGAGTAAAACCACTTAGGTTTTCGTGTTGCATTATTCAAAACTCAAAAATTATAGGAAATACACATAAAGATTAAATATTTTATTTGTAAGCATGTTCTGAATGAGTAAAACTACCTATGTTTTTGTAATGCATTATTCAAAACTCAAAAATTATAGGAAACACACATAAAGTTTGAATCTTTTGATTTTAAACATGCTCAAAATGAGTAAAATTGCTTATGTTTTGATGTTGCATTACTCAAAACTCAAAAAATATAGGAAACACACAAAGTTTGAATCTTTTGATTGTAAACAGGCTCAAAATGAGTAAAACTACCTAAGTTTTAGTGTTCATTATTCAAAACTCAAAAATTAATGGAAATATCTATAAAGTTTGAATCTTTTAATTATAAACATGCTCAAAATGATTAAAATTTATTAAGCTATGGTGTTGCATTATTCAAAACTCAAAAATTATAGGAAACACACATAAAGTTTTAATATTTTGGTTGTAAACTCACTCAAACCAAGTAAAACTACCCAAGTTTTGGTGTTGCATTATTCAAAACTCAAAAGTTATAGGATACACACATAAAGTTTTAACATTTTGAATGTACATATGTTAGAAATGAGTAAAACTACCTATGTTTTGGTGTTGCATTATTCAAAACCTAAAAATTATATGAATCATGCATAAAGTTTGAATCTTTTGATTGCAAACATCCTTAAAATGAGTAATCCCATCTATGTTTGGGTATCACATTTTTCAAAACTAAAAAATATAAGAAAAGTCCATAAAGTTTGAATCTTTTGATTGTAAACATGCTTGAAATAAGTAAAACTAGATAAGTTTTCATGTTGAATTATTCAAAACTAAATAATTATAGGAAACACACATAAAGTTTGAATATTTTGATTTTAAAAATACTCAAAATGAGTAAAACCACCTATGTTTTGGTGTTACATTATTTAAAACTCAAATAATATAGGAAACATGCATATAGTTTGAATATTTTGATTGTAAACATGCACAAAACAAGAAAAGTTGCCTATGTTTTGGTGTTGTATTATTTAAAACTCAAAAATTATAGGAAAAATACATAAAGTTGTAAACTTTTGATTGTAAACATGCTCAGAACAAGTAAAACCACTTGGGTTTTGGTGTTGCATTTTTCAAAACTTAAACATTATAGGAAAAGCACATAAATATTGAATCTATTGATTGTAAACATGATCAAAATGACTAAAATCACCTAAGTTTTGGTGTTGCATTATTAAAGACTCAAAAATTATAAGAAACAAGCATAAAGTTTGATTTTTTATTGTAAACATGCTCGAAATGAGTAAAATCATGTAAGTTTTGGTGTTGCATTATTCAAAACTCAAAATTTATAGGAAAATCACACAAAGTTTTAATCTTTTGATTATAAACATGCTATAAACAAGTAAAGTCACTTATGTTTTGGTGTTGCATTATTCAAAACTAAAAAATTACAGAAAACATGCATAAATTTTGAATCATTTTATTGTGAACATTTTCAAAATGAGTTAAACTACTTAATTTTTGATCTTGCATTATTCAATACTAAAATATTATAGGAAATACACATAAATTGGAATCTTTTAATTGTAAACATGCTCAAAATTATTAAATCCACCTAAGTTTTGGTGTTGCATTATTCAAAGCTCAAAAATTTTAGGATACACATATAAATTTTGAGTCTTTTGATCATAAAATTGCTAGAAATGAGTAAAATTACCTAACTTTTGGTGTTGCATTATTCAAAACTCAAAAATTATATTAAATGTGCATAAATTTTGAATCTTTTGATTGTAAACATGCTCGAAACAAGTAAAACCACCTAGGTTTTGTTATTGCATTATTCGAAACTCAAAAATTTTAGGAAATGCACATAAAGTTTGAATATTTTGATTTTGAAAATGCCTAAAAAGAGTAAAACCACTTAAGTTTTGGTGTTGTAGTTTTAAAAACTCAAATAATATAGGAAACACACAAAGTTTGAATCTTTTGATTGTAAACATGCTTAAAATGAGTAAAATTGCCTAGGTTTTGGTGTTACATTATTCAAAACTCAAAAATTATGGAAAAAATGCATCAAGTTTGAATCTTTTGTTTGTAAACATGCCCAAAATGAGTAAAATTGCCTATGTTTTGGTTTTGCATTATTCAAAACACAAAAATTATAAGAAACATGCATAAAGTTTGAATCTTGTTTATTGTAAACATGCTTGAAATAAGTAAAATCATCTATGTTTTGGTGTTAAATTTTTTAGAACTAAAAAATAATAGGAAAAGCACATAAATTTTGAATCTTTTGATTGTAAACATGATCGAAACAAGTAAAACCACATTAGTTTTGGTGTTGCATTATTCAAAACTCAAAAATTATAGGGAATGCACATAAAGTTTGAATCTATTGATTTTTAAAATGCTCAAAATGAGTAAAACCACTCATTTTTGTGTGTTGTATTATTTAGAACTCAATCAATATAGGAAACACACATAAAGATAAAATATTTTGAATATAAAGATGCATGAAACCTTATAAATTGATTAAGTTTTGGTGTTGCATTATTCAAAACTCAAAAAATATAGGAAACACAAATAAAGTTTGAAACTTTTGATGGTAAACATGTTTAAAACAAGTAAAACTGCTTGTGTTTTGGCATTGTATTTTTCAAAATTCAAATACTATAGGAAAAGCACATAAAGATTGAATCTATTGATTGTAAACATATTCTAAATGAGCAAAATCACCTAAGTATTAGTGTTGCATTATTAAAAACTCTATAACTAGAGGAAACATGGAAAAAGTTTGAATCTTTTGATTTTAAACATGCTTGAAATGAGTAAAACCACCTAAGTTATGGTGTTGCATTATTCAAAACTAAAAAAATATTAAAATGCAAATAAAGTATGAATCTTTTGATTTCAAACATGCTCAAAATGAGTAAAACCACCTAAGTTATGGTGTTTCATTATTTAAAATTAAAAAAATATAAGAAATGCATATAAAGTTTGAATCTTTTAATTTTAAACATGCTCAAAATGAGTAAAACCACTTAATTTTTGGTGTTGCATTATTCAAAACTCAAAGATTATACACAATGCACATCAATTTAGAACCTTTTAATTTTAAACATGTTTGATATGAGTAAAACCATTTATGTTTTGGTGTTGCATTATTTAAAACTCAAAAATAATAAGAACCATGCATAAACTCTAAATCTTTTGATTGTAAACATGCTCAAAATGAATAAAAATGCCAACTTAAAACTATTCAAAACAAGTAAAACTACCTAAGTTTTCGTGTTACATTATTCAAAACTCAAAAATTATCAGAAAGGCCCACAAATTTTGAATCTTTTGATTGTAAACATGCTCAAAATGAGTAAAAATGTCTATGTTTTATTGTTGCATTATTCAAAACACAGAAATTGTAGGAAATATGCATAAATTTTGAATCTTTTTATTGTAAACATGTTAGAAACAATTAAAACTACCTAAGTTTTGGTGTTTCATTATTCAAAACTCAAAAATTATAGGAAATGTGCATAATTTTTAAATATTTTGATTGTGAACATGTTGTAAATGAGCAAAACTACCTATGTTTTGATGTTGCATTATTCAAAACTCAAAAATTATAGGAAACACGCATAAATATTGAATCCTTTTATTGTAAACATGCTCAAAATGAGTAAAAATGCCTATGTTTTGGTGTCACATTATTTAAAACTCGAATTATAGGAAACATGCATAAAGATTGAATCTGTTGATTGTAAACATGGTCATAACGAATAAAAATACCTATGTTTTAGTTTTGCATTACTAAAAACTCAAAAATTATAGGAAACATGGATAAACTTTAAATCTTTTGATTTTAAACATGGTCGAAATGAGTAAAATTGCCTATGTTTTGGTCTTTCATTATTCAAAACTCAAAAATTATAGGAAAGGTGCATAAAATTTGAATTTTTGATTGTAAACATGCTCAAAATGAGTAAAAATGCCTATGTTTTATCGTTGCATTATTTAAAACTCAAAAATTATAGGAAATGTTCATAAAGTTTGAATTTTTTAATTGTAAACATGCTCAAAAGGAGTATAATTGCCTATGTTTTAGTGTTGTATTATTTAAAACTTAAACAATTATAGAAAACATGCATAAAGTTTAAATATTTTGATTGTAAACATGTTCAGAATGAGTAAAACTACCTAGGTTTTATTGTTGCATTATTCAAAAATCAAAATTTATAAAAAATGTGCAGAAAATTGGAATATTTTGATTGTAAATATGCTTGAAATGATTAAAGCCACAAAATTTTTGGTGTTTCATTATTAAAAACTCAAAAATTATAAAAAATACCCATAAATTTTTAAACTTTTCATGGTAAACATTTTCAAAATGTGAAAAAATGTCCAAGTTTTGTTGTCTCATTATTTAAAACAAAAATTATAGGAAATACACATAAAGTTTGAATATTTTGATTCTAAACCTCCTTAAAATTAGTAAAATTACATATGTTTTGGTTGTGCATTATTAAAAACATAAAAAATATAGGAAACACACATAAAGTTTTAATATTTTTATTGCAAACATGCTCAAAATGAATAAAATCACCTATGCTTTAATGTTGCATTATTCAAAACTCAAAAAATATAGGAAACACACATAAAGTTTGAATCTTTTAACTGTAACATGCATGAAATGAGTAAAATTGCCTAAATTTTGGTGTTACAGTATTCAAAACTCAAAAACTATAGGAAACACACATAAAGTTTAATATTTTGATAGTAACATACTCAAAAAGAGTAAAAACACCTAAGTTTTAGTGTTACATTAGTCAAAAATAAAAAATTACAAGAAACGAGCATAAGATTTAAATCTTTTGATTGTAAACATTCTCAAAATGAGTGAAAAAATCTATGTTTTGGTGCTACATTTTTCAAAACTAAAAAAATATTGAAAAATTGCATAAAGTTTGAATCTTTTGATTTTAAACATATTGAAAATGAGTAAAACCACCTATGTGTTAGTGTTTCATTATTCAAAACTAAAAAATTATAGGAAACATAAATAACATTTCAATTTTTTGATAATAAACATCCTTGAATCGAGTAAAAATACATATAGTTTGAATATTTTGATTATAAACATGCTCGAAATGAGTAAAATTGCTTATGTTTTTGTATTGCATTATTCAAAGCTCAAAAATTATATGAAAAACACATAAATTTTGAATCTTTTAATTGTAAACATTCTCAAAATTAGTAAAATTGCCTATGTTTTATCGTTGAATTATTCAAAACTCAAAAATTATTGGAAATGTGCATAAAGTTTGAATCTTTTGGTTGTAAAATTTCTCAAATGGAGTAAAATTGCCTAAGTGTCAGTGTCACATTATTCAAATCTCAAAAAATTATAGGAAACATGTATAAAGTTTAAATCTTTTGATTGCAAACATGCTAAAAATGTGTAAAATTACCTATGTTTTGTTTTTGCACTATTCAAAACTCAAATTTTATAGAAAATGTGCATAAATTTAGAATTTTTTGATTGTATATATGATTGAAATGATTAAAGCCACATAAGTTTTGGCGTTTCATTATTAAAAACTCAAAAAATATACAAAACACATAAATTTTGAGACTTTTGATGGTAAACGTGTTCAAAATGAGTAAAAAATCTTATGTTTTGGTGTCTCATTATTCAAAACTCAAATTAGATGAAATATGCATAAATTTTGAATCTTTTGATTGTAAACAACCTCAAAATGAGTAAAACTACCTATGTTTGGGTTTTGCATTATTAAAACCACATAGGAAACATGTATAAAGTTTGAATCTTTTTATTATAAACATGCTTAAAATGAGTAAAATTGCCTATGTTTTGATGTTGTATTATTCAAAACTCAAAAAATATAGGAAAGATGCATAAAGTTTGAATCTTTTAATTGTAAACATGCTTGAAATGAGTAAAATTGCATAAATTTTGGTGTTGCATTATTCGAAACTCAAAAACTATAGGAAACATGCATAAAGTTTGAATCTTTTGATTGTAAGCATGCTCAAAAAGAGTAAAACCACCTAATTTTTAGTGTTGCATTATTTGAAAATAAAAAATTATAATAAATGGGCATGAAATTTGAATCTTTTGATTGTAAACATGCTTGAAATCAATAAAACCATCTATGTTTTGGTGTTACATTTTTCAAAACTAAAAAATTATAGGAAAAGAGCTTAAAGTTTTAATATTTTGATTCTAAACATGATCAAAATGAGTTAAACGATGTATGTTTTGGTGTTGCATTAATCAAAACTCAAAAATTATAGGAAATGCATATAAAGTTAGAATACTTTACTATTAAAAATTATCAAAATGAGTAAAACCACCTAAATTTTGGTGTTGCATTATTAAAAACTCAAATATTTTAGGAAACACACATAAAATTTGAATCGTTTGATTATAAACAAGTATGAAATGGGTAAAACTACTTATGTTAATGGGTAAAACTACTTATGTTATAGTGTTTCATTATTCAAAACTAAAAAATTATAGGAAGTGCACATAAAGTTTGAATCTTTTGATTATAAACATGCTCAAAATGAGTAAAACAACCTAATTTTTGGTGTTGCATTATTTAAAACTCAAAAATTCTAGGAAATATGCATAAAGTTTAAATCTTTTTATTTTAAATATGCTTGAAATGAGTAAAACCAAGTAATATATGCTGTTGCATTATTCAAAACTCAAAATAATAGGAAACACCCATAAAGTTTATATCTTTTGATTTTAAACATGCTCAAAATGAGTAAGATAATTTAGGTTTTTTTGATACATTATTCAAAACTAAAAAATTCTAAGAAACGTGCAAAAGTATTAACATACTCGAAATGTGTAAAATTACCTAAGTTTTGGTGTTACATTACTGAAAACTCAAAAATTATAGGAAAGGCGCATAAAGTTTGAATCTTTTGATTGTAAACATTTTCAAAATGAGTAAAACCACCTATTTTTTATTGTTACATTATTTTAAACTCAAAAATTATAGGAAATGCACATAAATTCTAAATATTCTAATTGTAAACTTACTCAAAATGAGTAAAATTGCCTAAGTTTTTGTGTTGCATTATTCAAAACTAAAATATCATATGAAATGCACATAAATTTTGAATATTTTCATTGTAAACATGCTTAAATTGAGTAAAACCACCTATATGTTGGTGTTGCATTATTCAAAACTTAAAAACTATAGGAAACATGCATAAAGTTTGAATCTTTTGATTGTAAACATGCTCAAAATGAGTAAAAATGCCTATGTTTTGGTGTCACATTATTCAAATATAAAATTATAGGAAACGTGCATAAAACTTGAATATTTTTATTGTAAACATGCTCAAAATGAGTAAAACTACCTATATTTTGGTTTTGCATTATTAAAAACACAAAAATTAAAGGAAACACACAAAGTTTTAATATTTTGATTGTAAACATGTTTGAAATGAGTAAAATTACCTAAATTTTAGTGTTGTATTATTCAAAAATAAAATATTATTGGAAACATGAATATAGTTTGTATATTTTGAATTTACACATGTTCAAAATGAGTAAAACCACTTAAGTTTTATTACTGAATTATTCAAAACTCAAAAATTATAGGAAATGCACATAAAGTTTGAATCTTTTGGTTTTAAGGATGTTCAAAATGATTAAAACTACCTAAGTTTTGGTGTTGCATTATTCAATACTAAAAAATTATAGGAAATGCAATTAAAGTTTCATTCTTTTGATTGTAAACATGCTAGAAATGAGTAAAAGTGCTTATGTTTTGGTGTTGCATTATTCAAAAGTAAAAAATTATAGGAAACACACAAAGTTTAAATTTTTTGATTGTAAACATCTGTGAAATGAGTAAAACTACCTATGTTTTGTTGTTACATTATTCAAAACTCAAAAAATTATAGGAAACACACATAAAATTTAAATATTTTGATTGTAAACATGCCCAAAATGAGTAAAACTACCTTAGTTTTGGTGTTGCATTATTCAAAACACAAAAATTATAGGAAACGATCACAAAGTTTAAAACTTTCGATTGTAAACATGCTCGAAAGGATTATAAATTTTAAATCTTTTGATTGTAAAAATGCTCAAAATGAGAAAAACCATCTATGTTTTAGTGTTACATTGTTATAAACTCAAAAATTATAAGAAAAAAACAAAAAAATTGAATCTTTTGATTGCAAATGTGCTTGAAATTAGTAAAACTACCCAAGTTTTAGTGTTGCATTATTCAAAACTCTAAAATTACATGAAACACACATAAAGTTTGAATCTTTTGATTGTAAACATGCTCAAAATGAGTAAAAATGCCCAACTTTTGGTGTTGCATTATTCAAGACTAAAAAATTATAGGGAACATGCATAAATTTTGAATCTTTTGATTGTAAACATGATCGAAATGAATAAAAATGACTATGTTTTATTCTTGCATTATTCAAAACTCAAAAAATATAGGAAACATGCATAAAGATTGAATATTTTGATTGTAAACATGCTCAAAATAAGTAAAATCACCTAAGTTTTTGTGCTACATTATTCAAAACTAAAAAACTAGAAGAAACGTGCATAAAGTTTTAATCTTTATATTGTAAACATGCTCAAAACAAGTAAAATCACAAAAAGTTTTGGTCTTAAATTATTCAAAACTCAAAAATTATAGGATACACACATAATATTTGAATCTTTTGAGTGTAAACATGCTCAAAATGAGTAAAACTACCTAAGTTTTGTTATTATATTATTCAACAATAAAAAATTATAAGAAACATGCTTAAAATTTGAATCTTTTGATTGTAAACATACTCGAGACAAGTGAAATTGTCTATGTTTTGGTGTTACATTATTCATAACTAAAAAATTATAGGAAAAGAGCATAAAATTTGAATCTTTGATTTGTAAACATGCTCAAAATGAGTTAAACCACCTAGGTTTTGGTGTTTCATTATTTAAAACTCAAAAACTATAGGAAATGCAAGAAAGATTGAACATTTTGACTTTAAAAATGCAGAAAATGAGTAAAAGCACCTAAGTTTTGGTGTTGTATTATTCAATACTCAAATAATATTGGAAACATGAATAAATTTTTATTCTTTTGATTGTACACATGCACAAAATGGGTAAAGCCACTTATTTTTCTATCTTGCATCATTTAAAACTCAAAAAATTTAAAAAATGCACATAAAGTTTGAATATTTTAATATTAAACATGCTTGAAATGAGTAAAACCACTTAAGTTTTCATGTTTCATTATTCAAAACTAAAAAATTATAGGAAACATCCATAAAGATTGTATGTTTTTATTTTAAGCACGCTTGAAATGAGTAAAACCACTTAGGTTCTGGTGATAGATTATTCAAAAATTGAAAATTATATAAAACATGCATAAAGTTTGAACATGCTTGAAATGAGTAAAACTACCTAAGTTTTGCTGTTGTATTTCTCACAACTCAAAAATTATAGGAAAGGCGCATAAATATTGAATCTTTTGACTGTAAACATGCTCAAAATGAGTAAAACCACTTATGTTTTATTGTTGCATTATTCAAAACACAAAAATTATTAGAAATGTTCATAAAGTTTAAATATTTTGATTGTATAAATGTTTGAAATGAGTAAAACTATGTAAGTTTTGGTGTTGCATTATTCAAAACTCAAAAATTATAGGAAATGCAAATAAATTTTAAATATTTTGATTGTAAACATGCTTGAAATGAGTAAAACCACCTATGTTTTGGTGTTTTATTATTCAGAATTAAAAAATTATAAGAAACACACATAAACTTTGAATCCTTTGATTGTAAACAAGATCAAAATGAGTAAAAATGCTTATGTTTTGGTGTTACATTATTCAAAACTCAAATTATAGGAAACATGTATAAAGCTTAAATATTTTGATTATAAACCTTGTTGAAATGAGTAAAACTACCTATATTTTGGATTTCCATTATTAAAAACTTAAAAATTATAGGAAACATGCCTAAAGTTTGAATCTTTTGATTGTAAACATGCTTGAAATGAGTAACATTGCCTAAGTTTTGGTGTTGTATTTTTCCAAACTAAAAAATAATAGGAAACATATCTAAATTTTATATATTTTGATTTTAAACATATTCTAGATGATTAAAACCATTTATGTTTTGTTGTTGCATTATTCAAAAACTCAAAAGTTATAATAAACATGCATAAAGTTTGAATCTTTTAATTTTAAACATGCTCAAAATGAGTAAAACTACCTAGGTTTTGGTATTGCTGTATACAAAACTCAAAAATGATAGGAAAGGTGCACAAATTTGGAATCGTTTGGTTCTAAACATGCTCAAAATGTGTAAAATCATCTATGTTTTAATGTTGTATTATTCAAAAATCAAAAGATATAGGAAATACACATAAATTTTAAATCATTTGATTGTAAACATGTACAAAATGAGAAAAACGAACTAAGTTTCATTGTTTCATTATTCAAAACTTAAAAAATATAGGAATGGTACATAAAGTTTAAATCTTTTGATTGTAAACATGCTTGAAACATGTAAAATCACATAATTTTGGTGTTGCATTATTCAAAACTCAAAAATTATATGTAACATGTCTAAAGTTTGAATCTTTTGATTGTAAATATGCTCAAATCAAGTAAAACCGCCTAAGTTTTTGTGTTGCAATATTCAAAACTAAAAAATTATATGAAATGTGCATAAATCTTGAATATTATCATTAAAAACATGGTCAAAATGAGTAAAACCACCTAAGTTTTGGTGTTACATTATTCAAAACTCAAAAATGATAAGAAATACACAAAGTTTGAATCTTTTGCTGGTAAATATGCTCAAAATGAGTAAAACTAAGTTTTAGTGTTGCATTATGCAAAACTAAAGAATATAGGAAATGTGCATAAGGTTTGAAAATTTTGATTGTAAATAGACTCAAAATGAGTAAAATTGCCTAACTTTTATTGTGGCATTATTTAAAACACAAAAATTATAGGAAACACATAAACAATTTAAATCTCTTGATTTTAAAAATGCTCAAAATGAGTAAAATTACTTAAGTTTTGGCATTGAATTATTCTAAATTCAAAAATTATAATAAAGGTCCATAAATTTTAAATCTTTTGATTGTAAACATGCTCAAAATGAGTAAAATTACCTAAGTGTTGGTGTTTCATTATTTAAAAGTTAAAAATTATGGCAAATGCATATAATGTTTGAATCTGTTGATTATAAACATACTTGAAATCAGTAAAACTACCTAAGTTTTGGTCTTGATATATTAAAAACTCAAAAATTATACAAAACATGCATAAATTTTGAATCTTTTGATTGTAAACATTCTCGAAATGAGTAAAATTGCCTAAATTTTAGTGTTGCATTATTGAAAAATTCAAAAATTATAGGATATGTGCATAAAGTTTGAATCTTTTAATTGTAAACATTCTCAAAATGTGTAAAACTACCTATATTTTAATATTGCATTATTCAAAACTCAAAAATTAAAGGAAATGCACATAAGGTTTGTATCTTTTAATTGTAAACATGGCATAAATGAGTAAAACCATCTATTTTTTGGTATTGCATTATTCAAAACTAAAAAATTATAGTAATCATGCTTAAATTTTGGATATTTTAATTGTAAACATTCTTGAAATGAGTAAAACCTCTTAAGTTTTGGTGTTGCATTATTCAAAACTAGAAAAATTATAGGAAACATACATAAAGTTTGAAACTTTTGATTCTAAACATGCTCCATATGAGTAAAACCTCTTATGTTTTGGTGTTGTATTATTCAAAACCCAAATATTATAGCAAATGCAAATAAAATTTGAATATTTTAAATGTAAACATGATCAAAATGAGGAAAATTGCATATGTTGTGGTGTTGCATTATTCATAACTCAAAAATTATAGGAAACACACATAAAGGTTGAATTTTTTGATTGTAAACAAGCTCAAAAGGAGAAAAACCACCTCTCTTTTATTATTTCATTATTTAAAACTCAAAATTTATAGGAAATGTGCATAAAGTTTGAATCTTTTGATTGTAAACATGCTTGAAATGAGTAAAATCGCCTACGTTTTGGTGATGTACTTTTTAAATCTAAAAAATGATTAGAAATCTGCATAAAGTTTGAATTTTTTGATTGTCAAATTCTTGAAATGAGTAAAACTACCTATGTTTTTGTGTTACATTATTCAAAATTCAAAAATCATAGGAAACATGCATAAAGTTCGAATCTTTGTATTATAAACATTCTCAAAATGTGTAAAAAAACCTAATTTTTAGAGTTACATTATTCAAAACTCAAATTATAGGAAAAATGCATAATGTTTGAATCTTTTAGTTGTAAACATCCTTGAAATGAATAAAATTGCCTATGTTTTGGGTTTGCATTATAAACTATCTTGAAATAAGTAAAACCACCTAACTTTTGATGTTTCATCATTTAAGACACAAAAATTATAAGAAACATACATAAAATTTAAATCTTTTAATTGTAAACATGCTTGAAATGAGTAAAACGACATATGTTTTAGTCTTGCATTATTCAAAACATGAAAATTATAGGAAATGCTCATAAAGTTTGAATCTTTTGATTGTAAACATGCTCAAAATGACTAAAACTGCTTATGTTTTTGTGTTGCATTAGTCAAAAATTAAAAATTAGAGGAAACGTGCATAAAGTTTGAATATTTTTAATGTAAACAAGGTCAAAATGAATAAATCCACCCATGTTTTAGTGTTACATTGTTTAAAACTCAAAAATTATAGGAAACATGTATAAAGTTTGAATCTTTTGATTGTAAACATGCTTGAAATGAGTAAAATTGTCTATATTTGGGTTTTGCATTATTCAAAAATCAAATAATATAGGGAATGAGCATAAAGTTTAAATATTTTGATAGTAAACATGATCAAAATGAGTAAAACCACTAAAACCCAAAAAATATAAGAACACTACATAAATTTTGAATCTTTTTATTTTAAACAAACTCAAAATGAGTAAAATTACTTAAATTTTAGTCTTATATTATTCAAAGTCAAAATTTATAGGAAGCATGTATAAAGTTTGAATCTTTTAATTTTAAACATGCTCAAAACAAGTAAAACTAATTATGTTTTGGAGTTCTAATATTTAAAACTCAAATAATATAGGAAACGCAGATAAAGTTTGAATCTTTTGATTGTAAACATGTTTGAAATAAGTAAAACTGCCTAAGTTTTGGTCTTGCATTATACAAAACTAAAAAATTATAGGAAACACATATAAACTTTGAATCTTTTGATTATAAACATGATCAAGATGAGTAAATTTGCTTAAGTTTTGATCTTACATTATTAAAAACTCAAAAATAATTGGAAACACACATAAAGTTTGAATGTTATGATTTTAAACATTCTTGAAATGATAAAAACCAGCTAGGTTTTGGTGTCTCGTTATTCAAGACTCAAAAATTATAAGAAGAATAAATAAAGTTTGAATCTTTTGATTGTAAACATGCACAAAATGATTAGAATAACCTAAGTTTTGGTGTTCCATTATTCAAAACTCAAAAATTATAGGAAATGGGCATAAAGTTTAAATCCTTTGATTGCAAACATGCTTGAAATGAGTAAAAAAGCATATGTTTTGGTGTTGCATTATTCAAAACTAAAAAATTATAGGAAATATAAATTTTGAATCTTTTGACTGTAAACATGCTTGAAATGAGTAAAACTACCTAATTTTGGTGTTGCATTATTCAAAACTCCAAAATTATAAGAAACACACATAATGCTTGAATCTTTTCATTGTAAACATGATCAAAATGAGTAAAATCATCTATCTTTTGGTGTTGTATTATTCAAAACTTAAAAATTATAGGACAAGTTCATAAAGCTTGAATCTTTTGATTGTAAACATGCTCTAAACAAGTAAAACACCTATGTTTGTGTGTTGCAATATTCAAAACTAAAAAATTATAGGAAAAATTCATAAATTTTGAATCTTTTGATTATAAACATGCTCTAAATGAGTAAAACCACTTAATTTTTATTGTTACATTATTCAAAACTAAAATATTATAGGAAACACACAAAAAGTTTGAATCTTTTGATTGTAAACATGCTCAAAATGAGGGAAAACTACCTATGTTTTGGTGTTTTATTATTCATAACTCTAAATTTATAAGAAATGTGCATAAAGTTTGAAATTTTTGTTTGTAAACATGCTTGAAATGAGTAAAACCATCTATGTTTTTGTGTTGCATTATTGAAAATTCAAAAATTATAGGAAAATCACATAAAGTTTGAATCTTTTAATTATAAACATGCTCTAAACAAATAAAACTACCTAATTTTTAGTGTTGCATTATTCAAAACTAAAAAATTATAGGAAACATGAATAAAGTCTATACCTTTTTATTGTAAACATATTCAAAATTAGTAAAATTGCTTATGTTTTGATCTTGCATTATTCAAAACTCAAAAATTATAGGAAACACACATAAAGTTTGGATCTTTTGATTGTAAACATGTTTGAAATGAGTAAAACCACTAAGTTTTGGTTTTAATTTATTCAAAGCTAAAAAAATTATAGGATACATGCATAACATTTAAAATTACAAGATACACACATAACCTTCTTGAAAGGAGTAAAATCATCTATGTTTTGGTGTTGCATTATTCAAAAATCAAGAAAATTAGAAAAATTGCATAAAGTTTGAATCTTTTAAATGTAAACATGCTCTATATAAGTGAAACCATGTAAGTTTTTGTGTTACATTATTCAAAACTCAAAAATTATAAGAAACCCACATCAAGTTCGAATCATTTGATTGTAAACATGCTCAAAATGAGTAAAACTTCCTAAGTTTTGTTGTTGCATTCTTCAAAATTCAAAAATTATATGAAAATGCACATAAAGTTTGATTCTTTTGATTGTAAACATGTTCAAAAAAGGTGAAACCACCTATGATTTCATGTTGCATTATTTAAAACTCAAAAATTAGAGGAAATTCACATAAAGTTTCAATCATTTGATTTTAAAAATGCATGAAATTAGTAAAAACACCTAAGTTTTGTTGTTTCATTATTCAAAACTCAAATAATATAGGAAACATACATAAAGATTGAATCTATTGATTGTAAACATGCTCAAAATGAGTAAAACCACCTATGTTTTGGTATTGTATTATTCAAAACTTAAAAATTATAAGAAACACATATAAAGTTTGAATCTTTTTATTGTAAACATGCTCAAATATATTAAAATCACTTAATTTTTGGTGATGCATTATTCAAAATTCAAGAATTATAATAAATACACAAAATTTTAATATTTTGATTGTAATCTCACTCAAAATGTGTAAAACCACCCAAGTTTTGGTGTTACATTATTCAAAACTTAAAAGTGACAAGATACTTGCATAAAGTTTTAATGTTTTGATTGTAAACATCCTAGAAATGAGTAAAATTGCCTAAAGTTTTAGTTTTACATTCTTAAATGATTGAAAATTATAAGAAATGGGCATAAAGTTTGAATCTTTTGATTGTACACATGCTCAAAATGAGTAAAACCATCTAAGTTTTGGTCTTACATTTTTCAAAACTAAAAAATTATAGGAAAAGCACATAAAGTTTGAATCTTTTGATTGTAACCATGGTCAAACTAAGTAAAATTATGTAATTTTACATGTTACATTATTGAAAACTCAAAAATTATAGGAAATGCACATAAAGATTGAATCTTTTGATTTTAAAAATGTTCAAAATGATTAAACCCACCTATGTTTTGGTGTTGCATTATTTAAAACTCTAATAATATAGGAAACATGCATTAATTTTGAATATTTTGATTGTAAACATGCATGAAATGATAAAAACTACCTAAGTTTTGGTGTTCCATTACTCAAAACTCAAAAATTATAGGAAACATGCATAATGTTTGAAAATTTTGATTGTAAACATGCTTGAAATGAATTAAACCTCCTATGTTTTGGTGTTACATTTTTTAAAACACAAAAATTATAGGGAAATCATATAAAGTTTGAATATATTGATTGTAAACATGCTGAAAAGGAGTAAAAGTGCCTAAGTATTGGTGTTACATTATTCAAAACTACAAAATATTACGAAACATAGATAAATTTTGAATCTTTTGATTTTAAACATGGTCGAAATGAGTATAACTACCTAAGTTATGGTGTTGCATTATTCAAAACTAAAAAATTATAGAAAATGTACATAAAGTTTGAATATTTTTATTTAAACATGCTTGAAATGAGTAAAACCACCTAAGTTATGGTGTTTCATTATTCAAAACTAAAAAATTATATGAAATGCACACAATTTTTTAATCTTTTGATTTTAAACATGCTCGAAATGAGTAAAACTACCTGATTTTTGGTGTTGCATTTTTTAAAACTAAAAGATTATACAAAAGTTTCATAAAGTTTGAATCTTTTGATTTTAAACATGATTGAAAAGTGTAAAACCATTTAATATTTGGTGTTGCATTATTCAAAAATACAAAATTATAAGAAATTCACATAAAGTTTGAATCTTATAATTTTAAACATGCTCAAAACAAGTAAAATCACTTATGTTTTGGTGTTGCATTATTCAAAACTCAAAAATTATAGGAAACACCCATAAAGTTTGTATTTTTTAATATTAAACATGCTCAAAAAGAGAAAAAGCACTTAAGTTTTGTTGTTGCATTATTCATATCTCAAAAATTATAGGAAATGCACATAAAATTTGAACATGCTCAAAATAATTAAAACTACCTAAGTTTTGGTTTTGCTTTATTCAAAACTCAAAAATTATAGCAAAGGCACATAAAGATTGAATCTTTTGATTGTAAACATGCTCAAAATGAGTAAACCCATCTATGTTTTATTGTTGCATTATTCAAAACTCAAAAAATATAGGAAATGTGTGTAGAGTTTGAATCTTTTGATTGTAAACATGCTCGAAATGAGTAAAACTACCTAAGTTTTGGTGTTGCATTATTTAAATCTCAAAAAATATAGGTAAATTGCATAAATTTTAAATCTTTTGATTGTAAACATGGTTGAAATGAGTAAAAATGCTGAATTTTTCGTGTTGCATTATTCAAAACTCAAAACTTATAGGAAACACACATAAATTTTAAATCTTTTGATTGTAAACATGCTCAAAATGAGTAAAAATACCTTTGTTATGGTGAATCATTATTCAAAACACAAATTATAGGAAACATACATAAAGCTTAAATCTTTTGATTGTAAACATGCTTGAAATGAGTAAAATTGTCTATGTTTTGGTTTTGTATTATTAATAACTCAAAAATTCTAGGATACATGCATAAAGTTTGAATCTTTTGATTGTAAACATGCTCGAAACGAGTAAAATTGCCTATGTTTTACTGTTACATTATTTAAAACATAAAAATTATGGGAAAGGTGCATAAAGTTTGAATCTTTTGATTGTAAATATGCTCAAAATGAGTAAAACCACCTATGTTTTATTTTTGCATTATTCAAAACTAAAAAATTATAGAAAATGTGAATAAAGATTTAATCTCTTGATTGTAAACATGCTCAAAATGAGTAAAATCACCTATGTTTCAGTTCTACATTATTCATAACTCAAAAATTATTGGAAACACACATAAATTTTGAATCTTTTGATTGCAAACATCCTCAAAATAAGTAAAACTACCTAAGTTTTCCTTTTACATTATTCAAAACCCAAAAATAATAGAAAACATGCATAAATTTGGAATCTTTTGATTGTAAATATGCTTGAAATGAGTAAAAACATGTAAGTTTTCATGCTGCATTATTAAAAACTCAAAAATTATGTGAAGCACACATAAAGTTTGAAACTTTTGATAGTAGACATGCTCAAAATGAGTAAAACTGCCTAAATTTTGGTGTCTCATTATTCAAAACTCAAATTATAAGAAATATGCATAAAGTTTGAATCTTTTGATTGTAAACATCCTCTAGATGAGTAAAATTGCCTATGTTTTGGTTTTGCATTATTAAAAACACAAAAATTATAGGAAACACACCTAAAGTTTGAATCTTTTTATTTTAAACATGCTCAAAATGAGTAAAACCACCTAAGTTTCTATGTTACATTATTCAAAACTCAAAAGTTATAGGAAACACACATAAAGTTTGAATCTTTTATATGTAAACATGCTTGAAATGAGTAAAACTACCAAATTTTGGTATTTTATTATATAAAAATAAAAAATTATAGGATTAACACAAAGTTTGAATCTTCTGATTGTAAACATCCTTAAAATGAGTAAAATTGCCTATATTTTGGTGTTGCATTATTCAAAACTCAAAAATTATAGGAAATGTGCATAAAGTTTTAATCTTTTGAATGTAAACGTGCTCAAAATGAGTAAAATTGCCTAAGTTTTTATGTTGCATTATTCTAAACTAAAAAAATAGAGAAAATGCGCATAAAGTTTGAATATTTTGATTGTAAACATGCTCAAAATGAGTAAAACTTCATAGGTTTTGGTGTTGCATTATTCACAACTCAAAAATTATAGGAAATGCACATCAGGTTTGAAACTTTTGATTTTATAAATGCTTGAAATAAGTAAAACCACCTATGTTTTGGTGTTGCATTATTCAAAACTCAAATAATATAGGAAAAATGCATAAAGTTTGAATATTTTAATTGTAAACATGCTAGAAATGTGTAAAACTACCTACACTTGATATTATATTATTCAAAACTAAACAATTATTGAAAAAATGCATAAAGATTAAATCTTTTGATTGTAAAAATGCTCAAAATGAATAAAACCATGTATGTTTTGGTGTTACATTATTCAAAACACAAAAACTATAGAAAACATACATAAAGTTTGAATTTTCTATTTCTAAACATGCTCAAAATGAGTAAACCTACCTAAGTTTTTGTGTTGCATTATTCAAAACATAAAATTCTATGAAATGCACATAAAGTTTAAATCTTTTGATTGTAAACATGCTCAAAAGGAGTAAAATTGCTCATGTTTTAGTCTTGCATTGTTCAAAACTCAAAAATTATAGGAAAAACACATAAATTTATAATATTTTGATTGTAAACATGATCAAGATGAGTAAAACTATGAATGTTTTGGTGTTGCATCATTCAAAACTCAAAAATATAGAAAACATGGAAAATATTGAATCTTTTGATTGTAAACATGCTCAAAACAAGTAAAATCACCTATGTTTTGGTGTTGCATTATTCTAAACATGCTAAAAATGTGTAAGACTATCCAAATTTTGGTGTTGTATTCTTAAAAATTCAACATGCTCAAAATGAGTAAAACCACCTAAATTTTAGTGTTGCATTACTTAAAACTCAAAAATTATAAGAAATAGGCAAAAAAATTGAATTTTTTGATTTTAAACATGCTCAAAAAGAGTAAAACAATCTATGTTTTGGTGTTACATTTTTCAAAACTAAAACATTATAAGAAAAGTGCATAAAGTTTAAATTTTTTTATTGTAAACATTCTCTAAATGAGAAAAACCACCTAAGTTTTGGAGTTGGATTATTCAAAACTCAAAAATTATAGGAAATACACATAAATTTTAAATCTTTTGATTTTAAAAATTCTTGAAATGAGTAAAACCACCTAAATTTTGGTGTTGCATTAACCAAAACTCAAATAATATTGGAAACACTCACAAAGTTTAAATCTTTTGATTATAACAATGCACAAAAGGAAGATCTCAAAAGGAAAATGGAAATAATGGAAGACAACCAGAAGGCAGTTTGGAACAAAATCAATAATATGGAAAAATAGATGAGAGACATCCCCATCAAGCTCAAAGACTATGAGAACAACCTAAGGGAACTCATCAAGGAGAACATAATGAAAATGGAGGAAGTTACATCCAACATATGTGCTGCAGCTGTTAATATTGGAAAAAGAGCTAATGAGGAGATCAAATCCTTGGAGGGGCCTAGCAAGAGGACGAGACAAAGCTCAAGAAAGAAAGCTATGCAATAGGGAGCCATGTCAGCAGCTACTGCCATTTAGGATACTACTGTGAAAGGTAAGGAAGCAGTGAAAATGATTTTGGAACTGGAAGAATAGCCTGGTTCTTCTAGTTGGTTGTGTTATCTGGTCCTATTTCCTAGTTTTTTGTAATCTTTTGACTATGGTGTAGCCAGGTCTATGTAAAACTTGGGTCTTAACTTGTGGTCTTTCTGGTGGTTTTAGGTCCATATAAAACCTGTTTATGTTACTTCTTTGTAGTAGGTTTTAGGTTTTGCCTGTGGTCGTAAATGCTTCATCTTTCTATCTTTGTTTCAAGGATTCGGGGTCCCTTCAAACCCTGTTTTTACCTTAATCTAAAACAATGCACAAAAGGAGATAAAATGCTTAAGTTTTCTTGTTGCATTCTTCAAATCTCAATAATTATAGGAAACACAAATAAAATTTAAATATTTTGATTGGACACATGCTCAAAATGAGTAAAACCACCTATGTTTTGGTGTTGCATTATTCAAAACTCAAAAAATATAGGAAAAGTGCATAAAGTTAGAATCTTTTGAATATAAACATGCTCAAAATAAGTAAATCCACCTAAGTATTGGTGTTACATTATTAAAAACTCAACAATTATAGAAAAAATGAATAAATTTTGAATCTTTTGGTTTTAAACATGCTCAAAATGAGTAAAACTACCTAAGTTATGTTGTTGCAGTATTCAAACTAAAAAATTATAGGAAATGCATATAAAGTTTGAATATTTTGATTTTAAACATGCTCAAAATGAGTAAAACCACCTAATTTTTGGTTTTACATTATTGAAAACTAAAACATTATATGAAATACACATAAAGTTTGAATCTTTTGATTTTAAACATGCTTGAAATGAGTAAAACCACCTAATTTTGGGTTGCATTATACAAAACTAAAACATTATTTGAAATGCACATAAAGTTTGAATCTTTTAATCTTTGGTGTTACATTATTCAAAAATAAAAAATTATAAGAAACACCTATAAAGTTTCAATCATTTGAATTTAAACATGCTCCAAATGAGTAAAACAAGTTAGGTTTGATTTTTAGATTATTCAAAACTAAGAAATTATAAGAAATGTGTAAAAGTTTTAACATACTCCAAATGAGTAAAACTACCAAATTTTTTATGTTACATTATTCAAAACTCAAAAATTATAGGAAAAGTGCATAAAGTTTGAATCTTTTGATTGTAAACATGCTCAAAATGAGTAAAACCACCTATGTTTTATTATTGCATTATTCAAAACTCAAACATTATAGGAAATGACCATAAATTTTGAATCTTTTAATTATAAACATGCTCCAAATGAGTAAAACTATCTAAGTTTTTATGTTTCATTATTCAAAACTCAAAAATTATATGAAATGAACATAAATTTTAAATCTTTTGATCGTAAACATTTTTGAAATGAGTAAAACTACCTAAGTTTTGGTGTTGCATTATTCAGAACTCTAAAATTATACAAAATGTGCATAAAGATTCAATCCTTTGATTGTAAACATGCTCAAAATGAGTAAAAATACCTATATTTTAGTGTTACATTATTCAAAACTCAAATTAGAGTAAAACTTAATTCTTTTGATTGTAAACATGCTTGAAACATGTAAAACTACCTATGTTTTGATTTTACAATATTAAAAACACAAAAATTAAGGGAAACATGTATAAATTTTAAATATTTTCATTGTAGACATGCTTGAAACAAGTAAAACTACCTAGGATTTGTTATCACATTATTCCAAACTCAAAAATTGTTGGAAACATGAATAAAGTTTTTATATTTTGATTTTAAACATATTTAAAATGAGTAAAACCACTAAAGTTTTATTATCGAATTATTGAAAACTCAAAAATTAAAGGAAACATGCATAAATATTGAATCTTTTGATTTTATACATACTTGAAAAAATTAAAACAACCTCAGTTTTGGTGTTACATTATTCAAAACTCAAAAATTATAAGAAATGCAAATAACATTGAATCTTTTTATTGTAAACATGATAGAAATGGGTAAAATTGCCTAAGTTTTGGAGTTGATTTAGTCAAAACTTAAAAATTAAAGGAAACACACATAAAGTTTGAATATTTTTATTATAAACATGCTCAAATTGAGTAAACTTTGCTAAGTTTTATTGTTATATTATTCAAAACACAAAAAATATAAGAAATGCACATAAAGTTTTGATATTTTAATTGTAAACATGCACAAAAGGAGTAAAATTGCCTATGTTTTATTATTGCATTATTCAATACTCAAAAATCATAGGAAATGCAAATAATGTTTGAATCTTTTGATTGTAAACATGCTTGAAATGAGTAAAACTACCTATGTTTTTGTGTTGCATTATTCAAAACTTAAAAATTATAGGAAATGCACATAAAGTTAAAATATTTTGATTGTAAACATGCTTGAAATGATTGAAACTACCTAAATTTTGGTGTTGCATTATTCAAATCTCAAAAATTATAGGAAACATACATAAATTTGGAATCTTTTGATTGTAAACAAGCTCAAAATGAGTAAAAATGCCTATGTTTTGGTGTCACATTATTCTAAACTCAAATTATAGGAAACATGCATAAAACTTGAATCTTTTAATTGTAAACATAAACAAAATGAGTAAAACTACCTAAGTTTCAATGTAGCATTACTCAAAACTAAAAATATATATGAAACAAGCATAAATTTTGATTATTTTGATTGTAAACATGCTCAAAACAAGTGAAACAACCTATGTTTTGGTGTTTCATTATTCAAAACTCAAAAATTATATGGAACACATATAAATTTTGAATATTTTGATTGTAAACATGCTCAAAAAAATTAAAACCAACTAAATTTTTGTGTTGTATTATTTAAAACATAAAAATTATATAAAACGTGCATAAAATTTGAATCTTTTGATTGTAAACATGCCCAAAATATGTAAAACTACCTAAGTATTGTGTTTCATTATTAAAAAGTAAAAAATTATGGGAAACATGTATAAAATATGAATCCTTTGATTGTAAACATGCTCAAAGTGAGTAAAACTGCCTATGTTTTGGTGTTGCATTATTCAAAAGTCAAAAATTATTGGAAACATGCATAATGTTTGAATATTTTCATTGTAAACACATTCAAAGTGAGTAATACCACCTAATTTTTTATGTTTCCTTATTCAAAACTCAAGAATTATATATACTGTGGATAAATTTTGAATCTTTTGATTGTAAACATGATTGAAATGAGCAAAACTACCTAAGTTTTGATGTTGCAATATTCAAAACTCAAACTATATGGAATCCACATATAGTTTGAATTTTTGGATTTTAATAATGCTATAAATGAGTAAAAGCATCTATGTTTTGGTGTTGCATTATTCAAAACTCAAACTATATGAAGCATGCATAAAGTTTGAATCTTTTGATTGTAAACATACTTTAAATGAATAACACCACCTCAATTTTTGTGTTACATTATTCAGAACTCAAAAATTATAGGAAATGAGCATAAGGTTTAAATCTTTTGATTGTAAACACGCTCAAAATGAGCATAAATTTTAAATCTTTTAATTGTAAGCATGCTCAAAAATGAGTAAAACTACCTATGTTTTAGTGTTACATTATTAAAAACTCAAAAATCATAGGAAAAGTGCATAAAGTTTGAATCTTTTGATTGTAAACATGCTCAAAATAAGTAAAACTGAAAAAGTTTTGGTGTTGTATTATTAAAAATTTAAAAATTACAGCAAAAATAGATAAAGCTTGAACATTTTGATTATAAACATTCTCAAAATGATAGGAAACACACATAAAATGATTCAAAACTCAAAAATTATTCAAATTGCCTATATTTTGGTGTTTCATTATTCAGATGTCAAAAATTATAGGAAACACACATAAAGTTTAAATCTTTTGATTGTGAACATGATCAAAATGAGTAAAAACACCTATGTTTTTATGTTACATTATTCAAAAGATAAAAATAATATGAAACACACATAAAGTTTGAATCTTTTGATTGTAAACATGGTCAAAACAAGTAAAATCACCTGGATTTTAGTGATGCATTTTTCAAAACTCAAAAATTAGAAAAAACATGGATAAAGTTTTAATATTTCAATTATAAACACAATCGAAATGAGTAAAACTCCGTAATTTTTTTTATTATATTATTCAAAACTAAAAAATTATAAGAAATGTGCATAAAGTTTGAATCTTTTGATTGTAAACATACTAAAAACAAGTATAATCATCCTAGTTTTGGTGGTAAATTATTCATAACTAAAAAATTATAGTAAAAGAGCATAGATTTTTAATCTTTTAGTTGAAAACATGCTCAAAATGAGTAAAACCACCTATATATTGGTGTTGCTTTATTTAAAACTCAAAAATTATAGGAAATGCATAGAAAGATTGAATTTTTCGATTTTAAAAATGCTCAAAATGAGTATAAACATCTAGGTTATGGTGTTGTATTATTTTATACTCAAATAATATGGGAAACATGCATAAATTTTGAATATTTTGATTGTAAACATGCACAAAATGAGTAAAACCACTTAGGTTTTTGCATAACATTATTTTTTTTTTAAAAAAATCATAAGAAATGTTCATAAAGTTTGAATCTTTTAATATTGAACATGCTTGAAACAAGTAAAACCACTTAAGTTTTGGTGTTTCATTATTCAAAACTCCAAAATTATAAGAAACAACCATAAAGTTTGTATGTTTTGATTTTAAACATGCTCAAAATGAATAAAACCACTTAAGTTTTGGTGTTGCATTATTCAAGACTCGAAAATTATACAAACCATGCATAAAGTTTGAACATGCTCGAAATGAGTAAAACTACCTAAGTTTTTGTTTTGCATTATTCAAAACTCAAAAATTATAAGAAAGATGCATAAATTTTAAATATTTTAAATGTAATCATGATCAAAATGGTTAAAACTACATATGTTTTATTGTTGCATTATTAAAAACTCAAAAGTTATAGGAATTGCACATAATGTTTGAATCTTTTGATCATAAACTATACTCAAAAGGAGTAAAACTGCCTAAGTTTTAGTGTTGTATTATTAAAAACTAAAAAATATAGGAAATGCACATAAAGTTTGAATCTTGTAATTATTAACATGTCTGAAATGAGTAAAACTACCTAAGTTTTGGTGTTGCATTGTTCAAAACTAAAATATTATAGGAAATGCACATAAAGTTTGAATCCTTTGATTGTAAACAAGCTCAGAATGAGTAAAAATGCCTATGTTTTGGTGTTGCATTATTCAAAACTCAAATTATAGCAAAGATGCATAAAGCTTGAATCTCTTTATTGTAAACATGCTCAAAATAATTAAAACTACCTATGTTTTAGATTTGCATTATTAAAATGTCAAAAATTATAGGAAACAAGAATTACGTTTGAATCTTTTGATTGTAAACATGCTCGAAATGAGTAAAACAACCTATGTTCTAGAGTTGTATTTTTCAAAACTAAAAAATTATAGGAAACACACATAAAGTTTATATATTTTGATTTTAGACATGTTCAAAATGAGTTAAAACACTTAAGTTTTATTTTTGCATTATTCAAAACTCAAATATTATAGGAAATGTGCATAAAATTTGAATCTTTTATTTTTAAACTAGTTCAGAATGAGTAAAACTACCTAAGCTTTGGTGTTGTATTATACAAAACTTAAAAATTATAGAAAAGGTGCATAAAGTTTGAATCTTTTGATTGTAAACATGCTCAGAATGAGTTAAACCATCTATGTTTCATTATTTCATTACTCAAAACTCAAAAATTATGGGAACTGTGCATAAAGTTTGAGTCTCTTGATTGTAAAAATATGTAAAATGAGTAAAACCACCTAACTTTTAGTGCTGCATTATTCAAGACACAAAAATTATAAGAAACATACATAAATTTTGAATCTTATTATTGTAAACATACTCAAACCAAGTAAAAGCATCTAAGTTTTGGTGTTGCATTATTCAAAACTCAGAAATTATATTTAACATACATAAAGTTTGAATCTATTGATTGTAAACATGCTCAAAATGAGTAAAACCACCTAAGTTTTCATGTTGTATTATTCGAAAATAAAAAAATATAGGAAAAGTTCACAAAGATTAAATCTTTTGATTGTAAACATGTTTGAAATGAATAAAACCACCTAATTATTGGTGTTGCATTATTCAAAAATAAAAAATTATAGGAAACATGAATAAAGTTTCAATCTTCTGATTTTAAACATGCTCAAAATGAGTAAAACCACCTAAGTTATGCTGTTGCATTATTCAAAACTAAAAAAATATATAAAATGCACGTAGAGTTTGAATATTTTGATTTTAAACATGCTTGAAATGAGTAAAACCACCTAATTTTTGGTGTTACTTTATTCAAAACTAAAACATTATATGAAATGCGCATAAAGTTTGAAGTTTTTTATTTTAAACATGCTTGAAATGAGTAAAACTGCCCATGTTTTGTTCTTGCATTATTCAAAGCTAAAAAATTATAAGGTGCATGCATAAAGTTTGAATCTTTTGAGTTTAAACATGCTAAAACTAAGTAAAACTACCTGTGTTTTGGTATTGTATTATTCAAAACATAAAAATTATAAGAAACATGCATAATATTTGAATATTTTGATTGTAAACATACTCAAAACAAGTAAAACCATCTATGTTTTGGTGTTACATTATTCATAACTAAGTAATTATAGTAAAAACACATAAAGTTTGAATATTTTATTTTTAAATATGGTCAAAATGAGTAAAATCACCTATGTTTTCGTGTTACATTATTTAAAACACAAAAACTATAAGAAATGCATAGAAATATTGAATAATTTGACTTTAAAAATTCTCAGAATGAGTAAAACCACCTAAGTTTTGGTGTTATATTATTCAAAACTCAAATAATATAGGAAATAGGCATAAAGTTTGAATCTTTTGATTGTAAATATGCATAAAATGACTAAAATCACTTAATTTTATTTATTGCATTATTTAAAACTAAAAAATTATAAGAAATGCATACAAAGTTTGAATCTTTTAATTTTAAACATGTTTGAAACAAGTAAAACTACATAAGTTTTGGTGTTTCATTATTTAAAATTCAAAAATTATAGGAAACACCCATAAATTTTTTTTTTAAATTTTTTTAAAGATGCTTGAAACAAGTAAAACCACTTAAGATTTGGTGTTTCATTATTCAAAACTCAAAAATTATATGAAACACGCATAAAGTTTGACCATGCTTGAACTGAGTAAAACTACCTAAGTTTTGGTGTTAAGTTATTTAAAACTCAAAAACTATAGGAAAGGTGCATAAAGTTTGAATCTTTTGATTGTAAACATGCTAAAAAATAGTAAAACCACCTATGTTTTATTGTTTCATTATTCAAAACTCCATTTTATATGAAATACGCATAAAGTTTGAATCTTTTGATTGTAGACATGGTCAAAATGAGTAAACCTACCTAAAGTTTTGGTGTTGCATTATTGAAAACATAAAAATTATAGGAAATACGCATAAAATTTGAATATTTTGATTGTAAACATGCTTGAAATGAGTAAAACCACCTAAGTTTGGTCTTGCATTATTCAAAACTAAAAAATTATATGAAACATGGATAAAGTTTGAATCTTTTGATTGTAAACAAGCTCAAAATAAGTAAAAATGCCTATGTTTTGGTGTCCCATTATTCAAAACTCAAATTATAATAAACATGCATAAAGATTGAATCTTTTGATTGTAAAAATGATCAAAATGAGTAAAACTACCCATGTTTTGGATTTGCATTATTACAAGCTCAAAAATTATAAGAAACATGTAGAAAGTTTGAATCTTTTTATTATAAACATGATCAAAGTGAGTAAAATTACCTAAGTTTTGGTTTTGTATTTTTCAAAACTAAAAAATTATAGGAAACATGCATAAAGTTTGTATATATTGATTTTAAACATTTTCAAAATGAGTAAAACCACTTTAGTTTTGTTTTTCGATTATTCAAAACTCAAAATTTATAAGAAACATGCTCAAAATGAGTTAAAAAGCCTAAGTTTTAGTGTTACATTATACAAAACTCAAAAATTATAGGAAATGTGCATAAAGTATGAATGTTTTGATGTTATACATCCTCAAAATGAGTAAAACTATCTATGTTTTATTGTTACATTATTCAAAACTCAAAAAAAATAAAAAATACACATAAAATTTGAATCTTTTGATTGTAAACATGCACAAAATGAGTAAAACTACCTATGTCTCAATGTTGCATTATTGAAAACTCAAAAATTATAGGAAACATGCATTAATTTTGAACCTTTTGATTGTGAATATGATCTAAACAAGTAAAATCACCTAAGTTTTTGTGTTGCATTATTCAAAACTCAAAATTATATGGAACATGCATAAAGTTTGAATCTTTTGATTGTAAACATGTTTGAAAATAGTAAAACCACCTAAGTTTTTTTTGTTTCATTATTCAAAACACAAAAATTATAGGAAATGTGCATATACTTTGAATCTTTTGATTCTAAACATGCTCAAAAGGATTAAAACTATGTAAGTGTTGGTGTTGCATTAATCAAAGATAAAAAATTAAGGGAATTGCAAATAAAGTTTGAGTATTTTGATTGTAAACATGCTTGAAATGAGTAAAACTACCTAAGTTTTGGTGTTACATTATTCAAAACTCAAAAATTACAGGTAACATGCATAAATTTTGAATCTTTTCATTGTAAAATTTCTGGAAATGAGTAAAACCACCTTAATTTTGGTGTTGCTTTATTCAAAACTCAAAAATTATAGGAAATTTAAATTAAATTTGAATCTTTTGATTGTAAACATGCTCAAAATGAGTAAAACTACCTATGTTTTGATGTTGTGCTATTAAAAACTAGAAAAAGCATAAGAAATGCACATTAAGTTTGAATCTTTTGATTGTAAACATGTTTGAAATGAGTAAAACTATCTATGTTTTGGACTTGCATTATTTAAAACTCAAATTATAGGGAAAACACATAATGTTTTAATGTTTTGATTGTAAACATGTTTAAAATGCATAACACCACCTATATTTTTGTGTTGCATTATTCAAAACTCAAAAATTATAAGAAATGAGCATAATGTTTAAATCTTTTGATTGTAAACATGCTTGAAATGAGTATAAAGTTTAAACCATTTGATTGTAATGATGCTAAAATGGAGTAAAATCATCTATGTTTTAGTGTCACATCATTAAAAACTCAAAATTTATAGAAAAAACACATAAATTTTGAATCTTTTTAGTGTAAACATGTTCGATATGAGTAAAACCACTTATGTTTTGGTGTTGCATTATTCAAAACTCAAATAATATAGGAAATATGCATAAAGTTAAAATCTTTTGATTGTCATCATGCACAAAATCAGTAAAACGACTTATGTTTTTGTGTTACATTTTTTAGAACTCAAAAATTATAAGAAATGTGAATAAAGTTTTAATATTTTAATACTAAACATGCTTGAAACGAGTAAAACCACTCAAGTTTTGGTGTTTAATTATTTAAAACTCAAAAATTATAGGAAATACAAATAAATTTTGTATGTTTTGATTTTTAAAATACTCAAAATGAGTAAAACCACTTAGGTTTTGGTGTTGCATTATTAAAAACTCAAAAATTATACAAAATGTGCAAAAAGTTTGAGCATGCTTGAAATGAGTAAAACTGCCTATGTTTTTGTGTTGCATTATTCAAAACTCAAAATTTTTAGGAAAGATGGATAAAGTTTAAATATTTTAATTGTAAACATGATCAAAACGATTAAAACCACCTATGTTTTATTGTTGCATTATTCAAAACATAAAAATTATAGGAAATGCACATAAAGATTGAGTCTTTTGATTGTAAAAATGAGTAAAACTACGTAAGTTTTGGTGTTGCATTACTCAAAACTAAAAAATTATAGAAAATACACATAGAGCTTTAATTTTTTCATTGTAAACATGTTTGAAATGAGTAAAACCACGTATGTTTTGGTGTTGCATTATTCAAAACTCAAAAATTATAGGAAACATGGATAAAGTTTGAATCCTTTGATTGTAAAAAAGCTCAAAATGAGTAAATATGCCTATGTTTTGGTGTCACATTATTCAAAACTCAAATTATAGGAAAGATGCATAAATATTGAATCTTTTGAGTGTAAAAATGCTAAAAATGAGTAAAACTACTTATATTTTGGATTTGCATTATTAAATACTCAAAAATCATAGGAAACACACATAAAGTTTGAATATTTTGATTGTAAACATGTTCCAAATGAGTAAAATTGCCTATGTTTTGGTGTTGTATTTTTCAAAACTAAAAAATTTTAGGAAACATGCATAAATCTTATATATTTTGATTTTAAACATGTTCAAAATGAGTAAACCCACTTAATTTTTGTTATTGCATTATTAAAAACTCAAAAATGATAAGAAATGTGCATAAAAATTGAATATTTTTATTTAACCATGCTCAAAATGAGTAAAACTACCTAAAATTTGGTGTTGCATTATAAAAAACTCAGAAATTATAGAAAAGGCACATAAAGTTTGAATCTATTCATTTTAAACATGCTTGAAATGAGTAAAACCACCTAAGTTTTGGTGTTTCATTATTCAAAAATAAAAAATTATAGGAAAAGTGCATAAAATTTGAAATGTTTTATAATAAACATGCTCAAAATAGGTAAAACTACCTAAGCATTGGTGTTGCATTATTCAAAACTCAAAAATTAAAAAACATGTGCATAAATTTTAAATCTTTTGATATTAAACATGTTCTAAACGTGTAAAACTACATATATTTTTGTATTGCATTATTCCAAACTCAAAAATGATAGAAAACACACATAAAGTTTGAATCTTTTGATTTTAAACATGCTCAAAACAAGTAAAACCACTTGATTTTTGGTGTTGGATTATTCAAAATTAAAACATTATATGAAATGCACATAAAACTTGAATCTTTTGATTTTAAACATGCTTGAAATGAGTAAAACCATCCAAGTTTTGGTCTTGCATTATTCAAAACTAAAACATTATAGGATCCACACATAAAGTTTGAATCTTTTGAGTGTAAACATGATGAAAATGATTAAATCTACCTATGTTTTGGTGTTTTATTATTTAAAACTCAAAAATTATAAGAAACGTGTATAAAGTTTAAATATTTTGATTTTAAACATACTTGAAACAAGTAAAGCCATCTAAGTTTTGGTGTTACATTATTCATAACTAAAAAATTATAGGAAAAGTGCATAAAGTTTGAATATTTTGCTTGTAAACATGCTCAAAATGAGTAAAACCACCTCAGTTTTGGTGTTGCATTATTTAAAACTCAAAAATTATAAGAAATAGAAAGAAAGATTGAATCTTTTGACTTTAAAAATGCTTAAAATGAGTAAAACCACCTAATTTTTGGTGTTGTATTATTCAATACTTTAATAATATAAGAAACATGCATAAAGTTTGAATCTTTTGATTGTAAACATGCATAAAATGAGTAAAATCACTTAAGTTTATGTGTTGCATTATTTAAAACTAAAAAAATATAAGAAATTCACATAAAGTTTGAATCTTTGGTGTTTCATGCTCAGAACGAGTAAAACCACTTAAGTTATGGTGTTGCAATATTCAAAACTCAAAAATTATACAAAATGTTAATAAGGTTTGAACATGGTGGAAATGAGTAAAACTGCCTAAGCTTTGGTGTTACATTATTCAAAACACAAAAATTATAGGAAAAGGAGCATAAAGTTTGAATCTTTTAATTGTAAACATGCTCAAAAGGCGTAAAACAACCTATGTTTTATTGTTTCATTATTCAAAACTAAAAAATTATAAGAAATGTGAATAAAATTTGAATCTTTTTATTGTAAACATGCTTTTAATGATTAAAACTAACTATTTTTTGGTGTTGCATTATTCAAAACATAAAAACTATAACAAATGGACATAAATTTTGAATCTTTTGATTGTAAACATGCTCGAAATGAGTAAAATTGCCTAGGTTTTGATGTTGCATTATTCAAAACTCAAAAATTATAGGAAACATACATAAAGATTGAATCCTTTGATTGTAAACAAGTTCAAAATGAGTAAAAATCCCTATGTTTTGGTGTTGCATTATTCAAAACAGAAATTATAGGAAAATTGAATAAAGCTTGAATATTTTGATCATAAACATGCTCAAAATGAGTAAAACTACCTATGTTTTGGATTTTCATTATTATAAACTCAAAAATTATAGGAAACATGAATAAAATTTGAATCTTTTGATTGTAAACATGCTCGAAATGAGTAAGATTTCCTAAGTTTGGGTGTTGTATTTTTTGTAACTAAAAAACTATAGGAAACACACATAAAGTTTGCATATTTTTATTTTAAACATATTCAAAATGAGTTAAACCACTTAAGTTTTGTTATTTCATTATTCAAAACTAAAAAATTATAGGAAGCATGCATAAATTTTAATGTTTTAAGTTTAAACATGCGCTAAATGAGAAATACTACTTAAGTTTTAGTGTTACATTATACAAAACACAAAAATTTTAGGAAAGGTGTATAATGTTGGAATCTTTTGATTATAAACATGCTTAAAATGAGTAAATCCATCTATGTTTTATTGTTACATTATTTAAAACTCAAAAATTATATTAAATTCGTATAAAGTTTGAATCTTTTAATTCTAAACATGTATAAAATGAGTAAAACTACCTAATTTTAGTGTTGATTTATTCAAAACTAAAAAGTTATAGGAAATGTACATAAATTTTGAATCTTTTGATTGTAAACATGCTAAAAAAAAGAAAAATTACCCAAGTTATGGTGTTTCATTATTCAAAACTCAAAAATTATATGGAACGTGCATAAAGTTTGAATCTTTTGATTTTAAACATGCTAAAAAAATTAAAACCAACTAAATTTTTGCATTGTATTATTCGAAACTCAAAAACTATAAAAAACGTGCATAAAGTCTAATTTTTGCAAAGTTACCTAAGTGTTCAGTTACATTACTCAAAAGTAAAAATTTATGGGAAATGCACATAAAGTCTAAATCTTTTGATTGTAAACATGCTCAAATCAGTAAAACTACTAAGTGTTCAGTTACATTACTCAAAAGTAAAAATTTATGGGAAATGCACATAAATTCTAAATCTTTTGATTGTAAACATGCTCAAAATCAGTAAAACTACCTATGTTTTGACATTGCATTATTCAAAACTCAATAAATCTATGAAACATGCATAAAGTTTAAATATTTTCTTTGTAAACATGCTCAAAAAAAGTAAACCCATCTAAACTTTGGTGTTGCATTATTCAAAATGCAAAAAATATAGGAAATGAGAATAAAGTTTGAATCCTTTAATTGTAAACATGCTCACTTCCTAAGTTTTGATGTTGCATTATTAAAAGCTCAAAAATTATAGGAAATGAACATAAAGTTTGAATCCTTTGATTGCAAACATGCTGAAAATGAGTAAAACCATCTAAGTTTTGGTGTTACATTATTCAAAACTCAAATTATAGGAAACATGCATAAAGTTTGAATCTTTTGATAGTAAACATGCTCAAAATGCATAACACCACCTAAATTTTTTTGTTGCATTATTCAAAACCTTAAAAATTATAGCAAACATGCATATAGTTTGAATCTTTTGATTATAAACATAATGAAAATGAGTAAAATTGCCCAAGTACCCGGTGTTGCATTATTCAAAAATAAAAAAATATAAGAAACACAGACAAAGTTTGAATCTTTTAACTGTAAAAATGCTTCAAATGAGTAAATCTATCTATGTTTTATTGTTACATTATTTATAACTCAAAAATTATATTAAATTCATATAAAGTTTGAATCTTTTAATTCTAAACATGCACAAAATAAGTAAAACTACCTAAGTTTTAGCATTGCTTTATTCAAAACTCAAAAATTATAGGAAATGTGCATAACTTTTGAATATTTTGATTTTAAAGATGCTTGGCAAAAGTAAAATCACCTAACTTTTGGTGTTGTATTTTTCAAAACTCAAAAATTATATGGAACGTGCATAAAGTTTGAATTTTTTGATTGTCAACATGCTCAAAAAATGTAAAACCAACTAAATTTTTATGTTGCATTATTCAAAACTTAAAAATTATAAAAAATGTGCATAAAGTTTGAATATTTTGATTGTAAACATGCTTGAAATGAGTAAAGCTGCCTAAGTGTTGAGTTGTATTATTCAAAAGTAAAAATTTATGGGAAATACACATAAAGTTTGAAACTTTTGATTGTAAACATGCTCAAAATGAGTAAAACTACCTAAATTTTAGTGTTGTATTATTCAAAACTCAATAAATATATCAAATATGCATAAAGTTTAAATATTTTCTTTGTAAACATGATTCAAACAAGTAAAACCATCTAAACTTTGGTGTTGCATTATTCAAAACGTGAAAATTATAGGAAATGTGCATAAAGTTCGAATCTTTTGATTGTAAACATGCTGAAAATGAGGAAAACTTCCTAAGTTTTGATGTTACGTTATTTAAAACTAAAAAATTATAGGAAATGAACATAAAGTTTGAATCGTTTGATTGTAAACATGCTGAAAATGAGTAAAACCATCTAAGTTTTGGTGTTGCATAATTCAAAACTCAAATTATAGGAAACATGCATAAATTTTGAATCTTTTGATGGTAAAAATGCTTGAAATGCATAACACCACCTAAATTTTTTTTGTTGCATTATTCAAAACTTAAAAATTATAGTAAACATGCATATAGTTTTAATCTTTTCATTTTAAACATATTGAAAATGAGTAAAATTGCCTAAGTATTGGCATTGCATTATTTAAAAATAAAAAATTATAGGAAACACATATAGAGTTTGAATTTTTTTATTATAAACATGCTCAAAATGAGTAAATATGTCTATGTTTTATTGTTACATTATTCAAAACTCAAAAATTATATTAAATTCATATAAAGTTTGAATCTTTTAATTCTAAACATGCACAAAATGAGTAAAACTGCCTATGTTTTAGTGTTAAATTATTCAAAACTCAAAAATTATAAGAAATGCGTATAAATGTTGAATCTTTTGATTGTAAACATGCATGAAAAAGGTAAAATCACCTATGTTTTGGTGTTGCATTATTCAAAACTCAAAAATTATATGGAACGTGCATAAAGTTTGAATCTTTTGATTGTATACATGCTCAAGAAAGGTAAAACCAACTAAATTTTTGTGTTGCATTATTCAAAACTCAAAATTTATAAAAAATGTGAATAAATTTTGAATATTTTGATTGTAAATAGGCTTAAAAAGAGTAAAGCTACCTAAGTGGTGATTTTCATTATTTAAAAGTAAATATTTTTGAGAAATGCATATAAAGTTTGAATCTTTTGATTGTAAACATGCTCAAAACAAGTAAAGCTTCCTAAGTTTTGGTCCTACATTATTCAAAACTCAAAAAATATATGAAACATGCATAAAGTTTAAATATTTTCTTTGTAAACATGATCGAAACAAGTAAAACCATCTAAACTTTGGTGTTGTATTATTCAAAACATGAAAATTATAGGAAATGTGCATAAAGTTTGAATTTTTTGATTGTAAACATGCTCTAAATGAGTAAAACATCCTAAGTTTTGATATTGGATAATTCAAAACTCAAAAATTATAGGAAATGCACATAAAATTTGAATCTTTTGATTGTAAACATGCTGAAAATGAGTAAAATCATCTAAGTTTTGGTGTTGCATTGTTCAAAACTCAAATTATAGGAAACATGCATAAAGTTTGAATCTTTTGATGGTAAACATGCTCGAAATGCATAACACCACCTTTTTTTTTTTTTTTTTTGCATTATTCGAAACTCAAAAATTATAGCAAACATGCATATAGTATGAATCTTTTGATTTTAAACATATTGAAAATGAGTAAAATTGCCTAAGTATTGGTGTTGCATTATTCAAAAATAAAAAATTATAGGAAACATAGATAAAGTTTGAATATTTTGATTGTAACCATGCTCTAAAAGAGTAAAATCACCTATGTTTTGTTGTTTCATTATTCAAAGCTCAAAAATTATAGGAAATATGTATAAAGTTTGAATCTTTTGATTCTAAACATGCTCAAAATCAGTAAAACTACTTAGGTTTTGGTGTTGTATTATTCAAAACTCAAAAATTATATGAAATGTGTATAAAGTTTTAATTAGTTGAATTTAAACATGCTCAAAATGAGTAAAACACCCTATGTTTTGGTGTGGGATTATTCAAAACTAAAAAATTATAGAAAATGCCCATAAAGTTTGAATCTGTTGATTGTAAGCATGCTCAAGATGAGTAAAATAGCTTAAGTTTTGGTGATGCATTATTCAAAACTCAAAAACTATAGGAAATGCACATAATGTTTGAGTCTTTTGATTGTAAACATGTTCAAAATGAGTAAAACCACTCATGTTTTGGTGTTGCATCATTCAAAACTTAAAAACTAATGGAAACATGTGCAATGTTTGAATATTTTGATTGTAAACATGGTCAAAATGAGTAAAACCACTTATGTTTTGGTGTTTCATTATTCAAAACTCAAAAATGATAACTAATTCTAATAAAGTATGAGTTTTTTGATTGTAAGCATGTTTGAAACAAGTAGAACCATCTAAATTTTTGTACTATATTCTTTAAATCTCAAAAATTATAGGAAATGAACATAAAGTTTGAATATTTTGATTGTAAACATGCTTAAAATAAGTAAAACTCCCTATGTTTCAGTGTTATATTATTGAAAACTCAAAAATTATAGGAAGTGTACATAAAGTTTGAATCTTTTGATTTTAAAAATGCTTGAAATGAGTAAAACCACCTAAGTTTTGGTGTTACATTATTGAAAACTCAAATAATATAGGAAACATGCATAAATTTTAAATCTTTAGATTTTAAACATGCATGAAACTAGAAAAATCACCTAAGTTTTGGTGTTGCATTATTCAAAACTCAAAAATTATAGGAAACACATAGAAAGTTTGAATATTTTGATTTTAAAAATGTTTGAAACTTTTAATTGTGAACATGCTTGAAATGAGTAAAACCACCTAAGTATTGGTGTTGCATTATTCAAAAATAAATAATTATAAGAAACACACATAAAGTTTAAATCTTTTGATTTTAAACATGCTGAAAATGAGTAAAACCACCTAAGTTATGGTGTTGCATTATTCAAAACTAAAAAATTATAGGAAATACACATAAATTTTGAATATTTTGATTTTAAAAATGTTTGAAATAGTAGAAACACTTGAGCTTTGGTTTTGTATTATTTAAAACTCAAATATTATATTAAAGGCACATAAATTTTGAATATTTTGATTGTAAACATGCTGAAAAGGAAACTAGAGAACAAGCAAAGGATGATCTTATCCACAACGAAAGCCCTGTTGAAACTAAAGAACAGAAAAGAATGGAAAGGGAGGATCATACTGAAAAGGATGAAGATAACCCAAATGAGAACACAGAAGATTTAAGTGATGTTTGGCAGAATGTCAGGAGGCATCCCTTTATGAATTCGGCCAAATGTAAAGCAAACAATGTCCTTCAAGTTGACTCATGGATGTATAAGGAAATACTGGGTCTTAAGAAGAAAACGGAAATTATGGAACATAATCAGGAAGCCGACCGGAACAAAATCAACAATTTGAAAATACAGATGAGGGATATTCCTATAAAACTTAAAGACTATGAGAACAATCTAAGGAGGCTCATTAAAGAAAGCAGAATGAAGATGGAGGAGGTTACTTCTAGCATATGTATAGCTGCTGCAAACATTGGAAAATGGGAAAATGAGGAAATAAAATCTTTGGAGGGGCCTAGTAAGAGGACCAGACAGAGCTCAAGGAAGAAAGCAATGCAAGAGGTAGCCACGTCAGCGGCACTATCTATACAGGACACTGCTGTGATTGGAAAGGAAGTGGTGAAGATGATTCTGGAATTAGAAGAATAGGATCTTTTAGTTCTTACTGTCCTGGTCCTTTTAGTTGGATATTATAACTGGTTCCATTTTTTGGTTCATTGTTTAACACTTGAGTTTCCAGGTCTCTGTAAAACCTGGGGTCTATCTTTTGATGATCTTGAATTATAGTTTCAGGTCCCTGTAAAACTTGTTTTTGATACTACTTAGTAGTAGGTGTTAGGTTTTGTTTTCTCCTGTGGATGTTATTTTTATATCCTTCTTCCTTTGTTTTAGGGTTTCGGGCCCCCTTCAAAACCTTTTTTTACCTTAATCTAAAACATGCTGAAAAGGAGTAAAACAATCTACGTTTTATTGTTTAAAACTCAAAAAATTTAGGAAAAATGCGTAAAGTTTGAATCTTTTATTGATAAACATGCTCAAAATGGGTAAAACTACCTAATTATTATTATTGCATTATTCAAAAATAAAATATTATAGGAAACAGGCATAAAACTTGAATCTTTTAATTTTAAACATGCTTGAAATGAGTAAAGTATAATGATTTTTGGGGTTTCAATATTAAAAACACAAATAATATAGGAATCATGGATAAAATTTGAATCTTTTGATTGCAAACATGCTTGAAATAAGTAAAACCACATAAGTTTTGGTGTTGCATTATTCAAAACTTAAAAATTATAGGAAATGCACATAAAGTTTGAATCTTTTGATTATAAACATGCTCAAAATGAGTATAGCTACCTAAGTTTTGGTGTTGATTTATTCAAACTTAAAATTATAGGAAAGGTGCATAAAGTTTAATCTTTCGATTGTAAACACATTTGAAATGAGTAAAACTGACCAAGTTTTAATGTTGCCTTATTCAAAACTAAAAAATTATAAGAAACACACATAAATTTTGAATATTTTGATTGTAAACATGTTTAAAATGAGTAAAACCACCTAACTTTTGGTGTTAAATTATTCAATACTAAAAAATTATAAGAAATAGGCATAAAGTTCAAATCTTTTAATTCTAAACATGATCGAAATGAGTAAATCCATTTATGTTTTGGTGTTACATTTTTCAAAACTAAAAAATTATATAAAAAGTGCTTAAAGTTTGAATTTTTTGGTTGTAAACATGCTTGAAATGAGTAAAACTACCTAAGTTTTGGTGTCACATTATTCAAAACTACAAAATTATAGGAAATGTACATAAAGTTTAAATATTAGATTTTAAAAATTCTCTAAATAAGTAAAATCACCTATGTTTTGGTTTTGCATTATTCAAAACTCAAATAATATAGGGAACATGCATAAGGTTTGAATCTTTTGATTGTAAACATGTACGAACAAGATAAATTGCCTAAGTTTTCTTGTTACATTATTCAAAACTCAAAACATAAAGGAAAGGTGCATAAATTTTTAATATTTTCTTTAAAACCACCTAAGATTTGGTGTTGCATTATTTAAAAGTCAAAAATTATAGGAAAAGTGCATAATGTTTGAGTCTTTTGATTGTAAACATGCTCAAAATGAGTAAAATCACCTAAGTATTACTGTTGCATTATTTAAAACTCAAAAATTATAGGAAACACATAGAAAGTTTGAATATTTTGATTTTAAACATGCTCGAAATGAATAAAATCACCTAAGTTATTGTGTTGCATTATTCAAAACTAAAAAATTATAGGAAATGCACATAAATTTTGAAACTTTTGATTTTAGACATGCTCAAAATGAGTAAAACCACATAATTTTTGGTGTTGCATTATTCAAAACTAAAAAATTATATGAAATGCACATAAAATTTCAATATTTTGATTTTAAACATGCTTGAAATGAGTAAAACCACCCATGTTTTGGTGTTGCATTATTGAAAACCCAAAAATTATAAGATACATGCATAAAGTTTGAATCTTTTGAGTGTAAACATGCTCAAAATGAGTAAAACTACCTATGTTTTGGTATTGTTTTATTCAAAAGTCAAAAAAATTAATAAATGTGCATAAATTTTAAACTTTTGATTGTAAACATACTTATACCAAGCAAAATTATCTATGTTTTGGTGTTAAATTATTCATAACTAAAAAATTCTAGGAAAATTTCATAAAGTTTGAATCTTATACTTGTAAACATTCTCAAAATGAGTAAAACCACCTAAATTTTGGTGTTGCATTATTTAAATCTAAAATATTATAGGAAATGCACAGAAAGATTCAATCTTGACATTTTAAAAATGCTCAAAATGAGTATAACCACCTATGTTTTGGTGTTGTATTATTCAAAACTCAAATAATATAGGAAACACGAATAAAGTTTGAATCCTTTGATTATAAACATGTACAAAAAGATAAAAACTACTTATGTTTTTGTGTTGCATTTTTTAAAACTCAAAAATTATAAGAAATGTGCATAAAGTTTGAATCTTTTAATTTTAAACATGATTAAAACAAGTAAAATCACTTAAGTTTTGGTGTTTCATTATTCAAAACTCAAAATTATAGGAAACACCCATAAAGTTTGTATGTTTTGATTTTAAACATACTCCAAATTAGTAAAACCACTTACGTTTTTATGTTTCATTATTCCAAACTCAAAAATTATACAAAACGTACATAAAGTTCAAACATGCTCAAAATGAGTAAAACTACTTAAGTTTTAGTGTTGTATTATTCAAAACTAAAAAATTATAGGAAATATTCATAAAGTTTGAATATTTTGACTATAAACATGCTCAAAATGACTAAAAATACCTATATTTTATTGTTGCATTATTCAAAAATGAAAAAATATTAGAAATGTACATAAAGTTTAAATCTTTTGATTGTAAGCATGCTCAAAAAGAGTAAATTTGCGTAAGTTTTGGTGTTGCATTATTCAAAAGTCAAAAATTATATGAAATACATATAATGTTTGAATATTTTGATTGTAAACATGCTTGAAATGAGTAAAACCACCTAATTTTTGGTCTTGCATTATTCAAAACTCAAAATTATGGGAAACACACATAAAATTTGAATCCTATAATTGTAATAAAGTTCAAAATGATTAAAGATGCCTATGTTTTGGTGTCACAATATTCAAAACTCATATTATAGGAAACATGCATAAATATTGAATCTTTTGGTTGTAAACATGCTTGAAATGAGTAAAAGTATGTATGTTTTGGATTTGCATTATTAAAAATTCAAAAGTTCTAGGAAACATGCATACATATATAATCTTTTGATTGAAAACATGCACAAAATGAGTAAAATTACATAAATTTTGGTGTTATATTTTTCAAAACTAAAAAATTATTGGAAACACACATAAAGTAGGTATATTTTGATTTTAAACATGTTTGAAATGAATAAACCCACTTAAGTTTTGCTGTTACATTATTCAAAACTCAAATTATAGGAAAGATGTATAAAGTTTGAATCTTTTGATTGTAAACATGCTCAAAATGAGTAAAACCACCTAAGTATTGTTGTTGCATTATATAAAGCTCAAAAATTATATGAAAGACACATAAAGTTTGAATATTTTGATTGTAAACATGCTCAAAATGAGTAAAACCATCTATGTTTTATTGTTACATTATTCAAAACACAAAAATTATAGGAAATGCACATAAATTTTGAATCTTTTGATTGTAAACATGCACAAAAATATTAAAACCACCTAAGTTTCATTGTTGCATTATTCAAAACTCAAAACTTATAGGAAACATGCATAAAGTTTGAATCTTTTGATTGTAAACATGATCCAAACAAGTAATGTCAACTAAGTTTTGGTGTTACATTATTCAAAACTCAAAAATTATATGAAATGTGCATAAATTTTAAATCTTTTGATTGTAAACATGGTCAAAAAAAGTAAAACCACCTAAATTTTTGTGTTGCATTATTCGAAACTCAAAAATTATATGGAAGGCATATAACATTTGATTCTTTTGACTGTAATCATGCCCAAAATGAATAAAATTGCCTATGTTTTGGTGTTACATTATTTAAAACTCAAAATGTATAGGAAATATGCATAAAGTTTGAATCTTTTCATTGTAAACATACTCAAAATGAGGAAAAATACCTAAATTATGTGTTGCATTTTTCAAAACTCAAAAATTATAGAAAATATGCATAAAGTTTGGATATTTTGATTGTAACCAATCTCAAAATTAGTAAAACTACCTAAGTTTTGATGTTTCATTATTCAAAACTAAAAAATTATAGGAAATGCAGATTAAGTTTGTATCTTTTGATTGTAAACATGCTGGAAATGAGTAAAACCATCTAAGTTTTAGTGTTTTATTATTCAAAAATCATATTATAGGAAACACTTACTCAAAAATGCTTAACACTATCTAAGTTTTTGTGTTACATTATTCAAAACTCAAAAATTATAGCAAACATGCCTAAAGATTGAATCTTTATATTTTAAACACACTGAAAATGAGTAAATTTGCCTAAGTGTTGGTGTTTCATTATTGAAAACTCAAAAATTATAGGAAATGTCCATAAAGTTTGAATCATTTGAATTTAAATATGCTTGAAATGATTAAAATTTCCTAGGTTTTGGTGTTGCATTATTCAAAACTCAAAAATTATAGGAAATGCACCTAAAGTTTCAAATCATTAAATTATAAACATGCTCGAAATGAGAAAAAATTGCCTACATTTTGGTGTTACATTATTCAAAACTCACAAATTATAGGAAATGTGCATAAAGTTGAATGTTTTGATTATAAACATGCTTGAAATGAGGTAAACCACTTGAGTTTTGGTGTTGCATCATTCAAAACTCAAAAATTAATGGAAATGTGCATAAAGTTTGAATCTTTTTGTTGTAAACATGCTCAAAATGAGTAAAACCACTTATGTTTTGGTGTTGCATTATTCAAAACTCAATAATGATAAGAAATTTGAATAAATTTTGAATATTTTGATTGCAAACATGCTTGAAATGAGTAAAACCGTCTAAATTTTTGTGTCACATTATTCAAATCTAAAAAAATATAGGAAAGGGGTATACATTTTGAATCTTTTTATTACACACATGCTCTAAATGAGTAAAACTGACTATGTTTTGGTGTTGTATTATTCAAATCTCAAAAATTATAAGAAATGTTCATAATGTTTCAATCTTTTGATTTCAAAATGCTTGAAATGAGTACAATCACATAAGTTTTGATGTTACATTATTCAAAACTCAAAAATTATGGGAAACATGCATAAAGTTTAAATTTTTTAACTATAAACAAGTTTGAATTGAGTAAAACCACCTAGGTTTTCGTGTTGTATTATTCAAAACTCAAAAAATATAGGAAAAGCACATCAAGTTAGATATTTTGATTGTAAACATGCTCAAAATGTGTAAAACCACCTAAGTTTTGGTGTTGTATTATTTGAAACTCAAGAATTATGGGGAAAATGCATAAAATTTGAATCTTTTGATGGTAAACATGTTCAAAATGGGTAAAGCTACATACATTTTGGTGTTACATTATTTAAAACTCAAAACTTTTAGGAAACATGCATAATGTTTGACTGTTTTGATTTTAAACATGCTTCAAATGAGTGAAATTATCTATGTTTTGGTGTTGCATTATTCAAACTCAAATAATATAGGAAACACATATAAAGTTTGAATCCTTTTATTGTAAACATGGTTAAAACAAGTAAAACTACCTAAGTTTTGTTGTTGCATTATTCAAAAGTTGAAAAATATAGGAAATACACATAAAGATTGAATCTTTTGACAATAAACATGCTTGAAACAAGTAAAACTCCCTAAGTTTTGATGTTGCATTATTCAAAAATCAAAAATGATAGGAAACGCCAATAAAGTTTGAATCCTCTAATTATAAACATGCTTGACATGAGTAAAACCTCTTAAGTTTTGGTGTTGCATTATTCAAAACTCAAAATTTATAGGAAACACGGAAAAGTTTGAATCTTTTTATTATAAACATGCTCGAAAGGAGTAAAATCGCTTATGTTTTGGTGTTGCATTTTTCAAAACTTAAAAATTATAGGAGACATTCATAAATTCTGAATCTTTTGATTCTAAATTTGATCAAAACATGTAAAACCTCTTATGTTTTTGTGTTGTATTATTCAAAACTCAAAAATAATAGGAAATTCACATAAAGTTTAAATCTTTTGATTGTAAACATGATCAAAATGAGATAAATTGCCAATGTTTTGGTGTTGAATTATTCAAAACTCAGACGTTATTATTACATTATTTAAAACTCAAAAATTACAGGAGATGCGCATAAAATTTGAATCTTTTGATTATAAACATGCTCAAACTGAGTAAAACTACCTAAGTTTTGGTATTATATTATTTAAATCTCAAAAAGTATAGGAAATGTGCATAAAGTCTAAATCTTTTTATTGTAAATTGCTTGAATTGAGTAAGACTACCTATATTTTGTTGTTACATTATTCAAAACTCAAAAATTATAGCAAACATGCATACAGTTTGAATCTTTTGATTATAAACATTCTCAAAATGAATAAAAATGCCTAAGTTTTGGAGTTGTATTCTTCAAAACTCAAATTATAGTAAACATGCATAAAGTTTAAATCTTTTGATGTAAAGATCCTTGAAACAGGTAAAAAAAAACTATATATGTTTTGGTTTTGCATTATTAAAAACAAAAACATTATAAGAAACACTTATAAAGTTTAAAACTTTTAATTATAAACATGCTCAAAACGAGTAAAACCACCTAAGTTTTCATGTTGTATTATTCAAAACTCAAAAACTATAGGAAACATGCATAGAATTTAAATATTTTAGTTGTAAACATGCTTGAAATGAGTAAAACCACCTATGTTTTGGTTTTGTATTATTTAAAACTCAATAATTATAAGAACTGTGCATAATGTTTGAATATTTTGATGGTAAACATGCTTGAAATGAGTAAAACTAACTACATTTTACTATTGCATTATTCAGAACAAAAAAATTATAGGGAATGCACATAAAATTTAAATCTTTTGATTGTAAACATACTCAAAATGAATAAAACCGCCTATGTTTCGATGTTATATTATTCAAAACTCAAAAATTATAGGAACAAAACATAAAGTTTGAATCTTTTGATTGTAAACATGCTCAAAATGAGTAAAACCACTTATATTTTGGTGTTGCATTGTTAAAAAATAAAAAATAATAGAAAATACACATAAATTTTGAATCTTTTGATTTTAAACATGCTCAAAATGAGTAAAACCACCCAGGTTTTGGTGTTGCAATATTCAAAACTCAAATAATATTGGAAATGCACCTAAAGTTTGATTCTTTTGATTGTAAACATGTTCAAAATGAGTAAAAGCACTTATGTTTTGGTGCTTCAATATTGAAAACTTAAAAATTATAGGAAATGCAGAAAAAGTTTAAATCTTTTGATTGTAAACATGCTCTAAATGAGTAAAATTATTTAATGTGTTGTTACATTATTAAAAACACAAAAATTATAGGAAACATGCATAAATTTTGAATATTTTGATTATATTCATGTTGGAAATGAGTAAAACCACTTAAGTTTTGATTTTACATTATTAAAAATTTAAAATTTATAGGGAATAAAAATAAAGATTGAATCTTTTGATTGTAAACATGCTTGAAATGATGAAAACTACATATGTTTTGGTGTTGTATTATTCAAAACTAAAAAATTAGAGGAAACGTGCATAAAGTTTGAATCTATTGAATATAAACATGCTAAAAATGATTAAAATTGCCTATGTTTTCATGTTCCATTTTTCAAAACTCGAAACTTATAGGAAATGTGCATAAATTTTTAATCTTTTGATTGTAAAGTCACTCAAAAAAGTAAAACCACCCAAATTTTGGTGTTGCATTATTCAAAACTAAAAATATATAGGATACACACATAAATTTTGAATCTTTTGATTGTAAACATGCTAGAAAGAAGTAAAACTACCTATGTTTTGGTGTTGCATTATTCAAAACTAAAAAATTATGAGATACAGATAATATTTGAATCTTTTGATTGTAAACATGCTCAAAATGAGTAAAACCATCTAAGTTTTGGTGTTGCATTATTCAAAACTCAAAAATTATAGGAAAAGTGCATAAAGTTTGAATCTTTTGATTGTAAACATGATCTAAATAAGTAAACCCACTTGAGTTTTGGTGTTGCATTATTCAAAACTCTAAAATTATAGGAAACATGCATAAAGTTTCAATCTTTTGATTGTAAACATGCTCAAAAGGAGTAAAATCACATATCTTTTGATGTTGCATTATTCAAAACTCCAAAATTATAGGAAACACACAAAGTTTGAATCTTTTGATTGAAAACATACTTGAAATGAGTAAAACCACCCATCTTTTGGTGTTGCATTATTCATAACTCAAAAATTATAAGAAACGTGCCTAAAGTTTGAGTTTTTTGATTGTAAACATACTTGAAATGAGTAAAACCATGTAGGTTTTAGTGTTGTATTAATCAAAACTTAAAAATTATAGAATAATACATACAATTTGAATCTTTTAATTGTAAAAATGCTCTAAACAAATAAAACCACCTAAGTTTTAATGTTTCATTATTCAAAACTCAAAAATTATAGGAAACACGCATAAAGTTTGAATATTTTTATTGTAAACATGTTCAAAATGAGTAAAACCACTTAAGTTTTGATCTTGCATTATTCAAAACTCAAAAATTATAGGAAATGCACATAAAATTTGAATCTTTTGATTGTAAACATGCTCTAGATGAGTAACACTACCTATGTTTTGGTGTTGCATTATTAAAAACTAAAAAATTAAAGGATGCAGGCATAAATTTTGAATCTTTTGATTGTAAACATGCTTGAAATGAGTAAAACCACCTAAGTTTTGGTGTTACATTATTCCAAACTCAAAAATTATAAGAAACACATATAATATTTGAATATTTTGATTTACACTTGCTTGAAACAACTAAAACTACCTATGTTTTGTTGTTGCATTATTACAAATTCAAAAATTATAGGAAATGTACATAAAGTTTAAATCTTTTGATCTTAAAAATTCTTGAAATGAGTAAAACCACCCAAGTTTTGGTATTGCATTCTTCATAACTCAAATAATATAGTAAGCATGGATAAGTTTAAATCGTTTGATTGTAAACATGCACGAAACAAGAAAAACCCCCTCAGTTTTGGTGTTACATTATTCAAAACTCAAAATTATAGGAAACATTCATAAAGTTTGAAACTTTTGATTTTAAAAATGCTTGAAACAAGTAAAATTGCCTATGTTTTGGTGTTGCATTTTTAAAAATTAAAAAAAAATTATAGGAAAAACACATAAAGTTTGAATTTTTGGATTGTAAACATGCTCGATACAAGTAAAACCACATAAGTATTAGTGTTGCATTATTCAAAACTCAAAAATTATAAGAAACATGCATAAAGTTTGAATCTTTTGATTTTAAACATGCTCAAAATGAGTAAAACCACGTAAGTTATGGTGTTGCATTATTCAAAACTAAAAAATTATAGGAAATACACATAAAGTTTGAGCCCGTTTATTTTAAACATGCTTGAATGAGTAAAACCACCTAAGTTTTCATGTTGTATTATTTAAAATTCAAAAATATACAAAATACACATAAGGTTTGAATATTTTTATTTTAAAAATTCTTGGAATGAGTAAAACCATTTAAGTTTTGGTGTTACATTATTCAAAATTCAAAAATTATAGGAAACATGCATACAGTTTGAATCTTTCGATTTTAAACATGCTTGGAATGAGTAAAATTGATTAAGTTTTTTGTCTTAAATTATTTAAAACTCAAAAATTATAATAAATGTACATAAATATTGAATCTTTTAATATTAGACATGCTAAAAATGAGTAAAACCATTTAGGTTTTTGTGTTACATTATTTAAAACTCAAAAATTATAGGAAACAACCATAAAGTTTGTATGTTTTGATTTTAAACTTGCTTAAAATGAGTAAAACTACTTAATTTTTATTGTTGCACTATTCAAAACTCAAAAGTTTTGGAAATCTGTCAAAATTTTGAACATGTTTGAAATAAGTAAAACTACCGAAGTTTTGGTGTTGCATTATTCAAAACTAAACAATTATAGGAAGGGTGCATAAAGTTTAAATATTTGATTGTAAACATACTTAAAATGAGTAAAACCACCAACGTTTTATTATTGCATTGTTCAAAACTCAAAAATTATAGGAAATGCACATAATGTTTAAATCTTTTGATTGTAACATGCTTGAAATGAGTAAAACTACCTAAGTTTTGGTGTTGCATTATTCAAAACTCAAAAATTATAGAAAATGTACATAAAGTTTGAATCTTTTGATTGTAAACATGCTTTAAATGAGTGAAACAACCTAAGTTTTTATGTTGCATTATTCAAAACTCAAAAATTATAGGAAACACCCATAAAGTTTGTATGTTTTGATTTTAAACTTGCTCAAAATGAGTAAAACCACTTAAGTTTTATTTTTGCACTATTCAAAACTCAAATTTTTTTGAAATACCCATAAAGTTTGAACATGTTTGAAATGACTAAAACTACCTAGGTTTTGGTGTTGCATTATTCAAAACTTAAAATTTATAGGAGAGGTGCATAAATTTTGAATCTTTTAATTGTAAACATTCTTAAAATGAGTAAAACCAGCAATGTTTTATTATTGCATTATTCAAAACTAAAAAATTATAGGAAATGTGCATAAAGTTTAAATCTTTTGATTGTAAACATGCTTGAAATGAGTAAAACTACCTAAGTTTTGGTGTTGCATTATTCAAGACTCAAAAATTATAAGAATTGCACATAAAGTTTAATCTTTTGATTGTAAACATGCTCATAATGAGTAAAAATGCATATGTTTTGGTGTTGCATTATTCAGAAGTCAAATTATAGGAAATATGCAAAAAGATTGAATCTTTTTATTGTAAACATGCTTGAAATGAGTAAAATTACCTTTGTTTTCATTTTACGTTATTGAAAACTTAAACACTATAGGAAAGACACATAAAGTTTGAATCTTTTAATTCTAAACATGCTCGAGATGAGTAAAACCACCTATGTTTTATTGTTGCATTAATCGAAACACAAAAATTATAGGAAATGCACATAAAATACAAATATTTTGTTTGTAAACTTGTTCAAAATGAGTAAAACTCCTTAAGTTTTGGTGTTGCATTATTAAAAACTCAAAAATTATAGGAAAAAAGCATAAAGTTTGAATCTTTTAATTGTAAACATTCTTACAATGAGTAAAAATTCCTATGTTTTAATGTTGTATTATTCAAAACTAAAAAACTATAGAAAATATGCATAAAGTTGGAATCTTTTAAATTGTAAACATATGATTGAAATGAGTAAAACCACCTAAGTTTTGGTGTTGCATTATTCAAAACATGAAAAATATAGGAAACACACATAAAGTTTGAATACTTTGATTGTAAACATGCTCAAAATGAGTAAAAATGTCTAAGTTTGGCTATCTCATTATTCAAAACTCAAAATATAGGAAATATATATAAAGTTGGAATATTTTGACTGTAAACATCCTCAAAATGAGTAAAACTACCTATGTTTTGGTTTTTCATTACTAAAAACACAAAATTATTTAGAACATGCATAAAGTTTTTATCTTTTGACTATAAACAATCTTAAAATGAGTAAAACCACCTTTCAAACCTCAAAAATTATAGGAAACATGCATAAAGTTTTAATTTTTTAATTGTAAACATGCTTAAAATGAGTAAAACTACCTAAATTTGGTATTTCATTATTAAAAACTGAAAAATTATAAGAAACACATGTAAAGTTTGAATCTTTTGATTGTAAACATGCTCAAAATGTGTAAAACCATCTATGTTTTAGTGTTGTATTATTCAAAACTAAAAAATTATAGGAAATGCACATAAAGTTTGAATTTTTTTATTGCAAACATGCTCAAAATGAATAAAATTGTCTAAGGTTTTGTGTTTTGCATTATTCAAAACATAAAAATTAAATGAAATATGCATAAATTTTGAATATTTTGATTGTGAAGATGCTTAAAATGAGTGAAACCGCCTAGGTTTTGGTGTTGCATTATTCAAAACTAAAAAATTATAGGAAATGCACATAAAGTTTGAATCTTTTGATGTTTAAAATGCATGAAATGAGTAAACCCACCTGAGCTTTGGTGTTGTATTATTCAAAAATAAAATATTATAGGAAAGGCACATAAGTTTGAGTATTTTGGTTGTAAACATGCTCAAAACGAGTAAAACTATGGATGTTTTATTGTTGCATTATTCAAAACTCAAAAATTATAGGAAATGTGTATAATGTTTCAATCTTATGATTGTAAACATTCTCAAAATGAGTAAAATTTCCTAATTTTTGTGTTACATTATTAAAAACTCAAAAATTAAATGAAATTCACATAAATTTTGAATATTTTGATTGTAAACATGATCTAAATGAGTAAAACTGCCTATGTTTTTGTGTTGCATTATTCAAAACTCAAATATTATAGGAAATGCACATAAAAATTGAATCTTTTGATGTTAAAAATGCTCAAAATGAGTAAAACCACCTAAGCATTGGTGTTGCATTACTGAAAACTCAAATATTATAAGGAAGATGGATATTTTTTTAATATTTTTATTGTAAACATGCTCAAAATGAGTAAAAATATCTATGTTTTATTGTTGTATTATTTAAAACTCAAAAATGATAGGAAATGCACATAAGGTTTGAATCTTTTGATTGTAAGCATGCTCAAAAAATTTTAAAACTACCTATGTTTTGGTGTTGTATTATTCAAAACTAAAAAATTATAGGAAAAGTGCATAAAGTTTGAATCTTTTATTTGTAAACATGGAAAAATAGGTAAACCCACCAATTATTATTATTGCACTATTCAAAAATAAAAAATTATAGGAAACATGCATAAAATTTAAATATTTAAATTTTAAACATGATTTAAATGAGTAAAAACACCATAGTTTTTGTGTTGCATTATTCAAAACACAAATAATATTGGAAGCATGCATAAAGTTTGAATATTTTTATTGTAAACATGCTTAAAATGAGTAAAACCACCTAAGTTTTGGTGTTGTATTATTTAAAACTAAAAAATTATAGGAAATGCACATAAAGTTTGAATTTTTGATTGCAAAAAAGCTCAAAATGAGTAAAACTACCTATGTTTTGGTATTGTATTATTCTTATGTCTGAAAGTGTAGACAACTATAGATATTAGTAAACTTAAAAAATGTACATTTTAAAAAGTACAAACAACTATGTTTGAAAGTGTAGACAACTATAGATATTAGTAAACTTAAAAGTGTAGACAATTATAGTATTTTTATGATAAACATGCTTTAATTAGTAAAATCACCCAAGTTTTGGTGTTTCATTATTCTAAACTCAAAAATTATAGGTTACATGCATAAAATGTAAATCTCTTAATTGTAAACATGCTCAAAATGAGTAAAATGGCCTATGTTTTAGTGTTGCATTATTCAATAGTAAAAAATGAGAAAGAACAGACATAAAGTTTGAATCTTTGAATTGTAAACATGCTCAAAATGAGTAAAAATGACTAAGTTTTGGTGTTACATTTTTGAAAACTACAAAATTATTGGAAAAGTGCATAAAATTTGAATCTTTTGATTGTAAAAATGCTCAAAATGAGCAAAATTGCCTATGTTTTGGTGTCATATTATTGAAAACTTGAAAATTATAGGAAATACATATAACATTTGAATCTTTTGATTTTAAAAATGCTCGAAATGAGTAAAACCACCTAAGTTTTAGTGTTACATGATTCAAAACTCAAATAATATAGTATACATGCATAATGTTTTAATCTTTAGATTGTAAGCATGCGTCAAATAAGATAAACTACCTAAGTTTTCTTGTTGCATTATTCAAAACTCAAAAATTATAGGAAACATGCACAATATTTGAACCTTTTGATTGTAAGTATGCTCAAAATGAGTTAAACTACCTAAGTTTTGATGTTGCATTTTTCAAAAGTCAAAAAATTATAGGAAAAATCTATAAAGTTTGAATCTTTTGATTGTAAACATGCTCAAAATGAGTAAAACCACCTAAGTATTGGTGTTACATTATTAAAAACTCAGAAATTATAGGAAATGTATATAAAGTTTGAATCTTTTCATTTTAAACATACTCAAAATAAGGAAAATTGCCTAAGTTATGGTGATGTGTTATTCAAAACTAAAACATTTTAGGAAATGCAAATAAAGTTGGAATCTTTTGATTTTAAACCTGCTCAAAATGAGTAAAAAGACTTAAGTTTTTGTGTTGCATTATTCAAACCTCAAAAGTAATATGAAACACCCATACATTTTGTATCTTTTGATTACAAACATTCTGAAAATGAACAAAACCACTTAAGTTTTATTGTTTCATTATTAAAAACTCAAAAATTATAAACATGCTTGAAATGAATAAAATTACCTAGGTTTTGGTATTGCATTATTCAAAACACAAACATTATCAAAAAGTTACATAAAGTTCAAATCTTTTCATTGTAAACATGCTCAAAATGAGCAAAACCTTCTATGTTTGATTTTTACATCTTTCAATTCTAAAATATTATAGGAAATACACATAAAGTTTGAATTTTTTGATTGTAAACATGCTCAAAAAGAGTAAAACTACCTATGTTTTGGTTTTGCATTATTAAAATATAAAAAATAATAGGAAACACGCATAAAGCTCAAATCTATTGATTGTAAACATGCTTGAAATGAGTAAAACTACCTAAGTTTTGGTGTTACATTATTCAAAACTCAAAAATTATAGGAAACACACATAAAATTTATATATTTTTATATTAAACATCCTCAAAATGAGTAAAACCTCTTAAGTTTTGTTGTTACATTATTCAAAACTAAAAAATTATAGGATATGCACATAAAGTTTGAATCTTTTGGTTTTAAACATGATCAAAATGAGTAAAACTACATAGGTTTTAGTGTTCCATTATTGTAAACTCAAAAATTATAGGAAATGCAAATAAAGTTTGAATATTTTGATTGTAAACATGCTAGATATGAGTAAACATGGATAAAGTTTTCATGTTGCATTATTCAAAACTAAAAAAATAGAGGAAACATGGATAAATTTTGAATATTTTGCTTTTAAACATGGTCAAACTGAGTAAAACTACCTAAGTTTTAGTGTTTCATGATTTCAAATTCAAAAATTAAAGGAAATGCATATAAAGTTTTAATATTTTGATTGTAAACATGCTCAAAATGAGTAAAATCACCTAAGTTTTGGTGTTGCATTATTCAAAGATAAAAAATTATAGGATATACACATAAAGTTTCAATAGTTTGATTGTAAACATGCTAAAAATGAGTAAAACTACTTATGTTTTTGTGTTACATTATTCAAAACTCAATAATTATAATAAATGCACATAAAGTTTGAATATTTTGATTGCAAACATGCTCTTAAAAATTAAAACTGTATATGTTTGCTTGTTGCATTATTCAAAACTCAAAAATTATAGGAAATGCACATAACGTTTGAATCTTTTGATTTTAAAAATTCTTTAAATGAGTAAAACAACCTATGATTTGGTGTTGAGTTATTCAAAAGTCATAAGGAAAAACACATAAGTTGTAATATTTTGATTGTAAAGATGCACAAAATGAGAAAAACCACCTAAGTTTTGGTGTTGCATTATTCAAAACTTAAAAAATTTAGGAAACATGTATAAAGTTTGAAACTTTTGATTGTAAACATTCTTGACATGAGTAAAATTGCCTATGTTTTGGTGTTGCATTTTTCAAAACTCAAAAATTATAGGAAAAGTGTACAAAGTTTGAATCTTTTGATTGTAAACATGTTTGATATGAGTAAAAATCTGTAACTATTGGTGTTACATTATTCAAAATTCAAAAATTATAGGAAACATGCATAAAGCATGAATATTTTGATTTTAAACAAGCTCAAAATGTGTAAAACCACCTAAGTTATGGTGTTACATTATTCAAACTAAAAAATTATAGGAAATACACATAAAGTTTGAATATTTTTATTTTAAACACGCTTGAAATGAGTAAAACCACCTAATTTTTTATGTTGCATTATTAAAAACACAAAAATTATACCAAATGTGCATAAAGTTTGAATCTTTTGATTTTAAACATGATTGAAATGAGTAAAACCATTTAAGTTTTGGTGTTGCATTATTCAAAACTAAAAAATTATAGGAAACATGCATAATGTTTGAATCTTTCAATTTGAAACATGTTCAAAATGAGTAATATTGCTTATGTTTTTGTGTTGCATTATTTAAAAATAAAAAATTATAAGAAATGCGCTTAAAGCTTGAATCTTTTAATTTTAAACATGCTCGAAACAAATAAAGCCATTTATGTTTTGGTGTTGCATTATTCAAAACTCAAAAATTATAGGAAACACCCATAAACTTTGTATATTTTGATTTTAAACATGCTCAAAATGAGTAAAACCAATTAAGTTTTATTGTTGCATTATTCAAAACTCAAAAAATTTGGAAATGTGTAAAAAGTTTAAACATGTTTGAAATGAGTAAAACTACCTAAGTTTTGGTGTTGCATTATTCAAAACTCAAAAATTATAGGAAAGGTACTTAAAGTTAAAATCTTTTGATTGTAAGCATGCTTAAAAGGAGTAAAACCACCAATGTTTTATTATTTCAATATTCAAAACTCAAAAATCGTAATAAATGTGCCTAAAGTTTGTATCTTTTGATTGTAAAAATGCTTGAAATCAGCAAAACTTCTTAAGTTTTTGTGTTGCATTTTTCAAAACTAAAAAATTACAGGAAATGTACGTAAAGTTTGAATCTTTTGATTGTAAACATGTTTGAAATCAGTAAAATAGTCAATGTTTTGGTGTTGCATTACTATAAAATTATAGGAAACATGCATAAAGTTTGAATCTTTTGATTGTAAACATGCTCAAAATGAGTAAAAATGCCTATATTTTGGTGTCACATTATTCAAAACACAAATTATAGGAAACATGTAAAAAGAGTGAATCTTTTGATTGTAAACATGCTTAAAATGAGTAAAATTGCCAATGTTTTGGTTTTGCATTGTTAAAAACTCAGAAATTATATGAAAGACACATAAAGTTTGAATCTTTTGATTGTAAACATGCTCACAATGAATAAAAGCACCTATGTTTTATTGTTGCATTATTCAAAACACAAAAATTATAGGGAACACCCATAAAGTTTATATATTTTAATTTTAAACATGATCAAAATGATTAAAACCAATTAAGTTTTATTGTTGCATTATTCAAAACTCAAAAATATGGAAATGTGTAAAAAGTTTAAACATATTTAAAATGAGTAAAACTACCTAACTTTTAGTGTTGCATTATTCAAAACTCAAAATTTATAGGAAAGGTGCTTAAAGTTTAAATATTTTGATTGTAAAAATGCTTAAAAGGAGTAAAACCACCAATGTTTTATTATTGCATTATTCAAAAATAAAAAATTATAGGAAATGTGCATAAAGTTTGTATCTTTTGATTGTAAAAATGCTTGAAATTAGTAAAACTTCTTAATTTTTTGTGTTGCATTTTTAAAAACTTAAAAACTATAGGAAATGTACATAAAGTTTGAATCTTTTGATTGTAAACATGTTTGAAATCAGTAAAACAGTCAAAGTTTTGGTGTTGCCTTACTAAGAAATTATAGGAAACATGTATAAAGTTTGAATCTTTTGATTGTAAACATGCTCAAAATGAGTAAAAATGCCTATATTTTGGTGTCACATTATTCAAAACACAAATTATAGGAAACATGCAAAAAGAGTGAATCTTTTGATTGTAAACATGCTTGAAATGAGTAAAATTGCCAATGTTTTGGTTTTGTATTATTAAAAACTAAAAAATTATACGAAAGACACATACAGTTTGAATCTTTGATTGTAAACATGCTCGAAATGAGTAAAAGCACCTATGTTTTAATGTTGCATTATTGAAAACACAAAATTCTAGGAAACACCCATAAAGTTTGTAAATTTTGATTTTAAACACACTCAAAATGAGTAAAACCAATTAAGTTTTATTGTTGCATTATTCAAAACTCAAAATTTTTGAAAATGTGTAAAAATTTTAAATATGTCTGAAATGAGTAAAACTACCTAAGTTTTGGTGTTACATTATTCAAAACTCAAAAATTATAGGAATAGTTCTTAAAGTTTAAATCTTTTCATTGTAAACATGCTTAAAAGGAGTAAACCACCAATGTTTTATTATTGCATTATTCAAAACTCAAAAATTATTGGAAATGTGCATAAAGTTTGTATCTTTTGATTGTAAAAATGCTTGAAATCAGTAAAACTTATTAATTTTTTGTGTTTCATTTTCCAAAACTAAAAAATTATAGGAAATGTACTTTAAGTTTGAATCTTTTGATTGTAAACATGTTTGAAATCAATAAAATAGTCAAAGTTTTGGTATTGCATTACGAAAAAATTAAAGGAAACATGCATAAAGTTTGAATCTTTTGATTGTAAACATGTTCAAAAAGAGTAAAAATGCCTAAATGTTGGTGTCACATTATTCAAAACACAAATTATAGGAAACATGCAAAAAGAGTGAATCTTTTGATTGTAAACATGCTTGAAACGAGTAAAATTGCCAATGGTGTTTTGCATTATTAAAAACTCAAAAATTATACAAAAGACACACAAAGTTTGAATTTTTTTATTATAAACATTTTTGAAATGAGTAAAAGCACCTATGTTTTATTGTTTCATTATTCAAAACACAAAAATGATAGGAAATGCACATAAAGTTTGAATCTTTTATTTGTGAACATGTTCAAAATAAGTAAAACTACCAAACTTTTGGTGTTTCATTATTCAAAACTCAAAAATTATAGAAAATGCACATAAAGTTGTAATATTTTTATTGTAAACATGCTTTAAATGAGTAAAACCACCTATGTTTTAATGTATCATTATTCAAAAGTAAAAATATATAAGAAATGTGTGTAAAGTTTGAATCTTTTGATTGTAAACATGGTCAAAATGAGTAAAAATGGCTAAGTTTTGGTGTATCATTTTTCAAAACACAAATTATAAGAAATACATATGAAGTTTGAATATTTTGATTGTAAACATCCTTGAAATGAGTAAAAATACCTTTGTTGTGGTTTTTCATTATTAAAAACACATAAATTATAGAAAACACACATAAAGTTGAATCTTTTGATTGTAAATACGCTCAAAATGATTAAAATTGCCTTTCAAAACAAAAAATATAGCAAAAATGCATAAAGTTTGATTATTTTAATTATAAACATGCTTAAAATGAGTAAAACTACCTAAATTTTGGTATTGCGTTATTCAAAACTCAAATATTATAGGAACCACGCATAAAGTTTGAATCTTTTGATTGTAAACATGCTCAAAATGTGTAAAAATGCTTATGTTTTATTGTTGCATTATTAAAGACTCAAAAATTATAGGAAATACAGATAAATTTTGATTTTTTTGATGTTAAAAATGATCAAAATGATTAGAACCCCCTGAGCTTTGGTGTTACATTATTCAAAATTCAAATATTATAAGAAAGGGGCATTAAGTTTGAATATTTAGCTTGTAAACATGCTTAAAATGAGTGAAACTGCCTATATTTTATTGTTGCATTATTCAAAACTAAAAAATTATAGGAAATATACATAAAATTTGAATCTTTTGATTGTAAACATGCTCAAAATGATTAAAACTACCTAAGATTTCCTATTGCATTAGTCAAAACTAAAAAATTATAGGAAAAGTGTATAAAGTTTGAATCTTTTATTTGTAAACATGCTTAAAATAGCTAAAACTACCAAATTACTGTTATTTCATAATTCAGAAATAGAAAATAATAGGAAATGTGCATAAAATTTGAATCTTTTGATTTTAAACATGATTAAAAAGCATAAAACTAACATAGTTTTGGTGTTGCATTATTCATAACACAAATAATATAGGAAACATGAATAAAGTATGAATATTTTTATTGTAAACATGCTTAAAATGAGTAGAACCATCTAAGTTTTGGTGTTGCATTTTTCAAAATTCCAGAATTATAGGAAATGCACATAAATTTTATCTCTTTTGTTTATAAAAAATCTTGAAATGAGTAAAATTTCCTATGTTATGTTGTATTTTTCCAACTTCAAAATTTATAAGAAAGGTGCATAATTTTTTTATCTTTTGATTGTAAACACACTTGAAATAACTAAAATCACCCATGTTTTGGTGTTGTATTATTCAAAACTCAAAAATTACAAGTTACATGCATAAAGTTTGAATCTCTTGATTGTAAACATACTTGAAATGAGTAAAATTTCATATGTGTTAATGTTGCATTATTCAATACTTAAAAATTATAAGAAACGGGCATAAAGTTTGAAACTTTTAATTGTAAGCATGCTCAAAATGAGTAAAATCATATAAGTTTTGGTGTTACATTTTTCAAAACTAAAAAAATATAGGAAAAGTACATAAAATATGAATATTTTGATGGTAAACATCCTCAAAATGAGTAAAACCACATAATTTTTGGTTGCATTATTAAAAACACAAAAATTATAGGAAATGCATATAAATTTTGAATCTTTTGATTTTAAACATTCTCAAAATGAGTAAAACCACTGAATTTTTTGTGTTGCATTACTCAAAACTCAAATAATATAGGAAGCATGCATAAAATTTAAATCTTTAGATTGTAAACATGCACGAAACAAGATAAACTACCTAACTTTTATTGTTACATTATTCAGAACTCAAAAATTATAGGAAACACCCAAAAAGTTTGAATTTTTTGGTTGTAAATATGCTTGAAATGAGTAAAACCACTTAAGTTTTGGTTTAGCATTATTCAAAAGTCAAAAATTATATGAAAATTGTATAAAGTTTGAATCGTTTGATTATAAACATGCTTGATATGAGTAAAACCACCTAAGTATTAATTAGTGTTGCATTATTCAAAACACAAAAATTATAGGAAACATGCATAAATTTTAAATATTTTGATCTTAAACATGCTCAAAATGAATAAAATCACCTAATTTATGGTGTTTTATTATTCAAAACTACAAACTTATAGCAAATACAAATAAAGATTAAATTTTTTTATTGTAAACATGCTTGATATGAGTAAAACTGCCTAAGTATTAATTAGTGTTGCATTATTCAAAACACAAAAATTATAGGAAAAATGCATAAATTTTAAATCTTTTGATTTTAAACATGTTGAAAATGAGGAAAATCACCTAATTTATGGTCTTGCATTATTCAAAACTAAAAACTTATAGGAAATACACAAAGTTTGAATCTTTCAATTTTAAACATACTTGAAATGAGTAAAAAGACTTAAGTTTTTGTGTTACATTATTCAAAACTCAAAAATAATTGGAAACACCAATAAATTTTGTATCTTTTGATTTTAAACATGCTCAAAATGAATAGATTCGCTTAATTTTTGTAGTTTCATTATTCATAACTCAAAAATTATAGGAAATGTGCATAAAGTTTGTACATGCTCGAAATGAATAAAACTACTTAGGTTTTGGTGTTGCATTATTAAAAACACAAAAGAATTAGGAAAGACACATAAAGTTTGAATCCTTTGATTTTAAACATGATCAAAACTAACAAAACCATATATGTTTGATTTTTGCATTTTTTAGAACTCAAATAATATAGGAAATATGTAAAAAGTTTGAGTCTTTTAATTGTAAACATGCTTTAAATGAGTAAAACTTCCTCAATTCTAGTTTTGCATTATTCAAACCTCAAAAATTATAGGAACTATGCTTAAAGTTTGAATATTTTGATTGTAAACATGTTTGAAATGAGTAAAACCACCTAAGTTTTGGTGTTGCATTATTCAAAACATAATTTTTTAAAGAAATGTGCATAAAGTTTGAGTCTTTTCATTGTAAACATGCAAAAAATGAAACAAAATGCCTATGTTTTGGTGTCACATTATTCAAAACTCAAACTATAAATAAACATGCATAAATCTTGAATCTTTTGATTGTAAACATGCTCAAAATTAGTAAAACTACCTATGTTTTGGTTTTACATTATTAAAAACTCAAAAATTATATGAAACATACATAAAGTTTGAATCTTTTCATTGTAAACATGCTCAAAATGAGTATTCACTTTTGTACCATTAGGCAGGAGTGGAGGAGAGGAGGAGCAAAGCGTGTGGACAATATTTGAAACTAGTTTTTTCTCACCTGGTTGGACCCCCTAAGTGCGACAGGCAAGACCACAGATCCAATGGAGGTCACTGCAGGTAGCAGTACCTCTAGGGATCTATGCAAGAAACTATTAGGGGATAGTCCATCTAATGGATGGAAGAAGGCACTCATAGGTGAAAAGACGTGTCCATCGAAAGGCATGTCGAGCCTCGTTGTTCTCTTAGAGGGCAAGGCGTTGAGTATCCTAGATGATTTGGTGGAGGAAATAGCGGCATCCATGGACCTTACACTGGTTGGTATGTTTTTTCTTTCCATCCTAATACCGAAATGCTTAGAAGATGGATTATGTCTAGGTGGAAAGTCAAAGGTAGTGTTTCAATCACAACCATGGCTAGAGGTCTATTCCTTTTTAGATTTATGAATAGGGAGGACATGATCGCTACCCTTGCTGGAGGTCCCTGGCTGTTTAGACCACATTCTCTAGCCTTATGCTCATGGAAACCAAGATTTGATCCTAACTTGGACCTCAATAAGACAACACCTGCTTGGGTAAGATTACTAGGATTCCCTTTGGAATTCTTGGATGAAAAAATCTTCGCATCCATTGGCAATTCTATTGGTCAATATGTCACCTCATATCATATAACCAGAACTAAGTCTAGATGTGTGTATGCTAGACTATGTGTTAATGTTGAAATAAATAAGACTCTCCCTATGTCCATTGAGCTAAACTCTAAATATGGAACCTGGACTCAGCCAATTACTTATGAGAATGCTACGATTTTCAGTCAAATATGTAAGAGGAAGGGACATCTAATGACATAATGCAAAGTGAAGCAAAGGGGGATGAAAGAGGATTCCCAGAATGTAGAGGAGGAACAAGTGAACAGCAAGCAGGAAATAGAGAATAATGTGGAAATTCCTAACAATACAGGAAAAAGGAGAGGAGGGGAAGGGAGAAGAGGCTACCCCTTGTAGTGAAGGTGAAGTTGTCCCAAAGGAAAATATAGGATTAGATTATAGTCAAAAGGCTACAGAAGAAGGAGAGGAGGAGAAGAGAAAGGAGGATATCATCAGTAGTGAGGGAAAAGAGGTCCCAAAGGAGAATATAGTATCTGATGATAGTCACAAGGCCACATTTAACATAGTCTACACTTTAGAAAAACAAACTAATATGTTTAAGGAAGGGGCAGGAGGGGACCTTTTGCTAAAGGAAGTTAATGAAGATGACAATATTTCAAGGATCAGATAGGAAGAAGTAAAACTTAAAAGTCACACTCAACAAGTACCAGATCCACAGTCAAATACTGACTTTTTGCATGATCTGGAAGATGGAGGCCAGGTAGGAAACTACTTGGCAGCAGGGGTAGTAGGACAAGATGGCAGCAATGAATAGGAAGAATGGGTTACCCCAAAGAAAAACATCCAGAAAGGTAAAAAATATGTAGATGTTGGTACTGAGCCCAAACAAGGGAGGCCAACCCTAAGGGAAACAAGACAAAGAGATATTGCTAGTGGAAAATAGAAAAAACTAGAGTCCCAACCCTCCAAACTCTCTAAATGAGAATATTATCATGGAATTTGAGGGGCTTTAACAGTCCCTCAAAGCAGTTTGAGGTTAAAAACTGCATTAGATAATAAACTAGATATTCTATTACTCCAAGAAGTCAAGATGAAAGAGGAGAATTTTGCAAAAATTGATAACTATATATGGCCTAAGGTGGCTTTTTGTATTAGTCCTACTGAAGGGGATTCAGGAGGGATTGTCACTATGTGGAATAGTGCTAAAATCCAAAGATCTCTTATGGCCCATAATAAGCACTTTTTGATTACCAATTTTTCCATGAATTCCTTGAACTGGATGTTGGTAAATGTTTATGCACCGAATAATAGAGCTTTGAGATAGAAATTATGGATAGATCTGAGTAGCTACAGGAATAATCCTCAAAATTCTAAATGGATGTTAGCTAGAGATTTTAACACACCTTTATACCCTTCTGAAAAATAGGGTGGAATTATTGATTACTCAGAAAGCATGTTCGACTTTGCTGAATTCATCAATGATTGGGAATTATTGGACATAGAGCTGCAAAACCAAAATTTTACTTGGACCAATAGAAGAAGAGGAGATCAAATGATTCAGGTTAAATTAGATAGATTTCTGATATCAAGAGGCACAGGGTCTACCTAGAACCATGTCTGACCACTGCTTGATTATCCTCAATTGGAGAGATCAGGGACATCATGGACCTCCTCCATTCCATTTTGAAGCTATGTGGATTAAACACAAAGGTTTTAGACAAATGGTGGCTCAATGGTGGAATATTCCCATTCAAGGTACTCCCATGTTTAGAATAGTCAAGAAACTCCAGCACATTAAACAAGAAGTTTATAGATGGAATATATATAGTTTTGGGTAGGTTTTCCAACAAAAGAAAAATATAATGGGAAAAATCAAGGCTATTTAGCAACTGATTGATCAAGAGGATGACTCTGAGGGCACCTTAGAGGAAGAGAACAGTCTATCTTCAGAATGGAAGAATCTGATGGAAAGGGAATAGGTTTTCTAGAAACAAAAATCCCGTGTTCAATGGCTTAAAGAGGGTGATAGGAACACTACTTTTTTTCATCTCTCAGCTATGAAACATATAAAATCCAACTCAATAACTAAACTTGTCATGGATAATGGAGACATTATTATGAAGGATAACGAAATAGGGGAGCAAGCCAGGGTGTTTTTTTAGAATCTGCTTATGGAAGAAAATAATAATGATAGAATTGATAGATCTATGAGTCAATTCATTGATAAAATCCCCTGTTTGATAATAGAAGAAGACAATCTAGAAATGTTAAAGCCTATATCTAATGAAGTACACGACGTTTTATTCTCCATGGGTGCTTTTAAAGCCCCGAGTCCTGATGGCTTTCCTCCTATATTCTTTCAAGAATATTGGGAGATTGTTGGAGTGAACCTCACGGCTGTAGTTCATGATTTTTTCAGATCTAGAAAACTTTTGAAACAAGTCAATAATAACTTCATTGTACTTGTTCCTAAAAAATATCAACCTTTACACCTTGTTGATTTTAGACACATTATCTTACGCAACACTATGTATAAGATATGTACTGAACTATTGGTTTTGAGAATTCAACCCTTGCTTGACAAAATTATTTCTCCTGCTCAAAAAGGTTTCATCCTGGGTAGACAGATTCTTGATGCTGTGATCACCACACATGAGACTATCCACTCCATGGATAAGATCAGAATCCATGGGATGGTCCTCAAGCTTGATATATCCAAAGCTTATGATAGAGTCTCATGGACTTTTCTATTCCAAGTGATTAGAAAATTTGGGTTTAATGATAAATTGTATTGCTTATTATGGAATGTGGTCTCTTCTGCTAAATTCTCAGTGCTAGTTAATGGTTTTCCTAGAAGGTTTTTCTCTTCCTCAAGAGGAATTCGTTAGGGAGACCCTCTCTCCCCGTACCTATTCATCATTATGGCTGAGGGACTGGGAAGATACATACAAGCTGATATAGTTTCAAAAAAGCTAGTAGGCATCAAACCTGCCTCTTCCCTGGATCCTATGGTTATACAGTAGTTTATGGATGATACCATCTTATTTGGCATCTCATCAGTGATCAAAGCTAGAATATGGAAGAATATACTTAATGATTATTCCAGAGACTCAGGACAAAGAATAAATTTCTAGAAAAGCAATGTGTACTTCTTCAACACTCCCAATGAACTTAGACATATAATCATTGATATCTTAGATTATGTTGAGGCTGGCCTACCAGCTACCTACCTAGGTCTCCCACTCTTAGTCAAAGAGGTATCTTCAGGTTTTTGGAATGGTATTATGGAATGTACACAGACGAAACTCCTTGGGTGGAAGGGGAAACTACTCAGTAGTGCTGGTAAGCTGCAACTTCTTCGGGCATCCTTCCAAGGTATTCCTACTTACTTCATGTCTCTTTTTAAAATTCCTACGTATTTGTTGAAAATATAGAACAGATCCGAAGGAAATTTTTATGGATGGGAGTGGAAGACAAATAGAGAATGTCTTTAGCCAGATGGGAAAAAGTGTGTCTCCCAAAATCTCATGGTGGACTTAATATAAGATCCATCAAGAAAATGAATAAATCCCTCCTCTCAAAAGTTAGTTAGAATCTAATTCACAACAACAATGAGTGGGGGGATGTGGAGGAGTCTTGAGAAACCATATGGGAAATGTAATCAATGCTGTTGCAATCCCCATTGGAAAGTCGAATTGTCATATCGTTGAAGCTTCTGCTGCCCTTCAAACCATCAAACTAGCTGTGGATTTGGGATATTCTAATTTATGGCTGGAAGGGGATTCCTTGAATATCATAAATATTCTTAACAATAAAAATTTTGTGTCATGGACTATAGAGGCTATGGTGATGGAGATGAAAACTTTAATCAATAAATTTGAAAAAGTAACTATTACCCACACCTACCGTGAAGGTAACGGAGTAGCAGACTAGTTAGCAAATTATGCAGTCCAAACAGGACAAAAAGTGAGGTGGCAGGAAACATTAAAAAAGAGTGTGGATCTTAGAGTGCTCATTCATCATGATGCAACTCATGCAAAGGAGGGAAAGATCAGCTAGTAATAGAAAACTAATGAGTTGGAGGAGTGGCTTCGCAGAGAAAGGTTTACAATCATTAAAAAGGAATGTCCTCAAGAATGAGAAGCAGATCTTGAATGTGCCCAAAAAAAGGTGAGATTTGAACCAAATTGGTAATAGGTGGGATCATTGTATAGCTTACAGTGATTGGGTATCAAAGGAAATCTACATGGATCGCATAAGGAAAGGAGAACCAAGTAAGCAAGAACCCAAAAACTGCAAAGAGTGGAAAGCGAAATGAGAGGTTTGGAAGATCCTACAGAGAGGGAAGGTTGTGAACTACATGGAAAGGCTCCATGGTTCAAAACCTCATATTACAATGGCTTTTTTCAAAAAATGTATTGATGATAGGGTCACTCTGCATGGCATCACAGTGAATCTAACAGAGGAATTTATAGCAGAGGTTATGGGGCTGCCTACGAAAGGAATAAAATTCTCCAAGCAGACTAGCATTTCAAATGAGGCCTTTTACAAATTCCCTAAGACGGATGTAGAGGAGCAAAAGTTGGAAAAGAATGGGGATTTCTTTGAACTGGAGTAGATTAAGGGCATTTGGAGGGATGTCTTATGTTATATTTGGGAGTACTTCATACTCGATGGAAGAAGTAAGAGAGTCCACAAATTCCACTTTGTATTCCTAAATTATTTGAAACACAAAGTAAGAATTTCCTTTCCCTTTTATCTGTGTTTCTCTTTCATCCAAAGTTTATTCGCTCACAGGAAGAAGGAAATGCGTCATATTCTACATGAAGGATTAATTCTGATAATTGAAGGCTATTGTAAGAACAAGGCCATGGTTACGAACCCTTATCTAGGGAAAAACAAGGATTCACAGAGTAACAAGAGTGAAATTGTTAAAGGGAAAGATAAAATCAAGCCCCCTAGTGTCAAGATTCAGAATGTTGATGAGGATACAGAGTGGGAGAGAACTGATAAGTCTGGGGAGGAAAGCTTGGAGGAAGAGGGAGGAACAGAAAGCAAGAATTCTAGTTCTAGTGAGGAAGAAGAAATTCAAGAGAAGAATGAGAAAGGAGTCAACATAGAGGAGAAGTCTGAAAATAGTGAAGATGACTATGAGGAATACCAGCAAGTGTTTGAGGATGATAAAGTCCTGGATGACCCTGTTGAGGACCCTGTTTCGATAAATGAGAGGGAAAATACAGTTCAGGCTGACAACCAAGAAATGGACTTGGGAGCTCAAGCTGAAACTAAGGAGCAGAATCAAAGGGGAAGAGAGGACCATATTGAAGAAGGCGGGAACAGTCCTAATAAGAACACAGAAGAGTGGAGTGATAAAAGGCAAAATGATGGAAGGCACACACCTACAAGATGGGTTAATTACAAAGCAGAGGCTATCCTCCAACTCGATTCATGGATGTTTAAGGAGATAATGGATCTCAAAAGGAAAATGGAAATAATGGAAGACAACCAGAAGGTAGTTTGGAACAAAATTAATAACATGGAAAAATAGTTGAGAGACATTCCCATTAAACTCAAAGACTATGAGAACAACCTAAGGGAACTCATCAAGGAAAGTAGAATGAAGATGGAGGAGGTTACATCTAACATATGTGTTGCAGCTGTAAATATTGGAAAAAGAGCTAATGAGGAGATCAAATCCTTGGAAGGGCCTAGCAAGAGGACTAGACAGAGCTCATGAAAGAAAGCTATGCAAGAGGGAGCCATGTCGGTGGCTACTGCCATTCATGACACTGTTGTGAAAGGTAAGGAAGTAGTGAAAATGATTTTGGAACTGGAAGAATAGCCTGGTTCTTTTAGTTGGTCGTGTTATCTGGTCTTGTTTCCTATTTTTTTGTAATCTTTTGACTATGGTGTAGCCAGGTCTACTTAAAACTTGGGTTATGACTTGTGGTTTATCCAGTGGTTTTAGGTCCATATAAAACCTGTTTATGATACTTCTTTGTAGTAGGTTTTAGGTTTTGCATGTGGTCGTAAATGCTTCATCTTTTTATCTTTGTATCAAGGTTTCGGGGTCCCTTCAAAACCTATTTTTACCTTAATCTAAAATAGTGAGTGGTGGGAAATAATGTATGCCAAATACATGCATAGCATTGATGATTCCAACTTTCTTCAATAGGCGGGATTACCCTAGGGGTCTGTGATATGGAATAAAATGCTAAAAAGTAGAAGTCTTCTCAAATAGGGAATTAGGTGGAAGCTTGGAAATGGCCGGCAAATTAAATTTTAGGAGGATAATTGGTTAAGGGACAAGCCTCTCATATCCCAAGGAAACTATGGAGAAATTATAGACCTAACTACTCAGTTCTTTGGTGATAGGTTTAGTGATTATATGGAAAATAACAATGGGATAAGAAGCTGGAAAAACCTTTTAGATTGTTGTGTGCACAGGCCTGAGCTTATCCCAAGAATTTGGGAGATCCAGTAACGTGTTCAAGATATCAGAATCTTGCTCTTCCCTCAAGAGGATGAACAATACTGGTGGCCGGATAAGAATGGATAGTTCTCTATCAAATCTGCCTATCATCTGCTTACACCAGAAGCTCAGAATAAGGAGGTATGGAAAAAGGTTTGAAATCATAAACTCATTCAAAATATTAACTTGTTTTGGTAGGCTACTACCCATACCAAAATCCTTACTCAGGACAACCTTCAAAAGAGGGGGTTTACTTTGGTCAATAGATGTTTTTTGTGTGGTTCTAGAAAGGAATTAGTTTCACACCTATTCATACACTGTGAGTTTACCCAGGATTTATGGGGCACAATACTTAACAACTTTGGCATTGAATGGGTTTGTAATTCTGACCTTAAAGAAGTAATTCTCTGCTGGAACTCAACCTTCACACATCCCTAGATTAAGAAATTATGGAAGCAAGCTTTGCCATGCTTGAGCTGGACTTTATGGAAAGAGCAAAATCACAAAATTTTTAGGGACACTGCTAGAAATGTTGCTCAAGTGTTTAACTCTTTTGCTAGGACCATATTTGAAAGTGTCACAATAGCTCATATTAGTGTTGCAGAGAAACCCCTATCTAAATTTGAAAGTCAAATTACAGCCAAATTGAAGGTTTTAAACCTTATCCCTAGGCATGATAATTCCAAAATTCTTCAGAGACTTCATACTAAATGGATACCATCTAAACCTAATTGGATGAAACTCAATTTTTATGGGGCATCCAAGTTGAGTGGAAAAGCAAGTGGAGGAAGAATAATATGAAAAGAAAAGGAGGGATGTCTGTTGTCTATGCTGGTGGCATGGGTTGCTAGAGCAATAACTATTTGAAGTTATGGCCTTACTTTGGGGATTAAAGTTAGTTATATCCCTAGGAATTAGAAATTTGAATATTCAGGGAGATTCTAAGTTGGTCATAGATGCCGTTAATAAATCATCTAACGTTGGTATCCATCTAAAAGACATCATTATGGACCTCCAATTTCTTTTACAAAAGTTTTTCAAAGTTGAGATTACCCACACCTACAGAGAAGGTAACAGGGTCACTGATGCTTGTGCCAACCTTGGTCAGCAATTTTCAAGATGGAGGGTATGGCAACAAGGGGCTAATATACCCCCAAACATTAGAGGGATCATTCAGAAGGAGATGGCGGAGCATGAATGATGCACATTGATGATGAAGATAGCTTTCAAAGGTGGTCCACATGGGGAAGGCCATTACGGATCATGGAAAATGATAACCTTAGTACTTCCTTGATTGTCATGATTAATTCCTTATATCATGAGGTGGAGGTGTGAGAGTCGCATCATGAAAACCAAGGGGGGATTATTTTCAAGCATGAAAGTAGACATCACCATGGCAGGCCATTTTGTAAAATGAGCCTTCACATCTGCATTCAGTGCAAATAGAGTCGAGGGCTTATTACTTGTTCAAATGAAGAGCTATAAATTTAAGAAATTTTAGAGGACACTGGTGGGAAACAAGCTTCTCAGGTTTTTGAGGTCACTAAAGAGTAGGGTATTGATTCTAGGGGAACTACTGATAATAAGGAGAAGATGCATGTAGAAGAAGCTAGTGAGGGTTTAGAGAATGAGAATGATTGGAAAATAGATATTAGGGCCTTGAAGGTCTGCATTCAAAAGATGGAAAAGGTCTTCGCCAAAGGCCTTCGAAATAACATTCTACTGAATATGACTATGTTGGAAGCAGTGGGTAATCCAGGGAATGCAGACAATGCGGAAAATGAGAATCTTAAGGATCTTGTTAATTCTATAGTTATGTAGTTTCATCATTTCTGAATCTAGTCTTTCCAATGTTTTGTTTTGCTTCTGACTTTATTTCTCAGTTGTGCCACTGGTTCAGTGTTGGCATCTTTTGTTTGCTAGCCTTCTTGTCTTTTTTGACTGTACAGGGTTTGGCCCCTGGTTTACCACCTTAATTAATCTAAAACATGCTCAAAATGAGTAAAACTACCTAAGTTTTTATGTTGCATGACTCAAAACTCAAAAATTATAGGAAACACACATAAAGTTTGTATATTTTTATTTTAAATAATGTTTAAAATGAGTAAAACCTATTAATTTTTATTGTTTCAATATTCAAAACTCAAAAATTATGAGAAATGCATGTAAAGTTTGAATCTTTTGATTTTAAACATGATTGAAACAAGTAAAACTGCATAAGTTTTGGTGTTGCATTATTCTAAACTCAAATTATAGGAAATGCAAATAAAATTTAAATCTTTTGATTGTAAACACGATAGAAATGAGTAAAACCACCTAGGTTTAAATGTTAAATTATTCAAAACATAAAAATTAGAGGAAATGTGGATAAAGTTTGAGTATTTTGATTGTAAACATGCTAAAAATGAGTAAACTACCTATGTTTTGGTGTTACATTATTCAAAACTCAAAAATTATAGGAAATACACATAAAGTTTGAATATTTTGATTGTAAACATGCTCAAAATGAGTAAAAAATAACCTATGTTTTGGTGTTTCATTTTTCAAATATAAGAAAATATAGGATACATGCATAAATTTTGAGTCTTTTGGTAGTAAACATGCTAGAAATGACTAAAACTGCCTAAGTTTTTTTGATACATTATTTAAAACTCAAAAAATATAACAAGCACACATAAAGTTTGAATCTTTTGAGTGTAAACATGCTTGAAACAAGTAAAACTACCTATGTTTTTATGTTGCATTATTCAAAACTCAAAAATTATAGGAAATGTATATAAAGTTTGAATATTTCAATTTAAAAAATGCTTAAAATGAGTAGAACAATATAAATTTTGGTGTTACAAGTCAAAACTCAAATATTATAAGAAACATGCATAATTTTGAATCTTTTAATTTTAAACATGCACAAAATGAGAAAAACCACCCAAGTTTTGGCATTGCATTATTCATGAATAAAAAATTATAGGAAACATGAATAAAAATTGAAACTTTTAAATGTAAACATGTTTGAAACAAGTAAAATCACCTATGTTTTTGTTTTACATTTTTCAAAACTCAAAAATTATAGGAAAAGTGCATAAATTTTTAATATTTCTATTGTAAACATTCTTTATACAAGTAAAACCATGTAAGTATTCTTGTTGCATTATTTGACACTCAAAAATTATAAGAAACATGCACAAAACTTGAATCTTTTCATTTTAAACATGCTCGAAATGAGTAAAACTACCTAAATTATTGTGTTGCATTATTCAAAACTAAAAAATTATAAGAAATACACATAAATTTTGAATCTTATGATTTAAACATGCTTGAAATTAATACAACCACCTAATTTTTTAAGTTACATTATTCAAAACTAAAAAGTTATACCAAATACACAAAGTTTGAATCTTTTGAGTTTAAACATGCTTGAAATGAGTAAAACCTTTTATGTTTTGGTGTTGCATTATTTAAAACTCCAAAATTGTATGAAACACGCATAAAGATTGAATCTTTCAATTTTAAACATTCTCAAAATGAGTAAAACTACTTAAGTTTTTATGTTGCATTATTTAAAAATAAAAAATTATAAGAAATGCACATAAAATTTGAATCTTTTAATTATAAACATGCTTGAAATGAGTAAAACCATTTAAGTTTTGGTGTTGCATTATTCAAAACTCAAAATTTTTAGTAAATACCCATAAAGTTTGTATGTTTTTATTTTAAACATGCTGAAAATGAGTCGAACCACTTGAGTTTTATTATTGCATTATTTAAAACTCAATTTTTTTGGAAATATGCAAAAAGTTTGAACATGTTCAAAATCAGTAAAATTTTGGTGTTGCATTAATCAAAACACAAAAGTTTTAGAAATGCATGAAAAGTTTGAACATGTTCAAAATGAGTAAAATTTTGGTTTTGCATTATTCAAAACTCAAAAATTATAGGAAAGGCACATAAAGTTTGAATCTTTTGATTGTAAACATGCTTTAAACAAGCAAAACCATCAATGTTTTATTGTTTCATTATTCAAAACTCAAAAATTATAGAGAATGTGCATAAAGTTTGAATATTTTGATTGTAAACATGCTTGAAATGAGTAAAACTGCCTAAGTTTTGGTGTTGCATTATTTAAAACTTAGAAATTATAGAAAATGCACATAAAGTTTGAATCTTTTAATTGTGAACTTGCTTTAAATGAGTAAAACATCCTATGTTTTGGTGTTGCATTACTAAAAAATTATAGGAAACACGCATTAATTCTGAATCTTTTGATTTTAAACATGCTCAAAATGAGTAAAAAACAACCTATGTTTTGGTGTTTCATTTTTCAAATATAAGAAAATATAGGATAAATGCATAAATTTTGAGTCTTTTAGTAGTAAACATGCTAGAAATGAGTAAAATTTCTTAAGTTTTTATGATACATTATTTAAAACTCAGAAAATATAACAAGCACACATAAAGTTTGAATCTTTTGAGTGTAAACATGCTTGAAACAAGTAAAACTACCTATGTCTTTATGTTTCATTATTCAAAAGTCAAAAATTATAGGAAATGTATATAAAGTTTGAATATTTTAATTTAAAAAATGCTTAAAATGAGTAGAACAATATAAATTTTGGTGTTGCATTAGTCAAAACTCAAATATTATAAGAAACATGCATAATTTTGAATCTTTTAATTTTAAAAATGCACAAAATGAGAAAAACCACCCAAGTTTTGGCGTTGCATTATTCATGAATAAAAAATTATAGGAAACATGCATAAAAATTGAAACTTTTAAATGTAAACATGTTTGAAACAAGTAAAATCACCTATGTTTTTGTTTTGCATTTTTCAAAACTCAAAAATTATAGTAAAAGTGCATAAATTTTTAATATTTCTATTGTAAACATTCTTTATACAAGTAAAACCATGTAAGTATTCTTGTTGCATTATTTGACACTCAAAAATTATAAGAAACATGCACAAAACTTGAATCTTTTCATTTTAAACATGCTGGAAATGAGTAAAACTACCTAAATTATTGTCTTGCATTATTCAAAACTCAAAAATTATAAGAAATACACATAAATTTTGAATCTTATGATTTAAACATGCTTGAAATTAATACAACCACCTAATTTTTTAAGTTGCATTATTCAAAACTAAAAAATTATACCAAATACACAAAGTTTGAATCTTTTGAGTTTAAACATGCTTGAAATGAGTAAAACCTTTTATGTTTTGGTGTTGCATTATTTAAAACTCCAAAATTGTATGAAACACGCATAAAGATTGAATCTTTCAATTTTAAACATTCTCAAAATGAGTAAAACTACTTAAGTTTTTATGTTGCATTATTTAAAAATAAAAACTTATAAGAAATGCACATAAAATTTGAATCTTTTAATTCTAAACATGCTTGAAATGAGTAAAACCATTTAAGTTTTGGTGTTGCATTATTCAAAACTCAAAATTTTTAGGAAATACCCATAAAGTTTGTATGTTTTTATTTTAAACATGCTCAAAATGAGTCGAACCACTTGAGTTTTATTATTGCATTATTTAAAACTCAATTTTTTTGGAAATATGCAAAAAGTTTGAACATGTTCAAAATCAATAAAATTTTGGTGTTGCATTAATCAAAACACAAAAGTTTTAGAAATGCACGAAAAGTTTGAACATGTTCAAAATGAGTAAAATTTTTGTTTTGCATTATTCAAAACTCAAAAATTATAGGAAAGGCACATAAAGTTTGAATCTTTTGATTGTAAACATGCTTTAAACAAGCAAAACCATCAATGTTTTATTGTTTCATTATTCAAAACTCAAAAATTATAGAGAATGTGCATACAATTTGAATATTTTGCTTGTAAACATGCTTGAAATGAGTAAAACTACCTAAGTTTTGGTGTTGCATTATTTAAAACTCAGAAATTATAGAAAATGCACATAAAGTTTGAATCTTTTAATTGTGAACTTGCTTTAAATGAGTAAAACATCCTATGTTTTGGTGTTGCATTACTAAAAAATTATAGGAAACGCGCATAAATTCTGAATCTTTTGATTTTAAACATGCTCAAAATGAGTAAAAAACAACCTATGTTTTGGTGTTTCATTTTTCAAATATAAGAAAATATAGGATAAATGCATAAATTTTGAGTCTTTTGGTAGTAAACATGCTATAAATGAGTAAAACTACCTAAGTTTTTCTGATACATTATTTAAAACTCAAAAAATATAACAAGCACACATAAAGTTTGAATCTTTTGAGTGTAAACATGCTTGAAACAAGTAAAACTACCTATTTCTTTATGTTGCGTTATTCAAAACTCAAAATTATAGGAAATGTATATAAAGTTTGAATATTTTAATTTAAAAAATGCTTAAAATGAGTAGAACAATATAAATTTTGGTGTTGCATTAGTCAAAACTCAAATATTGTAAGAAACATGCATAATTTTGAATCTTTTAATTTTAAACATGCACAAAATGAGAAAAACCACCCAAGTTTTGGCATTGCATTATTCATGAATAAAAAATTATAGGAAACATGCATAAAAATTGAAACTTTTAAATGTAAACATGTTTGAAACAAGTAAAATCACCTATGTTTTTGTTTTGCATTTTTCAAAACTCAAAAATTATAGGAAAAGTGCATAAATTTTTAATATTTCTATTGTAAACATTCTTTATACAAGTAAAACCATGTAAGTATTCTTGTTGCATTATTTGACACTCAAAAAGTATAAGAAACATGCATAAAACTTTAATCTTTTCATTTTAAACATGCTCGAAATGAGTAAAACTACCTAAATTATTGTGTTGCATTATTCAAAACTCAAAAATTATAAGAAATACACATAAATTTTGAATCTTATGATTTAAACATGCTTGAAATTAATACAACCACCTAATTTTTTAAGTTGCATTATTCAAAACTAAGAAATTATACCAAATACACAAAGTTTGAATCTTTTGAGTTTAAACATGCTTGAAATGAGTAAAACCTTTTATGTTTTGGTGTTGCATTATTTAAAACTCCAAAATTGTATGAAACACGCATAAAGATTGAATCTTTCAATTTTAAACATTCTCAAAATGAGTAAAACTACTTAAGTTTTTATGTTGCATTATATTAAATAAAAAATTATAAGAAATGCACATAAAATTTGAATCTTTTAATTCTAAACATGCTTGAAATGAGTAAAACCATTTAAGTTTTGGTGTTGCATTATTCAAAACTCAAAAATTTTAGGAAATACCCATAAAGTTTGTATGTTTTTATTTTAAACATGCTCAAAATGAGTCGAACCACTTGAGTTTTATTATTGCATTATTTAAAACTCAATTTTCTTGGAAATATGCAAAAAGTTTGAACATGTTCAAAATCAGTAAAATTTTGGTGTTGCATTAATCAAAACACAAAAATTTTAGAAATGCACGAAAAGTTTGAACATGTTCAAAATGAGTAAAATTTTGGTTTTGCATTATTCAAAACTCAAAAAATATAGGAAAGGCACATAAAGTTTGAATCTTTTGATTGTAAACATGCTTTAAACAAGCAAAACCATCAATGTTTTATTGTTTCATTATTCAAAACTCAAAAATTATAGAGAATGTGCATAGAGTTTGAATATTTTGACTGTAAACATGCTTGAAATGAGTAAAACTGCCTATGTTTTGGTGTTGCATTATTTAAAACTCAGAAATTATAGAAAATGCACATAAAGTTTGAATCTTTTAATTGTGAACTTGCTTTAAATGAGTAAAACATCCTATGTTTTGGTGTTGCATTACTAAAAAATTATAGGAAACACGCATAAATTCTGAATCTTTTGATTTTAAACATGCTCAAAATGAGTTAAAAACAACCTATGTTTCGGTGTTTCATTTTTCAAATATAAGAAAATATAGGATAAATGCATAAATTTTGAGTCTTTTGGTAGTAAACATGCTAGAAATGACTAAAACTGCCTAAGTTTTTTTGATACATTATTTAAAACTCAAAAAATATAACAAGCACACATAAAGTTTGAATCTTTTGAGTGTAAACATGCTTGAAAAAAGTAAAACCACCTATGTCTTTATGTTGCATTATTCAAAACTAAAAAATTATAGGAAATGTATATAAAGTTTGAATATTTTAATTTAAAAAATGCTTAAAATGAGTAGAACAATATAAATTTTGGTGCTGCATTAGTCAAAACTCAAATATTATAAGAAACATGCATAATTTTGAATCTTTTAATTTTAAACATGCACAAAATGAGAAAAACCACCCAAGTTTTGGCGTTGCATTATTCATGAATAAAAAATTATAGGAAACATGCATAAAAATTGAAACTTTTAAATGTAAACATGTTTGAAACAAGTAAAATCACCTATGTTTTTGTTTTGCATTTTTCAAAACTCAAAAATTATAGGAAAAGTGCATAAATTTTTAATATTTCTATTGTAAACATTCTTTATACAAGTAAAACCGTGTAAGTATTCTTGTTGCATTATTTGACACTCAAAAATTATAAGAAACATGCACAAAACTTGAATCTTTTCATTTTAAACATGCTGGAAATGAGTAAAACTACCTAAATTATTGTGTTGCATTATTCAAAAATAAAAAATTATAAGAAATACACATAAATTTTGAATCTTATGATTTAAACATGCTTGAAATTAATACAACCACCTAATTTTTTAAGTTGCATTATTCAAAACTAAATAATTATACCAAATACACAAAGTTTGAATCTTTTGAGTTTAAACATGCTTGAAATGAGAAAAACCTTTTATGTTTTGGTGTTGCATTATTTAAAACTCCAAAATTGTATGAAACACGCATAAAGATTGAATCTTTCAATTTTAAACATTCTCAAAATGAGTAAAACTACTTAAGTTTTTATGTTGCATTATTTAAAAATAAAAAATTATAAGAAATGCACATAAAATTTGAATCTTTTAATTCTAAACATGCCTGAAATGAGTAAAACCATTTAAGTTTTGGTGTTGCATTATTCAAAACTCAAAATTTTTAGGAAATACCCATAAAGTTTGTATGTTTTTATTTTAAACATGCTCAAAATGAGTCGAACCACTTGAGTTTTATTATTGCATTATTTAAAACTCAATTTTTTTGGAAATATGCAAAAAGTTTGAACATGTTCAAAATCAGTAAAATTTTGGTGCTGCATTAATCAAAACACAGAAATTTTAGAAGTGCATGAAAAGTTTGAACATGTTCAAAATGAGTAAAATTTTGGTTTTACATTATTCAAAACTCAAAAATTATAGGAAAGGCACATAAAGTTTAAATCTTTTGATTGTAAACATGCTTTAAACAAGCAAAACCATCAATGTTTTATTGTTTCATTATTCAAAACTCAAAAATTATAGATAATGTGCATAGAGTTTGAATATTTTGATTGTAAACATGCTTGAAATGAGTAAAACTGCCTAAGTTTTGCTGTTGCATTATTTAAAACTCAGAAATTATAGAAAATGCACATAAAGTTTGAATCTTTTAATTGTGAACTTGCTTTAAATGAGTAAAACATCCTATGTTTCGGTGTTGCATTACTAAAAAATTATAGGAAACGCGCATAAATTTTGAATCTTTTGATTTTAAACATGCTCAAAATGAGTAAAAATTCCTGTGTTTTGGTGTCACAGTTTTCAAAACTCAAACTGTTTGAAATATGTAAAAAGAGTGAATCTTTTAATTGTAAAAATTCTCAAAATTAGTAAAATTGCCTATGTTTTGGTTTTGCATTATTAAAAACTCAAAAATTAAGTGAAAGGCACATAAAGTTTGAATATTTTGATTGTAAACATGTTTTAAATGATTAAAACCACCTATGTTTCATTGTTGCATTATTCAAAACATAAAAATTATAGGAAATGCACATAAAGTTTGAAAATTTTATTTGAAAACATATTTGAAATGAGTAAAATTGCCTATGTTTTGGTGTTGCATTATTCAAAACTCAAAAATTATAGGAAACATGCATAAGGTTTTAATATTTTAATTTTGCACATGCTCAAAACAAGTAAAACTACCTATATTTTTGTGTTGTATTATTCAAAACTCAAAAATTATAGAAAATGTGCATAAAATTGGAATCTTTTGATTGTAAACATGTTTGAAATGAGTAAAACCACCTAAGTTTTGGTGTTGCATTATTCAAAACTAAATGTATATATATAATGTCAATAAGATTTTAATATTTTGATTGTAAGCATGCTCAAAAAAATGAAAAGTGCCTAGGTTTTTGTGTCTCATTATTCAAAACTCAAATTATCGGAAATATTTATAAAGTTTGAATATTTTGATTGTAAACATCCATGAAATGTGTAAAACTACCTATGTTTTGGTTTTTCATTATTAAAAACACATAAATTATAGGAAATACACATAATGTTTGAATCTTTCGATTGTAAATAGGCTCAAAATGAGTAAAACCACCTTTCAAAACATGAAAATTATAGGAAACATCATAAAGTTTGAATCTTTTAATCATAAACACTCTTCAAATAATTAAAACCACCTAAATTTTGGTATTACATTTTTTAAAACTCAAAAATTAAAGGAAACATGCATAACTTTTGAATATCTTGATTGTAAACATGCTCAAAATATGTAAAATTGCCTATGTTTTAGTGTTGCATTATTCAAAACTCAAAAATTATTAGAAATGCACATAAAGTTTAAATCTTTCTATTGTAAACATGCTCAAAATGAGTAAAATTACGTAATATTTTGTGTTACATTATTCAAAACTAAACAATTAAATGAAATGCACATAAATGTTGAATATTATGATTGTAAACATTCTCAAAATGAGTAAAATTGGCTATGTTTTGGTGTTGCATTATTTAAAACTCAAAAATTATAGGAAATGTGGATAAACTTTGAATCTTTTGATGTTAAAAATGCTTGAAATGAGTTAAACCACTTAAGATTTGGTGTTGCATTATTCAAAACTCAAATATTATAGGAAGCATGCATAAAGTTTGAACATTTTGATTGTAAACATGCTCAAAATGAGTAAAATTGTCTATGTTTTATTAATACATTTTTCAAAACTAAAAAATTATAGAAAATGTGCATGAAGTTTGAATCTTTTGATTGAAAACATGCTCAAAATGAGTAAAATTGCCTAAGTTTTAGTGTCACGTTATTCAAATCTCTAAAATTATAGGAAAAGTGCATAAAGTTTGAATCTTTTATTTTTAAACATGCTCGAAATAGGTAGAACCATCTAATTATCATTAGTGAATTATTCAAAAATAAAAAATAATAAGAAACTTGCATAAAATTTAAATATTTTGATTTTAAACATGATTGAAATGAGTAAAACCACCCTAGTTTTGGTGTTGCATTATTGAAAATAGAGAATATATAGGAAACATACATAAAGTTTGAATCCTTTTAATGTAAACATGCTTGAAATTAGTAAAACCATCTATGTTTTGGTGTTGCATTATACAAAACTCAAAAATTATAGAAAATGCACATAAAGATTTAATCTTTTGATTGCAAAAAAGCTTGAAATGAGTAAAATCACCTAAGTTTTGGTGTTGTATTATTCAAAACTCAAAAAATAAAAGGAAAGGTGCATAATGTTTTAATATTTTGATTATAAACACAATTGAAATGAGTAAAATCACCCAAGTTTTGGTGTTGCATTATTACAAACTCAAAAAATACTTGTTATATGCATAAAGTTTGAATCTCTTGATTGTAAACATGCTTGAAATGTGTGAAACCACCTATGTTTCGGTGTTTCATTATTCAATACTAAAAAATTATAAGAAACGGACATAAAGTTTGAATCTTTTCATTATAAACATGTTCAAAATGAGTAAAACCATCTATGTTTTGGTGATACATTTTTAAAAACTAAAAAAATAATGGAAAAGTGCATAAAATTTGAATCTTTTAATTGTAAACATGCTTGAAATGAGTAAAACTACTTCAATTTTGGTGTCACATTATTTAAAATTCAAAACTTATAGGAAATGCACATAAAGTTTGAATCTTTTGATTTTAACAATGCTTGAAATCTGTATAACCACTTGAATTTTGGTGTTGTATTATTCAAAACTCAAATAATGTATGAAACATGCATAAAGTTTGAATCTTTAGATTGTAAACATGCACAAAACAAGACAAACTGCCTAACTTTTCTTGTTGCACTATTCAAAACTCAAAAATTACAAGAAACATGCATAAAGTTTGAATATTTTCCTTGTAAATATGATCAAAATGAGTACAACCACATATGTTTTGGGGTTATATTATTCAAAAGTCATAAATTATGGAAAAAATACTCAAATTTTGAATCTTTTGATTTTAAACATGCTCGAAATGAGTAAAACTATCTAGGTATTGGTGTTGCATTATTCAAAACTCAAAAATTATAGGCAACACACAAAGTTTAAATATTTTGATTTTAAACATGCTTGAAATGAGTAAAATCACCTAAGTTATGGTGTTGCATTATTCAAAACTAAAAGCTTATATGAAATGCACATAATTTTTGAATCTTTTTATTTTAAACATGCTCAAAATGAGTAAAAAGACTTAAGATTTGGTGTTGCATTATTCAAAACTCAAAAATAATAGGAAACACCCATAAAGTTTATATATTTTGATTTTAAACATGCTCAAAATGAATAAAACCTCTTAAGTTTTGTGCTTAATGTTTGAACACAATCAAAATGTGCTTAAAGTTTGAACATGATCAAAATGTGCTTAAAGTTTGAACATGATCAAAAATGAATAAAATTTCCTAGGTTTTGGTGTTGCATTATTCAAAACATAAAAAATATAGGAAAGGCACATAAAGTTTGAATATTTTGACTGTAAACATGCTCAAAAAGAGTAAAACTACCTATGTTTGATTTTTACATTTTTCAAAACTAAAAAATTATAAGAAATGCACACAAAGTTTGAATCTCATGATTGTAAACATGCTCAAAATGAGTAAAAGTTCATAAGTTTTAGTGTTTCATTATTGAAACCTCAAAAACTATATAAAATGCACATAAATTTTAAATATTTTAGTTGTAAACATGCTGAGAATGAGTAAAACCTCTAAAGTTTTGGTGTTGCATTATTCAAAACTTAAAAATTATAGGAAATGTGCATAATGTTTGAATCTTTTGATTGTAAGCATACACAAAATGAATAAAAATTCTTATGTTTTGGTGTCACATTATTAAAAATTCAAATTATAGAAAACATTCATAAAGCTTGAATCTTTTGATTCTAAACATGCTCAAAACAAGTAAAACTACCTATGTTTTGGTTTTGTATTACTAGAAACTCAAAAATTATATGAAACATGCATAAAGTTTGAATTTTTTGATTGTAAACATGCTCAAAACAAGTAAAATTATTTATGTTTTGGTGTTACATTATTCAAAACTCGAATATTATAGGAAACATGCATAAAGATTTTATATTTTTATTTTAAACATGATCAAAATGAGTTAAACTACATAAGTTTTGGTGTTGTATTATTCTAAACTAAAAAATCATAAGAAATGCAAAAAAAAATTTGAATCTTTTGATTATAAACATGTTAGAAACAAGTAAAACTACATAAGTTTTCATGTTGCATTATTGAAAACTAAAAAAATAGAGGAAAAGTGGATAAAGTTTGAATATTTTGATTGTAAACATGCTCAAAATGAGTAAAACTACCTATGTTTTTGTGTTGTATTTTTTGAAACTCAATTTTTTTAGGAAAAGCACATAAATTTTTAATTTGTTGATTGTCAACATGCTTAAAAAGAGCATAAATTTTAAATATTTTGATTTTAAACATGCTCAAAATGAGTAAAACCACCTATATTTTGATGTTGCATTATTAAAAACTCAAAAATTATAGGAAAAGCACATAAATTTTTAATCTGTTGATTGTCAACATGCTCAAAAAGAGTAAAAGCACCTAAATATTGGTGTTGCATTATTCAAAACTAAAAAATTATAGGAAATGTGCATTAAATTTGAATCTTTTTATTTTAAACATGCTCAAAATGAGTAATATCACCTATATTTTGGTGTTGCATTATTCAAAACTCAAATAATATAGGAAACAAACAAAGTTTAAATCTTTCAATTGTAAGCATGCTTGAAATGAGTAAAACCACCTATGTTTTGGTGTTGCATTTTTCAAAACTAAGAAATTATAATAAAAATGCATAAAGTTTGAATATTTTGATTGTACACATGCTCCAAATGAGTAAAACCACTTAAGTTTAGGTGTTGCATTATTCTAAAAATTTATAGGAAACATGCATAAATTTTAAATCTTTTGATTATAAACATTCTTGAAATGAGGTAAACCACCTAAGTTTTGGTGTTGCATTATTCAAAACTCAAAAAATATAGGAAACACGCTTAAAGTTTGAATGTTTTTATTGCAAACATATACAGAACTCAAATAATATAGGAAACACATATAAAGTTTAAATATTTTGATTGTAAACATCCTTGAAATGAGTAAAATGACCTAATTTTTAGTGCTGCATTAATCAAAACTCAAAAATTATAAGAAACACCTATAAAGTTGTAATATTTTGATTTTAAACATTCTCAAAATGAGTAAACCCACCTAAGGTTTGGTTTTTCATTATTCAAAACTCAAAAATTATAGGATATATGCTTAAAATTTAAATCTTTTGATGATAAACATGCTAGAAAAGAGTAAAAGTGCCTAAGTTTTTGTGTTGCATTATTAAAAACTCTAAAATTATAAGAAACATGCACAAAATAAGTAAAATCACCTAAGTTTTGATGTTTCATTATTGAAAACAAAAAAATTAAAAGAGACACACAAATTTGTAATCTTTCAATTGTAAACACAACCAAAATGAGTAAAACTGCCCAAGTTTTTGTGTTGCATTACTCAAAACTAAAAAATTACAAGATACATGCATAAATTTTGAATTTTTTGAGTGTAAACATGGTTGAAGTGTAAAACTACCTATGTTTTGGTATTTCACTATTCAAAACTCAAAAAATATAAGAAACACACATAAAGTTTTTATCTTTTGATTATAAACATACTAGAAATAAGTAAAACCATCTAAGTATTGGTGTTAAATTATTCACATCTAATAAATTATAGTAAAAGCACATAAATTTTGAATTTTTTAATTTTAACACCAAAACCACCTATGTTTATTTGAGTTTATTATGCATGTTTCCTATATTATTTGAGTTTTGAATAATAATTTATGATGCATGTGTCCTATATTATTAAAATCACCTAAGTTATTGAATTTTATTATGCATGTTTCCTATATTATTTGAGTTTTGAATAATGCAACACCAAAACTTAGGTGGTTTTACTCATTTCAAGAATTTTTAGAGTCAAAAAATTCAAAATTTCTATGCATTTCCTGTAATTTTTTACTTTTGAATAATGCATTTTCTATAATTATAGGAAAAACACTTAAACTTCTATGCATTTCCTATAAATTATTCAAATCTAATGATTTAAACTTATGTGGTTTTGGTGTTGCATTATTCAAAACTCAAATAATATAGGAAAAATGCATAAAGTTTAAATCTTTTTGTAAACATGCACCAAAGGAGAAAAAATGCTTAATTTTGGGTGTTGAATTATTTAAAACACAAAAATTATCATAAACACATAAAATTGAATCTTTTGATTATAAACATGCTAGAAATTAGTAAAACCATGTAATTTTTGGTGTTACATTTTTGAAAACTAAAAAATTAAAGGAAAAGTGCTTAAATTTTGTTTTTTCTTTAAATTGTAAACATGCTCAAAATAAGTAAAAACACATAATTTTTTGTGGTACATTATTCAAAACTCAAAAATATAGGAAATACACATAAAGTTTGAATCTTTTGGTTTTAAAATTGCTCAAAATGAGTAAAACCACCTATGTTTTGGTGCTGCATTATTTAACACTCATATAATATAAGAAAGATGCATAAAGTTTGAATCTTTTGATTGTAAACATGCATGAAATGAGAAAAATAACCTAATTTTTGGTGTTTCATTATTCAAAACTCAAAAATTACAAGAAACATGGATATATTTTGAAACTTTTGATTTTAAACATGCTCAAAACAAGTAAAACCACCTATGTTTTAGTTTTACATTTTTTTAAACTCAAAAATTATAGGAAAAATGCATAAAATTGTAATCTTTTGATTGTAAACATTCAGAAAATTAGTAAAACTACATAAGTATTAGTGTTGCATTATTCAAAACTCAAAAATTATAGGAAATGCACATAAAGATTGAATCTTTTGATTTTAAACATGCACGAAATGAGTAAAACTGCCTAAGTTATGGTGTTGCATTATTCAAAACTAAAAAATTATAGCAAATACACATAAATTTTGAATCTTTTAATTTTAAACATGCTCAAAATGAGTAAAACTGCCTAATTTTTGGTGTTGCATTATTCAAAACTCAAAAATTCTATGAAATGTACAGAAATTTTTATCATGCTCGAAACATATAAAACTATCTATGTTTTGGTGTTGAATTATTAAAAAATCAAAAATTATAGGAAAGACATAAATTTTGAATCTTGTGATTATAAAAAAACTCAAAATGAGTAAAACCACCTAAGTATTGATTTTGCATTATTAAAAACTCAAAAATTATAGGAAAAACATATAAAGTTTGAATCTTTTAATTGTAAACATGCTCAAAAGGAATAGAACTACGTAAGTATTGATGTTGAATTATTCAAAACTAAAAAATTATATGAAATGTGCATAAGGTTTGAATCTTTTGATTTTAAACATTCTCAAAATAAGAAAAATCACCTATGTTTTGGTGTTGCATTATTCAAAACTCAAATGATATAGGAAACAAGCATAAAGTTTAAATATTTTGATTGTAATCATGCTGAAAATGAGTAGAACCACTAAAATTTTGGTGTTGCATTATGCAAAACTCAAAATTATAAGAAATGAACATAAATTTTGAACATGCTCAAAATGTGTAAAACTACCTATGGTTTGGTGTTGCATTAAATAAAACTCAAAAATTATAGGAAAGACGTGTAATGTTTGAATTTTTAATTTGTAAACATTCTCAAAATGAGTAAAACTACCTATGTTTTATTGTTATATTATTCAAAACTCAAAAATTATATAAAATGTGTATAAAGTTTGAATCTTTTGATTGTAAACATGCTCATCAATGAGTAAAATTGCCTAAGTTTTGGTGTTACACTATTTAAAACACAAAAATTATAGGAAATGTGCATAAAGTTTGATTCTTTTGATTGTAAACATGCTCAAAACAAGTAAAACCACCTATGTTTGGGAGTTCCATAATTCAAAACTCAAAAAAAATGAAGAACATGCATAAAGTTTAAATATTTTGATTATAAACATGCTCAAAATGAGTAAAACCACCTAGGTTTTAATGTTGCATTATTTAAAACTCAAAAATTATTATAAACATGCATAAAATTTGAATATTTTGATTGTAAACATGCTTGAAATGAGTAGAACTGCCTAAGTTTTGATGTTACATTATTCAAAACTTAAAAATTATAGGAAACATGAATAAAGTTTAATTATTTTGATTGTAAACATGCTCAAAACAAGAAAAATCACCTAAATTTTGGTGTTTCATTATTTAAAACTCAAAAATTAAAAGAGAAGTGCATAAAGTTTTAATCTTTCGATTATAAACATGCTCAAAATGAGTAAAATCACAGAAGTTTTTGTGTTGCATTATTCAAAACTCAAAAATTACAGGAAAAATGCTTAAAGTTTGAAACTTTTGATTGTAAACATTCTCAAGCTGAGTAAAACCACCTAAGTATTGGTATCGCATTATTTAAAACTCAAAAATTATAGGAAATGCACATAAAGTCTGTATCTTTTGATTTTAAACATACACAAAACAAGTAAAACTACCTAAGTTATGCTGTTACATTATTCAAAATTTAAAAATTATAGGAAATACACATAAAATTTGAATATTTGATTTTAAACATTCTCAAAATGAGTAAAACCACCTAATTTTTGGTGTTACATTATTCAAAACTTAAAAATTATATGAAATGTACACAAAGCTTGATCATGCTTGAAACATGTAAAACTATCTATGTTTTGGTGTTGCATTATTTAAAACTCAAAAATTATAGGAAAGACATAAATTTTTTTGAAACTTTTGATTGTAAACATGCTTAAAATGCCCTAAGTATTAGTTTTACATTATTAAAAACTTAAAAATTATAGGAAAAGCACATAAAGATTGAATCGTTTGATTGTAAACATGCTCAAAAGGAATAGAACTAGCTAAGTATTGATGTTGCATTACTCAAAAATAAAAAATTATATGAAACGTGCATACATTTTGAATCTTTTGATTTTAAACATGATCAAAATGAGAAAAATCACCTATGTTTGGTTGTTCCATTATTCGATACTCGAATAATATAGGAAACAAGTGTAAAGTTTTAAATATTTTGATTGTAAACATGCTAAAAATGAGTAGAACCACTAAAAATTTGGTGTTGCATTATTTAAAACTAAAAAATTATAGGAAATGAACATAAATTTTGAACGTGCTATAAATGTGTAAAACTACCTAAGGTTTGGTGTTGCATTATATAAAACTCAAAAATTATAGGAAAGATGCATAATGTTTGAATTTTTAATCTGTAAACATTATCAAAATGAGTAAAACCACCTATGTTTTATTTTTGCATTACTCAAAACTCAAAAAATTATAGAAAATGAACATAAAGTTTCAATATTTTGATTGTAAACATGTTCATCAATGAGTAAAACTACCTAAATTTTGGTGTTGCATTATTCAAAACTCAAAAATTATAGGGAACACACATAAAGTTTGAATCTTTTTATTCTAAACACACTTAATACAAGTAAAACCACATATGTTTGGGTGTTGCATTATTCAAAAATCAAAAAATTTAGGAACGTGCATAATGTTTGAATCTATTGATTATAAACATGTTCAAAATTAGTAAAACCACATAGGTTTTCATGTTGCATTATTAAAAACTCAAAAAATATTGGAAACATGCATAAAATTTAAATCCTTTGATTGTATACATGCTCAAAATGAGTAAAACCACCTATGTTTTGGTGTTGTAATATTCAAAACTCAAACATTATAGGAAATGTGTATAAAGCTTGAATCCTTTGATTGTAAACATGCTCCAAATGAGTAAAACTACCTAGGTTATGGGGTTTCATTATTCAGAACTCTAAAATTAAAAGAAACGTGCATAAAGTTTTAATCTTTTGATTATAAACACACTCAAATTGAGGAAAACTACACGTGTTTTTATGTTGCATTATTCAAATCTCAAAAATTATAGGAAAAATGCATAAAGTTTGAATCTATTGACTATAAACATTCTTAAAATGAGTAAAACTACCTAAGTATTGGTGTTTCATTATTCAAAACTAAAAAAATATTGGAAATGAATGTAAAGTTTGAATCTTTTAATTTTAAATATACATAAAACTAGTAAAATAGCCTAAGTTATGGTGTTGTATTATTCAAAACAAAAAAATTATAGGAAATACACATAAAGTTTGAATCTTTTGATTTTAAACATGCACAAAATGAGTAAAACTACCTAAGTTATTCTGTTGCATTATTCAAAACTAAAAAATTATAGGAAATACACAAAGTTTGAATCTTTTGATTTTAAACATGCTCAAAATGAGTAAAATTGCTTAATTTTTGGTGTTGCATTATTCAAAAATCTAAAATTATATGAAATATACACAATGTTTGATCATGCTAAAACATGTAAAATTGTCTATTTTTTGGTGTTGCATTATTCAAAACTCAAATAGTATAGGAATGACATATAAATCTTGAATATTTTGATTGTAAACATGCTCAAAATGAGTAAAACCACCTAAGTATTATTTTTGCATTATTAAAAACTCAAAAATTATAGGAAAGACATCTAAAGTTTGAATCTTTTGATTGTAAACATGCTCAAAAGGAATAGAACTACCTAAGTATTGATTTTTCATTATTCAAAACTCTAAAATTATTGGAAACATCGATAAAGTTTGAATCTTTTTATTTTAAACATGCTCAAAATGAGAAAAATCACCTATGTTTTTGTGTTGCATTATTCAAAACTCAAATAATATAAGGAAGAAGCATAAAGTTTAAATATTTTGATTGTAAACATGATGAAAATAAATAGAAACTATTAAATTTATGTGTTGCATTATTGAAAACTAAAAAATTATAGGAAATGAACATAAATTTTGAACATGCATGAAATGTGTTAAACTGCCCAAGGTTTGGTGTTGCATTATATAAAACTTAAAAAATATAGGAAATACACATAATGTTTAAATTTTTAATTTTTAAACATTCTCAAAATGAGTAAAATTGCCTATGTTTTATTGTTACATTTTTTAAAACTCAAAAATTATAGAAAATGTGCATAAAGTTTGAATCTTTTGATTGTAAACATGCTCATCAATGAGTAAAACTACCTGAATTTTGGTGTTACATTATTCCAAAATCAAAAATTATACAAAATGTGCATCAAGTTTGAATCTTTTAATTGTAAACACATTGAAAACAAGTAAAACCACCTAATTTTGGGTGTTGCATTATTCAAAACTCAAAAAAGTTAGGATGTGCATAAAGTTTGAATCTTTTGATTATAAACAAGCTCAAAATGACTAAAACCACCTAGGTTTTCATGTTACAATATTCAAAACTCAAAAAATATTGGAAACACACATATAACTCTAATCTTTTGATTGTAAACATGCTTGAAATGAGTAAAATTACCTAACTTTTGGTGTCACATTATTCAAAACTCAAGAAATATAGGAAGCATGCATAAAGTTTTAATCTTTTGATTGTAAATATGATCAAAACAAGTAATATCACCTAAGTTTTGGTGTTTCATTATTAAAAACTCAAAAATTACATGATACATGCAATAAAGTTTGAATCTTTTGAGAGTAAACATGCTCAAAATCAGTAAAAGCACCTAAGTTTTAGTATTGCATTATTTAAAACTCAAAAATTATAAAAAAAAAGTTCATAAAGTTTGAATCTTTTGATTGTAAACATACTGAAAATAGGTAAAACTGTCTAAGTTTTGGTGTTACATTATTCACATCTAAAAAATTATAGGAAAAGCGCATAAAGTTTGAATATTTTGTTTTCGAACATGCTCAAAATGAGTATAATCACCTATGTTTTGGTGTTGAATTATTTAAAACTAAAAAATTATAGGAAATACTTATAAATTTTGAATCTTTTGATTTTAAGAATGCTCAAAATGAGTAAAACCACCTATGTTTTGGAGTTACATTATTGAAAACTCAAATAATATAGGAAACATGCATAAAGTTTGAATCTTTTGATTGTAAACATGCATGAAATGAGAAAAATTGGCTAAGTTTTGGTGTTGAGTTATTTAAAACTAAAAAATTAAAGGAAACATACATAAATTTTGAAACATTTTATTGTAAACATGCTTGAAATGAGTAAAATAGCCTATGTTTTACAGTTGCATTTTAGAAAACTCAAAATTATAGGAAAAACACATAAGGTTCAAATCTTTTGATAGTAAGTCTACTCAAAATGAGTAAAATATCCTAAGTATTAGTGTTGGGTTATTCAAAACTCAAAACTTATGGGAAATGTGCATAAAGTTTGAATCTTTTAGTTTTAAACATGCTCGAAATGAGTAAAACCACATATGTTATGGTGTTACATTATTCAAAACTAAAAAATTATGGAAAATGCACATAAAGTTTGAACATTCTGATTTTAAACATACTCAAAACAAGTAAAACAAGCTAATTTTTGGTTTTGCATTTTTCAAAACTCAAAAATTATATGAAATGTGCATAAATTTTGAACCTTTTGATTTAAAACATGCTTAGAATGAGGAAAACTATTTATGTTTTGGTGTTGCATTATTCAAAACTCAAAAATTGTAGGAAAAGTGCATAATGTTTGAATCCTTTAATTGTAAACATGCTCAAAATGAGTAAAACTGCTAAAGTTATTGTGTTTCATTTTTCAAAACTCAAAACTTATAAGAAATACACATAAAATTTGAATCATTTAATTTTAAACATGCTCGAAATGAGTAAAATTATTTAAGTTTTGATGTTGCATTATTCAAAACTAAAAAATTATAGTAAAACTAATAAATTTTGTATGTGTTGATTTTAAACATGCCTAAAATGAGTAAAACCACTTAAATTTGTGTGTTGCATTATGCAAAACTCAAAATTATTGGAAATTCGCATAAAGTTTAAACATGCTCGAAATGAGTAAAACTACCTAAGTTTTGGTGTTACATTATCAAAACTCAAAAATTATAGGGAAGGCATATAACGTTTGAATATTTCTATTGTAAACCTGCTCAAAATAAGTAAAACCACCTATGTTTTATTGTTTCATTACGAAAAACTCAAAAATTATAAAAAATACTAATAAAGTTTGAATCTTTTGATTGAAAACATGCTTGAAACGAGTAAAACTACTTAAGTTTTGGTGTTACATTATTCAAAACACAAAAATGATAGGAAATATAAATAAATTTTGAGTCTTTTAATTGTAAACATGCTTGAAATGAGTAAAATTGCCCAAGTTTTGGTGTTGCATTATTCAAAACTCAAAACATTATAGGAAACATGCACAAAATTTGAATCTTTTGACTGTAAACATGCTCAAAAAAAGTAAAAATGCCTATGTTTTGGTGTTAGATTATTCAAAACTCAAATTATAGGAACACGCTTGAAGCTTGAAAATTTTCATTGTAAGCATGCTTGAAACTTCCTATGTCTTCATTTTGCATTATTAAAAACTCAAAAAGTATAGGAAACATGCATAATGTTTGAATCTTTTGATTGTAAAAATGCTCAAAATGACTAAAACTGGTTAAGTTTTAGTGTTATATTATTCAAAACTAAAAAAATATTAGAAACACACATAAAATTTGTATATTTTGATTTTAAACATGTTTGAAATAATTAAAACCACTTATGTTTTATTATTGCTTTATTCAAAACTCAAAAATTATAGGAAACACGCATAAAATTTGAATCTTCTGATTTTAAACATGCTCTAAATGAGTAAAACTACCTAAGTTTTAGTGTTTCATTATTCAAAACTCAAAAATTATAGTAAAGGCAAATAAAGTTTGAATCTTTTGATTGTAAACATGCTCGAAATGAGTAAAACTATGTATGTTTTATTATTGCATTATTAAAAACTCAAAAATTATAGGAAATACACATAAAGTTTGAATGTTTTGATTGTAAACATGGTCAAAACAAGTAAAACCACCTAAATTTTGGTGTTTCATTATTCAAAACTAGAAAATTATATGAACCACATAGAAATTTTGAATCTTGTGATTGTAAACATGCTGGAATGAGTAAAACATACCATGTTTTGGTGTTGCATTATTCAAAACTCAAAAATTATAGAAAATGCACTTAAACTTGGAATCTTTTGATTGTAAACATACTTTAAATGAGTAAAACAACCTATGATTTGGTGTTGCATTATTCAAAACTCAATAATTATAGGAAACATGCATGAAGTTTGAATCTTTTGAAGGTAAACATGCTCAAAATGAGTAAAAATTCATAAGTTTTGGTGTCTCATTATTCAAAACTAAATTATAGGAAATACACATAAGGTTTGGATCTTTTGATTGTAAACATCCTCAAAATGAGTAAAACTACCTATGTTTTGAGTTTTAATTATTAAAAACACAAAAAATATGGGTAACATGCATAAAGTTTGAATCTTTTCATTGTAAACATGTTCGAAACAAGTAAAACCACCTAAATTTTGATGTTGCATTATTCAAAACTAAAAAATTATAGGAAAAACAAATTAGGTTTGAATATTTTGATATTAAACATGCTTGAAATGAGTAAAACCTTGTAAGTTTTGGTGTTCCATTATTCAAAACTCAAAAATTATAGGAAATACACATAGAGTTTGAATTTTTTTTAGTGTAAACATGCTTAAAATGATTAAAATTGCCTAAGTTTTGGTGTTGTATTATTTAAAACTCTAAAATTAAATGCAATGCACATAAAGAATTAATCTTTTGACTGTAAACATACTCAAAATGAGTAAAACCACCCATGTTTTGGTGTTGCATTATTAAAAACTCAAAAATTACTAGATATACACATACATTTTCAATCTTTTGATTGTAAACATGATAGAAATGAGTAAAATTGTCATAATTCAAAAATTACTAGACATAGACATACAGTTTCAATCTTTTAAGGAAACATTATTCAAAACTTAAGAATTGTAGGAAACACACATAATGTTTGAATCGTTTGAATGTAAATATGCTCGAATTGAGTAAAACCATCTAATTTTTGGTGTTATATTATTCAAAAGTCAAAAATTATAGGAAAAACACATAAAGTTTGAATATTTTGATAATAAACATGTTATAAACAAGAAAAAATACCTAGGTTTTGATGTTGCATTATTCGAAACTCAAAACTTATAGGAAACATGCATACAGCTTGAATCTTTTGATTGTGAACATTCTCAAAATGAGTAAAACCACTTAAGTTTTGATTTTGCATTATTCAAAACTCAAAAATAATAGGAAACACACATACATTTTGAATATTTTGATTGTAATCATGCTTGAAATGAGTTAAACTGCTTTATTTTTTGGAGTTAGATTATTTAAAACTCAAAAATTATAATAAACATGCATAACTTTTGAATCTTTTGATTGTAAACATGCTTGAAATTAGTAAAAACATCAAAGTTTTGGTGTTGTATTATTCAAATATCAAAAATTATAGGAAAATTTCATAATGTTTAAATCTTTTGATTGTAAACATTATCTAAACAAGTAAAACTTCCTAAGTTTTTATGTTGCATTATTCAAAACTCAAAAATTATAGAAAACATGCATAAAGCTTGAATATTTTGATTATAAACATGCTTGAAATTAGTAAAATTGCTTAAGTTTTGATGTTGGTTATGTGCACGGAGTTGGGGGACAATTTCATGGACATAACCCATATTGTGTATGGGTTATAACATAACACATATGTGTTATTGTTATAATGTGTACATGTTATGGCTCAGGATTCCCAAACCATAATGCGTATGCATTGTAACAATAATGTGTATGCATTATTTAAAATTATATAAACACGTATACATTATAGGAACACGTATGTGTTATTGAAACTATAAAACAAAAAAAAGCCTTCATCCTCTACATTTTATCCATTCACATTTTGTTGATTCCCATTCATGTTTTCTTGATTCCCATTCATGTTTTCACCCTCAAGTTCTCATTTTGGCCTACAATATTCACATTTTTCCATACATTCGCTAGATCGATGATGTCACTATGAAGAAGAGGTATATTTTTTGTAGATTAAATAAATTTTTTTTTGAATTTTTTGTGAATGTGAATTGCAGGTTTCTTTTTTTTATTTTTCTCCAACATGTTGGCATGATCCACCTAACCCTCCACCTAATCCTCTATTGAAACTTTTTCCCAACCCTCCTAACCCTCTTGTAGTTCCCCTACATCCCATATGTATCCAGGGGGATATAGTTGCTCACATAGTGGAGAACAAAATTGAAATTGAGCAAATAAATAGGAGAATGAGGGATCTCACTTCCACAAACACCCACCGTACCTATTTGGCTAATAACCTAGAGTTAGTATTAGGTCAAGTTGACTTGATAACAAGTCAAACTGATAGATAGAGGTCATATAAGGATAGTTATATGGCTTACTATGTTGACAAATTGTTAGCATCTGAGATGACGAACAAAAATATAACAAAAGATCAAATTTATGCCTTATTTATCAACCTAACCACCAATGCTCCATTTCCTATAATGACCAAATGTTTCCCAATCCATAGATGCCGACATAATTTGATTAAGGCCAATTTTTAGGAGCAATGGTGCTTGGTGTTTGAATATTCCCCTTGTATTAACCATGAGTTCCCTTTGTACTTTTTGAGGAAAATCTATTGCGAGTTTGTCCTTAATAAAATTCCAAACTACTTTGACTATGGTAAGTTTCAAGGTCAAGGGAAAGGATTTGCATAAGATCGACCAGGTACACATCATGCACCTAATTAACTTGTAAGGATTCCTACTTAAAAGCCATTTCATTTAGATATTCCCTCTATAGTGATAGAGGTTGTGGAGATAGACACTTTACATGTGCTTACTGATACACTCATTCATCATTCGAGTAGACTTTTAGAGATAGATGCTCAAGATACTCTAGCTAGTGGTCATACCCAACCCAACCCATATAAATTTTATGGTCCTATATGCATTGGACCTTCAGATGATGATGGTGGCGCTTCAGGGGGCTTGGAGGTTGTGGTCTTAATTGATGTTGTTGGCACATACATTTGGTTCATATTTTTTGGGAGTCTTTACACACATGTAGGTGTCTTTTATATAAATTTAATGTTAAATTTTTTAGTTATATTTACAAATTAAAAAGGTAAAAAATAATTTACATATTTAAATCAAACAATATATATTTATTTTTTTATGTTCTAGGTGGAGATGTTGCCTTCAACATTACTACTAGGTAGTTGGCCAACCTAGGCTACTACATCTATTAATGTCAATACAACACCATATACATTTACAGAGGTAAAATTTCAAGTGAATCTTATATACTCTAGATGTACATTCATACACCTTAATTGCATCCATGGTATATTTTGTGTAAGAAAATATAAAAAACCTAATATAATTTTGTTGGACTTTTTATTGTTTGATGTATTAACATGGATTGGTGTAACTTGTTAGAAACTCATCCTCCATCTCAAATACGTTTTCAATAACCAAAATAGTGAGTTGAATATTTTCTTGATATCCCATTATATGTAGTTTCCATAGTGGGTCAATCTCAATCAGTAGGATTGGATGTACATATATATATATAATTTATTTGATAAAAGTTATTTGATACAATATATTTATATCAATTTCCCAATCGAGCATAACATGTTTTCATCAATATGCACACCACTCCTTTCTTTTAAATACTAGCCTCATAGCCAGGTACTTGATTCCTTGTTATCCTAATCACATACAATGGTTCAATCTATATGATTGATATCCAAAATGGTCATAGCTAGCAATTTAATTCCCATCTTGATTCCATCTGAGCATAATAATTTCATATCAATCTATGGAGTAATAAAATTAGATGGCATAACCCCTTGATCTAATTGTACCTAGTTAATTCCATTGGTTTATTGGGAGAGTGTCCATTAGATCCCATTGGTTTGTTGGGAGAGCATTGACTATAAACTATAGCCTATATGTATATGGCATAGGCCTTGCTACCATATATAAATAGGGGACCTCAACCCCTTATAGATAGATGAGGTTGAGTAGTTTGTTAGCACCACATACTTAGGGGGCCCAAAGACCTACTATATCTAATTGGGGGAGAGGTTCTATCTATATCCATTGATGTAAAGCTATATCAACTTATATACCAAACTCTACCTATATCCCTTCCTTTCAAGGTTATCCTTCATCCATTCATAACTCATTCCCTTATTCCTTTAGGTAATCAAATAACAATCATAATATTAGTCAAATAAATCCTTCTATCTTCTTATCAGTCTCTCTGTACATCCTTGTTAATGTCACTAACTCAAATTATCTATCTACTTACCCCTCACATACACCTTTCTAGCTTTACCTTCTACTAGCCCTATTTTTGGGTAAATTTCCTTGTTGGGATCATCTCATAGATCTTCACCAAAAAATAATTACATTAAACCCTAGGGCATTAAAATCTATTTTTATTCAACTGATGACTAGGGTGGACTCTCCTCCATCATTATGAGCTGAGACAGATTCAAGAATTTCTATTGTAATGTCATATGTGTAGGCACTCATCGAGGTATGTATATTCACTTGTAATTTTGAATTATAATTTAGTAATTTTGTTTTAATAATTTTACTATATATTTTTGAAAATATAACTTATATGCATAAATTTATTGTGTACATAGGGCTATCATATGACATTTGATAGTATGATTTAGATAACTACTATGATAGCTCCTCATGTATCTTCATGATTTGACATGCATGTTCATACAACTAAACTTGACACTAACCTAGTTGATTGTCAATGGCAAATTGAGGAGGACCAAGAGATTGTGGTAAGTGCATGTTTAAATGATCTTTTTATTATATTTTAAAACATAAGTTTATTAACTTTGTTTCATGTATAGTAACTGTTAGTTTTATAATATTTTTTGTATTTGATCAAGTTTGGATACAAGTGAGCTATGAGTGTAGTACCTGTAGTCAAACCTTGGAGTAATCTAAGGAATTCATGATATCTCCATCTAGAAACAAGGCATCCCAAGTAGAGTCTTATTAAAACAAGGCAAAGAGAGGGAGACTATTTGATGATTAGGATGTTGTAGATGATGTAATATTTTATATCCATATATGGTAATGTATGCATTTTTTGTAGTGTACATGCGTATATGATGTATTCACCTGGCATTATATACTATGTTGTTAGACATGATGTAATTTTTTGTATGCCTATATGGAAATACATGTATTATTGCCATTGTATGGATATATATAGCATTCTTATTTTGTACATGAATATTTAAAAAAACCAATGAAGTAAATCTTGTTTGAATCCCTTATGTTTAGAGTATTAGAAATGTTTGGTTTTGACGTATTCTTAAGGATTAAAAATGTTATGAGATTGAGAATAACTTGTTAAGATAATGTTGCAAATCAGACCCTTAAAAATAAATTAAGAATATCAGTGATTGAATTTTAATTATGTTTGTATGTTGATTTAGAGTTATGGAGGATAATTCTACAAAAAAATCATTATTTGGTTCTAAACCTAATTGATGACATTCACTTGCTATGGTTTGATTTGATTCTTGTTTCATAAGCTATCTCCTCTTTTGACTCTTTGGACTAAATTTAGCTTCTTACATCTAGTACTTATTCCTTGTACTCTTATTATCACCTCCTTGATGGCATTGAATTCTTTCCATACATATTTTACCTTATTTCATTCATGTCTCATTAAAAAAATTCCTCTTAATCTGTTTCTAGTTTCTTCCTATGCACCTTCTTTGGGTCTCAAGGACCAAACCTTGGTCTATGTTTAAAGAGCTCAACCTGTTGTCACATATGGTCTTAAATGATCATAAAATACATGGTATAACCCCATTTAATTACTAAAACAATAACATGCTCTTATTCTACACCTTATGGACACAATGTTGCCTGCCCTTTTTAACATAATTTACCTTGAGCTACCTGCATGCTTCCTTCATGACAAAACTTGTATTTATTTAAAAAATTTCATTAAAACCCTAATTATGATCACTTATATAGGATAATATAGGTTTATAACATCATATTGTATGGTTTTAATATCTCTCTAAGACCTAAACTACTTCTTGGCATCTAGAATTGATAAAAGTTCTAGAAACCTTCAATGGCTACCTTCTTGACTGTAAGAAGATTGTGTCAAAAAAATAGGCACTTTCAATCTTTATATGAGATTAAGGATGGCATGGGATGTTTTGGTAGGTCATGAAAACCATTCATACCAAATTTTGTGCTTTGACTCAACTTGTAGATGCCCCAAACTGACCAATGTCTTCAAGGTAGGATCCAATGTTGAGCATGATTAGACATAGGGTTGACTCTACTAAAATAGTGAATAGTTTCCATTGTCAAAAATCCAAAAAAGTATATTTAATGTGTAGAACATAATGAGCCTCTCCCCCAAATTTTGTGATTATATCTTACATATTTTGGCTTGTAGGCCCAATCTGGCAAAAGTTAGTGACACATGTCTTCTTGGTCAAATTTCACAAACAAGTCATCATCCTCTTTTGCTTTGGTCTATGATGTAGAGAATTGAGGAGAAGTATAAAACTCATGATTCCAATTGGTGTCAATTTACTTGATGACTTGATGCTTATCTATATACACTCAAATTCAAATACAATAGATTTCAACCTCCTATCGTTTCCTCAAACATGCCAACCAACCTTCATTGAAGGCCCCAAGTCTTCCTTGTACCTATTTCCCACTTTTGACCAAGTAGGAATATAAGGCCTACTAGGCCTAATTCATGTTATCAAAAATTATTTTTCACTTGTGACCTTATTTCTCACCTTTGAACCCACTCTCACAAATACAATACTTAAAGTCAATATTAAACAATAATTCTCACAAGCTTAGACATCCACTCTTCTAAATTATCCACTTATTTCCCCTTGTTGACTTCAAATACTAGGCCTAACAACTCTTCCATTTATATGTTGTGTGAAAAGAGGGTTTATGGGTACAAGTTTGATGGATTGGCGTAATTGAATCCATCTTTCTACTCCTCACCAAAAATTTTATCATAATATCCTTTACCTCTAGATAGTAGCTTTGCCTTTGGTACTAGTAGGTACAAATCCACCACTTTAAGAACACACACACACACACACACACACACACACACACACACACACACACACACACACACACACACACACACACACACACACACACACAGATGTGTGTGTGTGTGTGTGTGTGTGTGTGTGTGTGTGTGTGTGTGTGTGTGTGTGTGTTCCAAGAACCTTGACACAGATGTGTGTGTGTGTGTGTGTGTGTGTGTGTGTGTGTGTGTGTGTGTGTGTGTGTGTGTGTGCGTGTGTGTGTGTGTGTGTGTGTGTGTGTGTGTGTGTGTGTGTGTGTGTGTGTGTGTGTGTGTGTGTGTGTGTGTTCCAAGAACCTTGACACCCACTTCCACCTGCAAGTGAATTTTTACTAATATTTAGGAGCATGGAAACACTGACAATAAATGTTGTCAAAGTTGAAGCTATGGTTCAAGAAATAAATTTTGGTGATTTTTGGATGAAAATTGGCACTATCTTCACATCTAAGTGTGTGAATAACATCTAGGACCAGGTTTTTGACCTCCCATCTAGCTCAGATGACAAACCCACCACCCATTTTGGGCTCAAGAATGCCCTTCACAATATAAGAAAGATATTAATTTTTAGTCTAACTTCAAGAATACATAAAAAAAAACTATAAGGCATATTTATGAACCATAAGATCCCTTGTGTGTGTGTGAAAGTCCTATAATTACACTTCAAATCTAGTTTGAATCACCTTTAATAGCAATCTGTGCCAAAAATTATAGTAAAAGGTCCTAACATATAAATGTTTGGTAGTGAAGAGATAACTTCTTGACCTCTAACTAAAAAATTTGCCTTTGAGACTAGCAGGTATAAATCCACCACTTAGAGAACATCTATATAGTAAAATTACACTTGTTAAAAAAACTATGAAATCCACTTCCACTCACAAGTGCATTTTCACTACTGTTATGGAGCATGAAAACACTAACAACAAATGTTTTCAAATTTGAAGCTACTGTTTAAGAACTCAATTATTGGTACTTCTTGGCTAAAAATTGGAACTACAACATGTCCAAAGGGGTTAATAATGTCTAATACCAGGTTTTTGACCTACCATCTATGTTATGGTCCTGGTGGGTAAACTTCACTGACACCTCAAGGTTTTGGTGTAGCATTTCATTACATGTGGTATCAGAGCTTCCACCCAGGTTCAATTCATAGAGCAGGTGGCTACGCCGTCAAGGCAGTGTTCATCCTTGGCTCGTACATGTAGGAAATCTTGGTGGTACTTGCGTAAATGTAGCTTAGAGTCTAGGCTTTAGAAGCATGGTGGGATGTTATGGTCATGGTGGGTAGACTTCACTAAGGCCTCAAGGTTTTGGTGTAGCGGTTCATTACAATCTGGCTCAGACAACAAACCCACCACCCATTCCAAGCTCGAGAATGCACGTCCCAATACAAAAAAGATGTTGATTTTTAGCCTAAATTTTGGCTGGAATAAAACAAAATATATAATTCATATGGAAGAACCATCAGATCTATTTTATGCATGATAAATTCCTCTAATTAGACCTTTAATCTAGTTTAAATAACCTCTAAGATCAATTTGTGCCAAAAGTTACAGTAAAGGGTCCTAAAATGCAATTTTTTGTAGTGAAGAGACAACTTCTTGACCTCCAACTAGCAACTTTACCTCCGAGATAGGAAGGTTTAAATCCAAAACTATGAGCACATATATATATATAGGAAAATTACACATGTTATAATAACCATGACACCCACTTCTACCTGCAAGTGCATTTCCACTACTATTCTCGAGCATGGAAACATTGACAACAAATGTTGTCAAAGTTGAAGTTATGGTCTGAGAACTCAATTTTTGGTGTTTGTTGGCTAAAAAATGGAACTTCCAACACATATAAAGGGGTAAATAATATATAATACTAGGTTCTTGACCTCCCATCTAGCCCAGATTTCAAACCCACCACCCATTCTGGGCTCAAGAACACCCTTCCCAATACAAGAAGGATGTTGATTTTTAGCCTAACTTCAAGTATGCATAAAACCAAAAATATAATTCATATGGAGTAAATATAAGATACCTCATGTGTATTGTAAATTACTCTAGTTACAACTTGAATCTAATATAAATAACCTCTAATATAAATCTATGCTTGAAGTTATAGTAAAGGGTCCTAAAATACAAATTTTTGGTAGTGAAGAGACAACTTCTTGACCTCCAACTAGCAACTTTGCCTCTGTGATGGGTAGGTGTAAATACACCACTTTAAAAATATCTATATAGTCAAATTACACATGTTTCAACAAATTTGATACTCATTTCCACCTGCAAGTGCATTTTCACTACTATTCTAGAGTATGGAAACACTAACAACAAATGTTGTCAAAATTGAAGCTATGATTTGAGAACTCAATTTTTTATTCTTATTGGCTGAAAACTAAAAATACCAACATGTAAAAAAGGGTGAATAAAATATAATACTAGGTTTTTGACCTCCCATCTAACCTATAAAATAAACCCACCACCCATTTCATACTCAAGAACACCCTTCCCAATACAAGAAAAATGTTGATTTTAAGCCTAACTTTAGGCATGCATAAAGCCAAAATTGTAAGTCATATGGAGGAACCATAAGATCCATTATATTCATGGTAAATTCCTATAATTACACCTTGAATCTAGTCTAAAGCACCTCTAAAACCAATCCATGCTAGAAGTTGTAGTAAAAGGTCCTAAAATGTAATTTTTTGGTAGTAAAGAGAACTTCTTGACCTCCAACTAACAACTTTGCCTGCAAGACTAGAAAGTAAAAATCTACCATTTATATCACATCTATATAGGTAAATTACACACGTTCTAAAAATTGTGACATCCACTTCCACCTGCAAGTGCATTTTCACTACTATTCTAGAGCATAGAAACACTGATAATAAATGTGTTTGGAAGGCTATAAGGAGAAATAAACTTGTCATGAGCAATTGTTTAGGAGTCTAGAAATTATAAGTATTTTTAATAATATTTTTTTAGCTTGAAAAATATGAAATTATTTACTAATAGTGCCAAACACATGAAGGTGGAAGCTGATGTGGCACCACTAACCTAGAAAAAATGTTAGTAAGTAATTAAAGATGAAATTTATGCATGTATTACCTACAAAATCAAAAACATTTGGTAAAATTGATTACATCTACATTTTACAAGTCAACATACCTATGCATTTCAATCTAATGAACCACTTTGATTTTCTCCAATCTTGATAGTATCAAGAATAAATTCATGGTCTGACTCACGAACTTTCCATAGATTCTTGTTTCTTAGCCTCCCATGATATTTTTGTAATTGAATATTCATTGCAAGAACCAAATTTGAATAGTGTATAATCTTCATATGAGTTTCAAAGTATTCAAACAACCGTACATTTGATTTTTTTTTATAGGATATCATCAAATCCAAGTTCTAGTGAATACCATAGAACCAGTGGGATAATCAATGTTTTCTCCATTTACAATCAGGGAAGTCAATTTTTTCTTTCCATCTACACACTAACATAAGTATTAATTTGTTCCCTCTTCATTGTCCTCATCTGAAATAACTAAAAAAACATGGCCTGTATCATAAAATACAATTTATAATGACATAAACATAGATTATGTGAATAAATATTACATAAAGATTAATCTTCTACATGGTAGTGCTAGATCATATGTATGGTCAAAGTCATGTGAAGATGTCATGCTAGTAAGTTCCAATGCTAGTGGAACTTAATATGTGTTGATTGGAATTAGAAGTTTATAACTCTAATCATCCAATCACTCTTTTCACTCACACTAATTGCAAATAAATTCCATGCATGAAGAATATAAGCATGCTAAATCTCATGTATGAATAGTCCAAGAACCTACATTTGAGATATGAAATGAGTGGAGCTCACTTGAACCTATTAGAGTCATACAATAATCATAGTTTGCCATGTCTTTTTCCTCCATTAACAAAAAATGTCTATGAATAGTAGAATTTTCTTGAGCACCATGACATATGTTCTCTTTACACCAATCAAACATAGTTTTTGCATCGGTCAAATTAGCAACATTGTCATATTTTAACTCCTCCCTTGTAATGGATCTTTTTATACATGCTCTAGCACCATCATGCTCCCCTTTTGCATGGCTAGCCTTAGTAAAAATCCAAATATGTTCTACACCAATGGTAAAATTCATCTTGCTCAACTAATAAAACATTTGTGCATTATTTAATTGTGATGTGTAATTATTTGACCAAATGTAATGTTATTTGAAATTAATGTTCCTCTGAGTCAACTGTCCATATAACTTATCAAAACAACCTTTCACATACTTTATATAATATGATCGATCATCAATAATATATAAATGGTATTCCATTAATATTTTTTTATCTTACTTTGTATTATTAGGTGCATGTATGAATGCTATATGCACGAATATGGCAATTTGTGTTGAGTTGTAATACTATGATTAAACTTCCATTTATGGTTTTAATGTGTAATTTTATACAAAATAAAATAATAAAACAATAGAATCAAATGGGAATGTGTCCTTGGTTAACTTCAAATGTTCATCCAACCATTTATCCCTATGTGTGTGTCTTTTGTACTCATAAACAATTTTTTCCAAACATTTTGAAATAGGTATATCTTTCATAACAAGCTCACACCTTTTAGATTATTTGTCATCTTTTACTTCATAATTCATAGATTTGTATTTTATCAAACCAACTAATTACTATTCAATTTTACTTGTACACTCCTCATAGATAAATTTTTTTAATTTTATCAATCCACTATAAATGTTACAATTTCCATCCAAACATGTTTTCTTATAAAAAACTATCCATCTGCTTTTTCACAAAAAATATTTAAAATAAATTCCCTAGCTGATTTTGGTGGAATTTCCATGCCACACTCCTAAGAAATGTTTTTAGTATGCAAAGTATAATGAATATGGTTAAAAACATCATAATGCATTGAAAATTCAACGTGTTGCCTACAAGTGGTTCATGTATAATTTATTTTCACATAAAAAGGTTTGGCCATCTGAAAAAGTCTTTGACTAATATCAATTTGTAGATGTTTTTCCAAAAACCTAGAGTACAATTGTGTTTGAGTCATATCCAAGAAATGTTTTGAATGCGGTTCACAATTATGAGAACCAAATTTTATTTTATCTACATCTCTTGCATTGGGTGAAAATCTTGTATTATCTTTCCATAATTATGCAAGTAACTCTTTCAAAACATTGGCTATAGCCTTGTCCTTTCATGGAAGTCTACCATAAAATGACCATAGCTCTTTCGTAATGGCTTCATTAAGTGTTTCACATCTTTTAATTTATTCCATTAATGTTTTTCTGTTTATATCAAGTTTTTGACTTGTTTTTTAAACTAATAAGTTTCCCCCTATTTTAGCACTTACTACACAAGTTGTCATTATACATCGGGTAATATTACAATATTTTTTGTGTAATTTTAGGCCTATAATATGATAGGCATCATGTAGATTTATAATAATTTCAGCATTTTCATTATCCATGTTAGATGTTCTTAGTCCTAATGTGTACGTTATTGGTCTCATCTTAAGCAATTTCATCAATGAAACAAATAATTGACACCTTTGATTATCATACTCTAATTTATGAAAAAAATTATCCCAAATTTCTTGAGCTAATCTTCTTGAATGGTGATCAGACATTTTGTTATGCATTGGTTTCAAAATATTTTTATTAACTTCAATTAAGTACTTATATTTTATATGAACAATTCTTGGAGGTGTTGTTATTGGTGGAATCTATTCAGAGCATGTTTCCAAATCATTATATGTTTCTAGGAAATTTTCTTCATTATTTATGGGTATAGTATCATGCATAGGCTCTTTATCAACATAATAAAAAACTTTAAACTGTGAATGTGAATTTTCAAGATAATCTAATTTTATATTGTCAATTTCATCATAATTCAATTCATTATTATGAATTTCATCATAATTCAATTCATTATTATAAATTTCATCATTATTTAATTGATTATTGTCAATTGTCTCAATATCCAAGGCATTTGGCTCATCAGGGTTACTGTTTGTACCTTATTTGAAATGAATTACTTACATTCATACCTTTTTTTCTCTCAACTCTTCTAATTTCTCTAATGTTTTGTTCTTGACCTTCTTCCTCTTTGAATGCAAAATAGAGCCCATTTTGATAACATTAACCAATAAAGTACTTCAAATGTGGGGTTTAAAAAAAGTACAACCAAGAAAGTATGTAGAGTACGTATGGAATGTTTGTGGGGACAACAATCTCGATTAGGGATAAAAATAGATGTTGAAAAGTGAGTTTTTGTTTGTACATCAAGGAACACATATGTGTTATAGGAATGTGTACGTATTATAGAAACTCATATGAATTTCTATAACACATACATATTCCTTGAATTATAGGCATATAATATATAAACAAGTAAAACAGCTCATATTCAAGTATTTTTTACATTATAATATTATAATATGATGCAATAACACTTAATCAGACTATAATATGATGCATAAATCCTTAATATGATGTAATAAGACTATCATATGTTGTAATAACACTATCATATCATGTAATAAGGCTCAATATGATGAAATAAGACTATCATGCAATGTAATAAGACTATCATGTGATGCAATAAGACTATTATATATGTAATAAATCTCTAATATGATGCATTTAGGCTATCATATGATGAAATTAGGATATCATATGATGTAATAAGACTCTTTATAAGACAATGAAGAAATAAGACTAATGAATGATGCAATAAGGATCAATAAGTAATATGAAATGAGATAATTTTGCCCAAAATCCCATCATAGGTCCTTAAAAAACTAGGTGAATAACAAGTTCACAAATTAATATTAATCACATTCATGAATTTATGCATTTGTGATGAAATCAAAGAACTTAGGGGTTGTGTTTGTTATGAAATTAGGATTTATGGTTAGGGGTTTATTGTAACAAGTTTATACATATGTATATGTCATAAAATTAGGGTTTATGAAAACTACATACATGCTCAAGTGATAAAATTAGGGTTTATGATCAACATGTCATGAAACATGACCTAATTTAGCCCTTTCAATCATATTGTAGACTCTAATTTAGGTTCAATGGGTTAAAATTGCCCACATTTGCATTCATATTTACATTTATGATAAATTTAGGTCAATTAAGTCATACATTTGCATCTTGATTATATAATCTATTGGGCCATAAATTTGTTTTAGGGTCTCAATTTTTCCCAAATCATGTCCCTAATTGAACCAATTGACTAATTGGTTTAATTAATAATAGATAAAATCATACTTAATTTTGTCCCAAATCATATATATCATGATCTTATAGTTATGCCAAGAAAGAGTTCAAATTGGCTTCCCATGCCTCCTCGATTAAATTGCCCCTATAATTGAACTTTACTTTTCCAAATGTAAACCTCATATACCCAAAAGTGTTAAATCTATCAGAGATACATCAAGTCCTATAATTTTTAGAGTTGACAATGCCTTGAGAGGCCAAATTCAATTACATATCACCATGTGTACCTCATGCATGCTTGAAAGTATCAACACTATTAGAGGTGTCAGGTCCTATAAGCTTTAAAGAGCTAGATATCACATCCTTATGAGGCCTAGTCCAATTAGATATGTATGTACATGTGTATCTTGTACACACACATATTTTTGTTAGAGATCTAACGTCACTTATCCTAGAAGCATCATATTTGCTAGAGCCTCTAGACACCTAATCTAATCAAAGATTTCCACATATGTAGGTTTAGTACACTAGAAAAGTATTAGAGTTGTTAGATATGCACATATTTTATTCTTACACATGTTATATCACTGAGAGAACCAATCCAATTAATTCCTATTCATAAATTTATCTTACATACATAGAAGCTAATAATGTTTAAAGATTGACATCAATCCAATTAACTCATGTCTGGTAAATAATTCACATGGTGTGAGCCTCTAACTTGCCAATACTATATGAAAATTGTCATGTAGAGCTCTTTAAGGTCCCATCTAAATTTAAAGAAATCACTAAACATTATCATTTTTCTACATATATGTATTCAAATTATTTATATCCCTCTACCTTGAATTACCTCCAGAGATCCCAAAACTTACATTCATATTAAGTCCTACACACAAGAGAAACATAATTTAGTAATGGATGAGCCTCAACCTCAAATCCTAAGGCAGAGAAAGAATTCTAAGACATGTTCTATTTTATTACAATCCACATCATAAGGTTTAATCTCATTATAATGAAATATGAATAAGATGATTGAATATATATATATATATATATATATATATATATATATATATATATATATATATAATCTTGAAACCTTTAGTGAGGGGGTACACACTGGTATTCAAATCTGATCAACCATCTATTACAATCCACATCATAAGTTTTAAGCTCATTATAATGAAATATGAATAAGATGATTGAATATATATGTAAATATATATATATATATATATATATATATATATATATATATAATCTTGAAACCTTTAGTGAGGGGGTACACACTGGTATTCAAATCTAATCAATCATCTATATGAGGTGATAAATTCATCATCCACATGAAAAATTATTAGGTATCTCTACTTAGCATCATCCTTGAGGGGAAATAGGTCTCAGATTTAGGGGACATTATCATAGGTTTGATGTATCTTTAATAATTTAAATAGAGTTTGAGTTGGCGTAACTTACACATATGTCATACTTGGTTAATATCAGGTCTATGCCATCCCTTAATGGTTTTGAACAAAGTCCCCAGTGCATTTAGATATTTTCTAAGCTATAAATTCATCACTAGGCACACCATCTTAAAACATCTTAATTTACCAGATCATCACTAATGGATACATGTGACCATTTCAAGTTTATTGATCTCATAACCACATATAAAAAACAAAATGTGTACCCAACATGACCAAAATATTTAATAATTTAACATGTAAATACATTGTAGTTCCATCATCCTACTTTCATATCTTACCATCCTAATTACATAGTAAGGTATAAAACTCTATAGTTTTGATAAGCATCAAGTATTGTCTAGATTTTTTTTGAGATTGTAATTATTGCATCCATGGTGTGGTCAGGAATAATCCCATGTCAAGGACACACTCTTTAGATGACTTGGGAATGGATGGAGAGGTTGATGGTTATCCCATGTGTGATGGAGGGGTAGAAGAAGGAGGTGCATAGAAGGGAGGATTAATCATATTTTCATAAGAGATTTAATTTTAGGAAAATTTTGAATAATATATTTGATTGCATTAGGGGAATCAAAATGTAATAATTTTAACAATATAGGACTCTTGTTAGAATTTCAATTGGGACCTCAAAATGCACCTATTAAATTAGATGCACTACGTGACCTTGGAGGAAACTTAAGGGGTTTTATTCAACACATTTTAGGAATGTTTTCAAGAAAATCCAAGGTATGATTCACTGGTATTGGGATCCATTAGATAGCATTATGGACATAGATATCAAAGAGATGCACTTTTACACCAAGGGATAAATTCTTATTTCTACTTACATAAGATTATCTATACTACATAGTCCAATTCAAAATGTTTACCACTTAAATAAATTAGTTCAAAATTTATAAATAAAGGGGTCTATTCAAAGATATCAAAGAAACAAAAAAAGGGTAAGATAGGATTTTAGGCAAGTAGGATAATATTAGTAAGAAATAAAAAATTTAAGGGCAAGTAGGATTTTAGGCAAGTAAGGTGGTAAGGTATATCCTTGCCCTACTAGGGGAAAGATCCCAATATTTGTGCATGTTTCAATTGTGAAACAAGGATTTTGTTAACATGTGTTATATTGATGAAACATTTTGGTGTACATATTTATATTAAAGTGCACAAGAAGCTAAACATGTAATATCTAATACTTGTTCAATATTTATTCTATAAAATTAAAAGTAACCAATCACATCTTGACAAGTAAGAGTAAAATATTGATACTCTAATGCATAATGTTTGGTACACTAAAGGTTAAATTTTAATCATAGGTTTAAAAAATACATTTTATGACTTCTTGTAATAAAATTAGTTATATTTTCAAATGTATATTGTGTTATACCTTGAAACCTTAGTTATAATTAGTTAAGATGACTTATTGAAATGGGTAATTTTTTTGAAGTTTAATGTGATGTTATGGCACCTTAATTCATTGATCAAAGCTAATGGGACCTTTCCCCTATAATAAAAATGAAATTTGACATTTACCCTATACGGATGCACAACTAATGGGATATTTACCCCATAATAAACATGAAATTTGTTTGTTTTGTTTTATGTCAAAAAAATGTGTACATGTCATTTTATGTGTATGTGTTATTTATTTCATTATATAACATGTATGAATTAAATAATACATACGTATTATTTGAATTTGAATTTCAAACCAATCCTTGAGGCTTGAAAATGAATTGGATTTCCAAGCCAAAGGCTTGGGACTATACATCTACAGTTGAGACTGAGATTTTTACAAAAACCCAACAAATTTCAACTTTAATTATCAATTACACTATGGATTTTAAATCAAAATTTGAAAAATTATTACCATTATAATGAAAACATTTTCCTCTTTCTAAATGTATGATTTTTATATTTTTTGGCTATTTTAAGAGTTTAAACTATATTTATTTCTTATAACACCTTTTTTAGGCCACTGCAAGCCTCACCCATACATGCCTATTCATTTTTATCTATTTTTTTTCATTGATCTAAATGTAAAACAAATTATATGGTAACAAACTAGGCCTAATTCTACACATTCAAAAAATATTCAATTTTTGTTTTTTTTGAGGTAGTTAGGGTGGGTCGTACAAATCCCTATCCATTTTTTAAATCATTTTTTAGTATATAATTAATTTCAAAATTAATAAAATAATATTCATCGAAAAAAATTAAAAAAAATTGTAACACACTAGAAGAGAAAATATAAATATTCACCAAAGGGTTTCTAACAATATTAAATGATGCTAAAAAAATGGTGGGTCACACAGAATGGTATAATTCAAATTTTATTAAAAATAATAGGAAGTCCTCTTCAAATTTTAGATGGTTGACCTATGTATACTTAACCATTTTTCAAAAAAATACTTTTTTAAAAACTAAACTCAGAATACTAAAATTCATGTTTTTATACCATCTTTAAATTTTGAGTGTAGCCATATCTAGTTATCTATATAAGTTCACATTTCTAAGATTTTAGAAAATCATGTCCATGGGTACACCCTTTTTTATCCTCCAATTTGGTGTACTTACCTTGTTGTATTATTCAAAACTCAAAAATTATAGGAAAAACACATAAATTTTGAATCTTTTGATTGTAAACATGGTCAAAATGAGTAAAAATACCTAAGTTTTGGTGTTGTATTAATCAAAACTCAAAAATTCTAAGATACAAGCATAAAGTTTGAATCTTTTGATTGTAAATGCTAGAAACAAGTTAAACCACTTGAGTTTTGGTGTTCCATTATTCAAAACTAAAAAATTATTGAAAATTCACATAAGTTTTGAATATTTTGATTGTAAACATGCTCAAAATTAGTAAAACTATCTAATTATTGGTGTTACATTTTTCAAAACTAAAGAAATATAGGAAAAAGTGCATAAAGTTTGAATTTTTTTATTGTAAACATGCTCGAAACAAGTAAAATTGCCTTAATTTTTGTGGTGTATTATTCAAAACTCAAAAATTATAGGAAATACACATAAAGATTGAATATTTTGATTTTTAAAATGCTCAAAATGAGTAAAACCACTTAAGTTTTGGTGTTATATTATTTATACTCAAAGAATATAATAAATATGCATAAAGTTTGAATCTTTTGATTATAAACATGCATGAATCAAAGAAAATAACCCAAGTTTTGGTTTTGCATAATTCAAAACTAAAAAATTATAAGAAACATACATAAATTTTGAAATTTTTGATTGTAAACATGCTCAAAATGAGTAAAACCATTTATGTTTTAGTGTTGCATTTTTCAAAACTCATAAATCATAGGAAAAATGCATAAAGTTTGAATCTTTTGATTGCAAACATTCTCAAAACAAGTAAAATCACCTAAGTATTGGTGTTACATTATTCAAAACTCAAACATTATAGTAAATACGCATAAAATTTTAATCTTTTGATTTTAAAAATGCTCAAAAGGAGTAAAACCACCTAAGTTATGGTGTTTCATTATCTACAACTAAAATATTATTGGAAATACACATAAATTTTGAATCTTTTGATTTTAAACGTGCTCAAAATGAGTTAAAGCACATAATTTTTGGTATTGCATTATTCAAAACTCAAAAATTGTAGTAAATAAGCATAAAGTTTGATTCTTTTTATTTTAAACATGCTCAAACTGAGAAAAATGCCTAATTTTTGGTGTTTCATTATTGAAAACACAAAAAATATATAAAATGTGCACAAAGTTTGAATATTTTAATTTTAAACATGCTTAAAACAAGTAAAACTATTTATGTTTTGGTGTTGCATTATTCAAAACTCATAAATTGTAGGAAACATGCATAAAGTTTGATTATTTTGATTTTAAACATGCCCAAAATGAATAAATCTACTTATGTTTTTATGTTTCATTATTAAAAACTCAAAAATTATAATAAATGCACATAAAGTTTAAACATGTTTGAAATGAATTTAATTGCATAAATTTTGGTGTTGCATTATTGGAAATACAAAAATAATAAGAAAGTCATGTCGAGTTGGAATCTTTGGATTGTAAACATGCTCAAAATGAGTAAGACTACCTACATTTTTTTGTTGCATTATTCAAAACCCAAAAATTATAGGAAATGCACATAATGTTTTAATCTTTTGATTGTAAACATGCACAAAATGAGAAAAACTACCTAAGATTTGATGTTGCATTATTCAAAACTCAAAAATTATAGGAAATGTGCATAAAGTTTAAATCTTTTGATTGTAAACAAGCTTGAAATTCGTAAAAGGACCTAAGTTCATATGTTGCATTATTAGAAACTCAAAAATTATAGGAAATGTGCTAAAAGTTTGAATCTTTGGTTGTAAACATGCTCAAAATGAGAAAAAATGCCTATGTTTTGGTGTCACATTATTCAAAACTCAAATTATAGGAAACATGCATAAAGCTGGAATCTTTTGATTGTAAACATGCTTGAACTGAGAAAAACTACCTATGTTTTGGTTTTACATTATTGAAAACTCAAAAATTATAGGAAAGCTGCATAAATTTTGATTCTTTTGATTGTAAACATGCTTGAAATAAGTAAAACCACCTAAGTTTTATTGTTGCATTAGTCAAAACTCAAAAATGATAAAAAATGGACATAAAGTTTGAATATTTTGGTCGTAAACATGGTCAAAATGAGTAAAACCACATATGTTTTCGTGTTGCATTAATCAAAACTAAAAAGTTATAGGAAACATGGATAAATATGGAATCTTTTGATTGTAAACATGCTCGTAATAAGTAAAACTACCTATGTTTTGGTGTTGGATTATTTAGAACTCAAAAAATATATAAAATGTGCATAAAGTTAGCATTTATTTTATTGTAAACCTACTCGAAATGAGTAAAACTGTCTAAGTTTTAGTGTTACATTATTCAAAACTCAAAAATTATAGGAAACATGAATAAATTTTGAATATTTCGATGGTAAACATGCTCAAAATGAGTAAAAAATGCCTATGTTTTGGTGTCTCATTATTCAAAACTCAAATTATAGGAAATACACATGAAGTTTGAATCTTTTGATTGTAAACATCCTTAAAATGATTAAAAATACCTATGTTTTGTTTTTGAGTTATTAAAAACTCAAAAACTATAGGTAACACATATAAAGTTTCATTTTTTTCATTATAAACATGCTCAAAATGAGTAAAACCACCTAAGTTTTAATGTTGCATTATTCAAAACTCAAAAATTATAGAAAACATGCATAAAGTTTGAATATTTTAATTGTAAACATGCTTGAAATGAGTAAAACCACCTAAATTTTTGTGTTGTATTATCCAAAACTCAAAAAATTATAGTATATGTGCTTAAAATTTAAATCTTTTGATTTTAGACATACTCAAAATAAGTAAAATTTCCCATGTTTTTGTGTTGCATTATTCAAAACTCAAAAATTATAGTAAATGCATATAAAGTTTGAATCTTTTGATTTTAAACAAGCTCAAAATAAGTAAAACTACCTAAATTTTTGTGTTGCATTATTCAAAACTCAAAAACTAGAGGAAATATGCTTAAAGTTTGAATATTTTGATTGTAAAAATGCTCAAAACAAGTAAAACCACCTAAGTTTTGGTGTTGCATTATTCAAAACACATAAATAATAGGAAAAGTGCATAAAGTTTGAATCTTTTATTTGTAAACAAGCACAAAATGAATAAAACCTCCTAATTATTGATGTTGCATTATTCAAAAATAAAAAATTATAGGAAATGCACATAAAATTTGAATGTTTTGATTTTATACATTCTCAAAATGAGTAAAACTACCTAAGTTTTACTTTTCCACTATTCAAAACTCAAATAATATAGGAAACATGCATAAAGTTTGAATCTTTTGATTGTAAACATGATTAGAATAAGTATAACTACCTGAGTTTTGGTGTTGCATTATTCAAAACTCAAAAATCATAAGAAATGTGCATAAATTTTGAATCTTTTGATTGTAAACATGCTCAAAATGAGTAAAATTGCCTAAGTTTTATTGTAACATTTTTAAAAATTCAAAAAATATAGCAAATGCACATAAATTTTTAATCTTTTGATTGTAAACATGCTTGAAAAGAGTAAACCCACCTATGTTTTGGTGTTGCATTATTCAAAACTAAAAAATTATAGGAAAGATGCATAACTTTTGAATCTTTTCATTGTAAACATGCTTGAAATGAGTAGAACTACCTAAGTTTTGGCGTTGCATTACTGAAAACTAAAAAATGATATGAATTACATACATAAATTTTGCATCTTTTGATTGTAAACATGCTCGAAATGAGTAAAATCATCAAAGTTTTGGTGTTACATTATTTACAACTCAAAAATTATAGGAAAGGTGGATAAAATTTTAATCTTTTTATTGTAAACACACTCAAAATGAGTAAAACCACCGAAGTTATGCCACTGCATTATTCAAAACTCAGAAATTATAGGATACATGCATAAATTTTGAATCTCTTGATTGTAAACATGATCTAAATGAGAAAAGTGCCTATGTTTTGGTGTTGCATTATTCAAAACTCAAAAATTATAAGAAATAAGCGTAAATTTGAAAGTCTTTGATTGTAAATATGCTTGAAATGAGTAAAGCCATCTAGGTTTTGGTGTTACATTTTTTAAAACAAAAAAATTATAGGAAAAGTGCATAATGTTTAAATCTTTTAATTATAAACATGTTAAAAATGAGTAACACTAGCTAAGTGTTTATGTTTCATTATTCAAAATTAGCTAAATGTTTAAATCATCTAAGTTTTGGTGTTGCATTATTGAAAACTAAAAAATTATATGAATTACATACATGAATTTTGCATCTTTTGATTGTAAACATGCTCGAAATGAGTAAAATCATCTAAGTTTTGGTGTTACAATATTTACAACTCAAAACTTATAGGAAAGGTGGATAATTTTTTTATCTTTTTATTTTAAACACACTCAAAATGAGTAAAACCACCGAAGTTATGCTACTGCATTATTCAAAACTCAAACATTATACGATACATGCATAAATTTTGAATCTCTTGATTGTAAACATGATCTAAATGAGAAAAATGCCTATGTTTTGGTGTTGCATTATTCAAAACTCAAAAATTATAAGAAACAAGCATAAATTTGAAAGTCTTTGATTGTAAATATGCTTGAAATGAGTAAAGCCATCTAGGTTTTGGTGTTACATTTTTCAAAACAAAAAAATTATAGGAAAAGTGTATAATGTTTAAATCTTTTAATTATAATCATGTTAAAAATGAGCAACACTAGCTAAGTGTTTATGTTTCATTATTCAAAACTTGCTAAATGTTTAAATCATCTAAGTTTGGTGTTGCATTATTGAAAACTAAAAAATTATATGAATTGCATACATAAAATTTGCATCTTTTGATTGTAAACATGCTCAAAACGAGTAAAATCATCTAAGTTTTGGTGTTACATTATTTACAACTCAAAAATTATAGGAAAGGTGGATAAAGTTTTAATCTTTTTATTGTAAACACACTCAAAATGAGTAAAACCACTGAAGTTATGCTACTGCATTATTCAAAACTCAAAAATTATAGGATACATGCATAAATTTTGAATCTCTTGATTGTAAACATGATCTAAATGAGAAAGGTGCCTATGTTTTGGTGTTGCATTATTCAAAACTCAAAAATTATAAGAAACAAGCGTAAATTTGAATGTCTTTGATTGTAAATATGCTTGAAATGAGTAAAGCCATCTAGGTTTTGGTGTTACATTTTTCAAAACAAAAAAATTATAGGAAAAGTGCATAATGTTTAAATCGTTTAATTACAAACATGTTTAAAATGAGTAACACTAGCTAAGTGTTTATGTTTCATTATTCAAAAAAATTATAGGAAAAGTGCATAATGTTTAAATATTTTAATTATAAACATGTTAAAAATGAGTAACACTAGCTAAGTGTTTATGTTTCATTATTGAAATGTGCATAAAGTTTGAATTTTTTGATTATAAACACACTCAAAATGAGTAAAACTGCCTATGTTTTAGTGCTGGATTATTCAAAACTCAAAAATTATAGGAAATGCACATAAATTTTGAATCTTTTGATTTTAAAAATGCTCAAAATGAGTAAAACCACCTATGTTTTGTGTTGTATTATTCAAAACATAAATTATATAGGAAAGAAGCATAAAGTTTAAATATTTTGATTGTAAACATGCATGAAATAGTAAAAACTACCTAATTTTTCTTCTTGTATTATTCAAAAATAAAAAATTATAGGAAACGTGAATAAAGCTTGAATCTTTTGATTGTAAACATGCTCAAAATGAGTAAAACCACCTATGTTTTGGTGTTTCAATATTCAAAAGTCAAAAATTATAGGAAAATTTCATAAAGTTTGAATCTTTCGATTGGAAATATGCTCAAAATGAGTAAAACTACCTAAGTATTAATATTGCATTATTTAAAACTCATAAATTATAGGAAATGTGCATAAAGTTTGAATATTTTAATTTTAAACATGCTTGAAATGATTAAACCTGCTTAAGTTATGGTGTTGTATTATTCAAAACTAAAAAATTATAGGAAATATAGATAAAGTTTGAGTCTTTTCATTTTAAACATGCTCGAAAAGAGTAAAACCACCTAATTTTTGGTGTTGCATTATTCAAAACAAAACAATTATTCAAAACTCAAAAATTGAAGGAAACATGCATAAAGTTTGAATCTTTTGATTCTAAACATGCTTGAAATGAGTAAAACTACTTATGCTTTTTGTTGCATTATTTAAAAATAAAAAATTATTGAAAATGTGAATAAAGTTTGAATCTTTTAAATATTTTGAGTTTAAGTTTTGATTTTGTATTATTCAAAACTCAAAAATTATAGGAAACACCCATATAGTTTTTATCTTTTTTATTTTAAACATGCTCCAAATGAGTAAAACCACTTAAGTTTTGTTGTTACATTATTCAAAGCTCAAAATTTATACGAAATGTACGTAAAGTTTGAACATGCTTGAAATGAGTAAAACTACTTATGTTTTGGTGTTACATTATTCAAAAATAAAAAATTATAGGGAAGGTGCATAAAGTTTGAATCTTTTGATTGTAAACACACTAAAAATGAGTAAAACCACCTATTTTTTATTGTTTCAATATTCAAAGCTCAAAAATTAAATGAAACATGTATAAATTTTGAATCTTTTCATTGTAAACATGCTTCAAATGAGTAAAATTACCTTAGTTTTGGTTTTACATTATTCAAAACTCAAAAATTATATAAAATGCACATAAATTTTGAATATTTTGGTTGTAAACATACCTAAAACGAGTAAAACCACCTAATTTTTAGTGTTGCATTATTCAAAACTAAAAAATTATAGAAAATGTGCATAAAGTTTGAATCTTTTGATTGCAAACATGCTCAAAATGATTAAAAATGCCTATGTTTTGGTTTTGCATTATTCAAAACTCAAATTATAGGAAATATGGGTACCTAACAAAATGGTAGTGGTAGATAACATCACAAAATATAAAATGGTAGTGGTAGATAACAAAATGGTAGCGATATGTAACATTTAGTCAAAGGAGATAACATAGCAGGTATTTATGATAGTTAGGTAATAATATAGTATAACATATAATCTCCATTCACTAATATATAGATCACCATTTTCTATAATATTTATGGATTACCAAACATAACATAATAAACTTGTTAAAATCTAGGCTTATAAACTCTCAATCAATAGCCATATTATATAATATCTCAACATATCAATGTGTATGCATGCTTGAGGTGTGATATCTACAGATCAACAAAAAATATGGATCGCCATATTATGTTCATGCTTGAAGTGTCTAGTTAAATTTTAAATGGTTTACAAAATGCCATAAACAAAATAAATCTAAATAGATCATATATTCTATAATATATCAGTGATCGCCATACAAACTAAACAATTATAAATACATCACCATATGAATTAAATAAAACACCAAGTTTATATTTTGTAATATAAATTCTATAATTTATTTACAGATCTCAACTATCACCATCTAAATGCCCAAATGATTTTTTGAGCATCTATTAAACTACATGCACTTATCTATTTGAAAAAATAACAAGGATTATATTTTTGTTTTACATTTTACGAATTAGGTATATTATATGTTTTTCTTGTTTTTATGATTAACATAAAAGAGCATGCATATGTTTTCAACCAGGCCCACTAATGCAGAAGCAAAAATTATCAAATAGATCTCTAATGGTTTTATTGTATTTATTCCCAAGTTGAATATAAACATGCAAGAATAAGTTGGTAATGATTAGCCTTTGCATACATCTAAGAATAGAGTTTCAATAAAATGATGTCACTATCCATTAATGAATCAGTTTTACAAAAAAGTTCCAAGTACTATGAATATTAATTATCATGAAATTCCTATAGGTATGGTACTAAAGTTCTTGTGTATTTGGCATGTAAGGAAAATACTAACAATGGTCAATCTAAAAAATAAAGTAATGGAGAGACTCAACGGGTAGTTAACGAGGAAAAATAGACTATAATAAAAGTAGACAAAAGTGTATCTTATAAAGTACTAGAACCGGTGATAATTCATATAGAGGTGGTTAAACCTCAACCCAATTGGCCCAAAGCTTCAACTTACCCTCATCAAAGTCTAGTTTCTTTTGTAAAATATCTACATCTTTATTTATTATGGTCATCCCTATATGTCAATCCTAAACATTCTATTCTAGTTCGGTCTTTGTATTAATATTATATTCTATATAGAACACTTGTTTGGAGATAAGTTTTGATTCTCAATTTAATTTTCAATAATCTAGACATAGTTTCCTAGTACAAATGTCAAACCTAACCTTTGAAGTGATCTATATTTCATCACATGAATGGTTATAGATCTAGTCTATCTAATTAGGTGGGGTGAACATTTTACTCTCATGTAATCAAGGATCTCACCTACTTGATGGAATTAATGTATCATTTTAATACATATTGTGTAAGTCATGAAAACTAATATAACAAGTAAAACTATGCTAATTGAAATTAATATGTACTCAAGACAAAAACACGTAGTATATATACCACATAATTCAAATAGGGTATTATTTCTATGTAAAACTAAGATGAAATATGCATCCAAAGGTAAATTGTCTAGGACCAAGTAGGACCATGTTTGGTGCCCCTATTTGAACCATGTGTTTGATGTTTGCCCCTAAAACTCAACACTTATCATTATCATCTAGAGAGGTAAATAGAAAGAGTAGTAACAAGTTATTCACCATATAATCATTTGGAATATTTATGGGGCATCATGGACAGCTTCAATTACAACTCTAAATTCATGAAATTATATTTTTATCTATTTGTTTCTTACAAATTTGGTGTATTATGATTCTCACTACATTTTTGCTACATTCTCAATTTTGTTATGGTTTTTATTTTCTACTTTTCCTTTTGCAAAGTTATGTCTATGCTACATTGTCTCCTTCTATGTTTTCTCCTGCTACATTTTCTTCCACTACATTTTCACTGCTACATTATCACATAGAACCTAAAAAATCATAAAACTTGAATCTTTTGATTGTAATCATGCTCAAAATGATTAAAACTAAATATATTTTGGTATTACATGTTTAGAAACTCAAAAATTATAAGAAACATGCACAAAGTTTGAATCTTATGATTGTAAACATGCTCCAAATGAGTAAAATTGCCCATGTTTTGGTGTTTCATTATTCAAAACTAAAAAATTATATGAAACATGCATAAAGTTTTCATATTTTGATGTTAAACATGTTCAAAATGAGTAAACCCACTTAGGTTTGGTTACATTATTCAAAACTCAAAAATTATAGGAAACATGCATAAAGTTTGAATCTTTTGATTTTAAACATTGACCAAATGAGTAAAATCACCTATGTTTTGGTGTTCCCATTATTCAAAACTCAAAAATTAAAGTAAAAATGCATAAACTTTGAATCTTTTGATTGTAAACATGCTCAAAATGAGTAAAAATGCCAATGTTTTGGCGTCGCATTATTCAAAACTCAAATTATAGGAAACATGCATAAAGATTAAATATTTTGATTGTAAACATGCCCACAATGAGTAAAATTACCTATGTTTTGGTTTTTCATTATTAAAAACTTAAAAATTATAGGAAACATGCATAAATTTTTAATTTTTTGATTGTAAGCATGCTCAAAATGAGTAGAACTGTCTAAGTTTTGGTGTTTCATTATTAAAAACTAAAAAATTAAGAAATGAAAATAAAGATTGAATGTTTTCATTGTAAACATGTTAAAAATGAGTAAAACTATCTAAGTTTTAGTGTTGCATTATCAAAACTCAAACATTAGGGGAAATGCACATAAAGTTTGAATCTTTTGATTGTGAACATTCTTAAAATGAGTGAAATTACCTAATCTTTGGTGTTGCATTATTCAAAACTCAAAATTTATATGAAATGCACATAAAGTTTGAATCGTTTGATTGTAAACATACTCAAAATGAGAAAAACTACTTAAATATTGGTGTTGTATTATATAAAACTTAAAAATTGTAGGAAACAAACATAAAATTTAATTTTTTTTAGTGTAAACATGCTTGAAATGAGCATAAAATTTAAATATTTTGATTATAAACATGCCCAAAATGAATAAAACTGCATATGTTTTTGTGTTAAATTATTAACAACTCAAAAATTATAGGAAAAGTGCATAAAGTTTGAATCTTTTGATGGTAAACATGCTCAAAATGAGTAAAACCACCTAGTATTGGTGTTGCATTATTCAAAACTCAAAAATTATAGGAAACATGCATAATGTTTGAATCTTTTGATTTTAAACATGTTCAAAATCAGTAAAATCACCTATGTTTTGGTGTTGCTTTATTCAAAACTTAAATAATATGGGAAACGTGCATAAATTTTAAATCTTATGATTGTAAACATACTTGAAATGAGTAAAACCACCTAAGTTTTGGTGTTGCATTATTCAAAACACAAAAATTGTAGCAAACATGCATAAAGTTTAAATCTTTTGATTGTAAACATGCTTGAAATAAGTAAAACCACTTGATTTTAGGTCTTTCATTATTCATAACTCAAAAATTATAGGAAATACATATAAAGTTTGAATCTTTTGATTTTAAATATGCTCAGAACGTGTAAAAATACATAAGTTTTGGTGTTGCATTATTCAAAAATCTAAAATTATAGGAAACATGCATAAGGTTTGAATCTTTTGATTTTAGACATGCTCAAAATGAGTAAAACAACCTAAATTTTGGAGTTTAATTATTTAAAACACAAATTTATATGAAACACACATAAATTTTGAACCTTTTGATCATAAACATGATTGAAACAAGTAAATTCACCTATGTTTTGGTGTTGCATTATTCAAAACTAGAAAATTAAAAGAAACACGCATAAATTTTTAATATTTTGATTATAAACACGCTCGAAATGGGTAAAACCATTGATGTTTTTATCTTTTAGTATACAAAATTAAAAAATTATGTGATAGACATAAAATTTGAATATTTTAAGTGTAAACATTCTCAAAATGAGTAAAACCACCTAAGCTTTGGTATTGCACTATTTAAAACTAAAAAATTATAAGAAAATCACATAAAGTTTGAATCTTTTGTTTGTAAACATACTCGAAACAATGAAAATCATCTAAGTTTTGGTGTTAGATTATTCACAGCTAAAAAATTATAGGAAAATCACATAAAGTTTAAGTCTTTTATTTGTAAACATGGTCAAAATGAGTAAAACTACCTAAATTTTGGTGTTGCATTATTTAAAACTAAAAAATTATAGGAAATGTATAGAAATTTTGAATATTTTTATTCTAAAAATGCTTGAAACAATTAAAACCACATAAGTTTTGGTTTTGCATTATTCAAAACTCAAATAACATAGGAAACACACATAAACTTTGAATCTTTTGATTGTAAACATGCAAACATTGATAAACACCACCTATGTATTAGTGTTTCATTATTCAAAACTCAAAAATTATAGGAAACACACAAAGTTTGAGATTTTTTATTGTAAACATGCTTTAAATAAGTAAAACCACCTAAGTATTGGTGTTGCATTATTCAAAACTCAAAAATAATAAGAAATGTTCATAAAATTTGAAACTTTTGATTTTGAACGTGCTCAACATAAGTAAAAACACCTAAGTTATGGTATTAGATTGTTCAAAACTAAAAAATTATAGGAAATTCACATAAATTTTTAATCTTTTGATTTTAAACATGCTCAAAATGACTAAAACTGCCTAATTTTTGGTGTTCCATTATTCAAAACTCAAAAAATCTATTAAATATGCATAAAATTTGAATCTTTTGATTTTAAACATGCTTAAAACAATTAAAACCATTTATGTCTTGGTGTTGCATTATTCAAAACTCAAAAATTGTAGGAAACACGCATAAAGTTTGAATCTTTTGATTGTAAACATGTTCAAAATTAGTAAAACTATTAATGTTTTTTTGTTGTATTATTCAAAATTGAAAAATTATAGGGAGTACAAAATGCACACATAGTTTGAATATTTTTATTGTAAACATGCTCAAAATGATTAAAGTCACCTAAGTTTTAGTTTTGCATTATTAAAAACTCAAAACTTATAAAAAATGCACAAAAAGATTGAATGTTTTGATTGCAATCATGCATAAAAAGAGTAAACCCACCTAGGTTTTGGTGTTGCATTATTCTAAACTAAAAAACTATAGGAAACACACATGAAGCTTTAATATTTTAATTTTACAAATTAATAATGAGTACACTTACCTAAGTTTTAGTGTTGCATTATGAATATTATTTTCATAATAAATAGTACATAAAGATTAATCTTCTACCTAGTCGTACTAGATCAGATATATGGTCAAAGTCATGTGAGGATGTCCTACCAGCAAGTTGTAATTCTAGTGGAACCTGATATGTGTTGATTGGAATTATAGGTTTGGAACTTCAGTCATCAACCCACTCTTGTGACTCACACTCATTCCAAACAATGTCCATGCCTGCAGAACGAAAACATGCCAAGTGTCACATATGAATAGTACAAGAACCTGCATTTGAGCTATAAAATGAGTGGAGCTCACTTGAACCTATTAGAGTCATACAATCCTCATAGTTTTTTAAGTCTTTTTCCTCCATTAACCAAAAATGTCTATGAAAAATATAATTTTCTTGAGCACCATGACATATGTTCTCATTACACCAGTCAACCATAGTTTTTGAATCAATCAAATTAGTAACATTGTCATATTTTAACTCCTCTCTTGCAGTGGCTCTTTTTATACATGTTACTACACCATCATGCTCCCATTTTCCATGGCTAGCCTAAGTTAAACTCCAAATATGTTCTACACCAGTGGTGACGTGCATCCTACTTAACCAATAAAACATCTGTGCATTCTTAAATTATGATGTGTAATTATATGACCAAATATAATGATGTTTGAAATTAATGTTCCTCTGAATCAACTATCCATAGAACTTATCAAAATAACATTGCACATACTCTATACAATGTAATAAATCATCACTAATATAGAAATGGTATTCCCTTAATATTTTCAATCTTCCTCTGTACTATCAGGTGTATGCATAAATGTTATAAGCACAAATATGGTAATTTGTGTTAAGTTGTAATACTATGATTAAACTTCCATTTTTGGTTTGAATGTGTAATTTTATACAAATTCAACTATAGAAACAATATAATCAAGTTGGAAATGTGTCTATGGTTAGCTTGAAATTTTCATCCAACCATTTATCCCTATGTGTGTGTCTTGCATACTCAAATAATTTTCTCCATAAATTCTGAAATATGTATCTCTTTCATAACAAGCTCACACCTTTTAGATTATTTTCCATCTTTTACTTGATAAGTCATAGATTTTTATTTTCTCAAACCAATTAATTCCTATCCAATTGCACCTGTACACTCCTCATGGATACATTTTTTCAATTTTGGCAATCCATCGCAAATGTTGTAATTTTCATCCAAACATGATTTCTTATAAAAGAGTTGTCTATTTGTTCTTTCATAAAAATATTTTAAGTAAATTCCTTACCTAATTTTGTTGTAACTTATATGCTACACTACTACAAAATGTTAGTAGTATACAAAATACAATGAATATGATGAAAAACATCATAGTGCATTGAAAAATCAACATGTTGCCTACAACAACAATTGGTGTGTGTGTGATTAAGTTTTACATAAAAAAGTTTGGCCATTTAAAAAAGTCTTTGACTAATATCAATTTGTGGATGTTTTTACAAAAAACTTAGAGTATAATTATGTTTGAATCATATACAAGAAATGTTTCAGATACAGTTCACGATTATGAGAACCAACTCTCTTTTCACTACATCTCTTGAATTAGGCAAAACTCTTGTATTATCTTTCCAAAATTGTGTAACTCTTTCAAAGCATTGTTTATAGCCTTGTCCTTTGGTATAAGTCTCCCAGAGAATGACTAGAGCTCTTTCATATTAGGTTCATTAATTCTTTCATGTCTTGCAATTTCTTTCATTAACTTTTTTCTATTTATATCAAGTTTTCATCTTGTGTTTGAAATTAATCATTTTTTCCCTATTTTAGTAATTACTACACAAGTTGTCATTATACGTCAGGTAGCATTACAATATTTGTTACAATATGATATGTATCATGTATATTTTCAACAATTTCATCATTTTCATTATCCATGTAAGATATTCTTAGTCCTAATATGTACATTAAAGGTCTCATCTTAAGCAATTTCATCAACAAAACAAATAATTGACATCTTTGACTATCACACTCCAATTTATGAAAGAAATTATCCCATATTTATTGAGCCAATCTTCTTGAATTATGGTCAGATATTTTGTCATGCATTATTTTCAAAATATTTTCATCAACTTCAATTAAGTACTTATCTTTTCTATGCATAGTTCTTGGAGGTGTTATTATTGGTGGAATCCATTTAGATGGTGTTTCAAAATCATTATATGTTTCCATGATTTTTAATTCATTTTTTGTTTCTTCATTATGTGTTTCCATGAAATTTTCTTCATTGTTAATTTCATCATTATTTGAGTCTATTAAATTTTCTTCATTGTTTGTGGGTAAAGTATCATGCATAGGCTCTTCATCAACATAATCAAAAACTTTAAATTTTGAATGTGAATTTCCAACATTATCTAATTTTCTATTGTCAATTTAATCATTATTCAATTAATTATTGTGAATTTAATCATAATTCAATTCATTATTATAAATTTCATCATTATTTAATTTATTATTATTAGTTACTTCATTATCTAAGGCATTTGGCTCATCAGGGTTAGTGTTTGTACCTATCTAAAATGAATTACTTGCATTTGTGCCTTGTTTTTTTTCTCTCAAATCTTCTAATTGCTCTGATATTTTATTTTTCAACTTCTTCTTCCTCCTTGAATGCGAAATGGAGCCCATTTTGATAAAACCAAACAAAAAAGTATTTTAAATTTGAGGTCCAAAAAAATTGCAACCAAGAAAGTATGTAGAGTATGAAAAGAATGTCTGTGGGGACAACAATATTTATTAGGGATAAAAATAAACATTGAAAAGTGAGTTTTTTTTACTTCAAATAACATGTACACATTATAGGAACACATACACATTATAAGAATGTATGCATTTTATATAACGTGTACGCATTCTTTGAAATATAGGTATATACTATACAAACAAGCAAAAAACCTCATATTCAAGTATTTTTTCCATTATAATACTATAATATGATGAAATAACACTCAATAAGACTATAATATGATGCATAAATCCATAATATGATGAAATAAGACTATCAAATGTTGTAATAAAATTATCATATCATGTAATAAGGATCAATATGATGTAATAAGACTATCATGTGATGTAATAAGACTATAATGTGATGCAATAAGACTATCATGTATGAAATAAATCTACAATATGATGTATTTAGGATATCATATTATGAAATTAGGCTATCATATGATGGAATAAGGCTCAATATGATGTAATTAAGCTATCATATGATGAAATAAGGTTCAATATGATGCATAATTAAGACTATGAAGTAATAAGACTAATGAATGATGTAATAAGGCTCAATATATAATATAAAATGAGCTAATTATACCCAAAATCCCATCATAGGTCCTTACAAAACTAGGTCAATAAGAGGTTCACAAATTAACACTAATCACATTCATGAATATATGTGTTCGTGATGAAATAAAGGAACTTAGGGGTTGTGTTTGTTATAAAATTAGGATTTAGGGTTAAGGGTTTAGTGTAACAAGTTTGTACATGTGTATATTTCATAAAATTAGGGTTTAAGGGAACTACATACATGTCCAAGTGATAAAATTAGGGTTTACAATCAACATGTCATGAAATATGACCTAATTTAACCCTTTCAATCACATTATAGACTCTAATTTAGGTTAAATGGGTTGAAATTGGATACATTTGCATTTATATTTTTGATTAAATTAAGGTCAATTAAGTCATACATGTTTTATCTATATCATATAATTGATTGAGCCATAAATTTAGTTTAGGGGCTCAATTTTGCCCAAATCACATCACTAATTCAACCATTCTACTAATTGGTTTAATTCATGATAGATAGAATCATACTTAATTTTATCCTGAATCATATATGTCATGATCTTATGGTTATGTCAATAAGGGGTTCAAATTAGCCTCCCATGCCTCCTCAATTGAATTTACCCTATAATTGAACCTTGGTGTGCCACGTGTGTACCTCATACACCCAAAAGTGTTACAACTATCAGAGATGCATCATGTCCTAGAAGTTTAAGAGTTGATAAGAACTTGAAGGCCAAATTCAATTACATATCACCATGTGTACCTTGTACATGCTTGAAAGTGTCAACACTATTAGAGGTTTTAGGTCTTAGAAGCTTTAAATAAATATAATCCTTGTGAGGCCTGATCTAATTAGATATGTATGTATGTGTGTAGCTTGTATACACATATATTTGTGTTAGATATGTAACTATCACTTGTCCTAGAAGCATCATATTTGTTAAATCCTCAGGATGCCCAATCTAGTCAAATATTTCCACATGTGTAAGTCTAGTACACTTGGAGATGTGTTAGAGTTGTCAGATATGCACATCTTTGACACCTAGAGATGTTTGATCATTAAGCCAACCAATCCAACTAAGGTGCATTAAAAAATGTACCATACATACATATAATCCAATATTGTTTAATGATTGACATTGATCCAATCAACTCATGTCTAGTAAATAATTCTCATGGCATGAACCTCCAACTTGCTATTACTATATGAAAACTATCATGTAGAGCCGTTTAAGATCCCATATAAATTTTAATCAATTACTAAATGTTATTATTTTTATACATGTATGTATTCAAATTATTTATATCCCTCTACCTTGAATTACCTCTAGAGATCCAAAAGCTTGCATTCATATTAAGTCCTACACATAGGAGAGAACATAATTCAGTAATGGATGAGCCTCAACCTCAAATCCCAAACTTAAGTAAGAATTTTGAGACATGTACTACTTTACTACAATACACATCATAAGGTTTAAGCTCATTATAATGAAATATGAACAAGATGATTGAATATATATGTACAATATATATATATATATATATATATATATATATATATATATATATATATATATAATCTTGAAACATTCAGTGAGGGAGTGCACACTGGTATTCAATTCTGATCAACCATATATAAGAGGTGAGTAATTCATCATCCACATGAATAATTATTGTTTATCTCTACTTAGGATCATCTTTGAAGGGAAGCAAGTCTCAGATTTAAGGGACATTATCATAGGTTTAATGTATCTTGAATAAATTTAATAGAGTTTGAGCTGGGGTAACTTATACATATGTCATACTTAGCCAATGTCAGGTCCACACCATCTCTTAATGGTTTCAAACCAAGTCCCTAGTGCATTTATATATTTTTTAAGCTATACATTCACACTAGGCACATCATTTTAAAACATCTTAATTTACAACATCAGAACTAATGGATAAATGTGACCATTACAATTTTATTGAGCTCAAAACCACATATACAAAAATAACATATACCCAACATAGCCAAAATATTTAAGAATTTAACATGTAAATACATTGTAGGTCCATCATCCTAATTTTTTATCTGACCATCCCAATTACATAGTAAGGTATAAAACTTTATAGTATTAATAAGCATCAAGTGTTGTCTAGCTTTTTTTTGAGCTTATAATTGTTACATCCATGGTGTGGTTGGGAGTAATCTCATGTCAAAGACACACTCTTTAGATTATGTGGGAATGGATGGACTGGTTTATGGTTGTCTCATGTGTGATGGAGGGGTAGATGAAGGAGGTGCATAGAATGGAGGATTAACCATATTTTCACAAGAGATCCTAATTTTAGGAAAGTTTTGAATAATTTATTTGAATACATTATGGAACTAAAACTTGAATAATTGTAACAATATAATACTCTTGTACACTTTCAATTATGACCTCAAAATGCACCTATTGAATTAGATGCACTAAGTGACCTCGAAGGAAACTTAAGGGATTTTATTCATCACATTTTAGGAATTTTTTTAGGATAATCCAAGGCATGATTCATAGGTATTGGGTTCCATTAGAAATAATTATTGAAATAGATATCAAAAAGATACACTGTTACACCAAGGGCTCAATTCTTATTTCCACTTACACAAGAATATCTATACTACATATTCCAATTGAATGGGTTTACCACATAAACAAATTAGTTCAAAATTTATAAATAAATTGGTTTGGTCAAAGATATTAAAGAAACAATGAAATGGTAAGATAGGATTTTAGGCAAGTAGGATAATATCAATAAGAAACACAAAATTTAATTGCAAGTAGGATCTTAGGCAAGTAAGGTAGTAAGGTATATCCTTGCCCTACTAGGAGAAAGATCTTAATAGTTGTGCATGTTTTAATTATCAAACAAGGCTTTTTTTAACATGTGTTCTATTGATGAAAAATATTGGTGTATATATTTATATTAAAGTGCACTAGAAGTTAAACATGAATATCTAATACTTGTTCAACATTAAAAATAACCAATCACATCTTGACAAGTAAATGTCAAATATTGATATTCTAATGCATAATGATAGGTACACTTAAGGTTAAGTTTTGATCATAGGTTTAAAAAATACATTTTATGGCCTCTTATAATAAAATCAATTATATTGTCAAATGTATAATCTGTTACACCTTGAAACCTTAGTTATAAGTAGTTAAAATGACATATTGAAACAAGTAAAAATTTTGACGTTTAATGTGATGTAATGACACCTTAATTCACTATCTAAAGCTAATAGGACCTTTCCCCTATAAGAAACATGAAATTTGACATTTCCCCTATAAGGATGCATGAATAATGGGACCTTTACCCCATAACAAATGCAAAATTTATTTGTTTCTTTTTATGTCAAAGAAATGCATATATGTTATATAACAGGTACATGTTATATAACATGTACACATTATTTATTATGTTATATATCATGAATGTGTTATATAATGCATACATGCTATTTGAATTTGAATTTTAAATTGAGCCCTTATACTCAGAAATGGCTTAGATTTTTGAGCCAAATGCTTAGGACTATGCAACTACAGCTGAGACCAAGAATTTTAGGAAAAACCAACCAATTTCAACTTCAATTTTCAAATACGTAATGGATTTCAACATCAAAATTTGAAAAATTATTACCATTATGATGAGCATGGTGTCCTCTTTCTAAACATATGTTTTTTATAATTTTTGGGCTATTTTAAGGGTTCAAACTATATTTATTTCTAACACCTTTTTTAGGCCACTATATGCCTCACCCATATATGCCTATTCATGTTTATCTAATTTTTTTTCATGTATCTAAATTCAAAATAGATTAATGGTAATAAACTAGGCCTAATTTTGCACATATTAAAAAAAAATCAAATTTCATTTTTTCTTGAGGTAGTTACAGTGGTTCAAACGGATGGCTATCCATTTTTTGGTTAGTTTTTAGGATATAATTAATTTCAAAATTAATTAAAAAAATATAAAAAAAATTTGTAACACATTATAAGAGCTAATATAAATATTCACCAAAGGGTTTCTAAAAATATTAAATGATGCTCAAAAAATTATGGGTCACATGGAATGGTATAATTTAAATTTTCTTTAAAAAATAGGAATTTATCTTCAAATAGTTTTTTAGAAACTAGAATCAAAATTCTACAATTCACGTTTTTACACCATCTTCATATTTTGAGTGTATCCATATTAAATTATCTACAAAAGTTTCACATTTCTAAAATTTTAGAAAAATCATGTCCATGGGTAGGCCCTTTTTTGTCCCCCAAGTTGGTGGACTTACCTTGTAGTATTATTCAAAACTCAAAAATTATAGGAAACAGACATAAAGTTTGAATCTTTTGATTGTAAACATGCTCAAAATGAGTAAAATTGCCTAAGTTTTGGTGTTGCATTAATCAAAACTCAAAAATTATAGGATATAAGCATAAAGTTCAAATCTTAATAACCTTTTGGTGTTGCATTATTTAGAACTCAAAAATTATAAAAAATAAACATAAACTTTAAATATTTTGATTGTAAACATGCTCGAAATTAGTAAAACTATCTAATTTTTAGTGTTACATTTTTCAAAACTAAAAAATTATAAGAAAAGTGCATTAAGTTTAAATTTTTTGATTGTAAACATGCTCAAAATAAGTAAAACTACCTATTTTTTTATGGTGCATTATTCAAAACTCAAAATTTTTATGAAATGCAGATTAAGCTTGAATCTTTTGATTTTAAAAATGCTCAAAATGAGTAAAACCATCTAAGTTTTGGTGTTACATTATTTAAAACTTAAATAATATAAGAAAGATGCGCAAATTATAAATCTTTTGATTGTAAACATGCAAGAAACATGAAAAATAGCCTAGGTTTTGGTGTTGCATTATTCAAAACTCAAAAATTATAGGAAACATGCATAAAGTTTGAAACTTTTGATTGTGAACATGCTTAAAATGAGTAAAACCACCAATGTTTTAGTATTGCATTTTTCAAAACTCAAATTATAGTAAAATGCAAAGTTTGAATATTTTGAATGTAAACATTCTCAAAATGAGTAAAACTACCTAAGTATTGGTGTTACATTATTCAAAACTCAAAAAATATAGGAAATGCACATAAATTTTTAAACTTTTGATTTTAAACATGCTCAAAACAAGTAAAACCACCTAAGTTATGGTGTTCCATTATCCAAAACTAAAATATTATTGGAAATGCACATAAATTTTGAATCTTTTGATTTTAAACATGCTTAAAATGAGTAAAACCACTTAATTTTTGGTGTTGTATTATTCAAAACACAAAAATTATATGAAATGTGCATAAAGTTTGATTCTTTTGATTTTAAGCATGCTCAAAATGAATAAAACCATTTTAAGTTTTGGTGTTGCATTATTCAAAACCCATAAATTGTAGGAAGTACACATAAATATTGATTCTTTTTATTTAAACATGCTGAAAATGAGAAAAACTACGTACATTTTGGTGTTACATTATTTAAAACTCAAAAATTATGTGAAATGTGCACAAAGTTTGAATATTTTGATTTTAAATATGCTTGAAACAAGTAAAACCATTTATCTTTTGTTGATGCATTATTCAAAACTCAAAACATGTAGGAAACATAGATAAAGTTCAATTCTTTTGATTTTAAACATGATCAAAATGAGTAAAATTGCTTAAGTTTTTATGTTGCATTATTAAAAAATAAAAAATTATAAGAAATGTGCATAAAGTTTAAACATGCTTGAAATGAATTTAACTACATAAAATTTGGTGTTGCATTATTCAAAACTTAAAAATAATAGGAAAGGTGCATCAAGTTAGAATATTTTGATTGTAAACATGCTCAAAATGAGTATAATTGCCTACATTTTTTTATTGCATTATTCAAAACTTAAAATTTATAAGAAATGTGCTTAATGTTTTAATCTTTTGATTGTAAACATGCAAAAAATGAGAAAAACTACCTAAGATTTGATGTTGAATTATTCAAAAATAAAAAATTATAAGAAATGTGCATAAAGTTTAAATCTTTTGATTGTAAATAAGGTTGAAATGAGAAAAACAACCTAAGTTTTGGTGTCCCATTAGTCAAAACTAAAAGAATCATATGAAACATGCATAAAGTTTGAATCTTTGACTGTAAACATGCTCAAAATGAGTAAAAAATCTTATGTTTTGGTGTCACATTAATCAAATCTCAAATTATAAGAAACATGCATAAAGCTTGAATCTTTTGATTGTAAACATGATTGAAATGAGTAAAACTACCTATGTTTTGGTTTTACATTATCAAAAACTCAAAAATTATAGGAAAGGTACATAAATGTTGATTGTTTTGATTATCATTATGATTCAAATAAGTAAAACTGCCTAAGTTTTATTATTACATTATTCAAAACTCAAAAATTATAGGAAATGCACATAAAGTTTGAATCTTTTGACTGTAAACATGTTCAAAATGAGTAAAACAACATATGTTTTGGTTTTGTATTAATTAAAACTTAAAAAATATATGAAACATGCATAAATATTAAATCTTTTGATTGTAAACATGCTCGTAATGAGTAAAACTACCTAGGTTTTGGTGTTGCATTATTCAAAACTCAAAAACAAAATAAAATCTGCATAAAACTGGCATATTTTGATTTTAAACATACTTGAAATGAGTAAAACCACCTATGTTTTGCTGTTACATTATTCAAAACTCAAAAATTATAGGAAACACACATAAATTTTTAATCTTTCAATGGTAGACATGCTCAAAATGATTAAAAATGTCTAAGTTTTGATGTCTCATAATTCAAAACTCAAATTATAGGAAATACGCATAAATTTTGAATCTTTTGATTGTAAACATCCTCAAAATGATTAAAATTGATTAGGTTTTGTTTTTGAATTATTTAAAACTCAAAAATTTTAGGTGACATGTATAAAGTTTGTGTCTTTTGATTATAAACATGCTCAAAATGAGTAAGACCACCTAAGTTTTGATGTTGTATTATTCAAAACTAAAAAATTATAAAAAACATGCATAAAGTTTGAATATTTTAATTTTAAAAAGGCTTAAAATGAGTAAAACCATCTAAATTTATGTGTTGTATTATTCAAAACTCAAAAATTATAGTATATGTGCATAAAATTTGAATCTTTTGATTGTAAACATGTTGCAAATGAGAAAAATTTCCTATGTTTTTCTCTTGCATTATTCAAAACTTAAAAATTATAGTAATTATTCATAAAGTTTAAATATTTTGATTTTAAAAAAGCTTGAAACAAGTAAAACTACCTAAATTTATTTGTTGCATTATTCAAAACTTAAAAACTAGACGAAATGTGTATAAACTTTGAATACTTAGATTGAAAAAATGCTCAAAGTTTTGGTTCTATATTATTCAAAACTCATAAATTATTGTAAAAGTTCATAAAGTTTGAATCTTTTATTTGTAAACAAGCTCAAAACAAGTAAAACCTCTAAATTAAAAATTGCATTATTCAAAAAATAAAAAATTATAGGAAACAGACATAAAATTTGAATGTTTTGATTTTATACATGCTTGAAATGATTAAAACCGCTTATGTTTTGGTGTTTCACTATTCAAAACTCAAATAATATATGAAACATACATAAAGTTTAAATCTTTTGATTTCAAACATGATTAAAATGAGTAAAACTACTTAAGTTTTGGCGTTGCATTATTCAAAACTCAAAAATTATAGGAAATGTGCATAAAGTTTGAATATTTTGATTGTAAACATGTTCAAAATGAGTTAAACCACCTAAGTTTTATTGTTTCATTTTCTAAAACTCAAAAAATATAACAAATGCACATAAAGTTTGACTCTTTCGATTGTAAACATGCTTGACAAGAGTAAAACCACCTAAGTTTTGGTGTTGCATTATTCAAAACTCAAAAATTATAGGAAACATGCATAAAGTTAGAATATTTTGATTGTAAACATGCTTGAAATGAGTAAAACTACCTATGTTTTGGTGTTACATTATTCAAAACTCAAAAATTATATGAAACATAAGTAAATTTTGCATATTTTTTATTGTAAACATGCTCGAAATGAGTAAAATCATCTAAATTTTGGTGTTGCATTATTTAAAAATCAAAAATTATAGGAAAGGTGCATAAAGTTTTGATCTTTTGATTGTAAACGTAGTCAAAATGAATAAAACCACTGAAGTTGTGTTGCTACATTACTCAAAACTTAGAAATTATAGGATACATGTATAAAGTTTGAATCTCTTGATTATAAACATGATTAAAATGAATAAATTGCCTATGTTTTGGTGTTGTATTATTCAAAACTCAAAAATTATAAGAAACATGCATAAAGTTTAAATCCTTTGATTGTGAACAAGCTCAAAATGAGTAAAACCATCTAGGTTTTTTTGTTACATTTTTCAAAACTAAAAAATTATAGGAAAAGTACATAAAGTTTGAATCTTTTGATTATAAACATGTTTGAAACAAGTAAAACTAGCTAAGTTTTAGTGTTGCATTATTCAAAACTCAAAAATTATAGGAAACATGCATAAAGTTTGAATATTTTGATTTTAAACATGCTTGAAATGATTAAAACCACCTAAGTTATGGTGTTTTATTATTCAAAACCAAAAATTTATAGGAAATACAGATAAATTTTGAATCATTTGATTTTAAACATGCTTGAAATGATGAAACCACCTAATTTTTGATGTTACAGTATTCAAAACTCAAAAATTATTCAAAACTCAAAAATTGAAGGAAACATGGATAAATTTTGAATATTTTGAATTTAAACATGCTCAAAATGAGTAAAAGTACTTATGTTTTTTGTTGCATTATTTAAAGCTCAGAAATTATTGAAAATATGCATAAAGTTTGAAACTTTTGAATTTAAGTTTTGATTTTGTATTATTCAAAACTCAATTTTTTTAGGAAACACTGATAAATTTTTTATCTTCTTTATTTTAAACATGCTCGAAATGAATAAACCCACTTAAGTTTTGTTGTTACATTGTTCAAAACTTAAAAATTATAAGAAACACACAAAGTTTGAACATGCTTGAAATGAACAAAACTATTTATGTTTTGGTGTTGCATTATTCAAAACTCAAAATTTATAAGGAAGGTGCATAAAGTTTGATTCTTTTGATTGTAAGCATGCTCAAAATGAGTAAAACCACCTATGTTTTACTGTTGCAATATTCAAAACTTGAAAATTAAAAGAAACACACATAAATTTTGAATCTTTTCATTGTAAATATGATCAAAATGAGTAAAATTGCCTAAGTTTTGGTGTTGCATTATTCAAAACTCAAAAATTATAGAAAATGCACATAGAACTTTGATCTTTTGATTTTAAACATGCTTGAAATGAGGAAAACCACCTAATTTTTAGTGTTGCATTATTCAAATCTCCAAAATTATAGGAAACATGAATAAAATTTGAATCTCTTGATTGTAAACATGCTCAAAATGATTAAAAATGCCTATGTTTTGGTGTTGCATTATTCAAAACTCAAATTATAGGAAACATGGGTACCTGACAAAATGATAGCAGTATATAACATCACGGAAGATAAAATGGTAGTGGTAGATAACAAAATGGTAGCAATAGATAATGTTTAGTTGCATGAGATAACATAATAGGTATTTATGATAGTTTGGTAATAATATAATATAGTGTATAATCACCATCACTAATATATGGATCATCATTTTCTATAATATTTATGGATCTCTGAACAAAACATAATAAACTTGCTAAACTCTAGGCTTAAAAATTATCAATAGATCACCATATTCCTATAATATCTCAATATATTAGTGTGCATGCATGATTGAGGTGTAATATCTATGAATCTCTGAAAAAAATGGATCACCATATTATGTTCATGCTTGAGGTGTTCGGTTAAATTTTAAATGGTATATAAAATGAAACGAATATAAACAAATCACATATTCTATAATATATAGGTGATCACAATACAAGATAAACAAAATGACAAGTTTATATTCTATAATCTAAATTATATAATTTATTTACAGATCTCAACTATCAGCATCTAAATGCCCATATGTTTGGTCGAGCATCTATTGAACTACATACACCTATCTATTTCAAAAAATGGAAATGATTATATTTATGTTTTACGTTTTATGAATTAGGTAGATTATATGATTTTTTTGTTGTTAGGATGAACAAAAAAGAGTGTACATGTGTTTTCAACCAAGCCCACTAATGCAGAGGCAAGAATTATCAAATAGAGATCTAATGGTTTTATTGTATTTGTTCCCAAGTAATTTGAATATAAACATGCAAGAATAATTTGGTAATGATTGACCTTTGCATACATCTAAGAATAGAGTTTCAATAAAATGATGTCAATAGCCATTAATGAATTGGTTTTACAAAAAAGTTCCAAGTATTATGAATATTAATTATCATGAAATTCCTATAGGCATAAAAAGAAAAGACTAACAATGGTCAATCTACAAAATAAATTAATGAAGAGACTAAATGGGTAGTTAACAAGGAAAAATAGACTATAACAAAAGTAGATAAAAGTGTATCTTATAAAGTACTGGAACTAGTGATGATTCATATATAGGTGGTTGAATCTCAACCTAATCAGCCCAAAGCTTCAACTTACTCTCATCAAAGTCTAGTTTCTTTTGTAAAATATCTACCTCTTTATTTAGTATGGTCATCCCTATATGCCAATCCTAACCATTATATTGTGGTCCAGTCTATCTATTCATATTATATTCTATAAATTAACACTTATTTGGAGATAAGTTTTGATGATCGATTTAAGTTTCAATAATCTGGGCATTTTTTCCTAGTACAAATGCAAAACCTAACCTTCCAAGTGATCTGTTTTTCATTGCATGAATGGTTATATATCTAGTTTATCTAATTAGGTGGGGTTAGCTTTTTACACTCAGGTAATAAAGGATCTCACCTGCCTAATGGACTTAATGTATCATTTTAATATATATTGTGTAAGTCATGGAAACTAATATAACTATGTAAAACTATGTTAACTCAAATTAATATGTACTCAAGATAAAAACACTTGGTATATATGCCACATGATTTAAATAGGGTATTATTTTTATGTAAAACTAAGATGGAATATACATCCAAAGGTAAATTATCTAGGACCAACTAAGAACATGTTTTGTACCCCTATTTAAACCAGGTCTTCAATGGTTGCACCTAAAACTCAACACTTAGCATTATCATTTAAAGAGGTAAATAGAAAGAGTATTAGCAAATTATTCACCATATAATCATTTGGAATATTTATGAGGCATCATGTAATGCTTTCTATTACAACTTTAAATTCATGAAATTATATTTTTATCTATTTATTTTTTACAAATTTGGTGTATTATGATTCTCGCTACATTTATGCTACATTCTCAATTTTGTTATGGTTTTTACTTGCTATATTTCTCATGCAACGTTATGTCAATGCTATATTGTCTCCTATTATGTTTTCACCTGCTATGTTTTCTTCACTATATTTTCACTACTATGTTATCACATAGAACCTAAAAATGCATAAATCTTAAATATTTTGATTTAAAACATGCTTCAAATGATTAAAATTTCCTATATTTTGGTTTTACATTATTAAAAACTCAAAAATTATAGGAAATACATATAAAGTTTGAATCTTTCGATTGTAAACATGCTCCAAATGAATAAAATTGCCTATGTTTTGCTATTGCATTATTCAAAACTAAAAAATTATAGGAAACATGCATAAATTTTATATATTTTAATGTTAAACATGTTCAAAATGAGTAAAATCACTTAGATTTTGTTATTACATTATTCAAAACTAAAAAATTATAGGAAGCATGCATAAAGTTTGAATCTTTTGATTTTAAACATTGACCAAATGAGTAAAATCACCTAAGTTTTGGTGTTCCATTATTCAAAACTCAAAAATTATAGGAAACATGCATAAATTTTGACACTTTTGATTGTAAACATTCTCAAAATGAGTAAAAAAGTCTATGTTTTTGTGTCACATTATTCAAAACTCAAATTATAGGAAACATGTATAAATCTAAAATATTTTAATTGTAAACATGCTTGAAATGAGTAAAATAGCTTATGTTTTAGTTTTGCATTATTAAAAACTCAAAAATTATAGGGAACATGAATAAATTTTGAATCTTTTGATTATAAACATGCTCAAAATGAGTAAAACTACCGAAGTTTTGGTGTTGCATTATTCAAAACTGAAAAATTAATAAATGCAAATAAAGATTGAATCTTGTTATTGTAAACATGTTAGAAATGAGTAAAACCACCTATGTTTTGGTGTTGCATTATTCAAAAATTAGAAATTAGAGGAAATAGGTATAAAGTTTGAATATTTTAATTGTAAACATTCTTAAAATGAGAAAAACTACCTATGTTTTGGTGTTGCATTATTCAAAACTCAAAATTTATAGGAAACACACAAAGTTTGAATCTTTTGATTGTAAAGATGCTTGAAATGAGTAAAATTGCCTAAGTTTTGGTGTTTCATTATACAAAACTAAAAAATTATAAGAAACAAACATAAAGCTTAAACTTTTGATTATAAACATGCTCAAAATGAACATAAAGTTTAAATATTTTGATTGTAAACATGCTCAAAATGAGCATAAAGTTTAAATCTTTGGATTGTAAACATGCCCAAAATGAATAAAACCACATGTTTTTATGTTAAATTATTAAAAAATAAAAAATTATAGGAAAAGTTTATAAGGTTTGAATGTTTTGATGGTAAGCATGCTCAAAATGAGTAAAACTACCTAAGTATTAGTGTTGCATTATTAAAAACTCAAAAATTAGAAGAAACACACATAGTGTTTGAATATTTTTATTTTAAACATGATTGAAACAAGTAAAATCACTTATGTTTTGGTGTTATATTATTCAAATCTCAAATAATAAAGGAAACATTCATAAATTTTAAATCTTTTGATTGTAAACATAATTGAAATGAGTAAAACCACCTAAGTTTTGGTGTTGCATTATTCAAAACTCAAAAATAATAGAAAACACACAAAAAGTTTGAATCTTTTGATTGTAAATATGATTGAAATGAGTAAAACCACTTGAGTTTAGGTTTTGCATTATTCAAAACTCAAAAATTATAGGAAACACACATAAAGTCTGAATATTTGGATTTTAAACATGCTCAAAATGAGTAAAAATACCTAAGTTTTTGTGTTGCTTTATTCAAAATATCAAAATTATAGGAAACATGCATAAATTTTGAATATTTTGATTATAAACATGCTCAAAATGAGTAAACCCACCTAAATTTTGGTGTTGCATTATTCAAAAAACAAAAATTATATGAAACACACATAAAGTTTGAACCTTTTGATTGTAAACATGATTGAAACAAGTACAATCACCTATGTTTTCATGTTGCATTATTCAAAACTAGAAAACTATAAGAAACGTGCATAAAGTTTTAATATTTTGATTCTAAACACACTAAAAATAGATAAAACCAATAAATTTTTTGTCTTGTGGTATTCAAACTCAAAAATTACATGATACACACATATCGTTTGGATCTTTTGAGTGTAAACATGATCAAAATGAGTAAAATTGCCTAATATTTGGTATTACATTATTCAAAACTCAAAAAGTATAATAAACATGCATAAAGTTTGAATATTTTGTTTGTAAACATACTTGAAACAAATAAAATCATCTGAGTTTTGGTGTTACGTTATTCACAACTAAAAAACTGTAGGAAAAGCACATAAAATTTGAATCTTTTGTTTGTAAACATATGGTCAAAATGAGTAAAACTACCTAATTTTTGGTGTTGCATTATTTAAAATTCAAAAATTATGGGAAATGTAAAGAAAGTTTGAATCTTTTTATTTTAAAAATGCTTGAAACTAGTAAAACCACATAATTTTTGGTTTTGTATTATTCAAAACTCAAATAATATAGGAAACACACATAAAATTTGAATCTTTTGATTGTAAACATGCAAGAAATGAGAAAAAGAACCTATGTTTTGTTGTTGTATTAATCAAAACTCTAAAAATATAGAAAACATGCATAAAGTTTGGGTCTTTTCATTGTAAACATTCTTGAAATGAGTAAAACCACCTAACTATTGGTGTTGTATTATTCAAAACTCAAAAATTATAGGAAACATGAAAAAAAATTGAAATTTTTGATTTTAAACATGTTGAAAATGAGTAAACCCACCTAAGTTTTGGTGTTGCATTATTCAAAACTAAAAAAATAATAGGAAATGCAAATAAAACTTGAATCTTTTGATTTTAAACATGCTCAAAATGAGTAAAACTACCTAACTTTTGGTGTTGCATTATTCAAAACTCATAAAATCTATTAAACATGAATTAAGATTAAATCTTTAGATTTTAAACATGCTTGAAATAAGTAAAACCATTTATGTCTTGGTGTTACATTATTCAAAACTCAAAAATTGTAGGAAACACACATAAAGTTTGAATCTCTTGATTGTAAACAAACTCAAAATTAGTAAAATTGCTAAAGATTTTGTGTCTCATTATTGAAAACTCAAAAATTATAGGAAATGCAAAACAGAGGTAAATTTTGAATATTTTGATTGAAAATATGCTCAAAATGAGTAAAATCGCCTATGTTTTAGGTTTGCATTATTCAAAACTCAAAAATTATAGGAAAAATGCACATGAAGATTAAATATTTTGATTGAAATCATCCATAAAAATAGTAAAACCACCAAGGTTATAGTGTTGCATTATTCAAAACTCAAAAACTATAGGAAACACACATAAAATTTGAATATATTGATTTTACACATAATCAAAATGAGTACAATTACCTATCTTTTGGTGTTGAATTATTTAAAACTCAAAAAATATAGGAAAAGTACATAAAGTTTAAATATTTTGATTGTAAACATGCTCAAATTGAGTAAAAACACCTAAGTTTTGGTGTTTCATTATTCATAACTCAAAAATTATAAAGAAACATAAAATTTGAATTTCTTCATTGTAAACATGCTCAAAACGAGTAAAACCACCTAAGTTTTGGTTTTGCATTATTCAAAACTCAAAAATGAAAGGAAATGCACATAAAGTTTGAAACTTTTGATAGTAGACATGCTTGAAATGTGTAAAACTACCTATGTTTTGGTGTTACATTATTCAAAACTCAAAAATTATAGGAAACATGCATAAAGTTTTAATATTTTGATTATAAACATTTTTGAAATGAGTAAAACCACCTATGTTTTGATGTTACATTTTTCAAAACTCAAAAATTATAGAAAATATGCATAAGGTTTTAATCTTTTGATTGTAAACATGCTCGAAATGAGTAAAACCATCTATGTTTTGGTGTTCATTATTCAAAAATTAAAAATTATAGGGAATGCACATAAAGTTTGAATTTTTTGACTGTAAATATACTCTAAATGAGTAAAATACTCTAAGTTTTAGTGTTACATTATTCAAAACTAAAAAATATAAGAAATGCACACAAAGTTTGAATCTTTTGATTGTAAACATGCTCAAAATGAGTAAAACCATCTATGTTTTTATGTTGCATTATTCAAAACATAAAAATTATAGGTAATGAACATAAAGTTTGAATATTTTAATTGTAAACATGCTCAGAATGAGTAAAACCATCTGAGTATTCGTGTTACATAATTCAAAACTCAAAATATTATAGGAAACAAGCATAAGTTTGAATCTTTTAATTGTAAACATGCTCAAAATGAGTAAAATTGTCTATGTTTTGGTGTTGCATTATTCAAAACTCAAAAATTATAGGAAATGCACATAAAATTTGAATATTTTTATTGTAAACATGTTTCAAACAAGTAAAATGACCCATGTTTTTGTGTTTCATTATTCAAAAATCATAAATTATAGTAACATGTGTAAATGTTGAATCTTTTAATTGTAAGTAAATATGCTTGAAACGAGTAAATTTCTTAAGTTTTTGTGTTGCATTATTCAAAACTAAAAAATTATAGGAAATGTGTATAAAGTTTGAATCCTTGGACTGTAACCATGCTCAAAATGAATAAAACTACCTATGTTTTGTTGTTACATTATTCAAAACTCAAAAATTATATGGAATGCACATAAAGTTTAAATTTCTTTATTGTAAACATGTTTCAAATAAGTAAAGCCACCTAACTTTTGTGTTACATTATCCAAAACTTTAAAATTATAGGAAACACACATAAAGTTTGAATATTTTGTTCATAAACATGCATAAAATGAGTAAAACCACCTAAGTTTTGGTGTTGCATTATATAAAACTCAAAAATTATAATAAATACACATAAAGATTGAATATTTTAATTTTAAACATGCTTAAAACTTGTAAAATCATGTAAGTTTTGGTATTACATTATTCAAAACTCAAAAATTATAGGAAATGTTCATAAGGTATGAATCTTTTCATTTTAAACATGCTCAAAATGAGTAAAATAGCCTAAGTTTTGGTGTTGCATTATTCAAAACATAAAAATTATAGGTAACATGCAGAAAGTTTGAATATTTTATTTAAATCATACTTGAAATAAGTAAAATCTCTCAATTTTTGGTGTTGCATTACTCAAAACTCAAAAATAATAAGAAATATGCATAAAATTTGAATCTTTTGATTTTAAGCATGCTCAAAATGAGTAACAATTCTTTAATTTTGGTTTTGCATTATTCAAAACTCAAAAATTATGAGAAACGTGCATAAAGTTTAATTCTTTCAATTGTAAAATTGCTCAAAATGAGTAAAACCTCTTATGTTTTGGTGTTACATTATTAAAAACTCAAAAAATTATGAAAACATGCATAAAGTTTGAATCTTTTGATTGTAAACAATTTCAAAATGACTAAAATTACTTAAGTTTTGGTGTTGCATTATTCAAAACTCAAAAATTATAGGAAATGAGGATAAAGATTGAATCTTTTGATTATAAACATGCTCAAAATGAGTAAAACTATTTATGTTTTGGTGTTCCATTATTCAAAAATCAAAAATTATAGGAAACATGCATAAAGTCTGAAACTTTTACTTCTAACCATGCTTAAAATGAGTTAAACTTCTTAAGTTGTGGTGTTACATTATTCAAAACTCAAAAATTATAGGAAACACATATAAAGTTTTAATCTTTTGATTCTAAACATGTTTGAAATGATTAAAACAACTTAAGTTTTGGTGTTACATTATTGAAAACTCAAAAATTATAAGAAATACACATAAAGTTTAGATCTTTTGATTGTAAACATGCTTGAAAGGAGAAAAATCACTTAAGTTTTGGTGTTCCATTATGTAAAACATCAAAAGGAAGCACACATAATGTTTGAATCTTTTGATTCTAAACATGCTCAAAATGAGTAAAACCACTTATGTTTTGGTGTTGCATTATTAAAAACTCAAAAATTATAAGAAACGTGGATAAAGGTTGAACCTTTTGACTTGAGATTTGGTGTTGAATTATTCAAAACTCAAAAGTTAAAGGAAAACACGCATAAAGTTTGAATCTTTTTATTCTAAACATGATCAAAATGAGTAAAACTATTTGAGTTTTGGTGTTGTATTATTCAAAAATAAAAAATTGTAGGAAACGTGAATAAAGTTTGAATCTTTTGATTGGAAACATGCACAAACTACATAAAAATGCATTAGTTTCGGTGTTGCATTATCCAAAACATAAAATTTATAGGAAACATGTATAAATTTTTAATCTTTTGATTTTAAACATACTTCAAATGAGTAAAATTATCTAAATTTTGGTGTTGCATTATTTAAAACTCAAAACTTATAGGAAACATGCATAAAGTTTGATATTTTAATCGTAAACATGCTAAAAATGAGTAAAACCACTTAAGTTTTGTTGCATTATTCAAAACTTAAAAATGATAGGAAATGTGCATAAAGTTTAAATCTTTTGATTAAAAACAAGATCAAAATGAGTAAAGCCACTTATGTTTTGGTGTTGTATTACTCAAAACTTAAAAATTATAGGAAACATGCATAGAGTTTGAATCTTTTGATTGTAAACATGAAATGAATAAAACCACTTTAGTTGTGATGTTGCAAAATTCAAAACATAAAAATTATAGGAAACATGCATAAAGTTTGAATCTTTTGATTATAAGCATGCTCAAAAAGAGTAAAATTGCCTATGTTTTGGTGTTGTATTATTTAAAACTCAAAAATTATAGAAAACATGCATAAAGTTTGAATCTTTTGATTGTAATCATAATTGAAATGAGTAAAATCACTTAAATCTTGGTATTACATTATACAAAACTCAAAAATTATAGGAAATACACATAAAGATTGATTCTTTTGATTGTCAACATGCTTGAAATGAGGAAACCCACTTAACTTTTGGTGTTGCATTATACAAAACAAAAAAAATGTAGGAAAGGTGCATAAATTTTTAATATTTTGATTGTAAACAAGTTCTAAAATGAGTAAAAATGCTTAAGTATTGGTGTTTCATTATCAAAAACTAAAAAAATGTAGGAAATGCACATAAAGTTTGAATATTTGGTTGTAAACATGCATGAAACGACTAAAATCACCAAAGTTTTCATGTTGCATAATTCAAAACTCAAAAATTATAGGAAATGCACATAAATTTTTAATCTTTTGATTGTAAACATGCTCAAAATGAGTAAAACTACTTAATTTTTGTTGTTGTATTATCAAAACTCAAAAATTATAGGAAACAAATAAAAAATTTAAATTTTTTAATTGTAAACATGCTCAATACGGGTAAAACTACCTATGTTTTTGTGTTGTATTATTAAAAACTAAAAAAATTATAGGAAACATGCATAAAGTTTGAATATTTTGATTGTAAACATGCTTGAAATGAGTAAAACTACCTAAGTTTTGGTGTTGCATTATTCAAAACTAAAAACTTATAGGAAGCATAAAATTTAAATTTTTTTATTGTAAATATGCTCAAAACGAGTAAAATTGCCTAAGTTTTGGTGTTGCATTATTCAAAATTAAGAACTTATAGGAAACGTGCAAAAAATTTAAATCTTTTGATTGTAAATATGCTTGAAACAAGTAAAAATGCCTATGTTTTAGTGTTGCATTATTCAAAGCTAAAAAATTATAGGAAACACACATAATGTTTTATCTTTTGATTCTAAAGATGCTTGAAATGAGTAAGACCGCCCATGTCTTGGTGTTGTATTATGCAAAACTCAAAATTTAGGAAACATGCATAAATTTTGAATCTTTTGATTGTAAACATGCTCAAAATGAGTAAAACTACCTAAGTTTTGGTGTTGCATTATTCAAAACTCAAAAATTATAGGAATGTGCATAAATTTTGAATATTTTGATTGTAAATATTGCTCAAAATGAGTAAAACCACATAAATTTTGGTTTTTCATTATTAAAAACTAAAAAATTATAGGAAACACACATAAATTTTGAATCTTTTGGTTCTAGACATGGTCAAAATGAGTAAAACCACTTTAGTTTTAGTGTTGCATTATTCAAAACTCAAAAATTATAAGAAATGTGCATAATGTTTAATATTTTGGTTGTAAACATGCTTGAAATAAGTAAACCTACCTAAATTTTGTTGTTGCATTATTCAAAATTCAAAACTTATAAGAAAAACACATAAAGTTTGAATCTTTTGATTCTAAACACGATCAAGATGAGTAAAATTGCCTAAGTTTTAGTGTTGCATTATTCAAAACTCTAAAATAATAGGAAATGTGCATAAAGTTTGAATCTTTTGATCGTAAACATGATCGAAAGAAGTAAAACTACATAATTTTTGGTGTTACATTACTAAAAACATAAAAAATATAGGAAATACAAAAGAGTTAGAATATTTTAGTTGTAAACATGCTCGAAATGAGTAAAAGTACATATGTTTTTGGTGTTGCATTATTCAAAACTCAAAAATTATAGGAAACACACATAAATTATGAATTTTTTACTTGTAAACACGGTGAAAATTAGTAAAACTATTCAATTTTTGGTGTTGGATTATTTAGAACTCAAAAATATAGAAAATGTTTATAAAGTTTGAATCTTTTGATTGTAGACATGCTCAAAATGAGTAAAACCACCAATGTTTTGGTTTCCATTATTCAAGATTCAAAAATTATAGGAAACATGCATAAAGTTTAAATCTTTTGATTGTAAATATTCCAAAAATGAGTAAAACTACTTGAGTTTTGGTGTTACATTATTACAAACTCAAAAATTATAGAAAACATCCATATAATTTGAATCTTATGATTGTAAACATATTCAAAATGAGTAAAACCACATAAGTTTAATGTTGCATTATTCAAAACCCAAAAATTATGGGAAACATGCATAAAGTTCGTATCTTTTAATTGTAAATTTGATCAAAAAGAGTAAAATTTCCTAAGTTTTACATTACATTATTCAAAACTCAAAAATTATGGGAAAAACTCATAAAGTTTAAATCTTTTGTTTGTAAACATGCTCAAAATGAGTAAATTGCCTATGTTTTGGTGTTTCATTATTCAAAACTCAAAAATTATAGGAAACATGCATAAAGTTTGAATATTTTGATTGTAAACATGCTTGAAATGACTAAAATTATCTAATATTTGGTGTTGCATTACTCAAAATTCAAAAATGATAGGTAATGCAGATAACATTTGAATCTTTTAATTATAAACATGCTTGAAACAAGTAAAAAAACCTATGTTTTAATCTTGCATTATTTAAAACTCAAAAATTATAGGAAACACGCATAAAATTTGAATCTTTTGATTGTAAACATGCTTGAAATGAGTACAACCACTTAAGTTTTGGTGTTGCATCATTCAAAACTAAAAAATTATAGGAAATACACATTAAGTTTGAATATTTTGATTATAAACATGCTTGAATTGAGTAGAACCACCTATGTTTTGGTATTGCATTATTCAAAACTAAAAAATTATAGGAAATGCACATAAATTTTGAATCTTTTCATTGTAAACATACTCAACATGAGTAAAATTACCTAAAATTTGGTGTTGCATTATTTAAACCTCAAATTATAATAAATGTACATAAAGTTTGAATCTTTTGATTGTAAACATGCTCAAAATGAGTAAAACTGCCTAAGTTTTAGTTTTTTAGTATTCAAAACACAAAAATTATATAAATCCACATGAAGTTTGAATCTTTTGATTGTAAACATGCTCGAAATGAGTAAAACCACCTAAGATTTTGTGTTACATTATTCAAAACTCAAATATTATAGGAAATACAAATAGAGTTTGAATCTTTTGATTGTAAACATACTCAAATAAAGTAAAACTACCTAAGTTTTGGTGTTGCATTTTTCAAAACTCAAAAATTATAGGAAATGTGCATAAATTATGAATCTTTTGATTGTAAACATGCTCAAAATGAGTCAAAATATCTATGCTTTGGTGTTGCATTATTGAAAACTCAATAATTATAGGAAACATGCATAAATTTTGAATCTTTAGATTGTAAACATTCTCCAAAGTAGTAAAACCACCTAAGTTTTGTTGTTGCATTATTCAAAACACAAAAAATTATAGGAAAGGCTCATAAAGTTTTAATTTTTTATTGAAAACATGCTCAAAATTAATAAACACTTAAGTTTTGGTGATGCATTATTCAAAACACAAAAATTATAGGAAATGCCCATAAATTTTAAATCTTTTGATTGTAAACATGCTCAAAATGAGTAAAACTACCTAAGTTTTGGTGTTAGATTATTAAAATCTCAAAAATTATAGGAAACACCCATAAACTTTGAATCTTTTGATTGTAAATGTGCTTGAAATGAGTAAAACCATTTAAGACTTAGTGTTGCATTATTCAAAACTCAAAAATTATAGGAAACATGCATAAAGTTTGAATTGTTTTATTGTAAACATGTTCTAAGAGGATAAAACTTATTATGTTTTGGTGTTGTATTATTCTAAACATAAAAATTATAGGAAACACACATAAAATTAGAATCTTTTGATTATAAACATGCTCAACATGAGTAAAATCACCTATGTTTTTGTGTTGCATTATTCAAAACTCAAAAATTATAGGAAACATGCGTAATGTTTGAATATTTTTATTGTAAACATCTTTGAAATGAGTAAAACTACCTAGGTTTTGGTGTTGCATTATTCAAAATTCAAAAATTATAGGAAATACGCATAAATTTTAAATATTTTGATTGTAAACACTCTTGATATGAGTAAAACCCGATTTGGTCTTGCATTATTCAAAACTCAAAAATTAGTGGTAACAGACATAAAATTTGAATATTGTGATTTTAAACATGCTCAAAATGAGTAAAATTGCATAAGTTTAAGTGTTACATTATTCAAAACTCAAAAATTATAAGAAACATGCATAAAGTTTGAATCTTTTAGTTGTAAACATTTTTGAAACAAGTACAACTACCTATAATTTGGTGTTGCATTACTCAAAACTAAAAAATTATAAGAAATGTACATAAAATGTTAAACTTTGGATTGTAAACATGCTTAAAATGAGTAAAACCACCAATTTTTTAGTGTTACATTATTCAAAATTAAAAAATTATAGGAAATCTGCATAAAGTTTGAATCTTTTGATTGTAAACATGCTAGAAACAAGTACAACAACCTATGTTTTTGTGTTGCATTATTCAAAACTCAAAAATTATAAGAAAGGCACATAAAAATTTAAACTTTTGATTGTAAACATGCTCAAAATGAATAAACTAACCTATGTTTTGTGTTACATTATTCAAAACTAAAACAATATAGGAAATGTGCATAAATTTTGAATCTTTTGATTGTAAACATGCTTAAAACTAGTAAAACCGCCTATGTTTGGGTGTTGTATTATTCAAAAATAAAAAATTATTGGAAACATGCATAATTTTGAATATTTTGATTGTAAAAATGTTTGTAATGAGTAAAACCACATAAATTTTGGGGTTACATTATTCAAAACTCAAAAATTATAGGTAACATCCATAAACATTAAATATTTTGATTGTATACATGAGCAAAACGAGTACAACAACCTATGTTTTGGTGTTGTAGTATTCAAAACTAAAAAATTATCAAAAATACACATAAATTTTTAATCTTTTGATTGTAAACATGATTGAAATGAGTAAAACCATCTAAGTTTTGGTGTTACATTATAAAACTAAAAAATTATAGGAAACACACATAAACTTTGAGTCTTTCAATTGAAAACATGCTCAAATGAGTACAACCACCTATGTTTTGGTGTTGCATTATTCAAAACACAAAAATTATAGGAAACACTCATAAAGTTTAAATCTTCTTACTAAAAACATGCTCAAAATGAAAAAAAAAACCACCTAAGTTTTGGTGTTACATTATTTAAAACTCAAATTATAGGAAACATGCATAAAGTTTTAATCTTCTTATTGTAAACATGCTCGAAATGAGTAAAATCACCTAAATTTTGGTGTTGCATTATTCAAAAACAAAAAATTATAGGAAACACAAGTAAAGTTTGAATCTTTTGATTGTAAACATGCTTGAAATGAGTAAAACCACATGAGTTTTAGTGTTGCATTATTCAAAACTCAAAAAATATATGAAATATATAAAGTTTGAATCTTTTGATTGTAGACATGTTTGAAAAGGTTGAAACTACCTATGTTTTGGTGTTGCATTATTCAAAACTCAAAAATTATAAGAAACATGCATAAAATTTGAATCTTTTTATTGTAAAGATGCTTTAAATGAGTAAAACCACCTAAGTTTTGGTGTGGCATTATTCAAAACCTGAAAATTATAGTAAACACAAATAAATTTTGGATATTTTAATTATAAACAAGCTTGAAATGAGTAAAATTTCCTAAGTTTTGGTGTTGCATTAATCAAAACTCAAAAATTATAGGAAATGTGCACAAAGTTTGAATCTTTTGATTATGAACATTTTTGAAACAAATAAAATTGCCTAAGTTTTGGTGTTGCATTATTCAAAAATCAAATTATAATAAATGTGTATAAAGTTTGAATCTTTTGATTGTAAACATGCATGAAATGAGTAAAACCATGTAAGTTTTGATGTTGCATTATTTAAAACTCAAAAATTATAGGAAACACACATAAAGATTTAATCTTTTGATTGTAAACATGATCAAAATGAGTAAAACCTTCTAAGTTTTATGTTGCATTATTCAAACTTTAAAATTTATAGAAAATGTCCATAAAGTTTGAATCTTTTGATAGTAATCATGCTCAAAAGGAGTAAAACCACCTAAGTTTTGGTGTTGCATATCCAAAACTCAAGAATTATAGGAAACACATAAAGTTTGAATCTTTTCATTATAAACATATTTGAAATGAGTAAAATTGTCTAAATTTTGGTGTTGGATTATTCAAAACTCAAAAATTGTAGGAAACATGCATAAATTTGAATCTTTTTATTGTAAACATGCTTGAAATGAGTAAAATCATCTAATTTTTGGTTTTGTATTATTTAAAACTACAAAATTATAGGAAAGACACATAAAGTTTGAATATTTTGATTGTAAACATGCTCGAAATGAGTAAAACAACCTAAGTTTTATTGTTGCATTATTCAATACTCAAAAATTATAGTAAACATGGATAAAGTTTGAATCTTTTGATTGTAAACATGTTTGGAAAGGTTAAAACTACCTACGTTTTGGTGTTGCATTATTCAAAACTCAAAAATTATATGAAACATTCATAAACTTTGAATCTTTTAATTGTAAACATAATTAAAATGATTAAAATCACCTAAGTTTTGGTGTGGCATTATTCAAAGCATAAGAAATATAGGAAACAAACATAAATTTTGAGTAGTTTGATTGTAAAGATGATTAAAATGAGTAAAACTACTAGATTTTTGGTGTTGCGTTATTAAAAACTCAACAATTAAAGGAAATGCACATAAAGTTTGAATCTTTTGATTGTAAACATGCTCAAAATGAGTAAAACAACATAAGTTTTGGTGTTGCATTATTCAAAACTCATAAATTATAGTTAAAGTGCATAAAGTTTGAATCATTTGATTGTAAACATGCTCAAAATGAGTAAAACCATCTATGTTTTTGTTTTGCCTTATTGGAACTCAAAAATTATAGGAAACACACATAAAGTTTGAATCTTTTGATTCTAAACATGATTGAAATAATAAAAATTACTTAAGTTTAAGTGTTGCATTATTCAAAACTCAAAGATTATAAGAAAAGCACATGAAGTTTGAATCTTTTGATTGTAAACATGCTCACAAGAAGTAAAAGCACCTAATTTTTATTGTTACATTAGTCAAAACTCTAAAATTATAGGAATCACATATAAAGATTGAATATTTTGATTTTAAGCATGTTCAAAATAGGTAAAACTACCTAAATTTTGGTGATGCATTATTCAAAACTCAAAATTATAGGAAAAGCATGTAAAATTTGAATCATTAATTGTAAACATGCTTGAAACTAGTAAAATCATCTAAGTTTCAGTGTTGCATTATTCAAAACTCAAACATTATAAGAAACACACATAAAGATTGAACCTTTTGATTGTAAACATGCTTGAAAATATTAAAACCACCTATGTTTTGGTGTTACATTATTCGAATCTCAAAAATTATAGGAAATGCATATTAAGTTTGAATGCTTTGATTGTAAACATGCTCCAAACAATTAAAACTGCATGTTATTTGGTGTTGCATTATTCAAAACTCAAAAAGAATAGGAAATACACATAAAGTTTAATTTTTTTGATTGTAAACATGCTTGAAATAAGCAAAATTGTCTAAGATTTTGTGGTGCATTATTCAAAACTCAAAATTTTTAGTAAACACATCTAAAATTTGAATCTTTTGATTATAAAGATGCTAAAATTGCATAAAACCACTTATGTTTTAGTGTTTCCTTATTCAAACTCAAAAATTATAGGAAGCACAAATAAAGTTTGAATCTTTTGTTTGTAAACATGCTTGAAACGAGTAAAAAGTCTTAAGTTTTGGTGTTGCATTATTCAAAACTCAAAAAATATAGGAAACACACTTAAAGTTTGAATATTTTAATTATAAACATGCTCAAAACTAGTAAAACTACCTAAGTTTTATTGTTACATTATTTAAAACTATAAAATTATAGGAAACATGTATAAAGTTTGATTATTTTATTGTAACCATGTTCAAAATGGGTAATTCTACCATAGTTTTGGTGTTGCATGATTCAAAACTCAAAAATTATAGGAAAAGTGCGTAAAATTGAATCTTTTGATTGTAAACATGCTTGAAATGAGTAAAACATCTTAAGTTTTGGTGTTGCATTATTCAAAACTCAAAAATTATAGGAAACACACTTAAAGTTTGAATATTTTTATTGTAAACATGCTCTAAACTAGTAAAACTACCTAAGTTTTATTGTTGCATTATTTAAAACTGAGAAATTATAGGAAACACGCATAAAGTTTGATTATTCTATTGTAAACATGTCCAAAATGGGTAAATTTGCCATAGTTTTGGTATTGCATTATTTAAAACTCAAAAAATATAGGAAACATGCATTAAGTTTGAATATTTTGATTTTAAACATTGTCAAAATGAGTAAAACCACCTAGCTCATGGTGTTACATTAATCAAAACTCAAAAAATATAGGAAATGTGCATAAATTTTGAATCTTTTGATTGGAAACACGCTTTAAATTTGTAAAACTACCTAAGCTTCGGTGTTACAATATTAAAAACTCAAATTATAAGAAATTTGATAAAAGTTTAAATCTTTTGATTGTGAAAATGCTCAAAATGTGTAAAACCACCTATGTTTTGGTGTTACATTATTCAACACTCAAAAAGTATAGAAAATGCACATAAAGTTTGAATCTTTTGATTGTAAACATGCTCAAAATGAGTAAAATTGCCTAAGATTTGGTGTTTCATTATTAAAAACTCAGAAATTATAGGAAGTGCACATAAAGCTTAAATCTTTTAATTGTAAACATCCTCAAAAAGAGTAAAACCACCTAAGTTTTAGTGTTGCATTATTCAAACCTCAAAAATTCTATGAGACACACATAAAGTTTAAAACTTTTGATTGTAAACATGCTCAAAATGTGTAAAATCACCTAAGTTTTAGAGTTGCATTATTCAAAACTAAAAAATTATAGGAAATGTGCATAAAGTTTGAATCTTTTAATTATAAACATGCTCGAAATGAGTAAAACCACCTAAGTTTTCCTATTACATTATTCAAAACTCAAAAGTTATAGGAAATAAACAAAAAATTTGATTTTTTTAAAACTTTAAACATGCTTGAGATGAGTAAAACCACTTGAGCTTTGGTGTTACATTATTCAAAACTAAAAAATTATAAGAAATGCACATAAATTATTAATATTTTGTTCATAAACATGCTTAAGATGAGTAAAACCACCTAATTTTTTGTGTTACATTATACAAAACTCAAAAATTATAGTAAATACACAAAGTTTTAATCTTTTCATTTTAAACATGTTTAAAACTAGTAAAATTATGTAAGTTTTGGTATTGCAATATTCAAAACTCAAAAATAATAGGAAACATGTATAAAGTTTGAATCTTTTGATTTTAAACACGCTTGAAACAAGTAATATTGCATAAGTTTTGGTGCTGCATTATTCAAAACTCAAAAAGTACAGAAAAATGCATAAAGTTGGAATTATTTTTATTGTAAACATGCTCGAAATGAGTAAAACCACTTAATTTTTAGTGTTACATTATTCAAAACTCAACAATTATAAGAAATGTGTATAAATTTTGAATCTTTTGATTGTAAATATTTTCAAAATGAGTAAAACCACTTAAGGTTTGGTGTTGCATTATTCAAAACTCAAACATTATAGGAAATGAGCATAAATTTTGAATATTTTGATTGTAAATGTACTCAAAACGAGTAAAATAACTTAAGTTTTGGTGTTTCATTTTTCAAAACTCATTAAAATTATATGAAACACGCTTAAAGTTTGAAAATTTTGCTTCTAAACATGCTCAAAATAAGTAAAATTGCTTAAGTTTTAGTGTTGTATTATTTAAAACTAAAAAATTATAGGAAACACGCATAAATTTTAAATCTTCTAATTCTAAACATGCTCGAAATGAGTAAACCTACTTATGTTCTGGTGTTGCATTATTCAAAACCCAAAAATTATAAGAAACACACATAAATTTTGAATTTTTTGATTCTAAACGTGCTTGAAATGAGTAAAACCACTTAAGTTTGGGTGTTACATTATTCAAAACTAAAAAATTATAAGAAACACACATAAAGTTTAGATTTTTTTATTGTAAACATGCTCGAAAAGAGGAAAATTGCTTAAGTTTTAGTGTTGCATTATTCAAAACAAAAAAAATTATAGGAAACACACATAAATTTTGAATCTTTTGATTCTAAACATGCTCAAAAGGAGTAAAACCACTTAAGTTTTGGTGTTGCAATACTCAAAACTTAAAAATTATAGGAAACATGCATAAAGTTTGAACCTTTTGATTTCAAACATGCTTGAAATGAGTAAAACTGCTTGAGATTTCGTGTTGCATTATTCAAAACTCAAAAGTTAAAGGAAATGTGAATAAAGTTTGAATTTTTTAATTCTAAATATGATCCAAATGAGTCAAATTGCTTATGTTTTGGTGTTGAATTATTCAAAACTAAAAAAGTATATGAAACAGGCATAAATTTTAAATCTTTTGATTGTAAACATGCTCTAAATAAGTAAAAATACATAAGTTTTAGTGTTGTATTATTCAAAAATCAAAAATTGTATGAAACATGTATAAAGTTTTAATATTTTGATTCTAAACATGCTCAAAATGAGTAAAATTTTTTAGATTTTGGTGTTGCATTATTCAAAACTCAAAAAATATAAGAAACATGCATAAAGTTTAAATCTTTTGATTGTAAACATGCTCAAAATGAGTAAAACCACCTATGTTTTTATGTTGCATTATTCAAAACTCAAAAATGATAGCAAACGTGCTTAAAATTTGAATCTTTTGATTGTAAACATACTCAAAATGAGTAAAACCACCTATGTTTTGGTGTTGCATTATTCGAAACTCAAAAATTATAGTAAATTCATATTAATATTGAATATTTTGATTGTAAACATGCTTGAAATGATTAAAACTACCTAAGTTTTGGTTTTACATTACAAAAACCCAAAAATTATAGGAAATGTACATAAATTTTGAATTCTTTTGATTGTAAATATGCTTGAAATGAGAAAAAAATGCCTAAGATTTGGTATTGTATTATTCAAGACTCAAAAATTCTAGGAAGTAGACATAGAATTTGAGTCTTTTGATTATAAATATGCTCAAAATTAGTAAAACCACCTATGTTTTGGTGCTACCTTATTAAAACTAAAAATTTATAGGAAGTACACATCAAGTTTGAATCTTTTGATTGTAAACATGCTTGAAATGAGTAAAACTACTTAAGTTTTGGTGTTACATTATTTAAAAGTCAAAAATTATAGAAAACACACATAATGTTTGAATCTTTTTATTGTAAACATGTTCAAAACTAGTAAAACTGCCTAAGTTTTATTGTTACGATATTTAAAACTCAAAAATTATAGGAAACACGCATAAAATTTGAAAATTTTTATTGTAAACATTTTGAAAATCGGTAAAACTATCATAGTTTTGGTGTTGAATTATTCAAAACTCAAAAATTATACGAAAAACATATAGAATTTGAATCTTTGATTGTAAACATGTTCAAAATGAGTAAAATCATGTAAGTTTTGGTGTTTCATTATTCAAAACTTAAATTATAGAAAACATGCATAAATTTTGAATCTTTTGATTATAAACAAGCTTGAAATGCATAAAACCACATATGTTTTGGTGTTACAATATTCAAAACTCAAAGATTATACGAAACATGCATAAAGTTTGAATCTATTGATTGTAAACATGCTCAAAATGAGAAAAACCATCTAAGTCTTGGTGTTGCATTAATCAAAACTCAAAAAGTATAGGAAATGTGCATAACGTTTGAATCTTTTGATCGGAAACATGCTCAAAATTAGAAAAAACTACCTAAGTTTTGGTGTTGCATTATTAAAAATTTAAATTATAATTAATGTGCAAAAAGTTTAAATCTTTTAATCATAAACATGCTTCAAATATGTAAAACCACCTAAGTTTAGGTGTTACATAATTCAAAACTCAAAAATGATAGAAAATGAACATAAATTTTTAATCTTTTGATTGTAAACATGTTCAAAATGAGTAAAATTGCCTAAGTTTTGGTATTGCATTATTCAAAAATTTAAAAAGTATAGGAAGTGCAAATAAAATTTGAATTTTATGATTGTAAACAGGCTTAAAAAGAGTAAACCCACCAAAGTTTTAGTGTTGCATTATTCAAACCTCAAAAATTCTATAAAACACATAAAGTTTCAATTTTTGATTGCAAACATGCTTGAAACGAGTAAAATCACCTATGTTTTGGAGTTTCATTATTCAAAATCAAAAATTATAGGAAATGTGCATAAAGTTTGAATCTTATAACTATAAATGTGCTCAAAATGTGTAAAACCACCTATGTTTTTCTATTGCATTATCCAAAACTCAAAAGTCATAGGAAATGCATATAATGTTTGAAAATTTTGATTTTAAACATGCTTGAAATGAGTAAAACCACTTATGTTTTGGTGTTTTATTATTCAAAACTCAAAAATTATATGAAATGCACATAAAATTTAAATATATTGTTCGTAAACATCCTAAAAATTAGTAATACCACCTAAGTTTTGGTGTTACATTATATAAAACTCAAAAATTATAGTAAATACACATAAAGTTTGAATCTTTTGATTTTAAACATGTTCGAAACTAGTGAAATCATATAAGTTTTGGTATTTCATTATTCAAAACTCAGAAATTATAGAAAATGTGCATAAAGTTTGAATCTTTTGATTTGAAACATGATCAAAATGAGTAAAATAGTATATGTTTTAATGTTGCATTATTAAAAACTTAAAATTTATAGGAAACATGCATAAAGTGAATCTTTTGATTTTAAGCATGTTTGAAATAAGTAAAACTACCCAAGTTTTGGTGTTCCATTATTGAAAACTCAAAAATAAAAGGAAACATGCATAATGTTGGAATCTTTTGATTTTAGACATGCTTGAAATGATTAACACTTCTTAAGTTTTGGTGTTGTATTATTCAAAACTAAAAAATATTGATAAACATGCATAAAGTTTGAATCTTTTGATTTTAAGCATGTTTGAAATAAGTAAAACTACTCATGTTTTAGTGTTCCATTATTGAAAACTCAAAAATAATAGGAAACATGCATAATGTTGGAATCTTTTGATTTTAAACATGCTTGAAATGATTAACACTACTTATGTTTTGGTGTTGTATTATTCAAAACTAAAAAATATTTATAAACATGCATAAAGTTTGAATATTTTGACTATAAACATGCTCGAAATGAGTAAAACTACTAAACTCAAGAATTATAGGAAACATGCATAAAGTTTGAATTTTTTGATTGTAAACATTTTCAAAATGAGTAAAACCGCTTAAGTTTCGGTGTTGCATTATTCAAAACTCAAAAATTATAGTAAATTAGCATAAAGTTTGAATCTTTTGATTATAAACATGTTATAAATGAGTAAAACAACTTAGGTTTTGGTGTTGCATTATTCAAAACTAAAAATTTATAGGAAACATGCTTAAAGTTTGAAACTTTTGCTTCTAAACATACTCAAAATGAGTATAACTACTTATGTTTTGGTGTTCTTTTATTCAAAACTCAAAAATTATAGGAGACACAAATAAAGTTTGAATATTTTGATTCTAAACATGCTCAAAATGAGTAAAAATGCATAAGCTTTTGTGTTGAATTATTCAAAAACCCAAAAATTATAGGAAACTTTCATAATGTTTGAATCTTATAATTCTAAACATGCTTGAAATGAGTAAAACTGCTTAAGTTTTAGTGTTTTATTATTCAAAACTAAAAAATTATAAGAAATGAGCATAACGTTTGGATCTTTTGATTGTAAACATGCTCAAAAGGTGGAAAGCCACTTAAGTTTTGGTGTTGCATTATTTAAAACATGAAAATTATAGGAAACACACATAAAGTTTGAATATTTTGATTCTAAACATCCTCGAAAGGAGTAAAAGCACTTAATTTTTAGCATTACATTATTCAAAACTAAAAAATTATAGCAAACATGCATAAATTTTGACACCAAAACTTACGCAATTTTACTCATTTTGAGCATGTTTACAATCAAAAAATTCAAAATTTATGTGTGTTTCCTATAATTTTTTAGTTTGAGTAATGCAACACCAAAACTTAGGTGGTTTTACTTGGTATGAGCATGTTTAAAATCAAAATATTCAAATATTATGCATGTTTAATATAATTTTTGAGTTTTGAATAATGCAACAGGGTAAGTGTAGAAAATTAGGGGACGAAAAGGGGTCTGCCCATGGACATGATTTTTCTAAAATTTCATAAATTTAAAATTTTGTAGATAATTTAATATGGATACACTCAAAATTTTAAGATGGTATAAAAACATGAGTTGTATCATTTTAAGTCTAGTTTCCAAAAAACTATTTTTTTATAAAAATTGTTAACTATAAATAGGTCAAACATCTAAAATTTTAAGAGGACCTCCTATTTATTTTAAGAAAAGCATAGTAGATAGATGGTCATGCATCCCACTACATTTTGAGCACCATTAAATATTGTTTAAAACCTTTTGGTGAATATTTATATTAGATCTTGTAGTGTGTTACAAATTTTTTATATTTTTTTAATGAATAATTTTTTTATTAATTTTTCAATTAAGTAGATCTTGAAAATTGACAAAAAAATTAATAGCTAGCCATGTGTCCCCCCTAACCACCTCTAAAAAAATGAAATTTGATTTTTTTTGAATGTGTGTAGAACTAGGCCTAGTTTGTTACCATATATTTTTCTTTGTACTTTGATCAACAAAAGATAAATTACATAAAGATGAATTAGTGTATAGGTGTAGCATGTAGTGGCGTAAAAAGGTGTAGTTAGAAATAAATATAGTTTGAACCCTTAAAATAGCCAAAAATTTATAAAATAATATATTTGGAAAGAGGATAGTGTGCTCATCATGATGGTAATATTTTTTTGAATTTTGATTTTGAAATTCATAGTGTATTTGATGATTTAAGTTGAAATTCGTTGTTTTTTGTCAAAACTCTTAGTCTTAGCTATAGATGCACAATCACAAGCCTTTAGCTCATAAATCTAAGTTGTTTCAAAGCCAAAAGGCTTTATTTTTAATTCAAATTCAAATATCATGTATGCATTATATAACATGTATATGTTATGTAACATATTATACAATGTGTACACATTATATAATGCATATGCATTATTTTGTAATAAGACCAAAAACATCTCTAGAAGCATGTAAGAGGTGTACATGAAAGCAAATTTGGCTAGAAGTATATATTTACCACTCTAAATGTTAAGTATAAGTTTACATTTATATTTTTACATTTATTTTCTTACACTTTAATTTTATTTTAGTAAATATAAGAAATTAGGGTCACTTAACATCTGATAGAGTTTGTTTCACAATTACACACCTTAAAATGTGGTAGTTTTTCAAGATCCAATCTAGTTAGTACTTAGGCTTTTTCAAGGTCTAATTATTAAATGTAGGGATTCTAGGACATAATTTATACAATTGATGTCTATTTTTGGTAAACATATAGTCATTAGTTTGTCAAAATTGAAGTTTTAAAACCACTCACATTGAAATTGATGTGAAGTGGTGTGATTGGGATAACATAGGTCACATTGGTGACCTACACACATCTAATAACCACTTTTTGTTAATTTCACATATTCATCATCTCTCCCTCAACCCTGATCACTTTCTACTCATGACTTGTCACCCCTAATCACTCTCTCATCATTCTTCATTATCCCTAATCACTTCCTTATTGACCTTCATTATCCCTAGTCATCTCTAATCACTCCCTTGTGATCCTTGATTAATCCATCATTGACCCTCACTATCCCTCATCATCCCTAATGACGCACTCTTTGTCCCTCATCATCCTTCATCACTCCATCATTGACCCTCACCATCCCTCATCATCCTTAATCATTTCCTCATTGGCTCTCACCATCCCTAATCGCTACTTCATCATCCCTAATCACTCCCTCCTCATCCTTCATCATCCCTAATCATTCCATTATTGAACCTCACAATTACTCATCATTTATAATTTCTCCCTCATCATCCCTAATCACTCCCTCATTTCCCCTCACCATCCCTCATGATGTATATCCCTATTGCATACTCTGCTTGTCCAAGTTCTCTACCAATATCCACCTAGCTTTCACTTTGTCTTTTCTTGATTTATCTTTATCTTTAGACCCTGTATACATCTCAAATTCAAATATAGATCTTATTCATTTCATTTATTCTCCACCATGATTTTTATGGTCTCACTAAACTCTTCATTCTATTCTCATTTTTCAATTCATTCAATCTCTTTTACTTTGAGACTCTCTCCCTCACTAATATTTATGATTTATAAGAAATTGGATAAAATATTGTTTCTAATTCCTTGGGATTTAACAGGGCTCTAACAAACTTCCTTCCACTCTTTTGAGTCACCTCTAACTTCTTCTCAGCCTACTTAACTTCTCAAAACAATCCTCATATCATACACTACCTCCTACTCTATTATAGACTCTTCCTGTAGCCTTGTTTGGGAAGGATAATTTACTTGGTATGGTCTTGTAAAAACTCAAATAATCAAATAATCTCATTTATGTATAATATCTAACTTTTCCCATTTATTCACAAAGTTGAAAGCCTTGGTTTAACTATTTGATAACTTTTTGTGGCTCTTTCTACTCTCATATTAGGTCTTTAGGTTTCCTTTTACCCTATCTACCACACAGTCCTCCCCCTTCCATACTTACACAACTTAAAAACACTATATTATATTTTTTCATGTTTAACTCAAACTTTTTACAAAATTCATGAATTATTGACAAGTACAACTCCTAAAAACTCACTTTGAAACTGGAAACCCTAATAAAGGATTTGGACTAGTTTTACATATGTAAAAATGATTAAAATGAGATTTAAATATTAAAAAATCATTTCCAATTACTATGAATATTGTATTAGTTCTTATTTTACCCTATTAATGTTTTTCATGTGTTATATTTCCCTTTTTAATCTATAATATATTGACTTAACCAAATTTGAATAGACTGTGTACTCAGTCATAGGTCTGTAGTAATATGAGAAGAGGTTATTTGTACTAATTCATTCCAAAAATGGTTAAAAATTAACATGAATGTTTAAAATAATTTTCAAAATGTTTACACACTTTAAACAATCAATTCCTTCTATCTATAACACTCTATTTGTTATTTTCATGAGAAACCACTTTAACTGTGTTAGGTTTCTTGATGACTACAGGACTATGTTAGTTTTCTTTTTGATCATGCATATATATGAAATATAATTGAAGGAATATAATACTTCATGATAATATTATAATAAACTCATCAACATATACATTTTAATGTTCACCTCAATAAATTCATATGCCTTCTCACATAGATGTATACTTAGAACTTTTGCTCATAAAAAATAAGGTTGTGTTGTTCAACACATAATGTCCTTAGTAGAATAAAAAATACAATGTTTAAATAATATTAAGTAATTTTTATGTCAATTTACTAATTAATCATAAATTCCAAAATCCCACCAAATAAATTATCCTCTTCCATAAGACTCTGACCTTCTCTCAGATTTCAAGGCATAGTTTGTAAAAGCACGAGGTGTATAGTTTATAATTTGAACATTCAAAATATTTGAAACTCAAATGAAAAATGATATATTAAACATCAAATAAAATGTATTTTCAACTTAAAACTCATACCAATATGGAAAATAACTTGTTACTAATCATGTTTCACCATTTAGCATACACATTGTGAACTATCTTTGCACATATTTAAGAAGATGCAGGGATTGTTTGTTTCCTTATCTAAAAATAATCAAAATTTATCTTTATTCACTTGTTTTGGTTTGTTTATATTAATCCTTTCAAATACTACCCCATCCAAATCTCTTGACTTTGACTCTGAATATAAAATAAGACATGGACAAGACTCTTATTACCAAATAACCATCCTAACTAAATTCTAACTTCTTTTATACATTGAGAGTGTCCACAACTAACTCAAATAATAACATATTTCTCAAATATGAGTTTATGTATATGTGTTGTAACATCCTAAACTCCTTAATAAATTTTAACCACCCCAAATTAAACATTGGACTTCTTGAAATAAGATTTAAGTCTATGAAAGTTCAAAAATTCAAATGAAAGATTTGGCAGGAAAGTCCAATATTAATCTAATTCAAAATTGACACAAAAATAAAAACTTAGAAAGACTCCTAAATACTTATTATGACCTTTAACACCTTATAAAGACTTAAAACATGTAAACTAGATCAATATTTACATTGGGTAGTGATGATCCTAAATGACCTCATCATCCCTAATCATTGATTCATCATACATCATTATCTCCAATCACTCATTCCTCATCCCTAATCACCCTTAATCACTCCTTCATTAATCCTCACCATCACTCATCATCCCTAATCACTTTCTCATTTCCCTTAGTCACTCCCTCATTGACCCTCACCATCCCTCATCATCCCTATTGATTCTCTCATCATCTCTATCCAATTCCTTCTCATCCTTGCTTATCCTTAATCACTCCATCCAATACCTTTATGGTGGTATTTTTTTGGGGATCAACAATGTTATGAGATATAAGTGGAGAGTTGATTTCTTGCATAAAATATAATACATAGTGATCAAAATTATGTGGAGGCAAATTAGAAACATAACTATTTAACACCTATGAAAACATAAGGGTTGATTATAAATGATGTAATTAATAATAAAAATCTACCAAAAAAAGAGAAGCAAGTAAAACCACCATAGAACCAAAATGGGTATTAAATACATGAGTGTCACCAAACTATGTGATTTCCTAAAACCAATCAATTAATTTCCATATGATTACATTTTATGATCCAAATAATTACATTGAATGCATTATATTTATATGTTTATTGATTGAGTCATCATACCAGAGAGTGGAAAATCATTTTAAAATGATTAGAACAAGTAGTACAAGATTGGAAAGTGATTCTTAATTCATAACTTCAATATCCAATCCAATTAAGAGTGTCACACTATGAAATCTCTACTTTCACATCTTGAGAAGTGGGTATAAGTTATCTAGCACTATAAAAAGGTAAGTATATAATAGAATATAAACCCAATGATATGGTTGATACTAAAAATATCTCTACTTCCCCCAACAAGATATTAAATGAATTAAAAATATTAATTCATTAATAAAAGTAGATCAATGGTGATACAATATACTTCATTGAACTTGAAATTTATACATCATCCATAACCATACACTAGTGTATGGTCTAGTGTAGGCCTTGAAAAATGGATCACCTATTAGTGTCACATGGTGTACAAAATCAAACTTCTTAAAGATGAAATCCTTTGTGACATCTCACCATTAGAGGTGCATGATTTTTTACATGTGGTCAACCATATATTTACCATTGACATTTAGTCTATGAAGTAAATACTTAAAATGTTGATAGATTTTCATGATCTAAAATACCATATATAGTAGTTAATTCATAAACTATTAGTCATTGGTTCCATTTAGTCGAATAATCTTTTCAGTTCAAGTAATAAGTATACTCTTAAATTCAACATATCATAGTGTGGTTTATCCAACAATAAAAGAGACAAAATAAATAACTTTAAAATAGATGAACACAAGGATATATTTTACTCACCTAAATAAGTTCTTACATATTGTACAAGTCTATATCCATCATGTATAAGTTTTTTCCAAAATTGATCTTAAGTTTGGGTATCATCATATTCATGTTAAACCTCTAGACATTTGAAATATAGTCTTATAAATAAAGGGAGAATTGATTTACTAGTTGGTTATGCCTTTTAGGTTAGCTCATGTAACAAATTCATTCATTTTAAAATTTTGAATTACATCCTCAAGCCTTTTACCTATGTCATTTTTTTAATCTACCTTGATGACATCTTAATATTTAGAAAACATAAATTTAAACATATACACCATGTTGAACTAGTGCTACACATTTTGCATAAACATATTTTTATGATAACATGAATAAATGTTCAATTTTCATGCAAGAGATAAAATATTTGGGACACATTACACACACAAAGAGTGAATATGTAAACCTAACCAAGATTCAAGTCATACAAGAATGGGAAACAATAAATAACTTTTCATTTGATTCAAATCTTCTTAGAATTAAAAAATTATACAAGAGATTTGTGTTTAATTTTTATATTTTGAACCAAAATACCAAAGGTGGAACCAAATAAAGTTTCATCTAGTTAATTATAAAATAAATATAATTCGATGAACTAAAATACAGACTCTATTTTGTGTTACTACTTATGTTACTTGACTATAAATTTGAAAGATCATCCAATTCATTTAGTAATGAAATTGACTATCATAAATGGGTATTGATAACATAAGTCCTAGAAAAGAGTTAATTTATATTATAATGGATTAAAAAACATATGATGGGAATAAAATATATCTTTAGAGTATATACTTATATTAGATGATGAAGGAGTGATTAGGGATGGTAAGGGCTAATGATCGAGTGATGAGGGATGGTGAAGGTCAATGAGAGAGTGATTAGTGATGGTGAGGGATGAATAAATATTGATTATAGATTATTAGGGATGATAAGGGAGTGATTAGGTATGATGAGATCTGGTGATAATTAATGGAGTGATTAGGAATGATAAACCTTGGTGATTAGAGATGATGAGAAATAATGAAGGTCAATGAGTGAGTGATTAGGGATGACGAAGGAGTGAATAGAGACGAGGAAGTGATTAGGTATGATGAGGTATGAGGAAAGAGTGATTAGTGATGATGAAGTATGAGGAGGGATTGATTAGGGATAATGAGTGATAGTGAGGGTCAATGGAGGAGTGATTATGGATGATAATGGAGTGATTAGAGATGACTAGGGATAGTGAAGGTCAATGAAAGAGTGATTAGGGATAATGAGGAGAGATGAGAGATTTATTATGGGTAATTAGATATGAGTAGGAAGTGATAAAGGATGATGGAGGGATGATGAACAAGTAAAATTAACACAAATTAGTTTTTTGATGTGTGTAGGTCATCAATGTGACCTACACTACCCAAATCACACCACTTTAAAGCAAGTTCAAGTAGTAGTTTTCAAACTTAAATTTTAATAAACCTAAGACTCCTATAAATGATAGGAATCAATCCAAATGGCACAAAAACCTAAAAAATGACTATATGTTTACTAAAAATTCATATCAATTTCAAAATTTATGTACCAAAATCCCTAGGTTTAATGCATAGACCCTAAAAATGCATAAGTACTGACGAAATTAGATTTTGAAAAATTGTTTTCCACATTATAAGGTGTGCATCTATAAGACCAACTCTATTAGATATTGAATGACCCAAATTTCTTATATTTACTAAAATAAATTTAAATTATTAGAAAATAAATGTAGTAAATATAAACCTCTAGCCAAAGTTGCTTTCATATATAATTCCCACATGTTTCTAGAAATGTTTTTAGTCTTATTATAAAACGACACATATGTATCGTATAATATGTTATATAATGTGTACGTATTACATAATGCCTACATGATCTATAACACATATATGTTGTTTGAATTTGAATTCAAAAGATTGAATTAATGTGCAAAAACAATAATAATATGTACATGTTATTGTTTTTATAATAACACAGCCACATTATACATTAACGTGATCATGTTATGGCTTGGTAATTACGAAGCCATTTTTTAAATAACACATCTTACATGAATTAAATAACATAATCAAGTTAATTAAATAACATGATCACATTAATTAAATAACATGATTGTATTATTTATTAACATGATCATGTTACCTAAAATGTCCATTTAATTTTCCCCCAACTCCATGCACTAACACAACACTAAAGCTTAGGGAGTTTTTTTACTCATTTATAGAATGTTTACAATAAAAATATTCAAAATTTATGTGTCATTATTATAATTTTTGAGTTTTGAATAATGAAACACCAAAACTTAGGTAGTTTAACTCAATTTGAACATGTTTACAAATATGCATGTTTCCTATAGTTTTTGAGTTTTGAATAATGCAACACCAAAGATTTAAATTTTATGTTTTTTTCATATAATTTTTGAGTTTTGAATAATGCAAAACCAACACATCGATATTTTTACTTGTTTGATCATGTTTAAAATCAAAATATTCAAACTTTGTGTGTGTTTCCTATAATATTTGAGATATAAATAATGTAACACCAAAACTTAGGTGGTTTTATTTGTTTCAAGCATGTTTACAATCAAAATATTCAAACTTTATGCATGTGTCCAATAATTTTTTAGTTTTAAATAATGAAACACCAAAACATAGGTAGTTTTACTCATTTTGAGCATGTTTATAATCAAAAGATTCAAACTTTATGCACATTTCCTATAATTTTTGAGTTTTGAATAATTAAACACCAAAACTTAAGCCATTATTATCATTTCAAGCAAGTTTACAATCAAAAGATTAAAACTTTATGTGCATTTCCTATAAATTTTGAGTTTTGAATACAACACCAAAACTTGGGTGGTTTTACTCATTCAAGCATGTTTACAAATAAAAGATCCAAAATTTATGCATGATTCCTATAATTTTCTGGTTTTGAATAATGCAACACCAAAACATAGGTAGTTTTACTCATTTCAAGAATGTTTACAATCAAAATATTTAAAATTTATGCACGATTCCTATAATTTTTGAATTTTTAATAATGCAAGACCAAAACTTAGGTAGTTTTCATTCTTTCCATCATGTTTATAATACAAATATTCAAACTTTATGCATGTTTCCTTTAATTTTTGAGTTTTGAATAATGTAACACTAATACTTAGGCAATTTTATTAATTTTCAGTATGTTTACTACCATCAAAAGATTCAAACTTTATGCACATTTCCTATAATTTTTTAGTTTTTAATAATGCAACACCAAAACATAAGTAGTTTTACTCATTTTGAACATGTTTGCAATCAAAAGATTGAACATTAATGTGTGTTTTTTCTTTAAATTTTGAATTTTTAATAATGCAACACAAAACTTGGGTATTTTACTCATTTGAACATGTTTAGAATCCAAATATTCAAACTTTATTAGTATTTCCTATAATTTTTGAGTTTTGAATAATGCAACACAAAAATGTAGGTAGTTGTACTCATTTTGCTCATGGTTACAATCAAAAGATTCAAAATTTATGTGTTACATTTAATTTTTGAGGTTTGAATATTGAAAATCCAAAACTTAGGTGGTTTTACTCTTTTTGAGCATGTTCATAATCAAAGATTACAACTTTATGCTTGTTTCCAATATTTTTTGAGTTTTGAATTATGCAACGCCAAAACTTAGACAATTTTACTTGTTTGGAACATGTTTACAATTTAAAAATTCAAACTTTATGCATGTTTCCTATAAATTATTAGTTTTAAATAATGCAACACCAAAACTTAGGTGGTTTTACTCCTTCTGATGATGTTTACAATCAAAATATTCAAACTTTATGTGTGTTTCCTATAATTTTTGAGTTTCAAAATAATGCAACACCAAAACATAGGTAGTTTTACTCATTTTGAGCATATTTACAATCAAAATATTCCAACTTTATGCAAATTTCCTATATTTTTTGAGTTTTCGATAATGCAACACCAAAACTTAGGTGGTTTTACTTATTTAAAGCATGTTTACAATTAAAATATTTAGACTTTATGCATGTTTCCTATAATTTTTGAGTTTTGAATAATCCAAAACAAAAACTTAGGTGATTTTACTCATTTTGAGCATGTTTACATTCAAAAATTCAAAATTTATGCATGCTTCATATAATTGTTTAGTTTTTAATAATTCCACACGAAAACATAGGTGGTTTTACTCATTTTGGGTATGTTTACAATAGAAAAATTCAAAATCTATCAACATTTCACATAATTTTTGAGTTTTAAATAATGTACCACTGAAGCTTAGGTGGTTTTACTCATTTATATCATCTTTACAATCAAAATATTCAAACTTTATGTTAATTTCTGATAATTTTTGAGTTTTTAATAATGCAACACAAAAACATAGGTAGTTTTACTCATTTCAAGCATGCTTACAATCAAAATATTCAATGCTTATGCATGTTTCCTATCATTTTTAATTTTTGAATAATGCAACATAAAAACATAGGCAATTTTACTCATTTTGAGAATGTTTAAAATCAAACATTCAAATGTTATGTGTGTTTCCTATAATTTTTATGTTTTAAACAATGCAACACCAAAACTTAGGTGGTTTTACTCATTTTGATAATGTTTAAAATCATAATATTCAAATATTATGTTTGCTTCCTATAATTTTTGAGTCCTAAACAATGCAACACAAAAAATAGGTGGTTTTACTCATTTTGATCATGTTTACAATCAAAAGAATCAAACTTTATGCACTTTTCCTATAATTTTTGAGTTTTGAATAATGTAACACCAAAACATAAGTGGTTTTAGTCATTTCAAGAATGTTTAAAATCAAAATATTAAAAATTTATTTGTTTTTCCTATAATTTTTGACTTTTTAATAAAACAACACCAAAACATAAGAAGTTTTACTCATTTCAAACATGTTTACAATCAAAATATTCAACATTTATGTGTGTTTCCGATAAATTTTGAATTTTTAATAATGCAACATAAAAACTTAGGCGTTTTACTTAGTTTGAGCATGTTTACAATCAAAATATTCAAACATTATTAGTATTTTCTATAATTTTTGAGTTTTGAATAATGAAACACAAAAACGTAGGTAGTTGTACTCATTTTGCTCATGTTTACAATCTAAAGATTCAAAATTTATGTGTTACATTTAATTTTTGAGTTTTGGATATTACAACTAAAAAACATAGGTGGTTTTACTCTTTTTGAGCATGTTCACAATCAAAGATTACAACTTTATGCATGTTTCCAATATTATTTGAGTTTTGAATTATGCAACACAAAAACTTAGATAATTTTACTCATTTGGAGTATGTTTACAATTAAAATATTCAAAATTTATGCATGTTTCCTATAAATTATTAGTTTTGAATAATGTAACACCAAAACATAGGTGGGTTTACTCCTTCCAAAGATGTTTACAATCAAAATATTCAAACTTTATGTGTTTTTCTCATAATTTTTGAGTTTTGAATAATGTAACACCAAAACTTAGGTAGTTTTACTCATTTCGAGCATGTTTACAATCAAAAGATTCTAAATTTATGCTCATTTGCTATAATTTTTGAGTTTAGAATAATGCAAGACCGAAACTTAGGTGGTTTTACTCATTTCAAACATGTTTGTAGTCAAAAGATTCAAATTTTATGCATGTTTCATATAATTTTTGAGTTTTTAATAATGTAAAACAAAGACTTACATGGTTTTACTCATTTCAATCATGTTTACAATCAAAAATTCAAAATTTATGCATGATTCCTATAATTTATTAGTTTTGAATAATGCCACACCAAAACTCAATTGGTTTTACTCGTTTTGAGCATGTTTACAATTAAAAGTTTTAAAATTTATCCATATTTCATAATTTTTGAGTTTTAAATAATACAACACTGAAGCTTAGGTGGTTTTACTCATTTAGATCATGTTTATAATCAAAACATTCAAACTTTGTGTGTATTTCCTTTAATTTTTGAGTTTTGAATAATGCGCCACCAAAACTTAGGTAGTTTTACTCATTTTGAGCATGCTTACAATCAAAAGATTCAAATTTTATGCACGTTTCCTATCATTCTTAATTTTTGAATAATGTAACATAAAAACTTAGGAAATTCTACTCATTTTGAGAATGTTTATAATCAAAATATTTAAATATTGTGTGTTTCCTATAATTTTTGAGTTCTAAACAATGTAACACGAAAAATTAGGTGGTTTTACTCATTTTGATCATGTTTACAATCAAAATATTCAAATATTATGTGTGTTTTCTATAATTTTTGAGTCCTAAATAATGCAACATGAAAACTTAGGTGGTTTAACTCATTTCAATCATGTTTATAATTAAAAAAATCAAACTTTATGCTCTTTTCCTATAATTTTTGAGTTTTGAATAATGTAACACTAAAATTTAAGTGTTTTTTTCTCATTTAGATCATGTTTACAATCAAAATATTAAAACTTTATTTGTGTTTCCTATAATTTTTTACTTTTGAAAATGTAACACCAAAACTTAGGCAATTTTTCTTGTTTAAAGAATGTTTACAATAAAAAGATTCAAACTTTATGCATTTTTCCTATTATTTTTGAATTTTGAACAATTAATATAAAATTCTAGGTTATTTTACTCATTTGGAACATGTTTAAAATTTAAAAAAAAAAAAAACTTTATGCATGTTTCCTATATTTTTTTAGTTTTGAATAATTTAACACCAAACATAGGTGGGTTTACTCATTTTGAGAATGTTTACAATCAAAAGATTCAAACTTTATGCTATTTTATTATATTTTTTGAGTTTTGAATTATGTAACACTAAAACTTAGGTAGTTTTACTCATTTTGATCATGTTTACAATTAAAAGAATCAAATTTTATGTATGTTTCCTCTAATTTTAATGTTTTGAATAATGCAATACCAAAACATAGGTGGTTCTACTCTTTTTTTAAATGTTTAAAATCAAAAGATTCAAGCTTTATGCACATTTCTTATGATTTTTGAGATTTTAATAATGTAACACTAAAACTTAGGTAGTTTTACTTGTTTCAAGCATGTTTACAATCAAAAGATTCAAACTTTATGTAAATTTCCTATAATTTTTGAGTTTTGAATAATTTCACACCAAAACCTAGGAAGTTTTACTCATTTCAAACATGTTTTGAATGAAAAGACTAAAAAATTATGTACATTTCCTATAGTTTTTGAGATTTTAATAATGGAAAACCTAAACTTAGACATTTTTACTTTTTTTTAGCATGTTTAAAATAAAAGGATACAATGTTTATGAGTGTTTTCAATAATTTTTGACTTTTGAATAATGGCATGGTAAAAATTAGTTGGTGTTAGTCATTTCAAACATGTTTATAACCAAATATTCAAACTTTAAGTGCATTTCCGATAATTTTTTAGTTTTGAAAAATACAACACCAAAAATTAAGAAGTTATACTCATTTCAAGCATGTTTACAATTAAAATATTCAAAATTTATGTGCACTACCTATAACTTTTAAGTTTAAAATAATGCAACAATAAAACATAGGAAATTTTATTTGTTTCAAGTGTGTTTACAATTAAAATTTTCAAACTTTATGTGCATTTCATATAATTTTTGTGTTTGGAATAATGTAACACCAAAACCTAGGTAGTTTTACTCATTTTGATAAGGTTTATAATCAAAACATTTAAATTTTATGCATGATTCATATATTTTTTGAGTTTTGAATAATGCAAAACCAAAACTTAGGCCCTTTTACTTGTTTCAATCATTTACAATCAAAATATTTAAACTTTATGTATATTTCCTATAATTTTTTAATTTTAAATAATGAAACACTAAAAATTAGGTGGTTTTACTCATTTTGAGTATGTTTAAAATCAAAAGATTCAAAATTTATTTGTGTTTCCTATAATTTTTGAGTTTTGAATAATGCAAAACCAAAACTTAAGCAATTTAAACATGTTCATCATAGGAAACTCTAAAATTATAGGAAAAACACATAAAGTTTATATATTTTAATTTTAAACATGTTCAAAATAAGTAAAACCTCTTAATTTTTTTTGTTGCATTATTTAAAGATCAAAAATTATAGGAAATATGCATAAAGTTTGAATATTTTAATTTTAAACATGGTCAAAATGAGGAAAACTACCTATGTTTTGGTGTTACATTATTATAAACTCAAAAATAATAGGAAATGCATATAAATTTTGAATATTTTGATTACAAACATGCTACAAAAGAGTAAAAACACCTCAATTTTGTTGTTGCATCATTTAAAACTAAAAAAATAGAGGAAACATGAATAAAGTTTGAATATTTTAATTGTAAACATGCTCAAAATGAGTAAAATTACCTAATTTTTGGTGTTGCATTATTCAAAACTCAAAAATTATAGTAAACACACATAAATTTTATATATATTTATTTTAAACATGCACACAATGAGTAAAACCTCTTATGTTTTGTTGTTACATTATTCAAAACTCAAAATTATAGGAAATGCACATAATGTTTGAATTTGTTGATTTTAAACATGCTTGAAATGAGTACAACTACCTAAGTTTTGGTGTTGCATTATTCTAAACTAAAAAAATATAGGAAATTAAAATAAAGTTTGAATCTTTTGAGTGTAAACATGCTAGAAATGAGTAAAACCACCTACATTTTGGTGTTGCATTATTCAAAGATAAAAAATTAGAGGAAGCATGCATAAATTTTGAATATTTTAATTGTAAACATGCTAAAAATGAGAAAAATCACCTATGTTTTGGTGTTTCATTATTCAAAACTCAAAAATAATATGAAACATGCATAAAGTTTGAATATTTTGATTGTAAACATGCTTGAAATGAGTAAAACTACCTAAGTTTTGGTGTTTCATTATTCAAAACTTAAAAATTGTAGGAAATGAGCACAAAGTTTAAATATTTTGATTGTCAACATGCTCAAAATGAGCATAAAATTTAAATATTTTTATTTTAAACATGCTTGAAACAAGTAAATGTTATGTGCATGGAGTAAAGGGATAATT